>CM030895.1:16531678-17179659 GCA_018136845.1 Heterotis niloticus
TGTCAGCTCAGCACAGGCCCATCACATACACTCATTGGCACAAGCACGGCAATTTTGACTCACCGCCTCCGCTAAAACACACACCTTTTGGATAGCGGAGGGCATCAATGCCAACACAGGGGGCATGCAATCGCCAGATTGAATCTCAGAGCTCATGGGCTGTGAGGCACCGTTGCTACCTGCTGTGCCACGATGCCGCTCCGTAATCATTGTTGTCATGAACTATTTTTTAGCCGTCACCTTTACCCAGTCTTACAGTGTAGGTTTATATACTCAATTTTACAGCATCGATTCAAAATAAATGCCATGGTTAAGGGTACTACAGCAGAAGGTGGGGTTCAAACCCAGATTGCAGAATGATGTCTCTAACTGCTCTGCCACCTGCCGCCCCCACCAGCAGAGCTGCTTTATGGCAAATTCTTCCGTTTAGGTAACTGTCTCTCTAGGCAACTTCTAAATGACAAGCAGTGACATTTCCTAAATAACATGGGTTTGAAAATGTCGTCCACGGATGTGCGTAATTGTGAGATGAGAAGAGGGGAAGGGGGCATCTGAATGAATCACAGAGACCCTGATGAGGAATTTAGGCTTTGCTCCATACTGGCGCTCCACTTTCGGGCCTCGGCTTTGACCAATTTGCTGACTTTCCTCTCCATTTCATGTTAGAATGCAAACTCAGAAGCTGCACACAAACTAAGCACGGTGTAACAACCTGACGGGTAAAATGGAGCATTTCTGTGCTTCTGTGACTGGCTGCCAGCTTCCTCCTCTGTGACTTTACAGTGCGCAGGTGCTGGGGCTGCGCTCCTTCCAAGGGCACACTGGCAAATTCTCTCCAGCTTTAAGGTTCCCCTGCTGACACAACACTGCACTTTTAAATACGACTTCATCGTAATTCCTCGCCTGAGGCAAACAAGCCAGGAGACAGTGATTCATGAGTGAAATATGTGGTTTAAAAGTTCCGTCTTCTCACATATCTTTGGCACAAAAGCACACAAGATGTGCACACATCCACAGCTAACTGCTTCAGAGTGATGTGCAGGAATTCGCTTGTCCTGACCATTGGTTTGCCAAGGGGGTGGGGGGTCACGACATGTTGGATCATAGCCTTTGAGCCATGTGTTGGGTTTCTCTCTCTCTCTCTGTCTCTGTCCCTCTGGCTCTCCTCTTTTGCTCTTTCTCTCCACCCTACCACTTGCACCGTGGGGGTCATGTGGGGCTAAAACAGAACCTCTGCAGAGGGACTGTGGCCTTGTGAACTGCCCATGTGTTTCTTATCCCAGCTCCTCTCTGCCCTCCTCACCTGCTCATCTCACTGTCACAGAAGCTTTTGGTTGTTTGGATAAATTTGTGAGAACGCAAGTTGATGGCGCACCGCGGCGTGGTCGGTAGTAAATGAACAGTCTATCTGCCGTCATGCGACAGAAGAACTTCATTTTTTATTGTTTTACATTTTGCATTTATCTATTTTGCGATTTGAAAATGAAGCGGTGCAATTTGTGTAGCCAACTCTCTGTTACTAGAAGATGGCGAGAAGATAAAGGAAATTCACAAGACAGTTCGGTTAGCTGTCGCCGTGTTTGACAAATATGCACATTTCAATACTTTTTTGATAAAAAAAAAAAAAAAATTGTCAACTTTTGCAGAAGAGCGACTCTCAGTGCAAGACAGATCTGTTTGAGGGAGATTAAATAGACGGCAGCGGAGTCCAAGCGCGGGTGTTTTCAGAAGAAATAATACATTTGTTTAGGGAGTATAATGCACATCGCTGTGATGCCAGGATGACAGCAGCAAAGTGCGGCTTGGGCCTTGTTGACTGGGGGCATCAGCAGCCGCATTAGAGCTGCACGCTGGTCCAATAAACACGTTTTATTTGCCCTCGACAGAGACTCGCATCTGCAAGACAGAGGAAATATGCCGGTTTTTGTAGCAGTGCTGAAATTTTGACCTCCGCTCTTCACCAGAGTTCAGTGTGGTTTTTGCTTCTGCCTAAATAAAACGTGCAGCACAAAAACAGCCGTTACACAGAAACATTTACGCTAAATAAGCTTTCCCTCGCCTGCGTTTGCACAATGTCCCCGTCTCCCTTAATACCTTCTGAAGGAGCTGAGCTTTCCCACCGGGCAGGAATACGACTCCATCTGCCTTGCTACCTTTTATGCTGTTATTGCTGTTATTGATGTTATTATGATTATTTCATTACTTTCTGAAAGATTTTGCCTATTTGTAGCTCAGTTTTAAACTCTACCTCAGCAATTCGCGCTAAGCACTTTGGTGAAGAACCTACTGCGCGGCCATTCGCCAGACATGAATCTGCAACTTTCAGGCTGTGACTGAGAGATGCTGCTTGCTACCCAGGAAAAGTGGCCGTAGGGTTGGTGGTGACATCCCAAACAGCCCTGCTAGAGTTTTAGGAAGGTTTCGCACCACATTAGGTTCCAAATATTAATGCTTTAATTCTATGGCTGCTTTTACACAGCTTGTCAAAACATTATGATTATAATCATAGAGGAAAGGCAAATATTGTTACCGTTAATACTTATAAATTATACAAAGCTGCTGTCTTGCAGTCAAGAGACCCAGGTTTGAATCCCCACTCTGCATTGGCACAGTAAAATTTACCCTGCTCTCTAAATGGATAAGTCATGTAAGCTGCTTATTGTACAAACTCACCTTCGTCAGTGACTCTATTTTTATTGTTATAACCCATAAACACTTTAGGTGATGTCTCTCTGAAAGAGACGTCATGTTCACCTGCTAAGTTTGTGTTTACTTATTTATACAACTGCCTCGAAGCGGTGATGCTTTGGAAATTTAAGATATGAGAACAGAATAATCAAAATTTCCCAGACAGCTTGAGTTTTGGACGTTCAAGCATCTGCCGGGCTCCACGAAAGACTAGGGGCTTCCCATCCGTGTCCAAAGCAACCTGGTGATGGTGGGACAGACCAGACCATGATGAAGGAGCAAAGACTCCCTTTTCCAGCTGCAAGGACAGCATTCCCCATTCCTGGGGAATTTGGCATTTAGTAGGAAACACATAGAAAAAAATTCTTACAAAGACTTATTTGACAGATCAGTGTAAGTCATTTTCCACACAAATGTTTGTCTGCCACTTATGCTCTGCTGTCAGCAGAGCACAAATATGCGGTTATGTTTTCCAAAGTTCCTTTCCTAATCGGCAGAAATGTTCACAGTTATTCTTCAAAATTTATTGTGAGGACTTTTAACTGGATGCATTTTTCTGAAAGTATTTTTCAGTGCCTTTGTGGTTGTGCAATCAGTGCTGCTTTTTTGTCCCAACTTTCAGTTTTGTAGCTCTCGGAATGTGAGCCGATGTCCCGACCCGCAGCCGTCATATGAGATCTCGCAGCCTGCCGGGGTCTTGGGGGGTCACCAGCGGTCAGAATGCAAACATGTGACCGTGTCCTGTGGCTGAATTCCCTCGGCGGCTGCTAATGTGCTGCAGCTCTCGCTTAAACCAGAATTCATCAGGTTCCGGTCTGTTCTAGAATTCGTCCATCTGCGGGAGACTTGTGCACACACATATGTTTAACCGTCACAATTACTGTAGCACATCTCACAGAAAAGGAGAATAAGTAGCTGCATAAACTCAATGTCCAGCTTAATGTTCCAGCTTGGCACTGTACATGGCTTATAATAATAATAATAATAATAATAATAATAATAATAATAATAATGGCATTACCCTACTCAAAAGTCTAATGTGTTTCCTGCAATTTTAATCGTAAATGTGAGAACTTGCCCCCATATGCGACTGTACTGATGCTAGTATTTTATTTTACTTTATTTTATGCGTTTTCATCCACTTCTTTTCCTCTGCAGGGGGCAGTGGTCTGGAGTCTATCCTCGAGGCATGTGGGTCATTCTGGGACACCAGGCCATCACAGGGCAGTCAAACGCACATTTATATTCACATACGAACAAACTGTGGGGCACCTGGGCAGTTTAAGGAATTTAGCTTTAATTGTCATGTATGTGGATCAGCTCTCCCGGTGCGTTCTGTAGGAACGGAGGAATGGCAAGGCATCACAAAGCACCACGATAGGCAGTAGTGCGATAGGTCTTACTATTTAAACTGTGTGTTTTGCACATTTGTTTTCTTTCTCCTCTGTTAAAAGGTTCAGCTCACTTGAGGAGATGAAAAACAAGAAAGGACATTTTGGAGGCTTCTGCAGGGCAGCCTGAGAGGTTTCAGCAGATGCGGTTGAGGTAGCTGTTAAAAAGGGGCAGCGAACCCCCCCACAGAGGACAAATTGCTATTTATTTGACCAAGGTGTTTGCATAATGACTTGGTGAGAAATTTCCATTTGGACTTGTGGATCCAAGCTATTGCAGCTAAAGGCTGTGAGTCTGGAGGTGGAGGTGGGGGCGGGGTTGCATGTTCCTGTTTGGCACCTTTTTTCCTTTCTTGCCAAGCAGGCCTGAAGACTGCAGCTTTGATTCCATCCCAGGCTGCAGAGGACTTCTGATTCACAGCCTTGTGCTGTAACATCCAAAAGTCACACATTGGGGCAAAATGAGTCACGCGATTCGCACATCCGCAGTGTTGTTCAAAACATCTTTTCTTGGCCGTTTTGCACGTGTCCTGCTGTCTGGAATCCAGCGTGTGTTTGTGAGATGCTGAGACAGCAGATGGCGTAGCCATTAGAGATGTCATTCTATTGCTGAAGGAGCTTGGTTTGAATCACACATGGAGCCTTCAAGTTGTCACCAGACACCATCAGCCACAGCGCTGCTCACGTCACAATATCCACATAACTGCTTTGCTTCCATGTGACCCTCACCGCAAGCTCTACTCCCACCCTGATGATGCACAGCGAAACGCTTTCCCGGTCAGCATGTACATGGCTTTGGCCTAGGCACTTAAACTTAAAATTAAATTTAGAATAAGAACATATTACTTCACGTTTGCAGGCAAGGACTTTCTGGCACCTTGCACAAACAAAAAGCCGGAAAGCAACCAAGATGGCTGCTGCTGCTGCTGCTGCTGCTTGTGGACGAGTTGCTGGAAGGCTGCGTTCGAAAACGTTTCGCTGCATCCAGAGCGGCATGTGGCCGAGCACTTTTTTACACAAAGCCGCATCTCATTCCACCATCACAATGGAGGCCGTTGTTGGCGTTACGGGGAGGAATGTTACCCACAATGCAGCCGGCACGGCATCGCTTGGCAGGATGGGGAAAGCCGGGGCCAGCGTGATGCTGATTTATCGTCTTGGGCAGACAAAATCTTCACCAGAAGCCTCCAATTCATGTAGTTTTTTGCATCATTATCTGTACAGGCCGATCAGATGCGAATCAGCTCATCAGCCATGGTACTGCAGTGGATACCAAACACAGCACGTACGCTGCTACATGCCACTGAGCTTACATTAAATAATAATAATAATAATAATAATAATAATAATAATAATAATAATAATAGTTGCTGTTGTTATTTGACTGCTTTTGCTCCAAGGTTACTTACACTTTTACAGTGTTTTACACATTTGTCCAGCAGGGTATTCTTACCATATCGGAAGGTCCATGATGGGTCCCAGTGGCAGAGCAGGATTCAAACCCAAGTCCTTCAGTAACACCGCTGTGCCGTTAAATTGTGCACAAATGCATTTCTTTTACTACGATTATTCCTTCATTTCAGCTGAAGAATTTCTCCAGTCTTGGCTTTGTACTGTAAATTAAGCTGCACAAATGATTTATACAGCAGGGTAATTTTTACTTTTCAGGGTCTTACCCACTGGCTCTCATTAAGCAATATTCCGAATATTCTGCCGTGCTCTATTATTCAGCACTGTATATGACTTTATGAATTGTAAAAGACTAATATTAAGAAAGATTTTTGGTGCCTCTCCACCTCCCCGTCACCGCCGGTGCCACCAAGGACCAAGGGGACCCGTCGACGGCGACGCGGCGACGGCATCGGTGGCACATTTTCCGCAAAGCGTTCGCTCGGCACGCGCGTGCGGCGTCGGGCGGCCTTGTCATAACCTCACGAAAAATTTCAATAACCGCCCGGCAGCTTTCCTGCAGTTCGAATGAAACGTTAACGCTGAAGATTAATTTAATTTGCTGCTCAGGTCTGTCCCGCCATTCGCTGACGTGGATCCGTCTGTCATTTTGAATTCCGTAAGAAGATTAAGGACTTTTTGCATTAAATTTAGCAACATAATAATTAGCCACTTGATTATAGCAGTGTAGGCTCTCCTCCGTACTTATCTGTCTTGTCTTTCACATGTTGCCAGGCAACCATAGCAGGAAATTATGACAAATGTTTACAGCCACAAAACTTGGAGAGTGACTCACCCCCCGCTCTCTCTCTCTCTCGCTCGCTCGCTCTCTGCGAAAGCTATCCCTCCAGGAGCCCCTTACCTTCTTCTTGCACCGATCGTCAATCTTCTGTCTGATGCAGAAGCCCTCAACCCAGAGTGAACAGAGTGGCGATGCGGTGCGAAAAAGACAAACACACCTACACTTGCGCGATGATTTTTACACACCGACGCATGCTTATGGTATGAAGTGTTTTCTCAGCTGGGGGTGTTTTTCAGTTCCAATTCTTGCCCGCTGCTGTCCTGAGGGTGCTGTGTAACAGATCTGTGCGCCATCATTGCAGCTGCTTTTCCATGCAGTCTTTTTCCAGCTACGCGATGTCACCTGGGCTTCACGCTTTTTAACCACCGAATGGGCCTGGGAGTCCGGACTTTGGGTCTTTCTGCGCTCTTCTGCTGCATTTGTGCAATACGGCTGTAATCGCTTTCGGTGAAATATTTAGAAGATAACGGGAAAAGCAGGGACACTTTGCGTTCCCCCAAAATACACGTTGATAAATCGGCACTTGCGGTCCACATATTTTTTAGAATATGCAAACGTTTGGGAAGAATGGCAAGATTTAGACGGCGCACCATCCCAAGCAGACTTGTTGTGGCAGCAGGTCGCGAGGTCAAGCCACTGCAACTTGTGCCACACTGACACCAACACCATCTCCTCACTCACCACCCAGTTTGCGGTACCTTTTCCTCTACTTTCCTTATCTCACTTACTTCTTCTCTGGCCAAATCAGCCATTCTGTGTTTGTACAGTCAATTAACTCGTAAAATTCCCGGCTTTATAAACCATATGGGCACACAAATGGTTTCTTCAGCAATTTTCATTTAGCCGACCTTAGGGTTCATTACAATGTCAGCTTTTTACGCTGACCCACTTACTATTGTTTCACCATGTTTACACCTGGGTAACTGTCACTGCGAAAGCAGGGTAAATATCTTCATCAAGGTTGCTGTAGCAGAAGCATGGAGTCAAACCCGAATCCTGTGAATGGAAGGCGGTGACGGTAACCACTGCACCACCTGCTGTACATTTTATTATTATTTATTATTAAAGCTATTAGCAGCAGTGCAACACCGTCAGGCTGGGGGTTTTGTGTCCCTGTTTGGAATGAGGTTCCTCCTCACGATCTGGGCTTTTGCTCTCGCTGTGCAGCACTTGAGCGCTAAGTGCTCTTTGTGTGGATCGGCCTTCTTGCCGGCTTTTGAGCAAACGTTCCCCTCCGTGCCCCCGCGGCAGCTGTGTTGTCCTCGCCAGTGCAGCTCTAACTGCGCAGACCCTGAAATGAATCCCTGGCTTTGTCCCTGCTTAAGAGCTTGTGTGTGTGTGTGTGTTTATGTGCATGCAGTGCATTTTTGCTGACACAGTTTATCTTGGTTTGGACCACATTGTCCAGTGCACCATAGGAATGGCTGGCTGTTTGCTTGTTTGAAGCAGAAATTTGTTTATAATTGTAACCATACTGTACAGCCTGTGTTAATAAATATATCCCTTCATTTTGATCAGTTGACTTAGGTTAATAATATATTTTGCGTTTACATGCTGGCACATTTGAACAGAATTAGAAAAATGCAAAACTGCTTCCAAAGTGCTAACTTCTTCCCCAGGTGTAAACCTGCCCAGTAAATGGGGGAGGGCGGGAGGGGTTCCCTTTAGTCAACCCAAGAATTTTGTTTCTTCTCCTTCATTGCTTTCTGGCTTTTCCCACACTTGTTTTTAGCTCGGTTTAATAGTTTTTATGACAACACCGCTCTTTATGCTGTGACTAAGTGCTTGGTGACAACACATAGGGAAGGCTGCCCTGCGCAAAAATTTACTCTGAATTTATTCATGCAACAGACCCTTTTCTTCACAGCCGCATGCAGCAGCAGTTAACTAACATTTAGCTGATGCGTTTGTCTGAAGTGACTTACAGTACAATGAATTCTGCACAGTTATTCATCAGCCCACACATTTACTAACCCCATACAGACTGAGCCGGAATCAAACTCACGGCCAAACAGCCCAGGCGCTGCGAAATCTTGAGCAGAAAAGCACTTCCCACCATTAAGGCTTCCATGTTTTACAGTTTCTAAAGCAGAGATTCAGCAATAAATGTTAAACAAATGCAGCGAACTCATGCACCCCCTTAAACACCATTAGGCAGTGCCATCATGACCACTGCAGCGCCTCATTTATTACTGCTAAACAACAATGGTCGTCTAATGGGTTTCATGGCACTTTTTAAAAGTAGAATAAAGTGTTCAGAAAAGAACCAAAGAATGGAGACCAGCTGAGTAAGCAGAGTGCCAGGGTACGGCTCGTGGTAAAATCGTCCTTGGGAAAGGTGCTGTGAGCAGCTGTACCTCAACCCTCAGGTGTGTTGCTTTGATTCCTCAGTAAAGCTTAACTTTCTATTCTGCTGATGTTCCTCTGCTCTTCCACACTGTGATGATGGTGACCCTTACATACACGTTAGCTATGCAGTTCCCCTGCACGTTTTAATCCCGGCCTCAACCAGGCATCCGAATACCTTTTCGCCTTGGTGATCTACAGCACGGAGGCCTCTCATTTCATATGCGAGCCCTTCGCCATGGATCACTTCGCTTGTGGTCCTAATGTAGTGTGGACTGGCCCAAATTCAGATTCCATTAATGGAACAGAGGCCATTCCACAAGGCACTCCAGCGCAACGCCATTACTGGTGGGACGGAGGGATCAGGTCCTGATGACCATCAAGGTCGAGGAGAGAGACGTGTTTTAACACCTCTGCTCCCTTGTTTCCTCCAGCTCCTCCTTAGACTCCCTGTGGTATCCCAGCATGCCCAGGAGATGTCAAGCAGCCTCAAAATACGACTTTTGGGTCTTCTGTCCCCATCCCCCGAGTCCCAACACTGTATCTGAAGGTCTGCTTATTTGGTGGGATTTTACACCCCAGAAAGCAGTCCTCCGCCTTTAAAATGTCTCCAGTTGTTGAGTGTGAACGGGGGCTGATGGGGGAGGGGTAAGGATAAGCAAAGACAGGAGGAGTGGGGGGTTGGGCTCTTGTTGGGTGGGTGGTTCTGACTCTTGTTTTTCCTACTACAGCGATTTTTGGTCGGGTCTGCCTTCCCTACGATCACTCAGCTCTGGTCCAACCCGGAACGCCCAGATTCTCCCCCAGCAACAGCAACAGCGACGCGACCCTCAAATCCTTCACTTTGTTTCAGTTGCACGGCTGCTTTTCTTCTGGTTCGTAACTGCTCCTCCCCCACTTGAGCCACCCCCCACAGCCCCCACCCAGCCCTGGAGCTTATTAAGTGCAAACTCAGCGGTAAAAACAAATCCAGCAATGGAGGCCATCTAAGGTGTTCCTCACCTTTGGACCCGCAAAGGTCGTCTCTCTTGACCAACTGCTGGGGTTCCTTCTCCCTCCCGGAGGCCTTGGTGTTGTAACAGCTCCAGTCCAGCAGTCATCTGAATCCAATGAGCTCCGCTTTTGGCTTTAAAAACAAATGCTTGCATTTTCACCACCGTCAGATGCTACAAACAAAACCAGCTTGGCCTTTTCTCAGCCAAGCGATGAAGTAGCAAATGGACGCGTGACCTCTTACAAACGGTCGAAAATGTTCTTCCAAAAATTCAGTGCGGTAACACAGGCGTGTACGTACCGTGGTAAAGGGGCATTTATTTATTCAATGAGCTAGCGATGTTCATCGCAACTTCCAAAGCAGTGTTTATAGACTGAGCCACTTAAAAAACTGCCCATCGATGGTGCAGGGTAATTTTTATTCAGGAAATTCAGGGTAAAGTACTTTGGTGGAGGACATTGCAGGGCAAGAGCACCTTATGACTACAAAGTGGCAGGGATTACATGTAGTGATTTGTATTGTATGAAATTAATGTAAGATTTGGTGCCAGAGTTGAGCTGGAGCAGTGAAACAGTCGATAAATCAAAGCTTGAGACCAATAGTTGGCCAGGTAACAGCAAGGAGACCTCAGGTCTGCCAGGGATTATTTTGAATTGATTAAAAAATAAGAAACTATTGTGTTGGAAAACCTATCAAAATGATTTTCCTGAGTATAAAGGGTGAGTGCCATGTGGAAGGAATAAAGAAAGAAGTTTAATGTTAGATATTTCAAACTGGTGGTCAAGGACTCTATGATTTTTCTAAATGCAGGCTCTGTACAAAAACATGTTGACAAAAAGAGACGGCCATCCAGAGTGGCACACGGCCCTTGAAAATGCTCACCCAAAATAATGTTATCAAATGTTTTGCCGCGGCCTGGTTACTTGGAAAAATGTGGCTCAGAGTGTAGATTCTGGTGGTTTTCTCACTCAGGGTCGGGGTCAGACAAACAAAACGGGAAGCCAACGGAAAACATGCATTACAGCGTTGGTTAAAACTTCTGCTTTGACTCAGGTTTACATTTTCTTTAAGCATCCAGCTGTTTCATATTTCCAGTCTTTTCCGTTGGCCAGATTACACTTAGCATGCTCATCTCTAGTGGACGTAAAAGGATTTTATAGTTATGATTTCAAATTACTGACAGTTACTTGACTGAGCTTAATCCATTATTTATGGTTCTGATACGTTGGACTTCTAGATTTTTACTACATTTTTAGCAACATAAACCTGAGGAACCTGAGTTTGTGGTGAAATCCATTGCACGAGGCACAGTGGTTTACAAACAGTTTGTAACATGGAAAAGTAGGCCTAAATATGTCTGCTGTACAAATGGAAAAAAGCAAACTCCGTGATAAGTGGACGTGGATGGAAATGGGTGGCACTTGCAAACAGTACAGTGAGTGGAATCACATGAGGACTCCTGCTGACAGCCATGATGATGCTGAGGCTCAGAGAGAACAGGATTCCGAAGTTCACGTGTCGCAGATACTGAGATGTCCCTTCCTTCAAACAGTACACAACTGTATGTGAAGTCAGAGCAGTTGCGCTCATTCCTGGCCACTCTTCTGCTTCCTAAAGCTTTTGGCATAATTTGCTCCATTTGCCACAAGTGTCTACAGGCTCAAGAGCTCCCATTAACAGTTAATTCTGCACCGCTCGTGACACTGACTTAAAGCGATGGGGTTTCAAGCGAGGACAAACTCAAGGTTCTCTGTGACGCACCCACAAGCTGAGGACACTGGGCTCATATTAGGGGGGCGGCAGTACAACGTAGAATGAAGTGACGTGGTGCAAACCTTGAATCATGACAACCTGTTGCAATGTGAACATAAGTTTTACTCAGGTCCCGAATATGCAGCCACACCTCGGCTGGAAGCAGAGCGCTTGATGAAATGGCACTGACAGTTATTAATAATCTTTAATGTGCTTTACTGCATAAATGGACCCCGAGTGGGCAACAAATGTAAAAAAAAAAAGAGTATTTGATTGATAACAGTTACAAAATTCCAAACATTTGCTTATTTTTTTTTTTTAAATA
The DNA here is from genome assembly GCA_018136845.1 of Heterotis niloticus. Lineage (NCBI taxonomy): Eukaryota > Metazoa > Chordata > Actinopteri > Osteoglossiformes > Osteoglossidae > Heterotis > Heterotis niloticus. The sequence continues at coordinate 16,543,426 of CM030895.1, forward strand.
AAAGTTTAAAAAATGGTGATGATAAATTACTGAAAAGACTAAAATAAAAGCGAGATAGCAGTAAGCAAGGTTATGGTGTTATGAATTAAACAGGTTTCAAGGTGTGCAAATAAACAGAAAAATAATCACTCTGGTTTTCTGATGTTCACTTGAAGATTTTATTTATTTTTTATTAAAGATGATATCTGGCATGGTTTGTCTTGATTTCAGCAAGGCGGAATGGTCTTTTCGCATGAACTACTGTATAAACTCTTGTCTTGCACCGTCGATTTGTGCTGCCGCCTGTCTTCCATGGCCACTCATTCATGACACCAAATCGACGCTTCAGTTTTCTAGAAGAAATCTCTCAATTAAATGTCAAAGGCGCACAGTGCGCTGGCGCTCCGCTGTCGACTGCAGTGAGCAGATGAGAGCAGCCAAGGGTTTCCACTGGTGGCAAACAGGATGAGGAGGGAGGCAGGTGGGCAGCCTACTTGCGGAGGCTCTAATAAACCTGTTGTAGCCTCTGAAAGCAGATTAAGCAGGATTTGCTTTTTAGGATTCCTTCACAGCAGAGGTACAGCATCATTAGGGTGATGCCACGAAGGGGAATGACAAACCGAACAGAAGACACCACGAAGGAACACAGAAGGGCCTGAAGGATCTGAGCTGTGTGCAAACCCCACAGTAATGCATTTCACACCACAACGGTCGCACCTTAAGCTGCATCACGGGGCCATCGGGTCATGGGAGTTTCTCAGCATGCCCAGGTATTCAGTTCAGTTTACTTTTATTCAGTGTTGTTGTCAGCAGGGTGACATAGAGAAGTGATGGTATCATAAAGACAATCAAGGGACTCTATGAAACCCGCATGTGCACAGATTTTAATATAAATTGTACAGAAGTGGGTGTAGTCCAAATCCAAGATAACATGAAGAGCTGAGAAATTCGAAAATAGAAATGTGCTCAGTTGTACATGAACCCTTCTCTGGCTCCTATATTTTATTTTATTTTATTTATTATTGGTTTATTTAACAGGTGCCTTTATCCGGTGAAAATATGAGTGCTGTATTGGTACACCAAACTGCTACAAAGTTTTACCCATTTAAGCAAACGCTTAATTTCAGCTGAAAATTCTGCGTCAGTGCCTTGATCAAGGGTACAACAATGGGAACTGAGGATTCAAACCTGAGTGGAAGGTAAGCGCTGCAACCACCACAGCATTCATTGGGCCTTGCTGATCCACTGCCTTGAACTGCATGCTGGATGTGTAACTGCTTTTGAAGCGAGTTGGAAATGATGAGTTTTTGTGGATTCTTAAAAAAGCTGAAAAGTACTTTAAACACTAAATGGGCAAAAGTGTGTGGACCCCCTTCTTCTAATGACTGAGCTGAGCTGTTCCAGCTGCACCCACACAGCATACAAACACATGCTATATACAGTAATTCTGTGCTTCCTGCTTTGTTGCCACAGTTTGGGAAGAAGTTCCTTTCCTGCTCTGGCATGACTTTGTCCCCCCGTGCATAAAGCTAGCTCCATAAACGTGGGGTTTGCCCAGGTTGGTGTGGAAGAACTTGACTGGCTGCACAGAACTTTGACCTCAACCACACTGAACACCTTTGGGATGAACCAGAACGCCAACCACGGGCCAAGCCTTCTCACCTGACCTCACTGATGCTTTTGCGGCCAACTGGGCACAATTTCCCAAAATCTGATGGAAAGCCTTCCCAGAGGAAGGGCGGCTGTTATAGCAGCAAAGGGGGGAGGAAGCGAGCAACTCCATATGAATGCCCAAGGGTTTAGAATGGGATGCTCAGCAAGCACACATGGCGGTGATGGTTAGGTGTTCACACTTTTGGCCATGCAGTGTATATGTAAGTATATATTTATATATTATTTTCTGGAAAAGCTGTAAAAACAGCCTTACAGGAACGGTGTTCTTTCTTTTATTCATCCAGCCATTACAAAAGTTTAAGTAAGTTTTCAAATCAAAATTATGATAAGTCAAAACCAAAATTCCTCGGAACATATTCATATTTAGCAAGAAAATGTTGCCTCTGTGGTCAACAGCAGAAGCTCCCTAAACAAATATATGGTTAACTCAAATGTCTAACTTTCTTTCACTATAAAAGTTAAGAATAAACCTGCACCGAAATTCGAATGAATTTGGAAGGTCTGATGACCTTTTTGGATCTTCTTGTACGTTGCTGTATGGCCACTTCTGGTCATTCAGTGCTGTGATCAGTTGTCTATGCGCTTCATTCCTTCATTTGTATGTGCTTGCTTTTTTAAGCATAGTTTGGTTACTGCAAACATCAGGAAAATATAAGTAATAAAATATATTATAAAATACAGTATGTATAATGAAATGTCTGCTGGGTCACGGTCAAACCCAGGTTCATGAGGGAAATACGATGTTCTGTGATTCCTACACAGAGGTGGGAAGACAGCCGAGAGCCCAAAGCTGGCATCCAGGCGGTTCCTTCAAAGGAATGCCAATGAATTGGGTGTCACCTGCTGCTCCGTGGACTGCATACAAACCATCTCCTCACCACATGGCTCCTGTGCACCGTCAGCAAAGCTGGAAGTGAGCAAATATTTCTCCCCTATTTGAAAGCTCTTTATATGTTGTGGCCACATATCGCAAATCTTTTGCTTTGAATCAGAATCAGCTTACGTACCCTTACGAACATTTGCGACAGCAAAGAATAAATAATTCTGCAGTAGACGATATTCGCCGTCCTGTTTTTGTTTACGCGTTCCTGGTGCTCACTGAAAGTACAATACTTTTGTCTGGAACTGAAGGTGTCAAAGTTATGCTGGTACGGTGAGATGCGTGGAAACACAGCTCTTGCCTACGGCTCTGTTGGCAGTGGGAAAAGCGCCAGAGGAAGAACATCATCAGGTTTTCATGACCAGATTTCATGGTCACTTGGAAATCACCTCACAGAAGAGCCACGTGCATTAATGGTCACTGTTTTCTGGATATAAAAAGTAAACATAAGTCAGAGACCAAGTCTGCCCGGCAGGAAACGGGTCACAACAAATGTGCTCCATAAAACCGCACAACAGCAGCCAAGAAAATACAAAGCTGATAGCGGTGCATTAAACTACGGCGCAGAGTTATCATGGTCTCAGTAATGATTTAGGCAATAGATCAGATTGAATGAGGTTTTTAACCGTTGCTCGACTGGATTTCTTATATTTGCCTTTTGTCCTACTGAACTGAAAAGTCCTCCTTCTGTTTACATGTTTTCCATGACCTGGCTGAGAAATTTGACACAGTTGTCCAGCTGACGCTTGAACTTTCTCTCACCAGGAGGAAAGGGCAGATGCTGCTCTCAGTGTGGCTCAGCTTTCCCTTGCTGGCCTGCAGTGCTTCCTTCAGCCATTGCATCTTCTCGTTGCAGGTGCTCCTCGACTCAGAACTCTGTCCCCTGCAGTTTCCTCCAAATGAGAAATTTGTTCTTGTTTTATATCCATTCTTCCTGTTGGTGCGCAGGTGCTACGGAGCAACCCCAGAACCCACCGGGTGTCAAAATTCACACTCTGACCCCAACAGATCGCTGAACGTGAACAAAACCGCAGAAAAGTAAAGCATGGTTAAAACACCTGAATTTGAATAAAATATTTTCTATTTGAAATCTTTGTATTTCAGAAATAAAGCATGAAAAATACTCCTTGAAATCTTTCCTTCTTGGAGTCCAGTTGTGCCAGTGTCACTGCAGTAAAACAGCAAAAAGTAACTCTTATGTAAAACAACTGTATTAATAAAACTAACATAGCACTTTCCTATTACACGCGACATCTAAATGGATGGAAAATAGCAAAAAAGGTTGCACAAAAATCCCATCCTGAGTTAACAGTTAAACACTTGGGAGGTGGCTACTGGCCTGCAAGATGTTTCTGGCTTAAGTGCTGCACATGGAAAAGTGCAGCGAGGAGGTGATCAGTTTGCTTTTCAGTTCCACCCTCACTTCCCTGCCCACCATCCTCAGCCCCCCATTAACCTCCTGTGTGCCTTCAGCCCCCACAGCCACACTAATGTGCAAAAACCACATCGCATCTACAACCTGGCAAACTCTTCTACAGCGCTTCCAAACCACAGTTTAAAAAACCATTCTGGCACAGTTGTGCTGCATTTTTAATGCCTGGCATTTAGGCCCATCAGCAGGAAGAGACTGTGTAAGGTGGGCGACTTTGAAATGCAAAGAGAAGTCAGGCCAACCCTCCCCTGGTTGGCCTGCCCGGAAGATGTCGACTCAGGCATGTGGCTCATCCTGAGACTTTAACCATAGCAGCTCTTCGTGTCACCTGCATTTCTCTGCCTTTCTGCGAAAACATTCATATTTACTACAAGGCTCATTTTGTGTGGCTGGAATGACTGCACTCCAAGTGGCTTTTGGACACCCGCATAATGAAGGAAAGTCGGAAGTGTGTTAATATCACCGTTTTTCAAAATAAGAAAATTCGGAGCCTTCATACCTATAAACAAGCAGAAGAACCTCAGGAACCTCGCATGAAAAGCAAGACAATTAGGAGTCTCACACGGAGGCAACCTTTAAGCTACAGCTTGCCATCTGTCTTTGAAATTGTGGAAGAGAGCTGTCAGCGCAGTCGAATGCAGAGCGGTGACTAAAACACTGGTAAGTGAGCAATAGTCAAGAGGCCCGGAGCAGCCCTTTGACAATTAGAGGCAGGGTGAAATATTTGCTCACTGAAAAGAAGGCAGTCTGGGGGAGGGAGGTGTCAGGCACCCTGGAGATTTGCAGTCAAGGCTCCTTAAGAAGGCGTATTGAGTTTTGAAGACGACGCGAGTGTGATTCCCCCCCCCCCCCCCCTTCTTTTTGGGCAGATACCTTTGCTGCTGTGGAACTCGGGAAGCCTCTGAGTGACAAACACATTCTTTGTGTGGTTCGCGGGCCCGACTGAAAGCTGCAGGATCTGTGAGACATCTTTGTGTCGCATAAGATGCCTTCTTCTAGTCAAGGTTGCTGAGTGAATGGTGTGAACAAAAGGGGTTTTAAACAGTAATGGCACAGGATAGGATGAAATAAAAAATATGGCTGAGAAAATTAATGTAAAAAATAAAAACTCAAGGTCATGCAGTGTTTTACATTTCATCTTATAAAATGCAACTTAATTCCTCCACTAGTTTATGCACCTAACCTATGTCTTTCTAGGGGGTTAAACTAAGTGGTTGTTCTTGCCTTTACTGAAAATACACACAAGTGGGATGAGGTCACGTTTCTGCTTATTTGTATTTATGGCGAAGTGGCAAAGCTCCCTAATAGGTTTCTGTCCAGTGACCTGTCTTCGTGTGGGGGGGGGGGGTCAGTATATAAACCTTATCATATTACAAAGCAAAAATTGAGTCATTATTAATCTCTTTGTTTGTGTTTAATCTCTTTACGCTGTAACACAAAACCAAGAAGATAAATCTCTGACGTCTGTGCTCATTGATTTATTTATTTCGCAGCCATAACCTGTCTTCTGTAGTATTTTTCCCAAAATTCGAGCCACCAAAATATTTTCCAAACAATTAAAAACGCTATATTGCCTTTCTGTTTGCACCGCAGAATTTAGTGGTCTTCATACTGATATTTGGGAAAATTGTGAAACTTTAGCATTTATTTTGCCTGCAGTGGAAACTGCAGCTACCATTTGTAAAATGCGTTCAAACACTAAAAACTATTCAGCACAAACATGCAGACAGAACAAACAAACAGTTTTAATGAAACTTTGCTCTCACTTAATCAGTCATCACCAAATTCTAGGTATCCTTAAGTCTAAAATAATGATAAAAAATTGCATTTCTACCCCTCCATTCTGCCTAAAAGTCAAATAAATTAATATGTAACTGAAGAACAGTTTGATACTTTATTGTCTCAAGTGTAAGCCGTGTATTCAATTGAAACAAAACTTTTTTTTGTACATTTTTGCCAGTTTTAGTCACTAAACATCTGCTACTGCTTCCCTTCAAACAGAGAATTTTTGACACAAATACAGAATATATTTCAAATACATTACATGTGCAGATTTGACATTAAGTAATTGGCCAAAGACGTTTTAAAGTCAACGACAGCAGAAGGATTTGTTTATGAGACTTTTATCTCTGGGCAACTTGATCAAATACAGCTGAATACACATAAACGTGACATAAGTAAGGATCCTATTACTGCTCTCCGGTAGCTTAACAGAACTTTTCTACATTTACAGGCAGGGGCCTGGTGCAACCCAAGCAGTATTGTGCCGTGTTGATAAAGCCCACTTGGGCTGCTTTTTGGACAAATGACCGTAACCAATAATAATAGACACATTTGTAAATAGAGGTAAGGCTTTTTTGCTGATCATTTATATAATCCATCCAGAGCCTAGGACCTGTAAAACGTGTAGAACTGGCCTAGGGTATGACTCTTTTCCATCTCACCCTTCCACACGTTTCCACACCCGTGCAGTTTGCTGAAATGTTAAATAAGGAGGCCTGCAGTTAGTTCCCAAAATGCTTGACTGGGCTGAGCAAACAGACTGAACTAAAGTTAGGACAGCATTACACAACAGTTTCCTGAGTGTGACGTTTATTAACGCCTTGCTTGAAACGGAACTGCAACTTTGCTTCTCCCCAGAAGCAAGGTAAAATGTACTGCACTCTGATTCTGGTTTTTGGGGTGCGTTGTGTCTACAGAAACATAAGGTGTGACAGTGCTGGAAGTCAAACAACAAAAATGCAGCTCACCTTCATTGTGTGTGAAATCACTCTTTTAGAGAACGCAGTAAGGAGAACAAAAGATTTATTTTCATGATAAATCCCCAAGCAGAATTATTATTACAGTGGTGTAACTGAAAATGTATCCTTAATGTGCAGGTATAAATAAATTACAGGACTTGGCCGACTAAAGACTGTAACCGTAAAAAAATTAAAGCTGGCAGCGAATTCAGTCTGTCTAATCTTTAGTGCCGAAAGGCGTTATTACCCCCCGTTTCTTTGGTGACTGCAGAGTACAAAGGTGATAAAGTATTTAGCCTGGCCTGCAGTTTGGCCTTTAAAGTTTACCATCTTACACATCTGCTCTCCTTTTCCTTTAAAATGACGACATTGGCATTTCTGCAAAAGATTGCACTGCATGCATTCCATGTATTTATGTATGTATTTATTTTTCACACTGGTCAAGGATGAATTTGTATAGTTTACACTTGGTGACCATGTTTTTCACAGGTATTTACTGAACTACATGAAGGTCAAGCATCTTGCTTATTGGTGCATCTGGGGATTAAATGGGAATCCTGTGAGTTAAAAGCACAAAACACCTTAAACACCTGCTGCTGCTAAGCTTGTTACTGCACTGCAAATGAGCTTCCCGTGTGTCGAAACTGCTTATCTTTTGTGTTTTGTGTGTAAACTGCAGACGGACGTGTGATGCGGGAGGGCCGGGTGCTGAGCGGCGCTGGGCTTATTAGCAGATCCATATGACTGTATGCAGCTCATTACGGATGAGTGTGTGGCAGAAATCTGTGGGCCTGATCGTGGGCCAGTTCGCATGCCTTGGTGAAGGCGGAGGAGGGAGAGCAAATGACAGCCCTTTGAAGCTCTTCCACCCGTCCGTTCGCACGAGCTGTTTTGAAGATGCCGGGGAGTCTGGTTCTCCTGCTCCTCTAGACAGCGCTGAAGAGGTTTATAAACACGGTGCAAAGCGGAAAGCCGCCGCCGTGGCACTGATCCTTCCTTTAAGTGCCATTTGTTTAATGCAGCTGTACAGTCTGCTCTTTTCAGGGAAGTCACATTTGTAAGCGGGGTTAAGTAACACAGATGGTTCATTGGTTGCCGAAGCACTTTGCTTCTTGGTGGGGAAGACATGCACTTATGACAAATTTGAGCAGCTACTCTATCCTCTGTCATCAGCGGGTCGTGCAAAGCTTGCAAAAACCTGAATGCGCAACCGGTGGGTTGAAGGTTAAAGTTTCAGACGCAAAATATCTCATGCTTTTCTGAAGCATGGAGCACCATAGCAACAATGACCTCAGACTCTGGCGACCACTGTTTGCATTGCTTGTGTTTGCGCTACATCATGTGTGTTTGCCTTTGTCCTTCAGTGGCTCAGATTCAAGGTGTTTAGAAGATGGGCGTGTTCAAAATAAACGGAGGATTCAGATCTTCTCCACCACTGAAGTGTTACACCTGATCATAGGCAAACGTTACTGCAGTGGAAGTGGTGTGACTCCACGTGCAGCTTAAATAGCAGTTCCTATGGGGAAAGACATTCAAGAGCATTTCTGTCCACACATTGTCAAACCTCTGCATTGGCTTGGCTGGTGCTGTGTGACCACAAAACGCCGAGTGGGTCCCGGGGAACAAGTTAAACCTGCGGTGCTTCCGCAGAGCCCATCTGAGTTCTTGGGGGCACGGAACTTCCTGGCATCGAAATAGTCTGGGTGAAATGGCAAAAGCAGGTTCTCTGCAGGTGCCACAGCAACGCCGACCGTTCTCTGCAGCCACTTCTTCACCCTTCAGCTGGAGTGATCGCCACCCCCACACAGCAGGTCTGCCTATAACAAGCTGCTGAACTCCCCTCAGATGCTGTCGGATGGGGCTGTAAACTACAACTCCAGGCAAATGGATCCCCCCAAGGGGGAAAGATTGTTATGTTGCAACAAAATGCTGAGGGCATCCATCCCTTATTGTTAAATATGGCATTTACAGGACTGTTGTAAATTGATGGCATTGTGCAGGATGAGGGCTCAGAAAGGAGGCTGCTGCATATCATTCATTTCTTTCTCCCGTGTGGTGGGTGCACTTAGTTTTGCCAAAGAATTGGGGTAGGAAACTGTGGGCTGTGCCGTGGGAAGCTTGGCTCTGATGAGGCAGATTCTGTTCAATGCCCAGGAGCGAAGCAGTCTAGCGGCCATGAGGAGATACCACACTGGCATAATGAACAAGAGGCAATTTTTGCTCCATCGGCGAGGCACTTTATTCCCATAATCAGCGCAATAATACACCCAAATAAGGTCAGGCAGCATGATGGAAATCTGACAAGGATGAGACACCTGCTTTCCTGTTCTCGGCAGTAAGTGCTATCAGTCAGAGCGCTGCAGTCGCCTGAATGGTAATTTTGCCCAGCTATCTTCATCCATCCGCCCAGGGTTATCTCCCTTAGCCACGCTGGGCAGGAGGCAGTGCCATTGTGCTGGCAACAAAACCAGATCCGTTTCGGCCCCCTTCTCACACAACGACAATAATTTGGAAGGGCACGGCTGAGCTGAATCGACGGCTAATGGCTAATTGCTCCTTACAATGGGCGCTAAGATTGGTAGACGGTTATGGACCCAGGGCTTCTGAAGAATATCCCTCTTTCTTGTAATTCTGCTGATTTGTTTCTAAACTCTGCCTTTGTGAAAGCAGCTCACAACTGTTGAGCCAAGGGCAACGGACACAGGAAAAATCGCCCCCGAAGACTGAAAAAATCGTTTCTATTTAAGAGTGAGGCGCTTTACATGTGATTTTAATGATCGAAACCCAACCACATGGACACCTCTGCTCTATCAAGTGCAGATTTAAAAGCCAGGTGTATTTTTGCTGCTGTTATGGGAAGAGTAGTGGGTGAGGAGGTGAGGAGGGTCTTAGTTTGCTGGGGGTGTGAATATGCTTCTTTAATGTTACAGCCACACTCCCTGGTGCTATAAAGGGGATAAACAGTATGTATGTGGTAAAATATACAGTATATAAGTACATACATTTAACAGGTAGTGGTGGTGGGGATGAATGCTAACTTTGTGTTAAATACTGCAGAGTATCTGGCCGCAGGGTTGTGCACGTTGATGCTCACTTGATCTTTGCTTGATGTTACCTTTGAGTCCTTCTGTTCTGTCCTCTAAATCTGCAGCATAACTTTTGTCTGTTTCACCTCCCAGCATCTGGAGTGTCCTGATGGCGGTAAATTCTTTGACTTTGATGGAAATTTATTTAAAAACTCTCGTTCACATATTGAGTGCCATGTTTCTTTAAGTACTGCTTTGTGCAGGTGGGGGGCACAGTCATGCTGGAGCAGGAAAGGAGCTTCTTCCCCAAACTTTTGCCCATATAGTGTATGTGTGATGCTTTAAAGCATTTAACTTCCAAAACCATTGGAACCTCTAATCCCAACATGGGATATTAGTATGGAATCCTGAGGCTCCATGTCAAGGTGAAAAGGTTTAATAGAGGACCAGAGCCTGAAACATGGGATAATCTGGCCATAATTGTGCTTCTCCGATCCGCCAAGGGTGTGCTGGACAACCCAAACACCCACAAGTGTTGCGTTACATAAATATCTGCTAGTGAAAGTTTTTCTCTTGCTGACTTGCCAGCGAGGCTGCTGCTTGCTCAGTTGACACATCTTTGGTTTCTATTAATCCCTCCCCATTATTCTGGCACCATAGGACTCATTGCCTGTTGATGCTAGTTGTCCTTGCTGTCCTAGGGGTAGGTGTGTGTGTGTGTGTGTGGGGAGGGCTGGCATGTTGGTGGTGGTTACCAGCATTGTTTGGTACCAAAGGCTCAAACCAACACTTGTGAAAACCCTGTGAAGACAAAAACACTTCAGATCTGACAGTGAAAGCAGAAAAATGCTGTAGGGGAAGCACAGAATGTGCACAGAATATTGCATGTAATATTAACTTCCTACAAGATACAATTATTCACGATTTACCATTTGTTCAAAATTACTGTTTTGCAACTTTTAACCTAAAAGTTAAATACAAAGTAGATATTAATCTAGGCAACAGGCAAGGCAGTGTAAAAGATTCAGGGCTTAAAGTATTATTGACTGTTCAACTCAATGTGGTTCCATATTTAAAAACATTGTAATAAGCAAATTACCGCATTGGATTAACATTTAAAACTAAGAGGAAGACTTCACATTTTCCATTAGAAGAGCAGAAAAACAATGATTTTTACTTCTATTTTGGTGCAGTTAAGATCTTTCTCATGCACGTGCCTGCTTTTCCAAGTAGAGAGAATGTAATATCCTAACTAAAATTGCACGACTAAATCAAACGTTTCATAAACACTTTCTGGTCGGCCAGCAAAAGTATGCCATTGCTTCCTAAATAATCTTGTTGTTCTATACTATATAATTATATGTCTAGCACTCTGCATTCTTTATGACAACTCCTTTTCGATGTAAAGGCAGCACAAACAAGCACAAACAAAAGCAATGAAGCTGCGAATGGAAAGCTCAGCAAAACAAGGTGCAGGGGCAGAAATAAGATGTGTGGTTATTTGCTATCTTCACTGACCAAATGGCTTTTCATTTAAAAAGTTAAAAATAATCCATGCTATTTGTTCTTGTCGAGTCAGCTGAAGTCGAGCTCCTAAAATGGGGACTATGTGCAACTGTAAAGATTTAATAATAGCACTGCTCTTACGGGGACCTTGAAAATTACTTAATTTTCGTGACATCTTTCTCATTGACTTTTGGTTCTAGTAGAGTAAATGTATTTCTGCTTTACATTAAGCATCTAATCTGCCATCGTGGCTTTGTCCCACAAGCATGGATTGCAAATGGTCCGTCAGATGACCTTATTGTGGTGCTGTGTGCTCATCCAGTGCCTTCAAAAGTATTCAAATCTCTTGCAAGTCATCAACATTGTCTGGTTACCCATTATACTACAGTTACACATATTTTTCCAATTGGTATTTTTATTGTGCAGCCATGTGCTGTAACCCTAAATCCCAAATATTTGTTTGCAGATAATTTAAAGAGAATGAAGAGCTGAAATAGGTTGCATTGCCTGTTTTTTGCCCCATCCATTCATGTTTCAGCTACCCTCTTGGTAGAAAGCATCACGACAGCATGATACTGCCACCACCACACTTCACTGTAGGGATGGTGTTTCTTGAAGCAGAAGCAGTGCGAGGTCTGAACCACATTTAGCGCTCTGAATTTAGGCCAGAAAGCTCTGTCTTGGTTTTATGTAAAAACAGAACATTTTCCTGCTCTCCTGGGAAAGTCCAGATGTGCTTTAATATGATTATTTTTGAGTGATGGCTTCTTTCTTGCCACCTTCCCATACAGGGCAGTCTTTTGCAGTGCTCTTGACACTGTGGACTGCCACTCCTTTCCTCCACATTCAGCCACTGACCCAAGTACCTCCTTCACAGGTGACTTTTGGCCTGTCTTCAGCCTCTCCACAGGTATACACCTTGCTCAGATGCTGAGTTTTGAGGGGAGCTCTTAATTACTCAGTGTCTATTTGTCTGCAAACAAATAACTTATTTTGGTTCTGGCATCATTAGAACACATGTCTTCATAATGAAAATACTAGAAAAACGTTGGTCACTACAACGTTTAAGGGATTTGTATACTTTTGCAAAACACAGCAACTATACTGTGTATAAGCAGGTTTATTGCACACTTCAACCTTATGGGTGAGTAGTCAACTGCAGATCTAAATAGATGAGATTTCTTATCTCCAGGAGTCTGGACACGTGACCAAAAAATATGCAGACTAAAAAATTTTGGCCTGAATTCCAATAACCCCAAGCAAGACTCCATCCACGCTTTCAAGTTAACCGATTTCATCCCCCCTGGGAAAACCATAAATCAATTGCTTTTAATCAAATAACAGAGCCTTGTCATTTTGACAAATTCATCGGTATTGCTTTCAGGTGTGGCCACATTGGCACAACAATAACAATTAACCTTTTAATTTGGTCAATAATTCCTGGTTATTACAATTTCTCTAGGTTCAGCCTTGGAAGTGATTCACGTCATCAGGGCCTCCATTGCCACTGCTCATTCCACCTGACGCATGCATCTTCCTAATGACCACTTATCTCCAACATGAACATGCACTTCAGCCAAGTAAAGCAACATTAATCAGAGGCCACAAGCTCATTGCCATTAATTTTTTCTGAACACTACATGGTTTTCTTATCCTGCTTGCGCCATTAACAGAATAAGCAAAATAACCTGCTACAGCCCTGCACACTTTGAGACAACTGCATCAATAATGGATCAGTGATGACAGTGCTGCCCAAGACTTGCAAAAGCTGAATGAGTGATCGATGTGGAGACGGAAACCTAATCGCTGGCGTGTGGCTGGAAGAGGCACTCTAGGAATTAACCTAAACTTCTTTACAGCGCTGTCTTCCTCAATACCATTAGACTAGGGGCTCCAGAGTGGCCGACGCAGTTATGGAGCTTTATTCTGAATCTGTCTGTTTCCCAAGTAGCTAACATTTGAAGAACATGATGCTCTGACATCCACTGAAAGCTCTGAAGATATATTTGTAGCCTGTGTGCTCAGAGCAGAAGAGGAGAAATAAAGTTACTAGCAGGACATTGCGGTTGGTCCTGGCACAACACCTGAATGCCCGCGAGTTCTGCAGGTTGCAAAATAAAAATTGATTTTGCAGTCGTATAGTAAGAATAAGCTCAGGAGAGAGACACTCAAAAGGCTATAAAAGGACTGCAGATATCTAGGGTCACATCAAGGATGACTAAAAGACTCCAAAGTGCTCTGTGTTATAGTGGAGGAATTTTCAGGGTCCTGCGTGTCCTTGGTGCTGTCAAGCTGAAGGTCTGTGTAGGAGATTCAGGGATCAGAAGAAGAACAGACTTGCTTTGAAAGTAACACTGTAAAGAAAAGTTAAAAAGAAAGTAACACATGAGCTATTACCTTCACATTATGTGTAATTTCATGTAAAGGTAATCAAGTTTCAGTAAAATGGATTCGATAGAATATTTTTTCATACTTGTTTATGCTTTTTTTTCTTACCTGACTCAACATTTTTCCACAGATGGACATCACCTTGCCGTGGTGGTGGGCGTGTGTGTTGTGCACCTCAGAGCTACTGTACAGTATGTTGTCTGGAGCCCAGAGTTCCTGGTAGGGTCTCCCTTAGCTAAAAGGTCTTATGGGGGGGTGTCTAGAGAAAGATCCACACTGACCCCCTGTGAGTACACAAAAAAGAGAATGTGTACCCTGCCTGGATCAAGGTTATGGAGACCCATCTCTGGAGCCAGGACTGCTGAGGGCCGTTCAGGGCAAAGGAAGTTTAACTATTTAGGATATTTAAGACACTAAAGTCATTCAAAATTTGATCCGCAAAGATTGCCTCAATGCATCTGCTGATCACAGAGAAGAAAACTCAGATTTTTGTTTGTGCAGATGCACCAAATAGCAGTTCCTAGTATTCAGCCTTCTTGAAGAAAGTGGGCAAGATACTCAAGAGTGTCATCCACCATCTTTGTAGTTCTGCTACAGGCAATGAAAGAGATACCTGGAGAGGCATGAATGGTACCTCTTGGTTAGCAGGATGGGGTGGTGGTCTCTGTGTCTAAATAAGTGAGTTGGAGGGAGGGTTCACACTCCTCAGCTTCCCTGGTAAAGTCCATGTCAGAGTACTGGATTTGAGGCTCCATCCATCAGTTGATCCCCAGTTTGAGAATGATGATGTGCACTGGAGTAGTTTGTCACTGAGTGCAAAGGGGCAGGTATGAGAATGAGCACCTCTGAATCTGAGCTCATGGTCCTCCCTCAAAGATGTGTGGATTGGTCTCTCCAGGTACAGGGGGAGACTGCTGCCCCTAGTGGAGGAGTACAAGCATTTTTCACGGTCTCGTTCTCAGGGGATTAGGGCAGTGTCAGCAGTTCAGCAGGCACTGTACTGGTCTGCGGTGGTAAAGTGGGAGCTGAGTTTTGGACAAAACTCTCTGCTTACCACTCGGTCTACGTTCTCATCATTACCTGTGGTCATAAGCTATGGGTAATGCCCTAAAGAACAAGACTGCAGCTACAAACAAAATGAGGTTTCTACTCTGGATTGGTGGATTTAGTGAGACTCTTGGCAATCCGGAAGAGCTTTGGAGTACAGCCACTGCTCCTCCGGATCAAGAAGGATCAGCTGAGGTGGTTCAGGCATATTATGAGGATGCCCCTTGGGACGTGTCCCTCGGGAGTTCCACCAGGCACATCCCACTGGGAGGAGACCCTGAGGTAGACCCAGGATGCACTGGAGATGTTAGATCCCTTGGCTGGCCTGGGAACACTTGAGAGTCCCCAGGAGAAACTAGAGACCCTTTTGGGGAATTGGAGAGCCTGAGTCTGCCTTCTCAGCCTGCTCACATCATGACCCTGACCAGGACAAGCAGGACAGGAAACTGAAGTTTACATTTTCCTAGCTTTCATCACATTGTGAATGGTGTTTATGACCAAGAAAAGGTAAAAAAAAAAAAACCTCTACTTTAGTGGCAACTAACGCAGTGCAATGATACAGCATCAATGACCATCAAAAGGGCATTTGTGGGGGGTGGGGGAGAAAGATTGATTTTTAGATTGATTTTTATTTGAAATATAAAGAGAATGAACATGAAAGCATGTGTGTTTTGCTTTGGTTAGGCATTGTATGCAAATGAGACAGCAGTGTGAATCTGCCATATGTTTCTTTATTTCCTTTTGCTCCAGTTATGCACCAGTTCCTGTCCAGTGAGAGCAACTAAGGTGTGACAAATAAACACATAAATACTTCAGATGTATCGCAGCCACCTTTTCCTCCCTCCCTTTATAACTGCAGTGTCATTTATTTCTCGGTATTTTACAGCCTCCTCCACATGAAGTGCATGAATTTTATCTAAGCTCTATTATATATGACTCTCAATTGTTGGTATATGTGTTTTGTTACAGATGGTTTATCCACTAAATTTCATAGCTGCTGAAAACTCTTGCGCTGGGATCACTCTGCATTATGTTTATGATATAGTACCTTTTTATGCTCTCTGTTCACCAAATTTCCCTATTGGAGTCATTTGGGATTTTTATGGTTACTACATTGCTATGTTTTTCTGCAAGTATAATTTCATGCGGATGAATAGATTCAAACTTTTTCTTTTTTTGGTTTGGCGAGTTCCGACAGTTGGAGTTATCGCTCTGTCAGAATAACCACCCTAAGCTTCTAAAAGGCCATTAATTTATTTCCCAGGCTCAGTGAAGGTTTAGAGGTTATAAACTCTGTTTGAAAGGTTTGGTCCGTAGGTTTAATAAACAGGGGGGCAGATGCGCTCACAGCTTCATCCTTTTGTTTGTGTGAGTGGGAAGGGAAATGCATGAGGTGTTGGGTTTTGCAAGGTGAATGAATGTTCTGATGGGCTGCAGCTTGACCACTGAGACCTTCCCACAGTCCTGTCGTGTGATGAACATTCTTGCCGCGAACTTCCTGGCCCTCGCTGGAACAAAGCGAGTAAAAGTCCTCGGAGGACAGTAACTGACTGAGGAGCCAAAGGGCGAACTGTCACACTAAACACAATGGCTGTACTGGGTAATCAGAAGCATGCATGCACACACATTGTGGTTCATCATTTACATTTGCATGGTTTTTCGTTAAATATCCAAAAATGTGCATCAATTTTAATACAGCCACTCTTTTCATCATGTCCTGATGTCTATGTGTTATTGTCTACAGCAACAAAGATATATCACAATATTTAGATTCCATCTGTCTTTTTAAAGTAAGATAATCATCCAAATTTTTCACTGTTGGCCTCTAGATCAGGCGCCACGATGGGCTGCCCCCCTGCCTATTGTCTATTCTCCATGCTTCCAAGAGAGGCTCCGGCCACTGTGGGCCTTTATTGCAACAAGCGGTTTTCGACACTGAATGATTGAGCAATGTGTTAGAAAGGAAACACAGCCGTGTCAGCCAGTGAAATATTGGCCTTCGTCCACAGTCAGAAAGTCCTGCAAGTTATTTCATAGAAAAGCTCGTCACAAAGCACTTTAAAAAAAAACCTCTACGGTGTAAAAATGCTTATGGTTCAATGTTTGGTCCACAGAGCTGAAAAAATGGGATGTTTTTATTACCCACATTGTTCCACCGCTGTATAAAAGGTAAACATGAAAATGCAAACCCTGTATTTTTCCTTAAGTACTCTAGCACTTTTTGTCGACGCTATGAGGACAGGGGGGACCAGATAGTCTCAATAATCATATCTCGTTCCAGTAGAAGGAGAATTTCTCTTCAGAAAAAAAGAGGAGAAAAAAACTCCCCAAAGGATGAATTCTTCCTCGAGTTTCACTTGACCTCATGTTCTGTACTATTTTTGTCGGGTGTGCAGGACAGCAGAGTACATGCTCAGAAGTGGTTTTTTTAGGCACTTGTTCAAGATTCTGAAATTTCTTTGAACCCCTGTTTACATTTGTCATCACTGCATAGTTTATGGGGACTCTTAGCATTATATTCTTATTGTGCTATTATTATACTTATGTATTCTGAACATATTTTTCAGTAAATAACAAAAAACTGAGGAAAGCATTGTTGTTGCACCCCAGAAAATATCAGTTTAGAGGGTAAAATAAATCTTTACTGCATTTTCTGGCTTTACCTTTATAGACACAGGCTGGGGCCACTAACACTATCAATACTGTGCAGTTTCTTATACTGTAATTAAAATTTTCTATGTGCTGTAATAAATCGCATTGCACACTGTTACACATTTATTGGAAGCAAGATGCCCACGCTGGTGTCTTATCAGCTGTTTCTGCTGGCTTTGCTTTGCCTGGCCCCATTTGTGTTGTGTAACCTCATTTATTGCACTTTCCATTTTTAAAAAAAAATCTGTCTATTTAAATGCTGGTTGTCGTGTCAAACAAAGACTGTCAGATTACTTTGATGCACATCTTTCCTCTGTTCAGCCGCTCATATCACTGAACTCTCACTCAAACCTCCCGTGTGCCTCTCATCACCAGCATGTAACACAGTGACACCAGTGGTGACCCCAACGTGTGAAAAGTCCTGCTCTGTACATACTGTACGCTAATGTGTTATTAACATGCAGATTAATAACATTAAGTGTTTTTTAATTAGGCACCTGGTGTTTTATCAGGGTGCAATTATGGACTGACTGTTATATAACTATTTTTAGATGGGCGTATTATCTATTTATTTTTAACCATATAAAATAATGGGAAACGGGTACTCTGTATCCAAAAAATTCTGCATGTTATGCATTTTCAGGGACAAATAAAACTGGAGAAGTGAGGGATTACTGTGTACAAATCAGCTGTTGGATGGTGAAACTAACAAGGGTAACAATGGTGGTGGTAAGGACTTGTACGCTTGAGTGCAAAGCCTGGTGCATCTCCTAGGATCTGTGAATAACTTTATTGAGCACTATAGGTACTACTTTTGGTAGTACAAAAGGTACTTTGGGTACTTTTGAGAAACAGCGATGCCAGTGGATTAAAGCAACTGATAAAAAACATGTAAATAAAAATATACATGTTAACAGAAACTCCAGCAGCGGTGGAAACCTTATGAGTAAAAATAAGTTGTTCTTAAATATAAAAAATTTGTCTTCTGTGCCGTGTGGCCATCCGCTGTACACCAGCAAAAGCAATTTTACAAACTGGCTTTGCTGCTTAAATTATTTTAAATATGACTTCACCGCTGTTAATTTTTACAATACTTTTTTCAGCTGAGTTGTACAGGAGCTTAACAACTGGGAGAAGAATGAAAGCTATTATAATGCATTCACGTAACTTACATTCTTAAATCTTTCTACTGAAATTCTCAAAACGATTTACCCATTTATGCAGCTGGGTAATTTTTATTGTATCAGTTCAGGGTAAGTGCCTTGCTTAAGTGAGTTACAGTGGGAGGTGAGACTGGAATTTGAGTCCTGCAGTTGCAAAGCAGCACCTTTAACCACCACAATATAAGCTGCCCCATAATAACTGGCAATTTTTTGGCCTAAACATTATTACCACCCATCATTTTTCTGACAGTGGCCCAAGGTGAATTAACAATGTTAAAAAACCTATGATACAATGATATATAAAATCACACAATAGGGTATTTTTGCTATATTAATTTGGCAACATTAGGAGCAAAATTCAAACCAGAGACCTTCAGATTTCCAGAATAGTTAAATGGAAATGATGGCCTGTTCTTGTCAGTCTGTTTCTCACTCTCCTGTAGCAGGACAGTGGCCTTGGTGCCACTGTGAACTTAAATGATCTCAAATCCCTGAGCTTCTGTTGATGGAACTTGAACATACTGAGTGGATGTTTTGTTTCAGTGAAAAAACCCTTTAAACCTGCTTAAGGCTCTGCTGTACTTTGTTATTGTAGGACTTGTGGGGAGATGCTCCCAAGTGGCTGGAATCCTGACTCAGGACACAAAACAGGCATCCCGCACTACCTCTCTCTCCCTGTCTGAATGTTTTCTATAATGAAAATATTACCCAGGCTTCACTATCCAAACCTGAAGACCCTCTATTAAACATGCCCACACACTAGTGAACACATTTCAGTTGTTTACTACGCAGGGTGGGAGGATGTGGATTGTTAGGAATGTGAAAGTATTGTTTTAAGAGAGCAGAGCATTGTGGGAAGTGAATGTAACTCCAGATGAGTGTCTGTCAGCTATTTTGTGTGTGTTACTTAACTGAATAAATGGGTAGCAGCGGAGCAGTTAGTGATAAAGGTTACGGGGGATGGATTCTGTGATATATGCACATGCTCAATGGAAAGTGCACGCTCATGAAATTGTTCACAATAAACAAAATGGCTTCAGCAGATCCCCGCTTTGGTTCATTACTCACCCTTGGGAGAACGCATCAAGTTAAAAGAGGGAACTACCCTGGAGCAGTCATTCCGGTCCTGGAGTTTTCAATGTGAAACTTCCTTGGGATTTCAGACCATGACCAGGAACGGCATCAAGACTGTGCTGCAGTCGCACCTCAGCTTTTCTCCCAATAGGACTGTGTCTCGTCATTGTGTTGTTTAGTGTTGCGCATCATCGCTGTCATCGCACCCCGTTATTTAGTAAAAATGTCTCGGAGAAAGTGCAGAATATTTACACCCATGCAGAAGATTGGGAAACATGTTGGTAAAGAAGTAGTACTTACTGTACACCATCCTTCACATGAGCCCATATGTGACCTTGCTCTTACACAACTGTTATTTTACCAATTTATCTGGGAATGTTATACTTAGAAATGTTGAACTGCACAATGTTTGACTTATGTGTGGTTGCATAAATTGTTAATTCCAGCTATTGTTACATGTGCAGTGGAAAAACCGACAGCTTCTTTAAAGGAGCTGTCAGAGTTCAGAGGGGAAATGATATGATTCTTAAATGAAATCAAGACCCTAAACCAAGTCTAAAGTCTTCCAAGCTATGAAGCTCATTCCCAGTGTATTTGTTCTTTATGCTCAGTTATGTTTTTCAATTCACAGAGTTAAACTTTGACACACACACACACACACACACACACACACACACACACACACACACACACACACACACACGTACACGACACTGCAGACATTAGTGGGGTTTGTTTCCAGGCAGCTCCCAGCTAATATGCCCAAATGAAGATAAGCAACCCCCCCATTACACACATATGCACACACTCCAAGTAGGGGTGATGGGAAGAGGTTGTGCTGGAGAAAAGACCCAAACCTACGATGGGTTGGGAGGGTAACAATATTTATATATTAAATGCACCACTTTAAGTGTAAGTCAGTTATTAGTAATGGGTTGTTATTGCTTATTATTCTACTTTCTGGCCCAGGCAGTGCTGGGTATCTCAGCTGCTAGGAACTAAATGTAAATGAAAACTTTCTCCTGGGTGCTTCACAGCCAGGTGATTTCAAGGGACTTTGAAAAACAGTAAGGAGTGTTTAGGATTTCCCCATAAACAAGGGTTAATTTGTTAATGTGGAGTGCACTGACCGATGGTTGAGGGTCCACAAGGGAGGCCATCAGTGTCAGACAGATACCTAAAGAAAAGTATGTCTTTCCAGAATCAAGCAGTGTTTTTCCAAAGCCTTCCCTAAAGAAACACCTTCTGGAATCCCTTGCTGTACCTTATCCACTTTTGCACTTCCTCACATTTTGCTCATGTTGCTGTTCTTTAAAGCGTGCCTTAACTTGCATTTATCTGCTTTATTACTTCATCTACAGTATTTGGAGATCCATATATAAGGGCATAGCTCAAAATCAGAGCCTCAAGGTGGCAAAGTCTCAGGTTCCGCAGAAGTCACCCAAGTTTGCCTATGTGCTGGGCGTGGGAGGATGTAGGCACCTCTCTCTTTGCTCACCACCTACAGCATAATTGTGTTTTGATTTTGGGAAGCCTCGCATTTGTTTGGTTTCCCTTCAATTCCACTGTGACGCCATGCGGTGATCCAGCACCCTCCGCAGCCTCAGCCTACAGCTCCCAATGCTAACTGCTGTGAGCTCAGAGGCACTCAAACTTTGGGGTTCAAGAGGCATTGAGCCAACCTGCCCCCTCCCTGCCAGACTGCCACCCACCCCCACTCCTGTTAACTGCTCACTTCTGCTTGGGCAGTAATGCACTTTGGTTTCCTTTAACAGTGTTAAGTGTTTCATCTGAGATACAAATGGTGGTGTTGCGTTACGACAAGGCCAACAGCAGGAAAGCAAACAAAATAACCAGAATTTTGAGATGCGGTTGTTTTTTATTCCAGTTTTCTACACAGAGATCTTTGGCTCCTTTACTGCAGAGATTCGCTGAAATAATACAAGTTCTGCTATAAAAACACTTCGGTACCTGATAAACTGTGCAAATGTACAGTTTGATCATGCAGAAACAAGCTTGATATTGGCCTAGCGTTGTGTTCATAGGTTTTAAATAACATTTATATTTATTGAAATACTGATCTGTGGTGCATCTGGGAATTTAAAATACTGTTTTTTTTTTTACTCATTTAAATTATTCATGCCCAGTGTTCACTTGCCAGATAATGATAATTTACCATGTTTAATATAGTTTATACACTTTTTAATAGTTATTAAGTGGCCTATTTAAACTAACCCAGCGGTTTATTTGTAAAAGTGCACCTTCAATTTGTGGAATTAATGCAGGTTTTCCCTTTCTTGTTAAAATGTCACTCGTTCACTGTTCCTGGGCCTGATTCTTGCTCCTGTTTGCCATACCTCATGTTAATAGGGTTTCACCACTGGATCCCAAGGTTTTACTCTGAAAGTATTTGAAAAACCACATGAATGTGACGTTCATTGAAAACCCCATAAACGCCACTGCTTCTCAGTGGATGTGTTTTTCTGTTCTTGTTGAACTCATTCTCACCTGGCGATGAATGAGACCTGAACATCACCCGTGCACTTTATGAACAAATTGATCAAAACTGTCACCTTGGACCACATTCATCTTTCCAAACTTCTGCTGACATCCATTAGTTCCAGGACAGGATGCCCTCTCATTGTCATCGTTTGCAATCTCCAGGCAGCTTCAGCTCCACTGCAGCATCAGCAGCT
Organism: Heterotis niloticus; assembly: GCA_018136845.1. Taxonomy (NCBI): domain Eukaryota; kingdom Metazoa; phylum Chordata; class Actinopteri; order Osteoglossiformes; family Osteoglossidae; genus Heterotis; species Heterotis niloticus. Next base: position 16,565,684 of record CM030895.1, read on the forward strand.
CTCAGCCCCACTGATTCCTTTGTTCACTTGGTTTTGTTTACTCTGTCATTTTATATGCTGACCATTTCCAACAAAGAGCTCTTCCTGCTAAAGGGCCATTATGTAAAGTCTGTAACTTCATGAACAAGAATCATGCTATACCTGGACACCCTCAGCAGTAAAGCAGAATGGTTGTAGGAAACCAGAAATCCGTTCATGCGTTTGAAAAGCAAGTTGAAGACAAACAAATGAAATTTAAAGATGTTGTGGATAAAGCCAGTGTAAATAAATAAAGCAAATCCATCCATCCATCTATCCATTTTCATAAGCCGCTTTATCCTGGTCAGGTTCAAATACAAAGAACTACATGGAAATCAAACTCTGTGTGTGTTATAAAAGTCCAGTGTGTATCAGAGCCATTATTCTCACATCAGAATGTGGAAGGCAGAGGATTCAGGCTTTTTCTCTACAGCAGAGTAGTTATTATCAATAAAGACATCATAGTAATGAAGCAGATGAACTCAATCTGAATTCCTGGACAGGAAGTAGAAAGAAAAGTCCCATCCATCCACTTCCTGCTGCTTCTTTCAGCCATTGCTATTTTAAAATAAAATTAGTTGATGCTTACTCTCTTTTACTAAGAGTACTTACCTTGATCAGGGGAACGGATTCAAACCCAGGATATTTAGACTGCAAGACGATGTTGTAAATTTTTCTTCCTTCACCAGCTGCCCCCAGTTACACTGTCATCGCAACCAATTCATATGTTTCTCATAACAATAATAATAACAACAAAAACAATAATAATACTTATTATTATTATTATTATTATTATTATTATTATTATTATTATTATTATTATTATTATTATTTTAGTTTACTTTAGAGAATCAGCTCACACTGTTGCATTAAGATGTCAGAAAATGGAGCTTAACTCTATAAAGCAGGCAGATACAGACGGAGACATTCATCATCCTGTCCATTATCATTAAGTCCATAATCTGAGTAGGGAGGTCCAGAGGCTGTCCTGGAAGCATAGGACACCAAAATATGGATCTGCCCATGGACACAGGATGACCACACTATGGGCAATTTAGAGAGACCAGATAACCCAAAACACATGTCTTTAGCTCATGGGAGGAAACCAGAGCACTTCAAGGAAACTCACTGGCAGAACATGTGAGCCACACACAGACCGAGCCTGATTTGAACGCCAACCCAACTTCCCCAGGTGCTGTGAGGCATCGGCACTACTCGCCTTTCTGGAGCATAATTTATAATTTTAGGCTTGCATACGGATGCTGTAGGGGTTTCAGCTGCCAGCTTGTTGCTAAAGCACCTGAGTCTGAATCCCACAGCTGCTGTTGTGACCTTGACCAAAGGAATTTGCCTAACTCGACCCTGCAAGGATGCCCTATTATATAAATGGACAAATACTTGGGGGTAACAGCATACAGAATGATTGGCAACATCATGGTAAATGGCGGAGTGGTCCATCATAGGAGAAAGCAGGCACGGCACAGGAACGGGAGGATTTTCTATTTTTAATTCTCTTTCCCATATTCAGATGATAAAAAGTCTAAATTAATATCATTGCAAAAGGAGCCGCTTGCCCCACAGTCCAGTCAGAGCAGAAAAGAACAGAACAGAAGAGAATGAGACCAAAATCACCACGGCTCCATGTCCACAGCAGTAAGTGAGCAGCAAACCTACAGTTCCGCTCGACTGTCTGTAGTGCTCTGCAGCTTTTGGGCTCCGATGACCTTTGTGAGCGACTGTTTGCCCGCTAACTGGGCACTGTTGTCTGCCTTGGCACTGGGCACAGCCAGGGTTCCCTTTGCCACCACCACACTACAAAAAGATGAGCTGAGGTCTTTCAAACTAGAAAGATGTTTAATGAATGACCGTTTTCATGCATTTTTAACTCTTTTTCTTGTCTTTTTTGCGATTACAAGAGACAGCAGATCTCTAACTTTGCTCTGGCTACTGGAAGAGTTTTGGCTGGATTTCACACATATGTGTAGCTTCTCAGCAGACGCAATTAAAATTAGAAAAGAGTACCAGATCGGTTCCATGTGTTCAGGACTGTGGACACATTTGTACTGAGTGGCACAGAAGCAGAGATGTAAGGACGGCATCTTGTGGAAGTGAGCACAAACGCTTTGTTAACTTCAGATTTGTTTATGTGAGCAGGTAAGGAAAACGCTTTTCTAGCCTGTGAACAAGTGATGGAAGAGCTGGGGGTGTGGAGGTAAAAGTCAGCCGACACCTTTGGTTCAGGGGGGCAAGAAGGAGTAGCGAAGCTTACAACTGGGCATAGAAGGGGCAGATGACTGCTCAGGTGGGCAACAGTGACTCCTGGTTTTCAGGCTGGACCCTGTAGGTAAGTGGTGAACATTTGTGAGCTGCTGTTTGCTGTTGCTTTGTTCCCGTGATTCTTTTTTCTTGACCGCAAAACAAAACACACCTAGGTCACGTGCAGGTAAACACAGGCCAAAGGTAGAGAGATTTAGCACCGAGTAGAAGGTGGTCAGATCACCCACATTTCGGTAGAATTGCAGTGCTGACGAAATGTTGTCTTTCCTGGGGAACTGACTCAGCCGTTTGGGTCGACCCCATATTTGTGGGCAGCTGCTGGTGTCCATCTCAACAGTCAGACTTGTCGGAATGCTCGGTTTATTGTAGGTGTCATATCTTTACGTGGAGGCAAATAATTCACACTGTTGCTAATGATCTTCGAACAGCTGGACAAGCACCAGCAAGTGTCTCTTCCGGCACATTCCCAGAGGACCGGCCGTACATCTCAAGCGCAATGAAAACATCTCTGGGAAAAAGGCGGACAGTCTAAAAGGAGGCAACCCGCTGCTCAGCGTGAGCCAGGGGTTTAAATACAAGGTGAGCAGTTGGAGTTCTTTTGCCTCAAACTGTGTTCCTTTGGTGCGTCACACACATGACCAAATCCTCCTTGCACCATCATGTCTGCTGTGCTGAGCCTGCCTTCTATCTGCAAGCACCGCATCCCTCCAAGCCGACGCTGAAGCAACTAAATGTGCTTCAGGGCCATGTTCTCTCGTTTCCATCCTGAAGTGTTTAGGAAAATGTGTCCTGCCCCATTCATCCACGTCCCCGTCCCCGCTGTTTCAAAGACCCCTTGATCTGTGGTCTTTTTTAAGCAGCATGACAGGGTGCTGGTGCCCTTTGAATGTCAGAGAGTGGCGGCGAAGACCCTCGATTCCTCAAAGGTTTCTATTCCTGCTTCCCTGCGCTCCACCAACACACTGCTGTGTGTGTAGCCTGCAGCGCCAATGTGTCACTCCAATATGTTTTAACTAAACCTCAGCAAATGTTTAAGCAAACATTTCAAAGACTGCAGAGAAAATATTTTTCATTGTTGTAGCTGCCATTTTCTATTCATATTTTTATTGCTGTGTTACTGCTCGGCTTGAATCGGGCGCTTCCGAAAAGGAACTTATCAAAGCCAACTTATTTGCATATTCAGATGACTTTGTTAAAATTAATATTTAAGTGTGAAATCCATGCAAACCGCTCACGCTTTGAAAAAGCCGTGTATGTATTTCATGCATTATTGCGTACATCAACAATCACTGCTTATCCAGTGCAGGGTTGCAGTTCTCCCTGGCTTTTCCCACAGGCACAGGGGGTGAGGCTGGGCAAGCCCTGGAGGACACAACAGTGCATCGCAGTACATCCACACATGCATTTACTCACGTACACGCTGCCGGGAGCTTTGGTTCACCTGAAACGCAAGGTTTTGGACTGCGGAAGGAAACCGGAGCACCTGGAGGAAACCACTGCCAGCATGAAGAGAAAGACCAGGCTGGGTTGGAATCCATGCCTGAACCCACTTCTTAGGAGATGTGACGCACATGGCTCTACCTGCTGCACCACTGTGCCAGCTCATGCATAAAATAAAATATAATTTTTTCCTTAACACTTCAGTACCTTCATCAGTTTGCAAAACGTAAAGTGGAGCCACTGCAGAGAAGGATTGAGTGCTGAAGTTCGGAAGCTGCGGGAACATTTTGTTCTCATGGAAAACAAAACCAACGAGTGGCATGAGATGCCAAGTGAGGCTTGTGGACGTGCCACATGGACACTTGGACTCAGTCTCAAGAATTGAGAATCGACCGAGAATCGGACTAAGGGGAGCACAGAATCAAGATCTGCCGGTCCACGGTGTCGGAACGGTTTAAGAAAATTGACAAAGCAAATAACGAAAGATAAAAGAAATAAAGACAAAGTATGAGCCTAACTGTGGGTCCCCTTCCTACCCCATCCCAGTATAGTGTGAGCCACTATTCAGAAGCTAGACCGACCTTTGAGAGTGAGACTGCAGGCGACAAGGCATTTAGTTCTGGACAGGAGATGTGCTGTTTCTCTAACTGCTCCATCAGAGCTCATTGCTTGTTCAACAAATGGCTTTTCAGGTGAATTCAGTCTAGCAGTGAGAAAAGGGATCTCAGTCCTGGGGTTTTAACGGCAAGCAGTGGCGTCAAGTGCTACGCTACCTGGTTCCTGAAGTGGGGCTGTGCCTCTGGTCTCTGTGACCGCAGTTTAGCCACACGTCTCCCTCGAACACTGCAGGATTTCACATACACCTGGCAGTTACCTGTTCATAGGTGTCCTTTGCATTTCTTTAACTAGCCTAGCCTATTTACCACACTGTGGGCTGACAGAAGGACACAGAAACTTGCCAGGGGCTTCATGGGCTTTCAGGTCCACTTCTGTCAGCCCACAAGTCCCTGTTATTTATGGCTAAGGATTTAAAAACCTCATACCTGATCACAGATACTAGTTTGATTTCAGTGTGACTGCTGTTGACTGTCCTCACGCTCATCTGCTTCATTTTTAAACCTCTGTGTAAGCGGGATGTAAAATCTGGCAGTTTGCAAAGATTCTGTGCCTAAAATTAAGGCAATAAAGGCTAAACCATTTCACAGATTTCTACCGAAAGTCGACTGCTGAACTGCGATAAAAGTCCCTCACGTGCTGACATCTTGTACAGTAATATTTCTGTATGCATAATTATGTTTTCTTTTTGCTAGGTGCTAACGTTCTTTCTGTGCCCCATCCTATGCGCTTGCATTCGGCTGGTGATCTCCAATCTCCGAGGGTAGCTTAGCCTTTCATTTCCCGGCAAGAAAGCGGACGGCTTTGTGCATGGAGACCTGCTGCGTGTCAGGAATCGATACCGGCAGACACTTTGCTCAACAGCTATAAGCCAGGGCTAATTTTGTGGCAGCTGCTATCATGCCCGGGACGGCCCATCTCTCCATTCCCACTCAGAGCAGATGAAACCGCTGGCATTTGGCAATTTATTCAAAGGTGCTCAGCCAGGCCGTGTGGGAAGGATGGTCTGAAATCTTTTATCTGCTCGGAGCAGACGCTAACATATTGATTAGATGTTAGAGAGAGCATCCAACGCTGGGGGATTACCAGCGAGTGCAGAGTCACACGTTTTTACACCAAATGTTTCCCCAGTCCATCAAGTCTTCCCATCTGCTTCACATGGACTAAAAACTACACATAATCCTAGAATATACTGAGGTGGCAGTAAGGAAGTCGGTATAGAAATCAGAGGCAAAAAGCGGATCCTTGATACCCCATGCTGTCATAATAACTGCTGCAATGATAGAAATAATAATAAACTTTATTGTATAGAGCACCTTTAATGGCAGCTTCTCAAAGTGCCTTACAGAAGGAGGGAGCGTACACAGGTTTTCAGCACCGCTCGTATCACTGACTGCAGTCATCTCATTTAAATATGCGTGCATTTTTTATTTCGGTAAGTTCCATTTGGTTTATAGCTTTTTCAGCTTTTTCATGCCCTTCAACCCGATGCTGTGCCAGAAGTGCGTCATTCATGATTTTAATGCAAACAAATAATTAAACTGCAATATGTCATTTTAATGTCTTTTTTCCCATGCATGCCATGAAGAAAAACATTAAAGGTGTGAGTCAGTGTAACACAGTCAGTTAGTTTTAATTTTTCTTTACAAAATCATAGCAGTTCACTGGTATTTTCAAAGTGCTCTTTGTTTTTCCCCTTTGCCCTTTGCTAGTTTATTTCTGCCGAGTTGTCTGGTGGACCCGTTTTCATAGCCTCACAGGTCACTGGAAGTCGAACATGAAGAAACACAATGTGCAATTATAGCTAAAAAAAATAGATTTATAAAATAACATTTTGTCACCGGCTGGTGGGATTAAATGGGATGTACTGTCCTCTGAAGAAGATTATCGAAGCTTAAATATGACTCAAAGCTTTAGTGCACAACAAATGCCCATATTTGAGTTTAACCTTACAACAGTTGCATAGCAAATGAAATATTAAATAAAATATTTAAATATAACTAGCATCCTTTCTGACTCCACGAGATATACAGATGGTCCCCACCTGGGACAGGGTTACGTTCTGATAAACTCATCGTAAATTGAAAATATTGTAAGTCAAAAATGCGTTTAATAACCCAACCTACTGTCACACCTGTGGCTGCTTCAGCAATGGAACATAGGCAGTCTCTCCACCCCCATCTTCAGAATGAGCACTGATTGGTGACTGATTGGGGTAACAGAATTTAAGTACTGTGGTGTCTCGTGATTGCTTCCACCCACCCACCCCATAACACCCAACAAGCATCATAGCCTAACCTAGCTTAGCCTAGCCTAGCCTACCTTAAAAGTCATTACGGGCTTTTCATAGACATGATGAATGCACAAAACACAACATGCTAGATACTGAGGGGTATCCAAAAAAAACGCTGGCAACACACAGCACTGCATAGTATTGGTTTCTGGCACTGCAATAAGCCTAACAACTCTTAAGAACATTAACAAAGTTCACCAGTAAGGGTACCCTCATGCCATCCTTACACATAAAAGCACACAGTAAAACCTGGATGGGCATGTAGATATGATGCTTGGTACAACGCAGAAATAAGTCATCAGTACGATAAACAGAGCTTGAAAATGCAACATAGATTAGTTGTACCTTTAATAATTTAGCATAAACAAAAATTCTGTAGCTAACAAATATAAAATTTCAACAAGTTTTCTCCTCTTTTGACAACATTTTGAAATTATTATGACAAAGTACTTAAAAGGGTAGAGTGAAAGAGCACCACAAAGGTGCTTTTATAGTTGCACTAAATGAACAGTAAAATCTCTATTTATAGGCACTTTAAGTGTCCAGCAGGTGCACTCATTTGGGCTAACTGCTCACTTCAGTTCTTTCCTTTTCAGGTGACTGCAGACATTCATTCTGAAGAAGACTTTGCTGTGCTGCGACTGTCGTGAATGTAAAGGAACATTAACAAAGGGGCCTGCTGGATGTGGTAGGTGTTTGCATTGTGAGGGAAAATGGATCTTTGGAAAAGAGACTGCACTGACATCCATGAGTACAGCCAGTCATCGCTGTGTTTCCGCAGCAGCAATAATGTCTCATGCCGATTTCCACTTGTTTGTCCCTCCACTATCCAGGGTCCATTAAACATCCCTTAAAATTGTCATCAGTCTGTTGGCGATATCAGCATCCTTTGCTCCCTCCTCCCTCTTTCTGTTGCTCTCTCTTTCACCCTATACTTCCTCTCTCTCTCTCTCTCTCTCTCTCTCTCTCTCTCTAGCTCTGCATTAACAATTGTCAACCTTTAATTACTGTGGTATTTCTCAATGCACCAGGTAGTGCTGAAAGTGCAAGGGAAACAAGGAGGCGTCACAGCAGGGGTGCAAATGAAGAATTCATGCCGCTCTGCATCCTCTGAGCCAGGCTAGTGTGGCCCCTTTGTGTAGACCTTGTGTGAACATTATAATTCTTTATTAGGGCTCATTTCTCACATGGGGGGTGCGGGGGGGGACATCACACTTAAACATTACATCACAGCGTAAACAGTGAGTGGTTAAGGAATCCACATGGCTGACCTGTGGTTTTTCCACTCACATTCACAGCTTGGATGTCCTCCAGGGTTACGTTACAGATGTTTCTGCTGAGCCAAGGCCAATGCTACTGCTGTTTTCAGTATTTCTAGCTATTACGGGGCAGCAGGTGGCACAATGATTAAGGCAGCTGCAAGGTTCTGGGTTTAAATCCTGCCGCAGTACCGGCAGTCATGGTGCTTACAGTGAGCTGAGACTCTGTGTGCTCAATACCTTGTTGTATAAATGGGAAAATCATTATGAAGCTGATTATTTAAATCTACTTGCACAAAAACACCAACTTATTAAAGAATAATTTGTTTACCCTTCCAGATAAAAACATTCACCCATCAAACTAAAGACATAACATTAAGGACACATTTTATTTTTTGAAAATTAATGTTTTTTACTGAAGGTTATTGCAGTTTAATGTATATGACATGTAGACCAGCCCTATTATTTGTTTTCTGCAAACATGAAATGTTTATTTTACAGACAGAAAATAACCTTTTTTTGTTTTTAAGATTGAACTACTTTACTGTTAACGGGAACTTGTAAAATGGACACAATAAAATGACACATAAGAGGCTGAGAACGGATTGCAGAGCAGCGACACAAATCTCAGTTCATTGCCATCCAAACTTTCCGTCTTGCAGGGCATTTAAAAAAGCTGCACACCATAAACCCACAAGGGAATTAAAAAACCTAACGGTTACTTCGGAGACAAAAATTCACCAGAGGTTTTGGAAACGCTGCTTTGGTGCCGTATTTGAGCTGGGGGCAGCGATGCCTCCTTATCGGAAACCCCATCAGCCGAGTCTGTTCGTCGTTTACCTTTTCTTTGTCTTGCACCACAGTTTCTCCAACCAAATGACCTTTAGCAGGCAGGAAAACGTACCACATTATCAGCAAAGAAGCGCTTTCTGAGCCCCTTTCAGGGCCAGTTGGAGTGCGACTAAGTACATCCACTTGTCCTTCTGTTTAACACATCTGCTAAAAGCCACAGGCCATGCAGACGAAGAATAGCAGCCGTGGTTTTTCAGCTGTAAAAATGTAAAAAGACAGCGGTGTTGACAAAAGGCTGTGATGGGGAGCAGGAGGCACGCGGCTCCCCAGCCATCGTCTTACAAAGGACTGGGTTGCGATCCCAGTCCTTGACCGAGGTACTTAACCCGAATTGATGCAGTAAAAATGACCTCGCTATGCAGCAGGGCTAAACCACAGTAAAGTGAGTTATCATGAAAAAGTGTCCTTAGATATAGAAATCAGATAAATAAATAAAATATACTTCATAGAAGCAATTAGGCAAAGCAGGTGGGATTTTTATTTTTAATCAACCATATTTTTTGGGATAAACCATCTGCTTTTGAGTGAATTTAAATCTCTCGAGGAACAAAAAAGAAGTATTTTATTACCTTACAGTTAGAAGGACCCAGAGTCGAATTCACTCTCCTGATGGAGTAACTGATGATGAAGATACTTACCCAGTAAAAATTGTGCAGTAAAAATTACTCTGCTGTGTTCTGTGCTGAATGGGTAAATCACTGTAAGCAGCAAGTATAGTCACGCAGCACAGTTTACAATTCGGACGCAGCGTCTGACTTTGACTGAGTTCACGCAGCTGTTTGGATCGACGAACGAGAATGCTTTATGGCCCACGCGGACATTTCAATTTCATGAAATCTGCAATAAACAATAAGCAAATATGACTGCATTCATCACTCCCTTTGGAGTTCTGCTGTAGTTTAAAACGTGGAGGAAAACAACAAGGCAAAATTAATGTTTATGCTTTCAGGCATTGTCCTGCTGCAGACCCATTGGGAGCGAGCTACCGATGCAGATGTTGTCGGCTGACTTCTGGATGTTATTTCAGCTTTAATTCCTGCTTCAGAAAGCTTGCAATATAGACCTTGGTGTTTATCACGGTTGGAAATGGGGAGTGGGGGTGAGGCGAAATGTGATTTGTGACCAAAATCTTTTTCATGGTCATCCGCTACCCCCCCCACCCTGTCAAATATATGAGTTTCCCCTCCCAGTGCTGGCATTCAGCCCAGACATTTAGGCAAAATGCCATGAAATACGGAATTTTCCCCTGAAATACCTTAGCTTCATTTTCTTGCCATACCTGAGGCCTTTCGACAGCATCAAGAATGGAAAACGGTAAGAGGCAACGTGATTTTAAAGCAAGTGGCACTCTGAGGAAGCAGTTTGCAATTCATCTTTTCGTACTCCGCAGTTATTTTTTAGGCAGTGTGCGATGAGGGGCTGAATATTATGGTTAACCCCAAGGAAGATGCCATCACTGTGAGACCGCATCCTTCACTCAAGTGCATTTCTTCTTTTCTCACTTAAGAGAAAGGAAATGATGTTTTTGAACAGATCATTCGATTTGAGTCAAACATCTCAAGTATTAACCAAAGGCATGCTGTGAGACCGTGGACATCAATACTTTTACAGAAATGTTCATGACTTCTGTAAATATAGGATTCACAACTCTTTGGTGCTTTTCTTTTGCTTTGTAAAGAGTTGTGCGGGGTCCAGCTGAAGACCTAATAGGCCGATGCACAAAACCATTATTTCTCTCACACCTTTGCCAAAAACTGCCTGCGTGTTGACTCCATGCACCAAGCTATAGACTGACTTGCCCTTTTACTCCACTAAGGTAAATTTTACTTACCCTGCTCAGGTTTAGTGTTTTGCGCAAGTAAACTGCACACTGAAACCCACAACCTCAGAGCACAAGATGATGGCAATAGACAACATTTTTAAACACTGAATTCTAATTTAAAGGACATCGTAATACACAGATTGGAATTCACATTTTGTTTATTTAAAACAAAACAATTACTGGCCGGTAGAAAATTCTGCATTGTTTGTATAACTTAAAACAGACGGTAGAGTAAAAAGCACTTTGCTATTAAACTTTATTGAGCTGATATGCAACTTTGCAGTTCTTTACCCCTCTGTACAACAGGGTTTTCTTACTTCGAACATTCCGAAGAAGCAAGAGAGTGGACGTGGCAGTGGGATTTGAACCGAGGGCCTTCACGCTGAGCGTGAACAGGCCCACCCAGTTAGAATGCTTGCAGTCCTCAGCTGTAGAGGCCCAATTGTGTGGCTGTGTTTGCTCTCTGGTCTCTGGAGACCTCCTGCTGAAACTCCATCACCAGTTGGTTTGTAGTGTTTGTCTGGGTTAACTTTCCGAGCAGCGGTTATGGAGCCGGACGCCTCATCAAAAGCCTGTCGGCAGCCTCGAGCAAATTAATGAAGCGTATTTCAGCAAGTAAGGTGTAAAATGGAGCGAACGGTGTGTGCCGCTGGTGGAGTGTAACTAAGCCTTCCCCTGTGATAATGTCCAGCCCTGCCGTCTCACACACACACACACACACACACACACACACACACACGCACGCACGTGTGCTCACGCTAATGAGAAGCTGTGAAATAATCTACATTCAAATTGTGGCCCGAGTTGTGTACTGCCAGATGAAATCTGATCTGAATGTAATGGCCCCGTACTGTCTGCCTGCATTACTGGGGAGAGGAATGAAAAGATAATAAAGACATAAATCTTGGAGTTAAATTGCCCCGCGCTCTTTCCAAACAGCGCTGTCTTCCCGAGCAGTACTCAACACTGCCATTACCAGGCTAATGAAGTAATAAAACAAAACCTCCAGCTTCACATGTCTCATGCTTGAATCCAGACACAGATTTGAAGGTGATATTATTCTGGTCTGAAATTAGGCGTCAAAGCGCACATTTCAAAGTGCAAAACAAAATATAAATTGAAATTAGCATCCCCAGAGGTGCTACTGTATTCATAAAATCCCGAGTAGATTTTTTTTTTTTTTTTTTGCATTAATAGAGGCCGATGCCTTCGTAATGCAGTAATGGCGCAACGTATTTGTTCTGCTTTCCGAATCCCAAGCACTGTTTACTTCGGTGGCTCTGACGTGGAGGAAGCCAGGGGATGATGTTAAACTGCCACCCTTTTCCTGTTCCCTTATCATTATGGTGATTCATGGGGAAGCAGAAATAGAACGCCACCCACACAGCTGCGTGTGAGAACGCACGTCGAGAACTTAATGGCTCTTCATGAGGCTGCACGGTTTATGGTCCAAGTCGCTCTGAGCAAATGCGTGTTGGCTCTTGGTGAGGAATGAGCCTGTAGCTCAGAGCAGCCAGTGCAGGACTACACTTCCCATGAACACCGTTTGTTTGTTTGAAATGCAGCGAGCTGGGCAGGTAAAGAAACCCCCTCAACCTATTTTTGTTCACAGCATAACTCGTAAACATTGCTAGAAAATATATTTAGATCCGTGTGACAGGTATTTTGAAGGTATTCTTTGGGCTGGGCTGCGGAGGAGATGTTAGAGCTGTCAGTCTGCAATACAGGAACTTGGGCTTGAGTCTTTACTGCTGCAGTAGAGCTCATTCAGGTGTATGAAAGGAGAATTCACCTTGAGCAGCTTGGTGTGCAAAACCATCGGTGTAGGTAGCTTTGCACAAATGTGTGAGGTGCACATCCATCCCCTGACTCTTCCGTTTATCCATCATCAGAAGCCAATGTCCGGTGCGGGGTCCCTGTCACGTGGACCCGATACGGGACGCACAGGAAGTGGTGTAGTGGACAGAGCTGAACCACAGAGGTTTGGTGGGGAAGGTGCTTACCCTAAACATTTCCTGCAAATGACCTGACTTTATAAATAAGTAGCTAAGTGCAGGTAGCTTAGCATTGCAGAGTGCAAAGTGAAAAAATATAAACCCAGACATGACAGCAGTTAATCACTCAACAGTTAAACATACTTACTGTATTCATAGGCGCGCACACACGCGCACACACACGCACACACACTGTGGGCAGTTTAAGTTCCGCGAAGCCACATGTCTTTAGGCCGTAGGAGGAAAGCCAAACGCCAGGAATAAACCCATATAAACATTGGGAAATGACAAAAACTCACACTAAGCTCCACAACCCAAGATCAGTTTGGTACCAGAACTACGTGCTGTGTCACTGTGCCGCCCGGCTGAATATTCACTGTTTGTAAGGCCTTCCGAAAACATAAAACGCACCTAATAAATCAAATCTTTCCCAAGTCGAGCAAATGAAGAAGACGTTCCAGTGGGCACCAAAGCATCGTCTGATACGAACAAAGAAGCTGGGTCTCCTATGGCGCTTTTTTCACAAGATGACAAGAAATGAAATACGAATGGGAAGGCGAGTGGGAAAGACCGCCCAGGCCTCCCTTTGTTGTTCTTTTTTCCCGCTTTAATCCCGTGCACATTTTAGGAAATTGCATCGGTTCTCACGTGCACCTTGCCACTGTGGGGGGTGGAAGGTGCAGGATGTGGAAATGAAAGGAACGTGGAGCAGCACGAGCTGTACCCTGCTGCACTGCTTGTACCCATTTTAAAGGAGATTTGGCACCGAGTTGCATCCCATTTCATCAGTGAGGATGCAGTCACCTTTAAAGGCTTAAAACCGGCAGGAACGCGAGACGGACCCCTCGTGTGTCACTGATTATTTTAAGGACTGCCATGTCCTCTTAGCCGATGGCATGCTGAGATGATACAGTAACTAATGAAGCAAAGGCGATGTGAAGAATACTTTCTGACTGATGCCGCGTTAATATTCCGCCGTGCGTTTCGGGGACTTTGTGCACGTCGGACTTTGTTTAAGGAGAACTACTGCGATTAATTCCTTGTGAGATGCGGTACAGATGACCTCATTATAAGGCACATTAAGCATCCACAAAGCCAAGGCCGGCTCTTCAGCTTACACACACTTGACCACCGAAGGAACCCACCTGCAGTCGCTGTGCTTTCGTAGCGGCGCGGTTGCCCGGGCCGCTGTACGCACGTTTGTTGCCTGTCTAAAGTGTGAGCCCCGCGGTCAGATGCAGAGGGGAGCGGGGTCCCGCGCAGCTTGCTCCACGGGGTCATGACACGTCTTCCTGCTGTTCTGCTCTGCCGTCCCCACTCGATGACGATGGAACCGCATCCTTCCGGGAGCCCATTTATGCAATAACACCTTTGCCTCTCACCATTTAACAGACGACTGAAGCAACGCACTGTTAGCTGTTGATTTTGTCCGCTTCCCCAAAGACCAAAATACAGCCTTACAGATTATGCCAGTAGGATCTTGTCATATCTAAGTGTTTAAAACGGGATTTCTCCACATTCCCTTAGTAACAATGTAATATATTGTGCGTGTTGTACAATAAATCCAGTCTGGTGTGAAAATTAATCCTTTATTGAACGCATGCATACGCATGAATTTTGTCAAAGGCTAAACAAATGTTCAATTAATGTTTGAAAAAGAGCCGTCGCAATAATATTTATACACCATATGTACTGCGCGCATATATATATATATATATATATATATATATATATATATATATAAAAAACGGTTTACAGCAACAACTGCATTTTGTCACTGCTGTTCAAGTTTCCATTGTGAAAGCAATCTGATGCAATCGCCGACAAAATTTACTGCGCTTGGCAGGCCTACGCTCCCCATTTCATCATCCGGTTTCATTCCGGTGCTCCTCCAGACAGCAGCAGGACAATAATTCCCACTAAACAGAATAATTAACCCAAAAGAGAGGACACCTGATGCGAAATGATCATAAATTACGCAAGTTCCAAGAATAATAAGACGCTCGCCGCAGAAGCGGGCTTTTGCCGAAGGACAGCAAATTCCCCTTTTCTGTGCCAGAAAAGACGAGTTTGACCCTCTTGCTGAATCCCTCGCGGTGGAACTGAGCACGCAAACTTATTTACCACAGTTTTTGTGCACTCCGCGTAGCGTCTCGCACTGCCTGCTGTTCTCCCTTTGACCGACTACGTGTCTTGTAAACCGAGTCTGTTTTCGGAAGGAAGCGCTTTATCTTGTGGTTATATTTTTGTTTAATACGCAGCCTAGTTACCGTGGTCCTGGACTCTGTGTCATACGTGAGCATCTGCTTAATGCCTTAATGGCTTGAGGAAACACAGTGTGTTTCCATTTTGCTTTTCTGTCATATTTTTATTATCGGTGTTATTTCTGGGGTTCATTATACACTTTGTTTAAAGAGTTATCCTCTCGCTCGTACCGCGGAACACACGCCTGACTTATTATCCATCAGCAGTACGCAGCATTGGGGTTTTAATAAAAGCCTCTCAAGGAGGCACCCAAAAGGACAGCGATCCGTATTTTTGTGCTCACTTTTCCCCAACGACTTTAAGCAGCCCTTTTTCTCAACCCCTGGATAATGATTTGTTTATGGTGAACTTGGAGATCAAACGCTCTCCCGGCACTGAGCGTCCAGGCCGCCTGCCGCTGCTCCGTGGACTCAGCCAGCTGGCGTTGGGGAGGGCTGGTCATGGGGCATTCACCCATGCCGTCTGCTGGTCCAACATCCAGTCTGTTTCCAGACCAGCCTGCAATTTGGGCCGCGTCCAAGGATGTCTCGGAACAGTGGAGAAAGTGTCCGTCTCCCCTTAGTAACAGTGCAAGAAATACTTGTTTGTACCGCGAAGCCGGCGTTACCAGTGGTGTTTTTCGTAACCTTGTATGGAAATCCTAAATACGGCGACCAAAGGAAGGCTCGAAAGGGTGCGGGGAATGAGTGGAGACATTTCTGAGTGCTACATTGCACGTCAGTGATGGGCGTTTCGTTCGTATTTCCCAACAGTTTGACAATTCAAACAAATTTCTACACAGTACAGCGGCAGGGGCCCTCCTTGGACTTGAACCTTTAAGCTGCTAAAACGTAGTCCTGATTTACCGTAGGTTAACTCCCGAGGGACCGCGGCCCATCTTTCGATGAGTGAATTCACCACAAGAGCATCCGGGCCAAAGGTGAGGCACGATAAGCTGAGAGACCAAGCTGGCGAGCAACCGCACAAACCGTATTCATAACACGGTTGTGGTTGCCTGATTCAAGCAATGCCTGCGCAACAGAACCACCTGATGTGCTGGGACAGACTCCTGGAAGTGGTCCAGGTTTGAAGTGCAGCTTATGGTTCTGCGGCTCGCCAAGCACAGCGGGGGAATGTCTCTTATCATTCCTTTCTGAACTGTAATTGTACTTTTTTTGGTCTGGAAAATCCAAACTGTAAAGGATTAAAATATAACTGATGTAACGTCCTTCATCCTGCCGGAACAGTGCGTCTCGATTCTGAAAGCTCCTGAATTCCCTTGGGCAAAAACAACAGAACCTCTCCCAGGGGATCCAGCAATACATTTGATGTTGATGTATTTAAGTGTTTTGCTGAGCGGTATTTGCTCTTCAGCTTTTGCGCCTCAGCCCGCAGTGAGCCAGGGAGGACGCTGCTTCCTCCATGTGCTGCAGTGCGGCGCTTTCTACTTCTTCCTCGGACTAAAATCCCGCACAGGAGAGGGACCTCTTCTGAGAGGGCGAGGCCAAGAGAAGGAAGACCGAGCGCTGCCGTAGTTCTAGTTGCTTGCGGACAGCGTTACCGTCATTTACCGTGCTCAAACACCTCGTTCACTGGGGAATTACCTGAACCCACTTGTCCAGCTTTCACACATTCCTTCTCTTTTGAATGGAACGTGAGCACTGAGCGTTCAGTCTCAATTTGTGGAAAAAGCACGGCGAGGTGTTCGGGACCTTGACCTGTTTCATGTAAACACTACTGATTCAGGTCTCAGGAGGGGCCCTGTTTACGCTCACTTCATTTGCTCTTCTGAAATAATAGGTGTAAATATGTTAGCCAATTTGGACAAAAAAAAATGTTCCGAGGAACTTAACAATGTCATAAATATGCACTTTGCTTAGACAACTGCAGTTGGCTGGTTTATGTAATGAAGTGTCATTATTTTGGTCCCATCTGCTGGCTCATTTTTCCATTCGAGTGTGAAGTGCCAGCATGTATAACTGATTTCTTGTAATATTGACTGCATTTCTCTTCTTTCCGATGATCTGCAGTCATGTGGTTTGCTTCTTATGTCAGCAACGTGACATAGGAAGCAACTGGAATCTAACAAGCCCATCCAATAATAATAATAATAATAATAATAATAATAATAATAATAATAATAATAATAATAATAATTTGCAGTTATCCCACCCTAGCAGATTGTTTATCTCTGTATAATTAAATCTTTGTCTATTTGTCTATTTGTCTGCCTGTCTGTTTGTTGTTATTGCTTATATTCTTAATGCATTACTTTATTTTTGAATCCAAAGATCTGACTTTTGGCACAGAGGGGCTTTTCACTCTGTGTGAGTTTTTTGTGTTGTAAAGTTCATTAAACTCCAAAACAGCCACTTGGTATCTTGAAAATTTCAAATTTGGTCTCCGACTAGAACTGGGAGTAGCAATGTCACTTGCGCGTATGTAAAATGCTGATAAATTTCCTCGCTTACAAGTTGAAAGGTAATGAAGTTTCGTGATAGATAATTCTTTATTACTCTACGCACATTACTGTGTGTTGTTACTGTGACGTGTGTTGCTCTCAGCAGTATCCACATATTCCATCACAGGAACAAATAGCTGTTTTATGTGAGCAAACAAAGACGTTACATTCTAAAAGAAATTATACTTGAAACACAGCACTGCACATTTTAGCGTTTAAGGGTTATACAGTACAGCACTTACTTGTATGTGCTAAATACAACTAGATTAATACTAAAACAGTTTAGTGATTGTATGATGTGTTAATCTTACCTTTCCTTTGCTATGCTTTTTGACCTGGACACTGCCAGGTAATTCAGTTATTGTATAAACTCAGATACAATTCATGGATGTAGTGCAAAGGATAATTATTTAAAAAACAGCTTTTTTATTAACAAAGGGGCAAATAAGTACTACATTATGGAGCAGGCGATGCAAAATTATTCAGAAATATATTTGAATAATTAAAGAATTTACTAATCCCTTTATATTGTTTCATAGGACATTGTCAGCTCAATAAAAATGTGTTGCTGCAGAAAAAGATGTTCTGACATTTGAATTTGTATTAATTGACTGATGAATTCTAATAAATGGTCAATGTAAAGGGGGAGAAAGGGGGGCTTCCCATTCCCCATTGTTCAGTCCCTGACTGGGGGATGGGGGTGCTCCACGTCAACAACAAACATGATGAAGAACTGATGAAATACAATCCCCCCCTCCGGTTTGCAGAGGGTGGTGGGTGGTTCGGCGGGCCGGAGGGAAATGCTTTTGACGTCGACCACAGTTTTTCCTGTACCCCACCCTTCCACACTTCAGTGGATCGATCGCAACCTTTGAGTGAAGTGTCCTCTGGGAGCCAATGTGTGAGATCTAAAGAAGGCAGGATGGTATCTGCTCGGGGAAGAACAGGGCAATGAGAAGAGACACCGTGTAGATGGTTGGGGTTATGACCAGAGTGCACAGCGGCACAGACCCCATAGCAAACTGAGCAAAAGCGAGCAGACGACATCTTTCCTGTAATCAGAGGCCTTGGTGACCTCTGTTGCGCAATGATTAGTTTAACAAAAATAAATTATAGTATTTTTCCTGGAAAAGAATGACAGGGAAGGTCAAAGAATTTTTAATGAAAGTTTTCTGAGAAAAGCGGTTGCAGTGAGGGTGGACTGATAACCGTTCCGTTAAATAGACGAATCTGTTTGTTTAAATGAAAAGAGTCTGCAGCCCGGAGGAAGGATCTGTCAGTCCACAATTTCTCCCCATGCCTCATGGAAGCGTCCTGCCTCACACGTGTTCCCAGAGGGTGGTTGTGTTCTGCTTCTCCAAGCATTTTGCTGCGCTCCCCCCACCCCTCCACACCCCAAAACCCCAGCAAAGGCCCCGGATTAGACCTGGAATAACAAATGGGCTTGAAGGAATGTGTTTTTGTTGCAGTTACGGCTGTGGAGTGGTCAGGTGATCCCCGGCTGAAAGCCCCCCTCCTTCTCCAGCACCCCCATCCCTGCAGCGTTCCTTCTCTTTCGCAGGAATTTACTGGGGCAATAAATCTAGTGCACTCATGGAGAAAAATTAAAGTGGAGACTCCCATGAGAAGCGAAGAGAAGGAGGGGGGGGGCAGGAAGGAGATGGAGGGAGGGAACAGACATCATGGACAGTGGGGGGGATGTGAAGTGGTAGAGAAACACAATTATACAACTGTAACCTCTCTGGAGGTTGCTGCAGTGTTGACTGCCTAGAAACAGAGCTAAAGTGTAGGGAGAGTTTCATTTAATTATTAATAATTTCTTTTATTGCCAGGGCTCTAGGATACTGGCTAAGATACAAGCACGTCCTTATTTACAGTAAATTCCTATATTTACTCTAAAGTAGTAGCACCGCATTCGTCCAGGTACAAACGTATCTTTTTTTCACGCTAAATTACCAACACGATCCTGGTTCAGATACTCATATGGCTTATTGACAATAAATCGCCAGTATTATATTGGTTTGGCACAGCTGCCTTATTTATTTATCCCAAATGGTTGTGTTACAGGCATGTCTTTATTTACACTGAATTACCAAGGTTAACAATTACCGTTGTCATGTTTACAGCCATCTAAGCGATCACATTTTTTTATAGTAAAGAAGGTGAAGAGAAACAGGGCTGCGTGAGTAGTAGCGGCAGAGTGGATGTTTGCTTGCAAGAGTACAGCCTCAGATGTTTTAATGTTTCTCTGTTCACATTTGTTCATTTACCAGAAACTATCCTTCAAAATAAAATACAACTGACACAAACGCAGTCTCCGCAAGAGAAAGGAGTTTGACGTGCATTTCGCCCGATTTTGTCTGTTAGCACCACGTTGCTGGATCAGATCGTTCAGTAGTCAAGCAGATCATTAATCTGTCAGGAGAGCAGGAGAGAAAGGCCTGTCAGTGTTGGGTGCTGAGACCCTTTTTGAACACTGGGGGTACTGAATCCGTACTTCTAAAAAATGTTATACAGAAAACCTGTAACAAATGGGCTTTGGTTTCTAGGCCCCTGGTTCCTGGGGCCACCAAGATCCCAGAGGTGGAGGAATGCTGCTGTGTAAGGAATGACCAGGCCTTTATTATTATTATTATTATTATTATTATTATTATTATTATTATTATTATTATTATTATTATTACTACTACTACTACTACTACTACTACTACTACTAAGGTCCACCAGATGATGATGATGATGATGATGATGATGATGATGATGATAATAATAATAATAATAATAATAATAATAATAATAATAATAATAATAATAATAAAATCATCATCAGGGGATCACCAAAATGAACCAAGTGATCATGCGTAACTTAAAAGCCCAGTTCCATGTTGCAGAGACACACATGAGTCTGTCTTTTCCGCTAAAAACAGCAGTTAGGGTTGTAGAATGGAAGCAGCATAGCAGTTAGAGCAGCCACCCCAGCTTTGAATCCTACCTTGTGTTGTACCACCTTTGAGCAAGCCCCTTGTCCTAAATATTCTAGTACAAAACTAAAAATGTAGCCAGCTGTAGAAATTAGTACACCTTTGAATGTAATTTAACAATGGACGCTGCGCTGCGGAAAAGTCTCATCTAAATGAATAAATGCAAAAAGGTTATCGCCACAAAGACAGAAGGAAAAAACCCCGATCCTGCTCCACTATTCCAAGCATACATTAAGTATTTATGTTATTTAATGGAGAGTAATATTGCTATCATTTAGTCAGAAACACAACTTGAAAAACAACATAGAAAAGCCCAAAAAATACCCCAATTCAGTAAAGGCAGGGAAGCAAAACTAATACACAACCGCAGTGACAAAAATCAGCTGCTGATTGACTTTCCTGCCTTTGGAAACCCATTCAAGCCAAGTTTGACACTTTCTTAACACTGGCTTAACCTGGAAGAGATGCTTTGCTGGACCTGGTGTTCTATGCACTCAGCCACTTTCCTGGACCACTGGACACAAGGCTATAAAACTGTCTCATGACAGAGCCCAGTCGGGCACAGAAATCTGGTGTTCAGAAATAAAATAGAAAAAATAGAAGTAAAAAACTGAGAGTGAGAAATCACAGCTGGAGAGGAGGAAGCAAACTGCTGCCACTGACCAGAAATTAGCTGAAGCCTCTGTGATGGGTACAGATGGTGGTTTTGCTAGGGCATGACTCTTTCCATCTTCTCAACCTTCCTGTAGACTTGGGCTCCGCTCTCCTACTTTTTTGTCTGTCAGGTCGAACTAAATGCGATTTGCAATGTTTATTCCGGCGGTCTGCGAGGAGGATGCAGGGTTGGGAGGAGGGGAGCAGGAGACGAGAACAAACAGACGTGAGGATGTAGAGATCAGATCAGTTCAGGGGCCCACGGGTACAAGAGCAAACACAAAGCAGACCTAAACACTCCAGAGCGCTTCTTTAAAGAGCTGTACTAGAACAAAGTAGGAAGGTTTCTAGCATGCATGATGCTGCTCTGCTATTTTCTGCGTTCACATTGTAAGACATCATTACAGAACTAAAATCCATGCCAAATGCAACGGATGCAATGCAATGTTGGTTGTGCTTTGTGGAAAAAGTTAAAATAGTTCCCTGTAGCAGCCTTGAGCAGCGGGCAGAATTTCTGGAGAAAAAATGTAATTAATTAATACTGAATTAATTAAAAATGGTCACTAATATTATTATTAATGCTACCTTTATTGCGTGCTCACTAATGGTATGCTGCTTTGAATAAGCAAATAAAAACACCAACGAAAAGGCTGTGGTGAAATCCATCTCTCTAGAGCAGACTTGTGACCACTGACCACTGAACAGGAGGAAGACACAAAAAACCTCTGACTGTCCTTAAAATGGGGAGTAAACCAAAATAATGAGGACAAATGGCACAGCAGTAGCACCAGCTGAAGAAAACTGTAAACTGTAAATATTCCTCAGCTCAGTAGCTGGTAACTGAGCCTGTTTATGACTTTTCAGCTGCAGTCACCCAACTGAATGGTAAACATCACAACGGTACCTTTCATTCATATCTCCTATGCAGATGGTCCCCGACCTACGATGGTCTGACTTACAATTTTTTGACTTTACAATGCTGCGATAGCAATGTACATCCAGTAGAAACTGTACTTGGAATTTTGAATTTTGATTTTTTTCCCAGGCTGTACAATACTCTCTCATGATGCTGGGCAGTGGCAGCAATCCGCATCTCCCAGTCTGCCATTCGGTCACTAGTGTTTACAACAGATACTCTGCAGTGTTCTGTCTTGCCAGTGATTTTTTGGATGCCGAGATATCACAGTAATAAGTTTAAGCTCTGTTAAACTCTTTACCGAATACTGTTTTTGACCAAGAGTGCTAAACATTAGCGATTGGCAGTAAACAAGAACGGAACACAATTGCTACAATTCAAAATAAATAAAATAAAAAGTCTTAGCAAGACAGTGGTTGCAAGAGAGTTCATAAGGAGTTGACAAGAAGTCCGGATAGGAACTAAATTCTGTCCACGCTTGGTTCCTACACCAGTCAGTCAGCCAATCAAAGCTCAGTCTGAAGACTGGGGCGGAGAGACTGCCTATATTCTGTTGCTGAAGCGGCCACAGGCGTGACAGTAGGTTGGGTTATTAAATGCATTTATGAGATTTTCAACTTACGATGGGTTTATCGTAAGGTAAAACTGGGACCATCTGTACATCCATACCTACATAGATATCTGCATACATATCTATTGTACCTCTTGGTATGTTGTGGCCCAGATGAGTCAGATAATTTCATTTATTCTTTCCATGCTGAAGGTACTGAAGGCAACTCGTGTATGAAATTCTTGGTCAAGGAAATCAATGCCACTCCTTCCACATGCACACATCCTGGGATTCCAGAGGAAAAGAGCAATCGAACAGCAGATTTGCTGTAAATAAACTCCTCAACAAATGCACAGTTTGATCAGTCAGTCTCTCGCCGCAATGTCGCCCACCCACCCCCCACATGCAGCCCCAACTGCCGCAGCAGTCGGGTGAATTGTGCTGTGCTTGACAATGTGAATGAAATGGTTTAGCTGAATTTCAATCGATCCCAGTGATTACGCAGCTCTTTTTCTGCTGCCAGAAAGAGGGCTCCAGAAGGTCTAGCATGGCCCTTGGGGACCACTGCTGGGCTGCAAACATGCCTGTTTCCACCAGGTATGCATACTAACTGTCACACAGTGTTTTGTTAAATGTGCACTTCAGCTATAACTGGTGATTCCTATTGTTTCCTGTGCACATACGGGTTTGCAACACTCAGCTGAAATATTAGTTTCAAACACAGCGAATGTGAACAAATAAGAGAACATACTGTATATATATTCAGTTATAAATCTATATATTATATATCTATATAGATGTATATAGACCATCAGCCACCTCATGTACATGGAGGAAATGAAGCTGTAGGCCAATTCAGGAAAAAAAAAAAAGACTCCTTGATCCACCTGATCAGGATCTACAGTGAGGATGCTGGGCTATATAGATGTATAATAGATTGTAATTGTGTTTAAAAATGAAAAGCCAAGAAGTTTTAGGTGGAGCATAAGAGTATAAGAACGCATTATTAATTTTGCCATAAGAAATTGGGTTTTGATATACAAATGCTTGATATTTGAACGGTTTTCAGGAACAAACTACATTTGTAAACAGATGAATGACTGTATATATAGCACATATGCTATATATAAAGAGGCTGTAACTCCCAAAACTGGAAGAGTGGCTCCATCAGCTCCAAGGAATGACAATGTGGATCTCAGTCCAGAACAGCACAAACCTGGGAGCAGCAAAATATTGCGCTATAGCCTGAAAGCTCAGGTAGGAGTCTCAAATCTGAAAAAGTTACCACCCACATGGGAAACATAGATAGGAAAGGAATTTAAGAATTTAGATATATATTTTCATCAGTGGAGTACTGGAGAACAACATTAGAAACCAACTGAAAGGCAATTGCTCAGGTGACCATAAAATGGGGTAAATACCAAGGAGAGGCACTATCCCCCCCGACTGTTGCGCAGAAGCGTGAACCCCTTTCAGCCAGACTGTCACTAACACAGTGGTTACAGATGCAGGTTCAAGAGTAACTGCCATCAGCCACCTCATGTACATGGAGGAAATGAAGCTGTAGGCCAAGTCAGGAAAAAAAATGACTCCCTGACCCACCTGATCAGGATCTACAGTGAGGATGCTGGGCTGTTGTTCAGACTATAGAAGTGCAGCAGGACAAATGCAGCAGCTTAGTAAACATTCAAAAGTAAAGTCCAGAAGTTGCCCCCGGTGCTGCAGCATCTGAATCTCAGGAAATGCTGAGAACCCCAAACTGCTTCAGCTTCTCTATGTTCCTCCAAAGGTTCTCTGTTGACACAGAGAAGTTATTTGGAGAGGGATCATGGCAGCTAAGGAACGTTGAGTAAAAATTGATCAAAAGGACAGCGAGGTAAAGCCAACATCCATGTCAGCATCAACGGAAAATGCCGTTTACCATCATGGGGCCTGAGACACTTTGGTCACATCACAGTGTTTTCTCCAGCAAGCACAGTATGACCTCCTGCTAGGCAGAATGAGGAAAAATTCTGTGCGGCAGCAAAGGTCTTAGTTACTGCAGTTTTACTCCACGTGGTACATGTGATACCAAAGCAAAGGCAAACTGATTGCTCCACAAAACTTGCTGAGATGATAGGTGGGGTGATCTTGTGGTGTGGAAGCCACCTGACCTGTACCTATGCATTCAATAGCAGGCGGTGGCTTGCAAACCTCAGCAAGTTTGTGGAGCAATCAGAAAAGAATGGTTGTTAAAAATGTGAATACACATAAAATTAATTATCGTGGGCTTAAAGAGGCTGCAAGAGCATTTAAACATCTGCTGCCTGCTTTATGACCAGCCAGACACCACTCTGTTCACCAGCGTTTCTCACTGGGTTCCTCTACTCGGAGCCCAAAAGAAGTGGTGGAGAAGAATGCAGACGTGAGTTTTGTCCAGACTGGATGGATCCACTGTAGCACTTGCAGGTGTGTGAGTTTCTCAAGATCCAGGGTGCTTTTGTAACAGGAATGTTGCCAAGGCTCCTGGAAGGAATTTCAAGAAGTGCTGGGGTGAGTCCAGCCTAATGAGCCTCAGCACAAACACACGAGCGCAGCGGACACCAAACAAAAAGCCGTATTTCTTTGTGACAGGAGAAGGTGTCCTTTGTGTTGCCAGACAGAGAAGGTGACCTCAACAAACTGATAGCTTGTGATCTCTCATTTGCTGCAGCCCCCTGATATCTAGCTGAATCTATTCCATGAGAGGAAAATCCAGGATTTACTCCCCACCCGCCCAGTACCTCAGTTAAATAACCGTACCCTGAATACAGAAACTCGGTTTTCCATTGGCAACTGAATGACGGTTATAAATAAACTGTACATTCAGGGAGATTTAGTGTTTTGTTCCCGATCCGCTTAATACTCAACACAGATGCTTTTCTAAGTTCTTAATGCATATGAATGTCAAGCTATGAGCATTCACATATACATTTATTAGCCATGTGTAGATACACATTTCCACCATTAATGCTTTCGGCTGAATAGAATGCACGTTGGCAACAAGCTAAGCTACTGTATTCCAATAGTTTGCTGCATAATGGTTCCCATGAGCCATTTATACACCTTTGAGCCACATATTCTTGCTAACTTTTTTTTATTCAGGGTTCAACAACAGCACCCCTGTCAACAACATGAACCTACAATTGCATTATTATTATTATTATTATTATTATTATTATTATTATTATTATTATTATTATTATTATTATTCCATTGCTATTTATATGAGCATGTTAAACTGTGTGTGTGTGTGTGTGTGTGTGTGTGTGTGTATAAGTGCAGTATATATGTATGTATATGTATAGTATGAATTATGTACTGTTCATATTTGATTCTGAGAAGCTGGATAGCTGTTCTCCACGTGAACTGATGTCATTACGGTGTTATTATTATTTTCTGTTAAACATGGCAGGTAATTGCGCAGGATTCTGGGCAACAGAGGGTGGGGGGTGGATTTGGAAAGAGCTGGTAGAGGTGCTGCCATCTGATGAGCTGCGCGTTGATAAATTGCTTTCAATATCTTGCTTCTTTACCACTGCCCCAGCCGTCCTCCTCCTGTCGGATGCTGTGGATGCGGCATTCCAGACACAAAGGGGAGCTCCTACGCATTTTCGCAAATGTTGGTTTAGGCCTTTATCGAGACTTTATCTCCGAAAATGGCTTTTTTTTGGGTATTTGGCGGATTAGAGGCGACATCTGGGGGAATCGCTGATTGAATGCATTATGTCATTTGAATTTTGTTTTGACTACAGTTGACAGTTGTCTGCATCTGGCGTTGTGAGGAGTCATCTCGGCTGATCATCCTCCTTGAGCCTCCTTGCAAATCCACCGCGAGCATTAATGCGCTCATCCGCTGACACATTTTCCCACGGAGACGCCTGCGTGAGCATATGGAGGAGCTGCGCGTCCTCCGTACGCTGTCGTCTTCTGTGATCAAAACCCTTCCCTCGGAAGACAAACCGCGTTAGCGCTTCTTTTTGACTTAGTGCTGACACTTCCACGGCGCTGCCATCCATATAAATAACCGAGAGCAGCTCGGGCCTGTTGGGTCCACAACACATTCGGAATCAGAATGATGCATTTTGACGTTTAACGCGCATTACGCAGCCCGTCGGAGTGCACGTCATGATCAGATGTGTTATTTAATGCAAGCAATTTCATCGCACCCAGATACACATCACGAAACCAGCAAACTAAAATAGATATTTGAGCAGCAATTATGTCAGCTCATGACTCACGGTAGCAAATAGGGACCAAACACAAACCAACTTCTGCTTCTGCCCAGGCACCATGGATGTCTGGCAAGTGTATGTCAGCAAATGGGGAAGATGGGCCACGTTTAAGTCTCTGTTCCAAAAGGTTAGAAGGACACCGCGAAGACCAGAACGGGCACAGCGGTCCTGCGGTGCTCGGCAAGAGAATTAAAGCAGGGGAAAATATGAAGGAAAGGGAGACGGTTTAAAAACATCCTGAATATCATTACATTTGGAACAAATATTAGGAACTGGATCTCTATTAAATAAAAAAGATGTGTATTAGCATCCAATCCATTTGTCTGGCACCGCGTTAATGACCAGCACTCTGGGAGAATAGAAGTGCTGTATGAGCCGGAGAAAATGAACCATAAATCTGTCGAAACCCAATGGAATGGATTTCACTGAACGCAGGAAACAGCCAGAAGCACAACTAATAAGAAAGTCGGTTTCATTGATCTACGGACATTAATGGTGTCCTTTCCTATCTGCTGTTCTTTCAGCTTAAACAGCCACAATTTCTGTGCTCATCCTAATGATGCTTTTGGTTGCAGAGGATAAGGACACAGCTGCCGGAGAGGTTTGCTGCCCCCACTGAGACCATTCGGCACCACATGGTGGGTGGCCACGCACCACAAACCAGTGAATACGCACCTGTGGATAAATTGTTAGTCATTCACCAGAGCAAAACTAACTTTTCTTTATCAGCGCTGGCTTTCTCAGTGTAGACTTGAACAAACTCTCTCTGCTCCTCAGTACTTCTGAATCCCTTCCAGAATTCAACAGAAGGTTTCAGAACTCATCTCCTGTTGACCAGTTTATCTGCTGATGCTGCCAGAATAATAATAATAATAATAATAATAATAATAATAATAATAATAATAATTCAGTTGTAGGTTCATCTGTTGAGATGGGTTCTGTTGTTGAAACTTGAATTGTACATACTGCTCATGTTGCATGAGTGGAGCTGAGACTGACTGCAGAGGTCTGTGTTCATAGCCCGTGAGCCTCCTACTGCAGGGAAGCAGAACTGTTTGCTGCTCATCAAAGAACAGGAATATTCCTTGTTACCAGGGATCCGGTGTCACATGTTGCATTTTTAAAACAGAAATGATGTAACAGCACTTAAGAGATTGCCTGCCTTTGTGCGTTTTTTGCCGTTGCTTAAGGAAACTGACTTAAGTTCATTAAGTAACAGTTTTATAGGCGGGGCTATGTGCTTGTGGACCATAAAACAATGTGTGTGCACTGTATGATGATGAGCAGCAGAAATAATTCATTACTTATTAATTCATTTCCTTAGCATTTTATCTCTGCAGTGATTTTTCTGGAACAAAACGCCAAACTAGCTGCATAAAATATAACCGTTATGTTGTTCGACACAGTTTGTAGAAGCAAGCAGCACATTACAGCATGGCTGGAGAAATCTGTGCTCACATATCCTTCCCTGCTGTTTGAAGAAGGATTTTTATTTAATGCGGCTACACGTAAGGACTTGGCATGCCAGTCTCCACTTGGCTTCGGTACCTGTACGCCTGCTGTACATTTATTTATTTATTTATTTAGTCACAGTGGGGTCTTTAAATATTCATAATGGAATCTTAATGTAACAATAGTTTCTGCCCTTTGGTCATGAATTATTAAAAGCGCAAACTGTCTTTTGGATCCTGTTTTAACCATCAGGCCTAGCGGAGTTTTGCCAGAAATAGTAGGCGACATCCTGAGTTGGCGGGACAATTCGGGAGGTTCAGGCACCCTACGCTTTGAGCTGTCAGCAGTCCAACTGTCACATGCCAAACATTCAATGCCCCCCGGGACTGTGGCTGAGATGCAGGTCTGGATATTTGTAGGTTTGAGGCCTGCAGCCTTGTCCAGCTTTGTGTGGTTGTGGTTAACATTTAAATGTTTTGTCCTTCTTTTACCAAAGACACAGTGTAGCTATAAAATGAAAATGCATTTACTTTCCAAATTACAAGAAAATGTTTATTTTTCCACACATCTGGATCATGAACTTCTGCACCACTGGATGGCGCACGTCACTGAGGCTTGTGCTAGCAGCCAACCAGAAGTTTTTCAGCGTTCAAACCAACTGGGAACAACAGCTGCAGCTATATGTTGCTCAAAAGGGATCGCACATTGAACACATTCTGTGAAATGGTCTTAGTTTATGCCTCTATAGCATGGTTGCTTAATGTCTGCACTGTGATGGGTCAATCTTCATAACCAAAAAAGATAATAAAAAACATACTGTACCAGCGAAAATCTTTTGAAATCCTGAACACTTTAGAGTGGTCACATGACCCCCTTTCTATTCGGAATCATTCAGTTGAATTCAAGATGGCCGCCTTCAAGATGGCCAAGGTGTGTTCACACTCATCTCACAGGTACACCCATTGATCCAGTACAAAAAGGCACTGTTAGATCAGTCTAATGCTGTTAAGTGCCGTCGAGTTGATGTCGACTCATGGCAACTCTACGGATAGTTGTCCTGAAATGCATGCGATCTTCAGCAAGTCAGCTAAGATCTTTGTGCGCAGGGTTATATCCCTGCACTTGAGACTTTTGTGCAGGCTCTTCAAGGCTGTTCTGCCCTGGGCAATTCTTTGTCAAATCTAATGCTAGGCATCTTAAAAATATTCAGGTGGTTCTAGACTTCTGACTCACTGTATACCAAAATTTGTGCTATTTTACATTTCAGGTTTTTTAAAATGCCATACAAAGTAATAGTTCACAGGTGGGTCCAGGATGAAGCCTAAACAAATATATTAGGCACATGTTATAAAATATATACAAATAATTAAAATATAAATCTTCAAGAAATTCTCAGTTTAATGCAGTTATTGTGTGACATTTATGTCTGAATCTGAAGTTTCCCAAATCACCAAAGTTCTTTCCTAGACAATTGGCTAATGCACATTATGGGTTTTTTTTACGAGCTGCAGTTAAGCATGATGACTTTGCTCAGCTTTCCGAGGTCCACAGTTCATTTACCCATGAGTACACTGGAGAAAGGGCTAGGGTAGAGGATGCTGCTCTACCCTGATATCGGAAGAAACACTTTCCCACCTGAAATCACAGCCTGTGAAGCAGGCCAAGCTGATAAACCTTGCGGTGTTGTGATAAGGTTTGAATTATAATAGGAGGTAATCAACCTAATGTGCTGCAGAGCTGCTGAACTGGAGCTAATGAAATAAAATAAAATCACTGAGTTAGAGTCTGCCTTGCATTTTATGTGCCCCCCCACCCACACATGCTGTCACACCTATGGCTATTACGCAACTCGGCTTCCTTACCAACCCAGTAGCCGTGTACACAAAATCTGACCCCTTGTTGATTCATTGCTCCATTGCCAATAAATTACAAGGACCAAGCCCCATGCGAGGCCCTGCGTGAGATATTTCTCATTTTCGATGCCCTGATCTTGCACTTGTCCAGCAGTTCCTGTGCCTGTGCACCCAGTCACTGGCACACGATAGAACTTCTGAGCAGAAAGGACAGGGAACTTTTAGCTTCCATAAACTCAGTGAACCACAGTGTTTACTGTGACAGGAATCCTGTATAGCAGCATAAAGAAACTTGTTATGTTTTCACAAGCAAACACTGAACCAACGCTCAAACTTAATGGGGAAATGCGCTTCAGAATCTGCAGGACTGACTGCTCAGACTGCTGAACCAAGTACCCAGTCTTCCACCAACCTGCCTTGGCTGACGTTCTGTTCTCTGTCCCACACCCACCTGCTTCTCTTTAGTATGATGGCTCTCCTGAAAGATGCAAAAGTCAACTTTGACAAAGTGAACTTGTCTTTTCCAGCCTGCTGCATGTTTGCAGTACTGATGGCGGCCAAATTGCCTACACAATTTCACTTGTCACTGATACGGAACTGGAATGCAGTGTGACTTGGGGTGGGGCCACAGTGGACTGATGCATATTAAACAGGAACTGTTGCCAAATATGTGCTTCAATTTAACTTCCCTATTGCCGGAAACAGCTGAAATAAGCGCTCCTCTCAAACTTCCTCAGCAGGATGAATGGTCATCTCCAGGCAGAAGTAGCTTTTAGAGGGGAAGCTTGGACCTTGGACCAATTCACTGAAATAGCACAGCCACAGACATCTTGCCTGTTTGCTGCCTAAGAGGGGCAACAGTCAAACCAATGTGTCCAAGTGCTCATGGAATAACAAAGATGGTTTCAGGATAGGCTCTGTCTTTACTGTAGCTCAAATGACCACTTTCAGTCCTCTTGTCCATTCAGACCTGTGCCAATGGACCAGTCAGCGAGGTGAAAGACTGCTTCAGATGTGTTCCTCAGTTGCTGCTGCTGGGTAAGATGACTTGGGGTACCCATGCTATTGATACTCAGGCTCTCTCCTGGATAAAGAGGCTGTGGGGAACTTCCTTGATGATTCTTGGGTTAAATTGCTGGCATTCTGATCCAAAAATATGGGTTTAGTCTGCATATAAGCATTTTGGTTGGGCAGGCACAGAGCTCCAAAATTGTAGCGGCCATTACAAACCCAACAATTGTACAAGTGGGATGGGTTTGGAAGGAAGTGCTTTACCTTTTCTCATTATTTCATTTCAGGATACTCTTACCTGGATGCACATGACCCTGTCATTTCCCAGGGGACTGGAGAACTGGTAGCATGGGGTAAGTGTCTTAAGTCAACATGTATGTATAAGGACTAGGCTCACGTGTTCAGAAGCAGCGGCACTCCCTCCTCATCTCAGAACGACGACGACCCACTAGATGACACACTCATCTCCTTTGTGTCCCTGAGCAACAGGCTATAGAGTCACATATTTCTGAAGCCCTAGCTACAGGCATAATCTGCTCATCCACTTCAACAACAGCTGCAGGGTTTCTCTTTGTACAGAAGAAAAATGAGAGTCTTTGCACCAACATTCACTGTAGCAAGCCTAAATGGGATAAGCTTCTGTGGCATGTAGGGAGAAGCAGAACACAGAGTTCTTCAAAGTTCATTACAGGTCAGTATAATTCAGAAACCCCACTGTATCCAATCTACACTGCCTGGTTGCAATCATCAAACACTTAGTTGCCACGACATCTCTTTTTAAGCATTTGTTATCCACAACTTTCCGAGAACTTTCCCCCTGGAGCTGGATACTGAGTATACAGATTTGTCCAGACCACTGTTTACTGTGACTTGCCAGTTCCAAATAAAGCACTGAAATCCCAGAAAGCAGCAACTGTGCCTCTTCTTGTCCAACAAATCAGTGCAATTGTCACACCGTGAAATATTAACTATCCTTGCCTGTCATAGCCACAGAATTGGAACAGGTACATGAGCCACCATTTTTACAGAACTGGACCTGTACATTTTATTTCGCTAATGGCCTGGCACAAGTATAAAACTCCTTTTAACAATTCCTTGGTCAATATGACTCTCTTTTATTGCTGTTTGGTTTGCTGAATGTGCCATCAGTGTTCCAGGCTTTGGTCAACCAATTTTTTTTAGATATTTAAAAACTTTTGGGCATTTGTTGAAGCATCAGTGCCTTTTTCATCAGTTCACTGTAACTTTTATTGTGTTTGTCTACAAGAGTCAAGTGTCCAGATGGATCCTGGGAAAGCTGCTACTACTATGTCTTGTCTGCAGCCTCAGATAGTCAAAACCTACAATGCTTCTCCATTTTATTACAGGCTTTAGCATTATTCCAGATCCTCTTACAGTTAGGTAACCCTAAACATCTGTCTTGGACTTACACAGTACTCAACTTGCCTCTGAGCATCGTCTTACAGCTGTAGATACTGACAAAAGCCCAGTTTATTTGTCTAATACTACTGGGTTATCACTATGCATTATTGAAGCAGCTGCATATAGAAGTGAGATTCAGATATCAAATATGTACATAATCATAGTAGATGGTATTGGACTAATAATGCATGCAAATATCGAGAAATCAGTAAACAAATTAGTTTAAAAACTATTAGTTTACAGTCCTTTCTAAAATGCTGGGTGGGACAGAGGAGGTTTGTTCAACAACAGGACATGGCCAAAACTGTGTAAACACCTGAGAATCACCCCCATATGTGCTTGTTGAACATCCCATTCCTAACCAATGGGCATTAATATGGAGTTGTTCCCCGCTTTGTTGCCCCCACTCTTTTGGGAAGGATTACCATATACTTTTGACCATGTAATGTACATTGAGGTAAGGACTAAGAACAAATGGGCTTCTGATTTCGGAACTTTCATGAGTAGGACCATAAAGCTACTGAGAGAATGAAAAAATTAAGCCAGAGCTCTAGATAGATGTTCACTAGAATTTCTCCAGAATGTTCTGTGTGTTCTGTTCTGGTTGCTGCTTGTCTTATTCCTCTTTTTTCCCCCACATTTTACAAACATTGCACTTTTATTGTGATGTATTGAAAGCATGACAGTCGGCATCTCCTCATTTGTGCTTCCAGCGAAAGTTCTTTGTTTTTCCCTGGCTGTCCACAGCGCCTCAAGAGTCATTTTCAGCACCACGGGTCAAAACAGTGCATATTTCCCTGCTGGTCCTCAGTGTCCCGTGTCCATCTACTGCTGGTGAAAACATTGCTGCTGTAACAGCTCTGTTTGCTCTTGCTGATATGTACTGTGCGTGAGGGCCTTTCCCAGATTTTCTCCAGATCGCTCACTGCACAGCAAAGCATGGAGTGAGGAATTTTCAGCTGACACTCTCAAAGCGCTTGAGGACAGAGGTTACACAACCAGCAGAAAGGCCAGGAAAATGAACTGTTCTTCTGGGCAGCTATGTTACAAGATAATATTCCTGCTGTCACATAATTTCAGACGAGCCTATCGTTCAGACAGCTAATCTCCTGGAAATGAAACTTCTATCTCCAGGGACTTCATGTGGATAAATAGAAGCAGAAAAAGGGGGAAAAATTCTAGCCAGCCTTGTTATGTAAATTTGTTAAGAAAACAAGGACATCTGCTGTTTACTAATAAACATCCTTTCAGTGCGAGAGAACGGCATTAATGGGAAATTCGCTTCCCGCATGCTTTTTGACAGTTGTTGAACTAAATTGGCTTTATTAAAAGACTAACAGGAGAGGATGTGTCTGTTCAAACTGTGCGTGGACTTTTATGGGTAACACAATAATTTATAGACTGCAGAGAGACTCTGTAAGGTAAATTAATGTAATGACTGCAGAGACACATGCTCAGCCCTCAAAATTTACAACGTATTATTGTGCATTCAGCTGACCTACAGCCTAACCTATTAGCAATAAGTATTTGTTTTAAAAATTGTGCAATACATCATTAATGCTTACAGGTTGATAGAAATTTTTATTTGTTCATGTCTGTCTTTCTCTGCCAATTAAACGCTTGCATTGTTGGATCATGTGAGATTTCCACCTTGAATCAAAGAAAAATAAATGCGTTGCATTGCTCAGGAAACATGACGCTTCCTCGAATGGCCTTGGTGTTTTGTTCTGCAATTCAGCTTAAATAATTGTTATTCTTGGCAGAGTTTGTTCACTTAAAATATCATCATGTGATGACACTCATGACACAGTATGTGTTTGTCCAAATGGAGAATTTAAAGCATCCCGGAGACAGAATGTCATTATTACGCAGTCAGCATTCGCTGTGACAGTGTGTGTCAGAGTGAGGGCCGGCACGTCAACAGTTAGGGGAGTGCGGCGCAGCCCCCATCGCCCTCCCGGGGATGCAGCAAGAAGGCAGCCTGGTCGTGCCACCCCACCGCTGTATATCAAAAGCGCATCAGTAAGCTCGCTGGCCTGCTGCTGATGAGACCCCTAGGGGGAATTTAAAGAAGACAGCCCACCTTTAGCAGGCAATTTCCAGGGTGCACCGGGAGTCCAGATTGCTTTCAGCTCCCACAACCACATATTTTTACATATTGCAGCAAGCGAATGGAATGGGGGAGATGGGCAACCCTGCCAATGATTCCGATTTACCTGAGCGGTGTCACGGAGGGTCCCAGAACTCACTTACTTGTGATGGGGGGAGAGTTGACAGTTGGAGAAACTGTAGCCCACAGAACTGGTCCTTTGCTAGTATCTGTAACCGTGCTTAATACCACATTTCATCATCCAGTAACGTTTAACTTGGTCACAAAGAAACTCAGACATTACATTTGTGAAGGATCTGTGTAGCTATTTTCATTCCATATTTGTGCAAAAGGAAAATAAGCATGGCATTCACCCCTGTTACATTCTGACACTAGGGATACCAGGTCTACATTATTATGCACTCTATGTTTTCACCTGTTTGTTTGTTTAGTTTTCAGATGACACAACTGAAAGGACACAGAGTTTTTGTGTAACGGCTTCCCCTGCAATGAAAAATATTGCAATCTAACCCCTTTTTTAACCAAAGACCTTTCTGCTGTGTTCTGTAAAGTGTGATTTTGGCCTGTAGCAGATGTTTTACTTGCAGTGCTTCTGTTTTATTTGATGCCGTGGTTTGCGTCACGTTTTTACACACTTGGCTATGCATATGTTTTTTGGCTAAATGCAGTGCGTTGCCCTCTCCATTATAGTGACCACCAGAGTAAACGAAATCTTAAAAAGGAATCAAATTAAGATCACCTAACACCAAAACAGCACTAAAGGTGTCACGTTCACTGTGCTTGTGGCCTGAAAGACACAGGCAGGGATCTTGGGACGTTTATACGTCGCAAAAATCCATGAGTTAAGTTACCAAAATGTCCCGTAAAAAGTTTAAACAGAAACTGCAAAAGCATTAGTGCAGAAGGAATTGGAAAAAGCAACAACTGCAGAAAAATATCAACTGAAAAGAAAAAAATAACATTGAAAGATGTTGGAAAAAACCTTTTTCAGCCAAAAAATAATAATCTTTTTGATAAAACTTTGATTCCCAACAATATAAATTTTATTATTGAATACGGTGACTTTATTAGCCAAATAAATCCTAGAATGAGAAGCATGGGTAAAAGTGCTCATTCATTCATTCATTCATTCATTCATTCATTCATTCATTCATTCAAAATACCTCACAGGAGACCTGTGTGAAGCATTCAAGTTCAGCAATCCCACACTGCCAGAAATAAGAACCGCGAAGCTTCCGGCCTCTCCAGTCTCCGTTATTTCTGTCAGTGCGATCGCTGCTGTCGTTTTGCGGCAGTGCGCTGTGATGTTTAACAGCGCCCAGAACGAAAGGCGAAGTGTTTCGGATTCATTCCCATGCAGATTTGAAGGCAGATCTCTATAAAAATTTAATGAGATTATTGACTGGGCTCCACATGCAGATTCCTTTCGGATAAAACGCTAATGAGGATATTGACTGACTGGTCAATACGAATCCATACGTTTTCTCTGCACGCCTTGTGGAGGGAATTAAAAAATAAACACAGGAAACGGCAAGACTAAGGCGGCGTGTTAAGAAATCCATGTAACATCTGTTTATGAGAGCTGCACTTTGCTGCGCTAAAGACTTTTGGGCGAGATGAGTCATTGGGCGCCCACAATGCACGGTGCGACCGCGGTTTATTACCGTCCGCAAGTTGTTGTTAATCATATGGTAAGAACTGCACATCCCCTGGCATTAAGGGCACTGACATCCTGCAGGAACTCTGTGACTCATTTCCAAAAAAAGGGGACTGCAGAGTCCCACCCTTAGCCTAGAATGCCTTAATGATTTGTTCTTTAGTAAAGTCATCTGCTTTTGAACCGATTCATGCAGCTCATCCCACTTCGAGGACCGAGCGCACTGTGGCTGTGCACATCAGCAAAGATGATCGGTATCTACATATCTGTGCATCTATGCAAGTACAGAGGGCATAAAAGAAGAACGGAGACAATCTGCATTGCAGATGAACAAAAGCCTCGTAAAAATCTCCTGCAGAATAAATGGCAGAGCTCAGCTGTGATTTGTATATAAATTCCTGGCAGAGTTCGCATTTCTTTGATTTTGCTGTGATTCCAGCACACGATAAAGCGAGATCCCATTATCAAAACGATCCTTCCTCCTTCACCCTCAGCACCCCGCAGAACGTAAATCCAAAGTGCACACCGACACTCAATAGTACAAGCTTTTCTTCTCCAAAGGTTAAGCAGATTAACAGCAGTGGAAGATGCATTCTATCACCCCTTGGCCCGAGGCTCTGAAACGAGACTCTCGGTTGCGTGTGGGTTGTGCGAGCTGTCCTTTCTTTGTGGCACAGCTCAAGTGGCAGTGAGAAGAAAGGCCTCAGCTGGCCACGTGCCACCCACATCCCCCTGGGAGCGCAGGGCTCCTGTGGCCCGAGAGGAAGTTTACCTTTCTTTTCTTCCGTGAGCTGTTAATGATTTATTAAGGAGCCCTGGTGCAGAGAGCCAGCAAAGCACCACGATTCTTCTCAAGGTGATTTAGCTGGGGGGCGGTGGGAGGGGGCGGGGGCGAGTTCAACAAATCCAAGGTGGAACGAGGGTGAAAATGGTCACAAATGGCCTTACTGTCCAGGCTTTGAGGTGCTATTAAAGACAAATATGGCATGGACAAATAAATTGTGCCTAAATGAGTATAAAACAGCCAGGCTTTGACTGTCACAACTGCTGAGGTCCATAAAAATGAAATACCCGCACTCTGAAAATAAGGGTCAGACTGTACAGGGGAACGGGAGGAAAAATTCCCTTGGAAAATAAGCACATTTGAATTTCTATTTGATTCACTTTATAAAAGGATATCATGATATACAGGACTTTGCCACATGAAGAGTAAATACATGAGAAAATCCTTGCAGTTTTGTCCCAACCGACAGTGACCATAACACACAGAAATGGATTGATTTAAGCAAACACAAATTCATCAAATAAAGTGTTTGTGAGACAACATATGCTTTTCCCAAAGGCAGAAAATGTCTCTGTGCCTTTGCTTTAGAAAATAGAATCTGCAAAAACATTATAATATGTCAACACTTTTATTCGCCATTATTTTATCACGATTGCTGGGTAACGCTAACTCTCCTTATGGGCAAATGACTCAGGCAAATCGCAAAGACAAATTAGATACCCGTGCTTCTGTTTCATTTCAATAAAAATGGGATGTAGTAAACAGCTGTTTGTGTTTTCATCTCAAAATATGTGATAGAACATCAAAATGAATGGAAATTAAGTGGATAATGTGGTTTACTTGGTAGTGCATAAAACAAATAAAAACTGCTTGATGCATGAAATAAGCATTACGAACCAAGCAAAAAAAGAAACATTACAAGGGTTTTTATTAATGAAATGCATAAAACCATACATTTTCAGTAATGATTTGACTTTGACTTTGCTTTCACCTCTTTGTCCCTGGCTGCCGCCATCCCTCATTTCCATCCCTCTCCACCCCAGGTCTCTCTTCTCCAGCCTGCTTTCATCCTCTGGCTACCCACACCATTCCCATTTCCATTATTTTGCCATGTTACTGCTGCAGGAGCACTGGACAGGGCACCGACCCCAAACTTCTCCACCTGCAAAAATGTTTAAATTATTATGGTCCAGTGTACAAAAGAAGCTCAGTACACAAACCCAACAAAAGACAAATTACAAAATACGCACTTAATTTAGACTACACTTTGCCTGGTAGTCGTGTCTTCAGGTCTTCCCTTCTTCAGGTCTCCACCAAAGCACCTGGGAGAAGGTACAGATGTGACAAATTCAAGAGAAAATATCGCAGTCAAGAGCCATGTTCACCTGCAGGTGTGCACAGCATCATTGTTTCAGGCCGCATCGGAACCACAGCGAAGGCTTCACGCCGAGGGGGAGGTACAGAGGCCCGTGCGGGACAGGCACTAAAGATGAGCTGTATACCAATAAAATGCACAACTGAACTTTTAGCAAAATCAGTCAGTTTTACTGAAAATTTCTCTCACTGTTTGAATCAAACTACATTTTGTCTTCTGTCTGTGCTGAAAAATGTATGAAAAGTACCTCAGTAGCTGAGAGGAGGGGAAAGGAATGACTCATATCACTTGGTTCATATTAATTATTAAGTTCTTTCCTTTCCTAAAATGGAAGAAAACACTACCTTTTTCTCCTGTGGCCCACAGCTGAACTTGTTTGTTGTACTTTCGTCCTTTCATCCTAAGTTGGGTTTGGCTGCTAGCGGCACAGGCAGGAGCGTCTGGTCTTTCCCTGTACCCTGAAGAGGAGCGTTTAAAAATGACACTCAGTTGGTCCATGTTCCTGCCCCACTGTGCTAGGAGCATAGAGCCTGCAGTTGCTTTCATGCCATGTTTACAGGAGTTGGTGGAAGGACAGGGAATTTAACCTCCTCTGGTAGAACATTCCAGCAAATGGATGGCCTGAGCAGGCAGAATTCAAACTTTGGATCAAATAACAAATTAAATCTATTATGCTGTCTTTTTGGTCACCATTAGTATGGCTCGGTATTGCTGAAATATTGCTGTTCTTCAGATTTCATGAAGCGGACTCTGCCCTTTCCTGGTCATTAAATACCAAAGAATGATGACCGCAAAAGTAGAGGCCAAAACTTTTTGTAAGTATGGCAGATGGGGATGGAGGCAAAACCAAAATAAAGCTGCATGACGTTAAGTCACTTGGCTGTGCGACTTCATTTTCATCACCTGAGACAGAATGACTGATCAATATCTGATCAATCTGGTTCTTATTGATGGAGCTTTGCTGCAGCGGGCCTGAGACAAGCGGATGCCTACAGATTGTGCCGGTGGACCCAAGATTCTGAATGTGTTGTATGAGGCACTGCTTGGTCAGATGGAAACAACTCTGCTGAAAGAAAACATGGTGAACAGACTGAAAAAACACAGCTTTACTTTTCCCTTGTGCAGGGGGCAGCTGGTGGGCGAAGCCATTT
The DNA here is from genome assembly GCA_018136845.1 of Heterotis niloticus. Taxonomy (NCBI): domain Eukaryota; kingdom Metazoa; phylum Chordata; class Actinopteri; order Osteoglossiformes; family Osteoglossidae; genus Heterotis; species Heterotis niloticus. Next base: position 16,605,128 of record CM030895.1, read on the forward strand.
CTTTTGTTAGTGAAGGAAACAGGTTTGGATCCCAACTCCTCCTGCAGCCTCCTTGAAGAAGGTGTTTGCTTAGTAAAAATTACCCGGCTGTATAGACAGGTAAACAATGATAAACATTTTGAGATTATAAGTTTCTTTGGAGAAAAGTATCTGCAAAATAAATAAGGCAAGTGAAGTTCCTCACGGCTTCATCATCAGTTCCATGCCTTTTCTTACAGCATTGTTGTACTTGGTTCCACTCTAGTCAATAAGCTGTGTTTTTTGTGAAATTTTGGGAATTTCCTGGTACATACAGGGCAAAATTTAGTTCAATGGATGACCAATTGCATAACACTTTGTCCTTACATCCTGGGAAAACAAATCTAAAACAAAGCCATGTTTTGTGAGAGTTTATGAGTACTTGGGGTGAGCTTGACACTTCTTCCTCAGGCTGACAGAAACCTTGCAGGCACCGTCAGATGTCATCTCCCCTCTGACTTATTAAAACATTGTAACTTCTAAATGATGTTTGTCATGTCTGTTAGTGATGCAGAAACACTCTTGTAGAGTTTTGTTAGACAAAGGTTTGATTCAAAGATTCAAAGAGATTTATTTGTCACATACATGGTAACCAGGTATGCCATACAGTGAAATGCTAACTGAATCGACAGGACACTGTGCGTGGTTTTGAGGATAGTGGAGGTTCAAGAGTCTGTGGATAGAAGCTCCTCCTAAGTCTCTCCGTTCTGGCCATAATGCTTCTGCAGCGTTTGCCTGATTTCAGCAGGTTGAACAGATGGTTGCTGGGATAAGACAGGTCACCGACGATCCTAGTCGCTCTGGTCCTGCATCTCCTGGTGTAGATGTCTTGTAGGGATGGCAGATCAGATCTGGTGCAGCGTTCCGCTGCCCGGATCACTCTCTGCAGTGCCTTGATGTCGCGAGCACAGCTATTCCCAAACCAGGAGATGATGTTCTGAGTCAGAACAGTTTGTACAGCACCAGAGTGGAACGTTTTAAGGATCGCCGGAGAGACCTGTAGCTTCCTCAGCTGCCTGAAGTGGCTTTGCTCTACTGGCCTGAGCTCGGATGTGTACGGTCCATGTCAAGTCCTCAGTTGACATGAACGCCCAGGTATTTGAAGCTGCTCACCCTGTCCACTGCAGTCCCGTTGAGTGTAATGGGGGTGTAGGACCGCTGCTGTCGTCTACCAAAGTCCACCACTATCTCTTTAGTTTTACCTACATTCAGGTGGAGGCAATTATCTTGGCACCATGATGCCAAGTTCTCCACCTCCTCCAAGTATGCTGTCTCATCTCATTATTGCAAAGTAATCCTTTGGTATCCGAATCCAATCCAGCTTTGAAAACAGGTTGGACGCTGAAATTATCATTTTAAGTGGGAAAATGAATAAACAACGAGGTCCCAGCCCATCCGAAAACACCTGTATAACCGTTAACCCATCATTTCTGCTTGATAATACATTCTGAACACCGGCTATCCAAACAGAAAACACAATGCTGTCATTAATTTGCATGTTTAAAACTCTTGGTATAGTAAGTACAGTACAGGACAGTTTGCATTTTAGCGACACCACTGGTGCCACTGTGTTCCACACAGGAAAGGAGAGGCACATGGGGGGGGGGGTGTTGGAGAGGGACTGCATTGCTATGCGATGTTAAGTAATTGTGTTTATGTCTTTGACAAAAAATGGCACTTGAACAAAAATGTGTATTCAAAAAAATAAAAGCGTGAAGGTAAGGGAATGATTAGCATGGTAACTGTGCCAACGTGTGCAGACATTACTCTAAATCCATGGCTGCAGTGCAGAGCTGGGACTCAAAACATCTCTCAAAAGATCTGCTTATCCTGTGGTTTTAAAATCTTAGGCTGATGCAAAGCTAAGGTGACAGGAGTGAGGCCCGTTCACATATTTATTGAAAAGGATGGAGAGGAGCTAGAATTCATTTTCATGGATGATCTCATCTCCAACAGGACACATTTACACATGCACTCTTACTCTGTGTCGTTGGACCACAAACTGTAATGAAACGGGTATTATGGGCATCCATTAGAGAACTCGCCTAGATTTAAACCTCAGCGGAGGCTAATAATACATCCAGTCCTCATTAAAAAGGTGTCGACTGTCACTCCTCAAGTCATTGCATCTCCACACTGTTAACCCAGAGTGCGAAGAATGTTTTTTTGACAAAAAAAAAAAAAAAACAATCGTAATTCGTACTGAAATGATGGACATGAGGGATTTATGTCAGCTTTTTTATGGAGCGTTATTTACTTATTAGGGTTTGATCGGTTGTTTCAGCTCCATCCAGGTCCGTATTTTTAGCTTCTATTGCAATTTGCATGGGAGATAATGGTCCTGGGATCACTGGGTCATTTGGGTCGCTTGCTGACTTGCGTTGTCCAGGAAGAGCCAATCGAACCCCAACCCTCTTAGTTCGCATGAAAAAAAAACTCATTGTGGACCCTGACATTGCAGCAAAGCCTTTCTACAACCGATTTCAATGGGCATAAACCTTTTTCTTCAGCCTTCTGAAGATGCACGCAGGCCTCCTCCATCTCTTCTCCCAAACGCTTCAAGATAATTTGTCAAGAAGCTCCAGACAGCAGCACAATGCCTGGTTTATCATCTCTGTAATGATAAAAGGAAATCCAAGTCTTCATAAGTCAACCATCAGTTACCTTCAGCAGGAGTCCTGAACTGGAGGTAGATTCCACTTCCATCCTTTCACCTTCCCTGCTTCTCTAGCTGGTAGATCCAACTCTGTGCTGCTCCCACATTGAGAGACTCAGCCTTGAGCAGTTGGTCATGGTGCCAACAATGACAGCAGTCATTTAGCAACACTCTTACGCAGCTGCTGAGGATGTCCTCCAGAGTCCCTCTCTTCGGACACAATAGCAAAATGAAGGATCAGCTGTTGCTTATTGAAAAGGTTAATTGGAATTGGCAGAATGTCACAGAACTACTGGATCAAGAACTCTACAATCGGACGTTCTGCTCTCCAAGCTCCGGTTCCCAAATAGTACAGCGTTTGCGTCCCTAACATCATACTCATGTGACCTTTTGCTTTTACTGTTCAACCCCCTGCTGAGTCAGCTTGTGCTTCTGCTCTGTTCTACCACCGTGGCAGAACAGTGGCCGGACAAACTCTTCCACAAGCCAATGTGCTTTCGGCTGAGCTGAGACTCTGGCTGCCCCGCTGCAGGCGTGATGAAAGCACCTGGGACCCAAGGATCACTCGATTCCCTGCATTGCACCACAGTGCTTGCTTGTGTTACCCTAAACTTTTCCTTTGGATCCCTAATTGGTCTTTTGTAACTTGTCACTCCACCTGTGAAAGGCAACGCAGTTCAAGCTTTTGGGTAGGAGAGATCACCCACCTTAAACCAGAAGGTGATAGAGGATGCACAACGGCGTACTTTACCCATACATTAAACTTATATGGAATTCCTGCTGGTTCCCAACCATCCACCTCCTGTCATGTTGCCTCAGTAGCTATTGTATCCCTCAAGGGATGACAGGGTTGGACTCAGTTCAGCTCCTTTCTAGTTCTCGGTTAATGGATTGGACTTGCATGGTCTGGAGATTCCAGGCGTTATGTTTTCCCTTGGCTGCCGCTGCAGCATCTCAGCATGGTTGACACCCGTGTTCTGTGATACACACCATGCTCACAGCCATTTAATCTTTGTCTCATGCATCTTTAGCCCTTGTGAGTTTTTGCGCGCCTTCTCACATACCTATTCGCTCATTACTGTTTGAGCAAATCTATTTGCCAGTGACCTTTGCTTTAAACATGTGGATCTCCGACCAACCTGTCACCCACTTTGCTGCCTCCCTGTGGGTATTTCTCATCCAGTCAGACTGCAGTCCATCGCTGTTATTTTCCTTACAAATAATTTCAGGCTGGGCTGCCTAGCCTACATAATAAGTTGTTGATAAAAATATTATGCATGCACTCAACTGGGTTGCACCTCTTAAAAACAGCAAAATGCATTAGGAGAAAATAGGAATGTGACGGTCCATGTGGGTTTTTCTAGGATAAAAGTGTCAGAAAAATGCACAACTGTAGATAATAATGTTGATGCTAGAAAAACAAACATTTTTAAAGACATTGGAGGGCAATAAAACAGCACTATGTGAAATTCTGATTCCATCACCTTGCCCTCCTTCTAGATCTGTGTGCAGACATAACTAAGTATATAAATGGTAAGAATAAAATATTACGATTCTGTTACTCTGACCTTATTATATGTAATGGTGTTAAGTTACAGTGATATAAATTTATTTCAGTGTTTTCTCAGAGTCTATTTATGAAAAAGGTCCTTTCATTAGTTTGTTAAAGTGACCTCTAGCTTAGAAAAAGGCAAGGATCTCTGTTTTATGTGTTTTTAAACACTCCACGGGATCTAACCATGTACAGGTGTGAAGGCCATTCAACCTTCACGTGAGCAATAAATAGGTTTTCTTAGGTGTGTCAGATGGCTACAGATTGCTGGTGGTGTGAATCAAGGTCTCAGCTCATGTTACATCAGATTTATGTGGAGTAGGTGGGAGACCTTCTCGCTCTCGATCAATGTCTTTTTCTCTCTCCTGGAAAACACTGCACATCAGCATTGTATTTCACATCAACACAAAGGGTAAGAATCACATCAAGGGCAGCTCGGCCCATGGACGATGGTGGAAGCCAGGTTACGGAGCCAGATGAGCACAAGCTGTTGAGTGGAGCTGCTGAGATTTGCTCACATGAGGCCGCGTGGATATAAACCAAGTGGCTGAAGACGCGTAGTTGAGCCCTGGACCAACAAAGCCAATGCGCAAGCGCATAAAAGATGGACAGGTTCATCAACAGCAAATGTTCGGAAGAGCCAAGGCACGATGGGCCAGGAAGCTCCTTTTCTACATTTCATGATTCATTTATGTTTTTGGCAGAAATTTTTCTCCAATAAACAACTGGATCGAGCACACAGAAATCATGGGGCACTGTGTGGATAAAAAAGAGAAACACACATAAATACGAAAGGTAAATTTGGTGTCTTACAAGCCCAAAAGCAGATACCAGATCATATGGACAGGCCAGCAGAGTCTGTTTCCTTTTCATTTATAAATGATGAGGCAGCAAACCTCCTGGATCAATACCTTCACCTTTGAGCAACAGCAAACTTCACTCCAGCAACAAACCAGTGTTCAGGTGTCTTGTAGTTTTTTTGAACAAAGCACTGGAATCTCTAATGCAGCATATGAAGTGCCTCCTTCAGGAAGCCAAGTTTCTGAAAGAAAGGCTAAAAACAATGACAACAGCTCTGATTATTCTTAAAACTGCCTAACAGGGACAAGTGTGAAATGTTGCCAGTTACAAATTCCAACAATTACACTCAATGCAGAAGACAAAGACACTTGCAGTAAAACATCTCTGCAGTTTGTACTTTAGCGCTTGTTGCAGTCACCATGTTGCATGCCTGTGGTGGTGCTGCGAGCAGCTCAGGTGCCTCATAGGGAAGGGGCTCTGCAGAACACTGTAAGTTTGAGTCTTGTTCCCACTGTATTTCTATGGGTTTCCTCTGGATGCTTCCCCTTCCTTTCACAGTCCAAAGGTTTTAGCCTGATGTGGGATTTTAAACTGCACGTGAATGTGTGAGTGGCTGAGTGTGTGTGTGGTTCCCCCGTGATGGACCAGAGTACCACGAGCAGCCAGGTGCCCTGTATCTCAAGAGTAGGCCAGCAGAATGCTGCCCTGGGTCTCTAGATATGGAGTGCAGTGAAGCAAAGGAATTTGCCAAAACCGAGGGGGATAAATTCTGAAAAGAAAAGGTGATCACTGTACCTGCTTATTCAAAAGCACCTGCCGCGAAAGGTGAAATGTACAGCAAAAGTAGGAAAAGGTATGGGGGTCCATCTAATGGTTTCTAAATGTTGTGCTGTATGATTTAAACGGAAGTGTTTTTATGTACATACAGCACATAGGAGCAGACATCCAACGCCACTCTCATTAAGGAGACTTGGATGCCGTGGGCTTTGAAATACTGACAGGCAGTTTTCTGCAGTGCTTTGCACAAATAAAAGTGAAAAGGGGAACGTTTTGCTCATTAGCTTTTCAACATTACTCTGCGATTTTTCGAGCACAACCGAGCTAATTAACTAAACCCGATGAGCCTGCGGAGATCTTGCTGGATCATCTGCGATATTGCTAGAGAGCCCCAGATTTAATTAGAAAATTCACAGCGTGTGGCTCATCCCGGCAATAAAAGACCGAAGGAGAGTTTGCGCAAGGCGGAGACCCAAGAAGAACGAAGACGGCAAGAAGTTATATTGCTAACGGTTGACAGTAAAAGCAATAGTGTGTATGCTGGTGTGACTCTCTCGGATCGAAGGAGATATGAAGATGTCTCGCAGCTTTGCCCTCCTGAGAACGCCGGACACCGCGAAAGTCACACCAACAAGGAAACTGAAACTGGTTTCTGCTTCACGGACCAAACTGCGCGTTGGCAGTGCGGCGAGAGGGAAGCCAGATGCAGGACGCGTGTGCACTTAAGGTCGTGGCAAGGACCATGCAGAAATTTGCTGATTCCAGATGGTAAGACACACGTACACCCACATCCTGTGTCTAATAGTAGGACATCAGGCACCTCTCTCGAGGATGCAATGAAAGGGCCCTTCCTTGGCTTGGAGCAAGCAAGCTTGAGGTTCTCTATCCGTCCCCTTTTACCGCTGTCAAACCTCCTGCTTCACTCAGAATTCATTTCCCTATGCATATAAATATGTAACCATTTAATTACAACACCTGATTCATTTTCTTCATTAATGTGCCATTCTTTCAAGTTTTTCTCACATGATTAATAATTTCTGGTGTAGCTCATGGCAGGTTATATAATAAACGCAAATGCATCTTTTAAACCCATTTTGAAACTGCTTTCTTCTGACCATGCAGGTATGACCTTAAAATAATTTGGCTCGCAACTTCCTGTCTGCTGTGTTGCCATGGTAACAGCTCTCAAGTGCAGGAGAGGGATGATGTATAGCATGGTGTGCAGAAGAGCAGTGTGAGAGCTGGATGCCTTCAAAGTGGCCACCACAGTCGATTCCTGGTTTAGACCGAGGGCTGCAAACCTCTGTCTTCTTGTTACTTTAACACTTTTTGACTTCTTACTTTTTTCTTTTTTTTTCTTTCCAAAAACAGCAGTTTAATAAGTTGCCCTCGAACGCCATTTTGGTTCTACTCATGTAGTCATCAGCTTCATAAGTAAAATGGTAGTGCTCAGTATCTGCTGCAGGATATCTCAAGCTGCCTTCAGCCAGACAACACGGCCTGCAAAAGTTTAACAATGTACCTGGTGCACAGGTTGCAGCGTATTTTGGTCGGAGTCCCGTAAGAGTTTTGTCAGCATTTTTCTTTCCTTAATTAAGCCGTATATTTATCTGGCCGTTGATTCAATATCAGCTCATTCTGTCTGCACCAAGGTACGCTTACCTTTCGCTGCGGTGACACCTTTTTGGCTTTCACCGCAAACAAGTGGCAGCCTTTCACTCTGTTCAGGTTTTCACTCTTTGGTTTAGTCCTTGAGGATCACAGTCCTGCTGAAAACTTTAATCAAACCCTGTTGGCCTCTCTGCAGCTTCCTTCACAAACGCTCTTTCTTGCTTGTGAGTTTTGAGGATCTACTTTTCCTAGGCAGTGCCTGGGTTGTGCACTTCAACTTCCATTCCATGATAGCCAAACCCAAAGAGCCCACTGGGATATCCAAACACCTGCATATTTGTCATCCTTTCCACAATTTAGGCATTTACAGTAGATTAGAGTAAAAGTGTGACAACCGGCCCCGTCATGAGGTGAAACTGAATGCAGTTGGCTCCCGTCCTCCCACTTCTTTCCACTTACATCTTCTTCTGATGGTGACAAATCTACAGGTTTAACTGAAAGTGATGTCAATTTGGGCAAACGTTTCTGTTAGCATTGTTTGTGTTGTAGCAGCGGGGAGGACCCGTGACTGTCCAGCAATGCACTACTGTTGCACATTGGAAAAGCAGTTGTCTCTGATCACTGTGAGCAGTTATGGGAGGGGGGGGTGCGCGCCTCTATCTGTGTTCACTGTGTTCAGCCGCTTTGGGACAAGCGTGTTGCATGACACTGTGAGTGCTTGACACTGTGAGTGCTTGTTTGTGAATGGATTGTGTAGCGAGATTAACCTTCTTCACCCACAGTCTAGCCTGTTACTTAAAAAGAACACTTTCACCATTCTGGAAAAATAAAACTGGTTGTAATTAACATGGTGGTTGGATCTGCTGGGATTCAAGCCAATGCTGAGGTCTGCGGGCTGCAAGCATAAAGCAGCTGGAATTGTGGGTTTTTGTAATCATCGCTCACCCAGCGGAGGCACTCGAGCTCCAAAGGTCGCATTTCCTCATATATCGCTCCTTGGTACATGCCTATCTGCCATGATATTTTTAAACAAATTCACTCAATAACTTAAATGCAGAGGGACAATGAAATGTTAATTTGTGGTCCTGAACCTAAGTAGTTATCTTGAGTTTGCTAAATAACTAAACGGCATGTATTGGCCATATATTTCATATTAAAAAACTAAAAAGTATTTTGGTGTCTACAGAGTAGCTGCTCATTTATTCCATACCATTAAGCTAACTTAGTATCAGGAACCACTCAGACTCGGTGAAGTGATCAAGTACAGAACTTGTATGAAACACGAAGCGGGATTTGTTGGCAGCAATTTGTTCCACAGAACACAGACACAGGATGAGGGTCCATGCAGGAGCTCCTTATGTCTGCTACGTTGTTTGTGAACAAGTGCGGGTTGGTGTTACCGCCTGGGGCAGGATTGGCTCAAGGCGTGACACTTGGTGGCTGCACGTATTCCTATTTGGTCACATTTCCTTGTCATAAGCAAACACTCAGCTTTACCTTCTGTTTTGTCTGACAGGTGAGTGGGTGAAGGTTACTTTGTTTACCCATTAACCCTGGCCATTTTTGGGTCTGGCAAAAGATACAAGTAGGCTGTTGGTGTACTTATGTGGCGTACATGCTCAGCTGGGGCTGAATGGGATAATTTTGGTTTGCATTAATTAATAAATGAATAAATTATATTCATACATGAATCAAACATCTTTGTGTGTAACTCACACTGCGGCCCATGTTTACTTGGCACAGATCTGTAATGCCCATTTTGTGTAAAGTGGTTCAGGCCTTTCTAACTGGGAGGCTGTTGCTATTTTATGAAAGGCAGATGCATGCGCCTACATTTGAGCTGGGGGGTCCATTTGTAGACGTTGGTCATAGTATTTGTTTGATTTTCCTCATTTATTTCGGTAGCTTGCAACGCATCTTTGCCACTCAAGGGGTTGCTGCAACTTAGCAACTATTAGAGGAACACCCTGGAGGAACCATGTTCATCTTAATAAAGTTGTGCTATGACGTTACTTACTTGCACACATTAGGTTTAATCGGTGTTTATTTAATTGGCTCCCTCCAGCCTGATTCCAGTACTAAGACCTCAGTGCCACCGTGTTGTGATCTGTGTGTTGTTGCCCCTGTGCACAGTACAGCTATTGCAAAAAAAAAAATCTACCATGTTGGAGGCAGAACAGTCCCTCACCCACTGGTCTTGAGCTGCTCTCTGCAGCTGCACCTTGAAGTTTGAAACATGACCTCGTAGCCCAAGGCAAGTTTTCTACAGATGCGTCTGAGAGCCACGTGGCCTCATGGTGCTGGCCCACATGGCCCATTAATGACTGCACTTCCATTGGCATAACCAAAATGTCCCACCTGTGTGTGTACACTATTAGGAACAGAACCAGCGGAGAGTGGCTCTGAGATTCCCTCAAGGGATGGGCGGGGGTCAACATTTAAAAGCGTTGCCCTCGAAGAAGCACCTGTCTGCTAAGGGAATAATCACCCCCCCAGTCACAGTTCACTATTTTCTAGCTGGGGCTTTTGCTTCTCGAAGGATAACTTGCCGCTTCTTTATACTGTACGCTGCCCATCATTTTGAGCCTTGCAAAAATTTTTTTTTTATCTCTAAAGTCCCCTCACCATTTAGATGTGTTTAGCTTAATGGCTGGGATTTTAAGTCCAGGACATAATTTTTGCTTAAACGGTTTAATGGCAGCTGGCTGAAATATGGAAAGGCTCCATTATCACCCCTTTACTCGCTGTCAGTGAGGAGTTTACACAGCAATGTCTGAAATAATTCATGCGGACGTCCATAAGGGAATCCACATTATTAGCCTCATGAGTGTGTGGTGTCGTCAAAGGATGCGAGTTTGGATCCCTGCTCCCATTGCACTGTCCTTAATTAAAGTGCTGGCCTGAACTGCTCCTCTAAAAATGGCCACGCTGTTTAAATGACTAAATAATGGTAAGCGTTTTTCTGTACAGTCCACACAATGTAAACTGCCTTGGAAAAATTTGTCTGATAAATAAATTAGGACTAAAACAATTATCCTGTTTTTGCCATCTGGCTCAAAATGTTTATGCTGAACAGTGCTGTAGCAGGAAGGTAGTGCAGTTCACACCGTTGCTGCACCCAAAGCCTACAAATACCAAGCTGAGCCACGCTTGTGCTTGGTTCTGACACAAACACAGTCAAAAGGGTGAGAAAAAGTACAAGGGTAATAATTGCTTATATTTATGCAAACGTATGAAAAAAGGGCAGTGTCCAGAGTTCACATTTCTTTTTCGTAATGTGGACGATTTGGCCTCAGGCCATCGTGGGCATCCATAGCTTCTTTTCGACCGGGCAGCAGGTTTAGACTCATACATGCATTTTCTCCTTCTATCTCTGTCCCAGCACAGCAGCTGCTAAATCTGCAAGGCCTGCTCACACTCGTTCAACACAACTTGGCAACGTTGTGTTTGTAGGTGCAGTGTCAGCCCATTGCCGCCACCCGCATGTGTAAAATTCTGGGTTTTGTTTCAGTATGCTAGCTTGCTTGTTGGACTGCAGTGCTCACTGCTGGGGTTTCATGCTGCACCAAATTCGTCCCTGCTGCTCCTGCTGCTCTTCCAGCTTCCATTCTAGCAAACAGAGGCGGTGCTTTTGAATCAACTTTATTGCCACCATCACCGTGGGAAGTGCCCACCTTTGGAACCTGCCAGTCATAGATGACAGTTTACTGTGTTTTTTGAAATGCTGGTTCAGGATTTCTTTTGCGTAATGCTTTGATTGAGCAGAATCAGAACGGAGAATTTAGTATGACACCCGGTTTGAGACTGGAGACAAGACTGGAACGTGAGGATCCCAGGTATCTTTCTATCTGTCTGTCTGTTGCAGTGCCCAACTTTAAAGATATTTGCTCCATGGTTTATTCAGATGATTTGCAGATCCTTGGGTCAACACTGCTTCCTGTGACCCCATAACCTAAGAGAATACCATGTGTGCAACCATAAGAGAATCAAGTAATTCAAGTAATTCAATTCCATCACAAATGTAATTATTGAAGAATTTAAACCAAAGTATCAAGTACAGTTTTGACAAGCTTTCCTGGCTCAGTGGGTCCAGGCAATGTTGACACCATATTGCTGTACAGTGTACAATTTCTAAATAGACCAAGGTGAGTAACTGAAATACCAGCTAACAGCATGTGGAGTACAGAAAAACCTCACTTTTGTTAGGCAAGTTAACATGAGCACGGCAGTATTTCATAAGTGTGCAACCTTTTTAAGTGTGTGCATGAATTAATGATGGTGAAATTCTGCATAACAACAAAGCAACCTTTTTTTAATCTCTCCTGTGTCTCATCATTGATTCCAAAAACCAGACCAACTACAAAAAAAATCAGTTCCACCAACCAACGTCATAAACAGGTGATGCACAGATCCTCCACTTGAGTGTTTCAGAGAATCTCTAGATACTCAGCATGCAACAGGAGATCTAACGGCTACAGTAGCAGTGCTATGAGGAATGGATTCAACAGAAGAGAAGTCTAGACATATTTGTTCAAATTACTTCATAATCTACTCCTTAAGGGCTAAATTTATGCCACGCACTTCTCCATATTCATCATAGTATTAATTTGCAAGGGTTAACTTGCAGTTGAACAAGGCATGGGGTATACTTGGAATTTTCCCTACTTCTGTCTCTGTATAGTTTTAATATTGGCACTGAGGTAAAACCCTTAGTGCTGCATTAGTCTAGGTAAGACTCCTTAGGACTCCTCATATTAACTCAGGGTGTTCTGACATCAAGCTCTAATAAATCATCTGTAAAATTTAGCAAACCCCAAAAAAAACTCTGTTCATCTAAATTGATGCATATAGTCTGGGCCTATGCTCCAATTTATCGGTAGTTCCTTTAGGTTGCATTTAAAACCCAAAAAAGATATCATAGCCTGAGGAACTGACACCCTTTCATTTTTCCAAAAAGTTCATTTTCTTCAGCTTGTGTAAAACCCTTGGTAAACACAGGATAATTCACATAAGGAATAAACCAACTATCTGTATCACCAGAAAACCCAAAGGAGCACTGGCTAATCCAAAAGGCATTACAAAATACTTGTAATGACCCAGGGTATTAAAAAATGCCACTTGCATTTTTTTCTCTCCATTATTCTGCTCAAGCAGACTTCATGCCATGCTTCTTGAGAATGGTTGGCCTGATTATTTTTTGCATTGCTGCTGGTATCAGAGATAAAGGTTAAGGATTTTTTGTACAGTGGTGGCAGTAACCTTCTAGTAATCTATGCAGGATCTAAGGATTTTCTTCTCATCAAAAACAAACCTGGCTGAGAAAGAAGATGTTTTTATAATGGCCAAATCTAATGTCTTTGTAATTTATTCTTCCATGGCATTCAAGAAAGCAATATATGAGTTCAGAAGATTTAGCTTTCCCACATCTCTATCTTCTCTTTCAACAAATTATCTAAAACAGCCTTCTGGATGAACTGGCCAAGTGTACATTATTTATCACTCACTGCAATTTCAGCTACAAGTTGATCATTCAGACCCCAAAAAACTGGACAGCAGAGGAGTTTCAGTCCTTTTACTGGTGGTAGTCAGAATGTGAAAATCCTGACAATAATCAGCAGTGGTTCATTCCCGTCATGACCACTAGAAGCGGTACCTCTGGTAACCACCTATGGTCCTACCTTGTTCACCTGGCTGAACAACTAACCCTAGTAACCTAATCACTAATAGTCAAGTCTATAAAAGTGAAGACAGACAGCAGCATAGTGCAGACCCTTGATCAACATCTGCCAGCGGTTGCAAGAGAAAGAGTTTGTCTTTTGTTTTTTGAACCTGGGTGCAAACCTCCTGTCTCAGGTCCCTGTACCCAGTATGTTGTTGTGTATCCTCTAAGATCACCCATTCATAATCATCAAGTGTTTGTTTTCCCTCGTCGGTCATATCCTCCTTCCCTGTTTATCAAGTGGCCTGTGTCTAACCTAAAGGACTGCTCATCACAGCACCACACCCTTGTAAATATTCTCTGCACCTGAGTCCCTCACAGCTCATGCCCTTGTGAGTCTGTGACAATTCCACCCGACAAAGCTCCACAATTTAGTCTCGCTCTTTCCTCTGTTGGATGGGCAAACACGTTCAGGGTCTAATTATAGGACAATAAACTAAAAAACTAAATTACTAAATAAAATTAAAATGGCCTCTTGCCTTCAGTGAAACAACATAAATGAAGTATTTAGCATGTCTAGAGCGGTAAAAGTACTATACTTTATTTCAATCAAATCCTGCCCTTCAAATGTCAAAATAAAAAATATCTTCACCAACTATAAAAATTTTTCTTTTTAAATGGTGAACTGACCACACCTGGTGCTCTTTTTCACTTAACAAGCAGTCTCCATGAGTGGCTGTTAGTCTGCATAATGGGGATGCGGCCAAGCTACCGCTTTCCATTCGGTTTCTGCTGCACAGCCTTGTGTCCCTGCATGCTCGCAATTTATTTACTTCTACTTCTGCTTCTACTGCAGTCTCATGTTAGTTTTAATTCACTGTATTTGTTTTAATTCTAATTATTCCCTCCAGCAGTTTTAGTCCCACTCAGATTTGATCACATAAATAGGAATATACAGTCCAGTGGGTGGGAGGACCAAGGTTGGGTATCAGTGTGGCTTTTCATAAATAAACTGAATTATAAAGTAAATTAAACAGAAAGTTTTTTCTCTTCCTGGTTGCTCTGAAAATAAACATGACCTAACACATTCTACAGTTCTACATGTTTTGGCAAGAATTGAAGACAGAAGAATATAAAGTAATTGTAATGGAGAGACTTACTGAATGCTGGCTTCAAGGTGCAGGTGATATAAAAAGTGCACATCTAATATTAATGTTAATAAATGGAAAGAACATTTGTAGCTTGGTAGGAGCCTGGATATTGTAGTTTTACAATGGATGAAGGTGTTGCTGCTTTTTAGCCCATTTATGGGCTCGTCCTGAGAAAATGGGTTGAACCAGGCTGTGCGCATCACAGAGTTGATGGAATAAAAATGGCTGGAGTGATTTAGTGTGCAAGACCCCAGCGATAAGAGCAGCTATCACTTCCTGTGTATCTGGGATGTATTTGTAGATACCTTCATGGATACAGATTATCTTGTTGAGGATGTTAAACAAATTAATCACTTGGATACTTTATAGCCATCTTCAAACAACCCTAACGTTTCAAATGTGTGTCATCAATAAAGAGGGCCGTGCAATTTCGGACAAAATAAAAGCAATCTTTGCCGCTCAAGGCTGTGAATCAATGCTGTAATGATGCCTGTAATAGTGTTTATTAGGCTGCAATCATCCAGAGATGGGACAATGCCTCATCCAGGTGACACACATACCAAGGTGATCCTTGCTGTCATCCTCAACATGTTTTGTTCACAAGTTTACTTCTAGTTTCATAAAAGTTATCTATGGCAGTTTACCTTTTCCCACCATTTTTCCGGCGATTGATTAAAAGTAAATCAGTTGGCGGTGTGGAACTCTTATATCCTCTTCCTTGTGTCCTCCATACATTGAAAGGTCAGGCCTGGATTTACAAAGACAACTGAGACAACTGTTTGGTGTTTCTAAATTCAGTCACCAAATCACAATGAAACCTCAGTAATGCAGATGTCACTCAGTCACAGTGGCTCATTCAAAGCCAAGAACTTTCAAAACTGTGGGCCACCAGTCTTATCCAGCCGACTGGAACAACTTGCTGCGGATGTGCCAAGATGATGGGAAAAATAACTCCTGAATGGGTTACATATGAACAGGTACATATATCCGCCAAAATACTTAAAGCTGTTATTGCAGCAAATGGCAACTCAACCAAATGCTACTGCATTTGGCTTGAATACTTGAACAAGCAGCATATTTTACTTTTTTGTTTACTTTCAAACAACTGAAAACAGCATTTATTTCAGCTCTGAAAATTTAGGGGTGGTGCAGAATAAAAACACTGAACAGAAAACTATGTATAATTGCAATGTGTAATCCAAGCAATGTTGATAACTTTCAGGTGGATCTGAATACTTTTGCAAGACACTGTGTATTTATGGGTTAGGATGTATTAAAAAGATAAATATTTAATGAATTAATCATTTGCTGCAAGAGTTTCTTTACTCCATTTCCATCAACCACTCATCCAGTGTAACGTTACGGTGGCCCAGAGCAGCTGTCCACTCTTCAACTGGTGGCCAAATCTAGCCAGTAAATGGTTTTTATTCTGCTTTTTAGCTGCTTTTAGACATTAAAAAGCACATTTGTTTTTTGGGCCAAAAATCCTTCCAGTTCAAATTCCTCCCACAAGAAACAACTTTTCCTCTTTGCCCCTTTTCATTTGTTGCTTAGGTGTTTCTGACCCATTAGCTCTGGAGCCGATCCTGCCGGCAAGACTCTGCGATATTCCGCCTCTGTGCTAGTTGGAAAATTTTGGCAAAAGCAATCAAAAATACCCCACTTTACCTTGAAAAAAGCAAGTCAGCAAAAACAGTGTCATAGCTTTGAAATCTAACAACTAAATTACATGTCGTGCAGAATTAATCGCATAAACTACAGCAGGTTTAGACAAACGGCAAACTTTGCTTTGAGGTCTGACAGCTTTTTACAGGTCTGCTGAGGTGGTACCACTTCCGAAAGACTCATTTACGATTGATGCGGGAGGAGGGATCGCAGTGGAGGCTGAGTGGCTGCTTGCGCTGCTCCACGAGGCTCCAACTGCCTGCACTGTTCATCAGAACTGAAGCAGCACTTTGATGTTTGGGCAGAACTGAACTGGACTTTTACTTGGACCACAAGCAGATACCTTCATCTGTTTCTGTTGATAGCTATGACTTTGTTTTACTTTATAGCGCTTGCTGAATGCCTTAAGTGCAGTTGTGGTCTTTCAGAGACCAACAGAAAACTTTAAGTACAAATGTAGTTTTTCAGAGACCAACAGAAAACCGTTTGTTTGATGTGTACTTTACACAAACAAGGATTAAAGGGAAAAAGTAAAATATGCAGGTGTGAAAAACGTAAGAAAAAGCAATGCAGGCAGGCCAGGGCACCCCAGTCTGTTGTCATGCACAGAAAAGGTACCCCTTACTGCATTTCTAATGTAGTCCTTGTCAGTTTTAATGCTAGTAAATCCCTTTAATACACAATATTATATTTTGTGTTGTTTGCTTGGTGCACATGTAAGTGTTGAGAAGTGAGAGTTGCTCCAAAAAACTAAAGATGCTGGACTCTTCCTACATTTTACATCCAATAATCTGGCCTTCATAAGAAAGTAGTTTGAGAACCCTGGACTTGAGGTGGAACTGGGCACATGGACCAAGAGGCCTGGTATACCCAGAGCAGCTGGCGTTATTATTTTTTATTTATTTGAAACAAATAAAAAACAAAATTATGTCCACCTCAAAAATCAGTCTTAGTTCATGTGCATCCTCATTTTGTAGCTTATAAAATGTTGGGTCACGACCCTTTGACATATAATGCCCAAATGGTGCTGTGCGTTACTCTGTTTTACTGTGTTTTCTTGGGCTCTGGTTTTTCACCCCAGGATTCTTGCTGGGTGGAGCAGCTCGAGCTCATTTTTATCCTTCAGGCCTGTTTTGCTTCTCCTCAGCTGAGCCCGTATGCTTGCTCTGTTAAGTAGGTCACACGTTGAGATGATGAAGAAGTAGGGAGGACCCAAGTTCTGGCCGCGGTCATTGCCTGTTTTCCATGCTGGCAGTTGGTACTGCGCAGGATGTTTTGCTTCGCTATCCTACAATCCAAGCTAATGACATTTGTCAAAAAATGCAGCTTCCACCATTTTTCAGCCTCTAACTTGGGCCTTTTGGGATCCCGTTGGAGGAGAAAAAATTAAACATTAAGGTGTATGTGAGGAGAGCGCTCAAAAATATGTACAAAAACTGGACAAAAATGCTGGATTAATGCAAATTGCAAGGAAGACCTAAGGAAATGGAGCCTGTGGTGTAGCTACAGTTTCACTGTGGTCAGCTAAGAATAATGCAGTATTAGCAGACACGTTTAACGGACATGGAAAGGCAAATTACATGGCATTCAAAACATTAAAAAGAAACAAATTCAAATAAGTAGAATATAGAGAGATTCTATTGCATATGCCTGCTGCTGTATGAATGTATGAATGCAAGCAAGCAGTACGGCTCCACACACCCTGGTGCTATTATTCAGGATTCTCTAATAACCTTTCTCAAGGCTTTGCTTTTATTTTGGCAAATGTTTCACAATTAATGCATCTAAATTTTCTATCAGAGTAATTTTTGGTCATTTTAATCTGCAAGTTCTATTAATGAAATAATACCTTGACCTGGATATGGACACATATTTGCATAACAGGGATTCAGTATGCAAATGACCAGTTATGTTAAATTTTTCCCAAGGATTTTAGTGCAGCTCTCAATGTCAAGGGGGGTAAAGTGGGCTTTTTTTTCCTTTTCCTTTCTTTTCTTTTGTTTCTTTTCTGCCAACATTTGGCTTTTACTGATTTTTACATGCACGTACAGCTGCAAAACAGACTTTTACAACACAATTGTAATATACCCAAGCTCACTTAAAAATACAGAAAGACTTTCACTTTCATTCATTTTAACAACACTCAATGTGCAGTTAAATACAAAAGGAAGCTAAGCGATGTTTAAGCTGGTTATGCCTTTACTGTTTAGAAATAAATGGAAAATTCAAGCCCTCTACAAAGTCGGTGTGTGTTATTCCCAGTTTTGGAATTCTATTCTGTAACACAAATTCATGTAATATTTTAATTAATATCTTTTGTAATTTGTCGAACTTCATCCAAGGTAGTTTACAGTGCTGGGTTGTAAAGTAAGTTGCTTGTAATGATTTAACCATTGATACAGTTTTACTGTTAACCAAGGGTAGTACAGCAATATACACACACGCACAAGCACACATACACTACAGGCAATTCAGAGTACTCAATTGCCATTAACACTGAGCTGAGTTTGCTGTAGTTTAACCATAATATTTCCAAAATACCCTGAAAAGCATCTAATTCTCATAAACAAATTTTTTTCTGCTCACAGATATCTTCTGTGGAACAAATATGATGTTTATGCAGGAGTAACTGGGTGTGTAGTAAATATGTACAACTGGTTTAACCATAATGTTTTGCTTGTTACTGAACTGTTTAACGTACAAAGATTTACAATTTCATGCACATACGGTACAAAACAAAGTTTCCCCCAGAAGATGTGCGTTTGTCAAAGAAGCCATTTGCTTATTATGCTCTTACAAGAGGAACTGAAGGTTCTGCATCCTCAAGGCCTCTGCGTGCACCTCTGTGCAACCATGGTGCAGAATCTGTTTTTTTCATCTGTTGGAATAACAGAATCGGGTCCCTGTTTCCGAGGCGTATTAACTCTGTTCCTTATCTAATGTCCTGACGGAGAATTTTACCTGGAAAGGTTTGATAGAAAAAAGTTATTATTATAGATTTTACGTATTTAGTTGAAAATAAAGTCGGGGAGGTTTCATACATGCTAATTCATACATTAGTTAGTCGAAGGCCATCCTGAAAAACTCTTCCTGTGATAGCCGCTGTGTTGGATTTGCCCCGTTTGGACCTTGTATCTTATTATTAATCACTGGATTTATTAACATATTATTAATCATCTGTGCAATGACTGCTGTTTGCTATTTAAAGAATGTACTTTTTGGTTTCTGTGAAATCGGTGGGAAGACACATAAGGAACCCCAACTGTTATTTTTGTTTTGTGTGGAACTTCATACTCATAATATCTAGTGGTTAAAAAAACCCACATTTGTATTTTTCATGCCAATGTCAAGCAATACATCAGCGTAATCTTGACCTCTGGTAACTTTAAAGCTTTACAGATCACTGAACTGTTTACATTTTTGTGCAGTCTCTGCTTTTGCTTCTTTTGGTATTTGTTTTTTTTGGTTTTGCTTTGCTCTGTTTGTGTTCTTTGTATAAAATCTGATTTTGTTGTTTTTGTCCTGTATTTGTTTTTTTCAATTAATTTTGAAAGACACCAAATCACCAAGACAAAGTCACAAACTTTACTGCTTAGCCATTCTGCAAATCCATACACTAGTATGAGTGCAGTATTTACCTGTTTGTCGACTGCATTTGTAAATATTACACACCATGACAAAGACAAAATATGACAATATTTATGACAATAAAGATGTTCAGAAAACAGGTTGAGAGAGAATAACTACAGTTAATTCAATGATCACAGCATTGATTTTCTAACTTTTTAATTTAATTAATTTAAATTAAGTTTTTACATCTAACGGTGGCTTGCGGATGCTTTTCCGTGATATGTTTCACCGCTCCATCTGCGGCAACAAACAGCCGACATATCAGCAACAGCACAAAATCCCATTTCACATATTTTATTGGCAAGCAATCGGTCCTTAAACATAAAAAAATTGTTTCAACCAGGAGCCATTTTCAGGGTAGCAGCACCCCAGGAATTTTCAAAACAAACTCGCATGAATTGCGGCCTGATTCATCTCATGGGCCCTTTTCATTATGCTTATAATGGGGTTATTTAAGTAAGTTTTGATGGGCTTTTTAAATGAACACTTATGGCGTGATTGCAGATGCATTATCGCAGGCTCCCACTGGAGGAAATAAATAAATAGGACTCGATAAATAACTCCCATTTTGGAGAGAGCATATTTTCAGCCACTGCTGTCGGTGCAAAGGTATAAATCGTGCATTTCGGCATCACTTGGCTACGTTTTTTTGGGTCAATGGGAACTACAGTTTTCCTGCAGAGGTCATACAGTAGGTTGGAGGGACAGTCGCCTTCATTGATCAATACCTTTTGCAGCTCATTTACATGTTTCAAAGGGATGATTATTCATTCCATTAAACAATAATTGGGTTGGGAATGAAACAACATGAAGGAAACGGGGGAACGCAGGGGCGTCTGTGGCTGCCAAGGAGGTGTACAGCTGGGACTCCCGCAGAACGGCTGAGTTTCCTAATGCGGGTGGAACAAAATTAAAAATTCAACAGGAGCTGCCCATTAAGAGGCCTGGTTATCGCCTGCAAAATGAGATCAAATTTATGCCCGTGTGAAGCTGTGGCGGGTTGAGTCGGCAGCACAGCCAGAGGCTAAGTTTGGAAATGAGTGGTTTATTTTGGAAGGGTTTAAATGAAATAGGCAATATGGAGCATTTGGGTAAAATGCACAAATGCGAAGTAAAATAAATGAACATGTAGTGCAGACATCTATACCATCTCAGGGTGCGCACTTTTTTCCCATCTAACCCCCGGCCCACACACTCCTAACCCTATTTTTACCCCATTCTCATAAATTGTTATTATTTCACTCTTCATGTTATCCATTACAGCTACATGAAAAGAAGAATCTGTGATAGTTGCTAGCAGGGAGGTGACAGCTTTACATGTATTCTGGGGACCAACAGTAGAAATGCTGTACCATCATTCTGGAAACCCATTATGCTCCCTTTCTTACACCTGTGGACATTTCCAGAAGTTCTCAGTTGTGCCTGTTGTATTTAAAAATGTTTGCACCCTGCATAAAATGCAGAAATTATTGCAGCAGATCTGTTCTCTCCCAAAACAAAGTCCAGCAGAATGGAAATTATTTCCTCTTTGTGAGAATTAATTCAGGGAGGAAGTTAGCTGACTAGGAAAGAGCAACAACAAAAAAGACTCTTTTACTGCTGATACCTTGAGCAAATATGAGGGCTGAAAGCCATTCATTTAATTTTATTCAATATTATCTCATTTCCCGGAACCTGGACCTGGGTTCAAGTACACCCTGCCGTGGCACCCAAAACTGATGCAGTAAAATGAATCATGTTGTACAAACTGGAGATAAGCAGAGAGTTTAGTGCACAAAAACTCATACTGTAAGCCACATTGGATAGAAGTGACTGCTAGAGGACTAAATAAATAAGCATATGAATGAATGAATGAATGAATGAATGAATGAATGAATAGTCTTACTGAAGATGCTAGAAGAAAACAACGCTAAAAAGGCTCCATGGGGGTACATAACCCCATCGCTCTGCAACAGACTGTCATCTCATTCAGGGTTTGGTTCTTAACCTCCTGCTCAGTGATTGTCAGAAAATCTCCAGACCAGGACAAGCAGTTTGGGACAATGGACGGATGGACAGACGGATAGATGGATGGATGGACACGGCCTCCTCTCACCTCAAAGTCTGTTGCACCTTCTCAGGGATTCTTCAGGGTCACTGTCCCTTTGCATGGGCACCATTCGTGTTCAAAGGAGCACTGTGTTAAAATGGGGAGACATGGCATGCTGGAGAGATGGGACCGACGAGAACGCTGCCTATCCTGGCTCAGACCAGATGCCATTAAAATTTGGAGTCTCTGTGTAAAAAAAGTTCAGAAAAACACCCGCAGCAGAGGACAGAAGTATGCTGATACTGACTGACAAAGCTAAGAGAAGTATCTGGAAAGAAATTGAATGTTGTCCTTGTGTGTGTATTTCTAAAGGTTTAAGCACATTGAGAAGGAATTATGGAACAAAATTTTTAAGAACAATCTTTTTTTGTCTATTTTATCAATAATGCATGATGTGACTCACCACAAAGTAAACAAGGAACCTGCTTGACAGTAATTGTGGGAGTGAATCAGGGCGAATATTCATCTCACAGCCCGGCTAAGGGCCACTTTCCTTCAGCTCCACCATTAAAAAAAAGGGTGAAATGGGTGTATAAATGCAGAAAGATGTGGCCGGCTGGATGGTAAGTGGCTCCTTCACTGCTCTCTAGCGCTTGTAGAAAACGATGGGCTGTTCTGTGCTTTGCTAATTTGGTCAGTGGGGCCCAGATGTGCGTGTTTTCAGATTTATATTTCACTTTGGCTGTTAAATAGCACTTAAAAGGCAGAAAAGGTTGTCCTTAGATTGTTCTCTATAACCAGGTTATGGACCAAAGACCGGGTTGTACGTTGGGCCGTGGTCCATCATACAGTCATTTCTTTTCAAACATTTGTTGATGTTTTTGACCAATTTGGTTTCATGGGTAGTTTATCTTCCATACCAGTACTAAATAATTCACCACTGTATTCTGTATTCTTCACCAGAGTCTCCCTTTAAAAAGCATAGTGAGTTCAATATCTTTTTGTCAGGGATTTCAGCTCAGGACCCAATAGCAGATTCAAGGGTGAGAGGGAGATTTGTTTCAGGGGAATTCAATTCATCTGGCAAAAATGGGTCAAGAGCCAGTGAAACAATCAGCAAAAAATCCAATTCAGCAGGTAAAAGCAGATCAGGAGAAACAGGATCAAAAACTGGTGAGACAAACAAGAAAACTGTCATAGCACAGGGAAGCACAGTCTGACAAGTGGCACCAACACAGGAATTAAACACTTAAAATACTTAGTCTGCAAAATCATTGTATTAAGTACTTAACCCAAAAAACAACGGAGACAGCCATTGGAGGAACACAAGAGGTAATAATGGGAGTAAAAACGAAGGCAATAATGGTGATCAGCTGGGGAGGTCCCTGTACAGGCAGGAGTCCTGACACTTTTTTTTTAAAATACTTCAGTACTCTGCCGTACAGCCTAGAGACGTAAAAAACCCAGCTGACATGAAGTATTGCTGCTGTTTTGTTAGGGTGAGCTGGTCATTGTTCAGCGGCAGCCGATGCTGTGGGATACACAGCGGCACTGGTGGGAAGCCGCATACTGCCGGCTGTCATCATTGCACCCAGCGCCGGTTGTCATTTTGCAACACTGCCGTGCTAGGGTGGGATGCACTGCGCTACAGCGTGAGGAATGGGAGGGGCACTTTCGCTTTATTTTTATGCTACAGTCATCTACATGGACTGTACAGGTGTTGTGTGCTGCACATTATTCAGTTTTCAGTTAAGCTGCTCATTCGCTTGCCAAAATTCCTGCAAATCATACATTATTTAGGCATTTTTTGTTCATTCAATATTTTACCTATTACTACTATTATACCTTCATTAATTATGATTATTGTCTGTTGTGTCTGTCTTGTGTCAGGTACATTGTGAGTCTGTAGTCACTGTCAGTTTTTCCTGCTGAGCACATTTTTGTTTCCTTTACAACATCTTGTTGATCCTAAGACTTCTCAGCACTCTGTTCTGTAGTTAAGTTTTTATAAATGTTGAATGGACTTGTTTCAGAAGAACCAAAGTCATCCCTCTTTAGCCTGCAGGAACCTTCCTTTCTGATCAGGCCTCTGAGGTTGACTCAGGGGAACCAGACTCACTGTTAACAAACTAGCGGCACTTTTCTCAGTGCCATGATGGCGAGAGGCTTGGGCCAGGAACCGGAAGCCATCGAAATTGCAGCTGCAGGGCCTCGCAGCACAATGTCATTGCTGCTGGTACAGCATCACATTACGGACACCTCATCCACACAGGGAATGCAAGGGTCAGGCTTCTTGCTCAGTTCCTTTCAGGATTCACCTTTGTGTCTCTGTGGACATCCTTCATACTCAATGCAAACTCTTAATGTTGCAACTCAGTGGATGGCACCTCTGTTTACGTTATGTGGCTCATTGCCCATCACATCATGCCCAAGTTCATAAAGAAACTACCTGGCTAGGGCCAGGGGTCTGCAGAGGTTCCCAGACAGCAGTTGGGTACCACAGTATGACCCTCAGAGCTGTTACAGCTTCTCAGGATGTCTCAAATGCTCTGCCAACCCAAGATCTGTTGTAATGGATCAGAACCACCAGCACTGTGGACCTGAAAATGAGGCCAGAGGTCTGCAAGCATCAAACCTTTGCTGCAGCTTGCCATTTAAAGGGGTGAGAGTAAATTTAGTATCTGATCAACAATATAAACGTGCATAGTTAAACCAGTGTAGCAATAAGAGAATCCATACATTGCAATGCTAACTGGTGTTATGAATTTATTATAAATTTTGCATTAATGAGCAAGAGTTGTGCCGTTGTTCTTCAGCTCATTTTTTGAAGGTCTTGGTTGCAGTGCATTGAGCCACAGACAGAACGAGAAATAAATTTCACCTCCCCAAAAAACATAGGAGCAAGGGCACCAGATCATTTAATGACCATAAACTAAACTGTTCATCATAAAGAAAAAAATTCTTCCATATTGTTCACCATGCAAAGGGATTAAACAATGATTTCACAGACAAAGCAAATAACATTCACATGTGATCTCTAGGCACCTGCCCATCACCAGCCCTGAGTGAGGATGTCATGCTGTCAGGTTCTAGAAGGTCTTGTGTAATAAAGTGGCCACATCTGACAGCATAGCAGAGTATCATATAAGCTGCTGCTTCAAGCCACAGTCCGACTCCTACTGTAGCACCCTTGAGTAAGGTCCTCATGCGGAATTATTGGAGTATCTAAGTCTAAAGATAACTTCTACAAGGTTCCCTGGAATTTACCCCACTGATGGGTTCTTCTTCTGCTGAGCTGTGCTAAATGCACCCCTTGCATTCAGTTGCTTGAGTGTGCAATAAGCTGACTTTATGAGGTTCCAACCAAGACAGCAGATCAAATTGGTCCTGCTGTCATAAAGTTGAAAAAAAATGAAAAGATGGCAGAACTTTGAAATTCCAAGGAGAACCATGCAGTCCACTGTAACATAATGAAAAAATGGGAAAAGACAAAGCCAAGGTCAGGCCTTCCTAACTGAGCATCTGAGCAATAATGCACTTTTCAGAGGAGTGACCAAGAGGCCTGGACAATACTTATGGAGTTCCAGGTGGTAGAAACTGACCAGGCATCAGAAAGATCTTCACAGATTTGTCTCTATGGGAAAGGCTACAAGGTCAACATTAAGTCACACCTGGAGTTTGCTGCAAGCCATGTGACAAAAAAACCTGAAACCTTTTGCTTTAAAATGTTGGGGTCTGATGAGACTAAAGTTGATTGCAGACAAAATACAGCCTAATAGCCATGTAAGACCAAGCACAGTGGTGGCAGCATCATGCTGTTGAGTTGCTTTACAGCAGGAAGAACTATAAACTCCTCTTTTGTGTGCTCCCACCCATTTGTGTAGGCTCATATCGTACATTCTGTGGTTCAGTTTATTTTCAAGTGCTCTGCTGTGATTGGGCAGTCTCTGT
The DNA here is from genome assembly GCA_018136845.1 of Heterotis niloticus. NCBI lineage: Eukaryota > Metazoa > Chordata > Actinopteri > Osteoglossiformes > Osteoglossidae > Heterotis > Heterotis niloticus. The sequence goes on from CM030895.1 coordinate 16,630,628, forward strand.
GTCAGTATTTGGTGAGGGATTCTGGGAATGTTAGTACTGTGCTGCCCACCGGACTAGGGAGTTACAGGGCAAAAGAGTGGTCAGTGGGATGTTGATGCATTTCACTTAAAGCAAATCTGTACTTTGCATCAAAATGTGAAACTTACAGCAATACCTCAGGAAAAGCTGTGATCTTCTATACATGCTCATCCATCACACTGTGGTTTGTCACCCAAGCTAAACACTAAACAAATTCAAGAATGAGTTCTTGCTTCACCGTAACAGTGAGAGATGTTTTACAAGCAGCCATGTGCAGATGAAGCAAAATATTTTTATTGCACTGACAAAAATAACTGCTCTGGGGGTCAAAGATCAGCAGTTTATCACACAGATATTGAGTTAACCTGGGGGCTTTCAGCTACATCTCTGTGTCGTAAAGTAACAAACACTGCAGACTTGATCTCAAGTCTCCAGACAAAGTCTTTAAACTGCCACCCCAACTCAGTGCACAGGCTGAGGATTAATGAGCACCTAGCCATGACCGGCACTTTCTTTTGCCTCATTTCAGCAGAAAGCTGTTCTAAACGCAGCAGAGCTCTGGGAAGCAGCTGGGATGCCCATCCCCCACCAAGCTGCAAGGAGAAAGGCAACCACATGCTCTCCCCCGCCAAAAGCCCTCCTCCTTCCAAAAGAAAATTGCTTCTGCGTGATACTTAAAGGGGAAAACTGTTTTTGTTCCCTGTGCTAAACTGGCACCACAGTTCGTCTCTACTGATTTCAAAAGCTGAGTCGTAAATCTCTGAATGGCAGAGATCACAGTCAGTTGCGGCCCAACCACAGCCAGATAGGAATCGCATTAAGGCAGATGAGCAATTCCAAAGGGTAAAGGAGACATAAACAAATAACATCTATATTCATGATTTTCTTGGCAGTGAAATGATGAACAACAATGGCTCGGGGGAAACTTTGCAACATAATATTTTCATTGATGTATTTTGTTATAGCCAGCTGGCATATTTCATTAACTGTTCAAAACACTAGATGGACAAAAGTATGTGGACCCCCCCTTCTAATGACTGAGCTGAGCTGTTGCGGCCGCACCCACGCAGCACATAAACACATTCTAGACAACTGTGTGCTTCCACCTTTGTGGCCGCAGTTTGGGGAAGAAGCTCCTTTCCTGCTCCAGCACAGGGTTGGCCCAGGTTGGTGTGGAAGAACTTGAGAGGCTGCACAGAGCCCTGACCTCAACACTGTTGAGATGAACTGGGGCGCCAAGCTTTCTCGTCCAACATCGATGCTCGACCTCACTGTTGTTCTTGTAGCTGAATGGCGACAAAATTCCCAAACTCTGCTGGAAAACCTTTCCAGAAAAATGGAGGTTGTCATAGGAGAAAAGGGGGAACAACACCATACCAACACCCATGGGTGTGGAATGGGATGTGCACCAAGCACACATGGGGGTGAAGCTCAGGTGTCCGCATACTTTTGGCCATACAGTGCATCTATTCCTGTGCACATTTAAGGTTGGACTGAGCTGGCACTTGAAGCAGTAAAATAGTTATAAACTTCTTTGCCGCGAGTCCTCCGTGTGAGATTTGCTAGAGAAACATTTTCAGACAGCAGCCCCAGAAATCTCATAAATCCAAGTCCATAATTATATGAGAAACCACAGACAGCTAATGACAGAAATGACAGTGAGAGAGCAAGGTCCTGCTTTTATATGACAGCTGGTTGAGAGCTTTGATGTCCTCTCAATATCAGTTACCAGCATGCAGCTAAGTGAGAGTCTTAGAGACTGCATAAACAATTTAACAATGTGTTTTGACTACTAATGTCTTCAGGAAGAGGAAGTGGCACATTTTCACGTGTCCCTCAGGCGTCTGACTGAGGAGAATTGAAAATGTGCATTCTTCCCAAAATGAACATGAATAATGCATACTGAGATCTCCTTTTTTTAGTTCCAATCAAACAATGAGGGGAGACATGAACTTTGCTGTGTGAATCTGCACATAAATGCACCCATTTATTTATTTTACATTTTGCAGTTCATGTCAGGTGGATTATGTTGCACGAATCAAAGTGCAAAATAAGTGAAGTAATTGCAGGCATTCCTCACTACCCAAGTCCAGTCCTTTCCTGAGAACGTGTCACAAAGCCAATTTTCCAATAGCAGGAGTCTGTGGTCCATCATTTTTAATGGGAAAAAGAATAATGTGTTCCCAAGTTCCCCAACCAACTTGCCCAAATATCCCTAAAACGCTCTTTATCATCTAACATTGCACGCAGAATTTCTTCCTAAGCTTTTTTACTTTTTAAAAACACATTTTCACTTGATAATGTGGGGCCGATGACGCATTCCTCAGATACATTCCTATGAGGAGAACAGCTGAGCTATGACTGCAGCAAACTCTGGTTACCTTTCCTGCTTGCTTCTACACATGGTCAGAAATCCCAGACTCAGCCGGGCAGCTCAGCCAAGTAACTCAGCTTATCGTAATAATAAAGCATAATCACCATCTGCAGGGTGAAGGGTGGGTATGAATGACATGAACCTGCAAGGGTTGGACTTTTCCACTGGAAACTGCTGCTGACATCATGGTACATTACCTCTCTAATGGGGAAGGAGCCTCCTGAAAAGGTGCACTTACTGACTCTGTAGGTCTGCTGGAGAATTTTGTCGGTAGTGTTGGCAAGTGTGGCGCAACCTAAAGAAGTATGAATGGAACAAAATGGCATCCAGCTTCTGGATTTAAATGGTGAACATGTACTGGTCTTAACAAGTACTTGATATCAGATCCCCTTGGGCCAAAAGTACACAACTGACTTTGTGGTTTTGTTTTCCAGTTGGAGGCTGGAATGTTCTAGCATGTTCTGGACCCTAAGGTGAAGATTTTCAGATTGTTACTCAAAACTGACATATGGGCATCGGCCAGAGAGATTTTGGACTCCTGGTTTGTGGTCTGATTATGTTGTCGACTGTTTCAAACAAGCAATTATTTTTCAAGTCAAAATTTTAAATGAGGCAGTGAGTAGCATGAAGGTTGCTGACGTCACCTTCCATGGCAAGGCTCTTGCTGTGTTGCCCCTGTGCCATGAAACACAGAGCATCTGTTTTAGATGGAACAGAGTTCATTTGCAGTTATAAAACAAGAGGGCAGTTGAACTAAAGTCAAAAATCAGAGGAGTGATGTCAACAAGAATATTATAATAACCTATTTAATTTTTATCTACTGATTTCTACCTTATCTCTTCTTTTATCTTTTCCTACCAACTTTCTTGATTTTTCTCTGTTGTCCTAATTCACCAGAAGCTCCATTTTGCTACTAGAAGCTCCATCTTGCTCCCCATTTCACGTTTGTACGAATGCAGAATGACATTAAAGTCAACCTTGAACCGCAACCCTGAAATAGGGGCTAACAGCGGCTCTTTGGGGCTCAACAAGCATGTGCAATACAGAGCAAGGACTACCTTCACTCAGCTCTCTTCACATAGAAGCTACAGGATCAGAAGGGGCAAACCTCCTGCATTCTCATGGGGGTTCCTCCTCTTAACCAAGGTACTTTTCCAAGAGTACTTGTGGTGGAGGCCTTACCCTGCTGCATAGATGTTCATGCTGCTCAGTAAATAAACACTGTAAGCTTCTGTAGACCAAGGTTCTAGCACATTTCCAGAAAATACAATCATAAAATTCATGCATTCAAGGAATGCAGGTATGTTTAGCTCTGCAAAAAAATCTGAACATGAAGGTTTAGAAGTTTAATTCTCTCTTGATATTGACTTGCAATGTGGGATCTCACTCACATTTGTCCAAGTTTATTCAGTTTGCTCTGAGTATCTCCAGAGTGACAGGAATTCTTGGCTCATTTTCATGACAGCAACCACCAGGTGGTCATCTGTGTAACTCAAAGCCGCTGCTCACTGTGCTATTGTTCTGACCTTCCCCAAACACCAGCAGAACAAAATGTGGTAGAAAGCCTTCCCAGTAGAGTGGTGGCTGCTATAGCAGCGAAAGGGGGGACAACTCCATGTTAATGTCCATGGGCTTGGAATGGGATGCTCAGTGGACACACATGAGGCTGATACTCAGGTGTCCCACCACAGGGGGCCTCCCCGTCCATCTTACTGAGGTCACAGACTGGGTCTTAGTATCATCTTGGCCCTGTTGTGAGTGCGAAAATTCAGTAAGGAGCAACAGCAGCAGTGTTGGTGCTCATGTGCAGCTAAAATAATCTACACACCATTCCATTCTCTTTGATTCGTTTCCACTCATGAAAAATCAAAGGCCACTCTTTGTTCTGCAGTGTGAGTACATTATGCTGGCCCTTTAAAAAAATACATAGCAAAAAGTTTGTATCTGTGACAAGTTTCTAACCTAAAAGTTTGTAAATAAGAGATTGATTGTATTAAATTTTTATAAATTGTTAATTAATCGTAAATAAAAAAACCTAGAGAAGATTTTCAAAGTTATTATTAAAATACTTGCAGTCATTCTATCATATAATGCGTATATTGTCTGTTTATTGTTCAAATGTGATTACAGCTCATATAGTGTACCACAGGTACAAAAGTGTGAGCAGTTTCTGTGCAAAATTGTTTTTTATTCCTCGATTTAAAGCAAATGAGATGCGAAAATGGAAAAGTTAAGGAAAAGATTTGTTTAGATGAATTGCAACTCATTCCATTCTAGCGCAGCCTGGAACAGATTTTGGGACTCAGGGGCTTGAGGCTGACGCGGCAGCACGAGAAACAGTTGTTGCATTCGTTTTAGGCTTCTGTTATTTCAAAAAGTGATGCATTAATTATAAAATGAAAAATGCACTTCATTATTTTTACATTAGAGTCATCATTTTTCTCTTTAGACCACAGTAGATTTTTGTTTTACTTAAACTCAGTCAAAATAATTTTCAGTCTTCTACTGATTTTGGTGGCGTGCACTTGTTTGTCAAAATGAAATTTTCAGTGGAGTCTGGGGGATCTTGCTGTTTTCCCCTGGAGGAGGCGGTCCTTAATCTTAACTGTTCAGCTGCACTTGAGCACCAAAATGTCCAAAGCAGTTCAACCGAATTTTGCTGTTTATACACACACAGCTTAAAGATGTAAACTAGAGTTCAAAAGTTTGGAATCATCAAGAAATTTCTTTGAAAGAATAGTTTTTTTCTGAAAAAACTGTCATGTTTTTATCAAGGCGCCATTACATTTATTTAAAAATAAAGCTAAGACATAACTAAAACTGCACATGGCTGTAACTGCCAGAAATAACTGGTTTATAATCTTATGTTTAATATTTAATATTATTTCTCCAGCATCCATATGGTAAACTCTCTTAGCTCCCCTTTTGTTCATCCAGTTTATTCAGGAACCTTTGTAACTGTGCTAACATTTCAGCTGGTCAGAAGGTCCAGATACAGAAGCAGATCAGAACGTCAGAGGCTGCAGTCTGAGAAGCAGATGCCTTACAGGTCCTTGGCCTCCTCCTTCCTTAAATTGTTCAAATAAACATCAAACAGCAGTGTCATCTGCAGTGAAAAGATGACCCCAGGATGCTGGCCGTAGAGACAGAATTTCAAAGAAAAAGCAACATCTGGAACTGGCAAATAAAAAAAAAGTTAAAATGGGCAAAAGAACACAGACGATGGACAGCAAAAGACGGGAAAACAGCATTATGGTCCAGTGAGTAGAAGTTTGAGGTGCTTGGATCAAGAAGGAGAATATACTGTATGTGAGATGTAGAGCAAATGAAAGGCAGAGTGCTTGATTCCTTCTGTCAAGCATGGTGGAGGAAATGTACTGGCATGAAGCTGCTTTGGTACTGAGAAGGTGGGAGGTTTACACAGAGTGCAAGGAATAATGAAGCAGAAAGGTTACCACTCGATTTTCGAACGCCATGCCCCTCAATGCCAATTTGATCGAGCAGCAGGGCAACGATCTGCCGTTTAACTTGGAAGTTATGCAGACCAAGCTAGTCGCCCCTCTGGGAAGAACTTCAGACGGTGTGGGCTGAAGGTTCCCCTGAATATCTTCAGAAATGAATAGCTGGAATGCCAAAGGTCTGCACAGCAGTGACTGCTGTAAATTTAGGATTATTTTATTAAAGTTTGATAAATAGAACTGTTGAATGAAATAAAAAGAATGCCATGAGACTGTCAACATATTTACCATCAATTCAGTGTTACCTTGGTGAACAAGAGTATCGGTTTCAATAAAAAACGTGAAAACATTAAGAAAGCTTTTCTGATGAAAAAGTGAGGAGTGAACTTTCTTGAACATTTATGCAAAACGGATGTCACATTGAAAAAACTAAGCTTCATCATGATGCAATTTTTTTCTCTTTAAAACTCACACTATATGGACAAAAGTATTGGGACACACCTCTTAATTATTGAATTCAGGTGTTTCAATCAGACCCATTGCCACAAGTGTATAAAATCAAGCACCTAGCCATGCAACCTCCATTTACAAACATTTGTGAAACAAAATGGGGCGTTCTGAAGAGCTCAGTGACTTCAAGCGTGGTACTGTGATAGGATGCCACCTTTGCAATAAGGCTGAATGGGTACAAATTCCCACAGAAACACTCCAAAATCTTGTGTAAAGCCTTCCAAGAAGAGTGGAAGCTGTTATAGCTACAAAGGGGGGACCAACTCCATATTAAAGACTGTGTATTTTAATGTAATGTCATTAAAGTCCCTGTTGGTGTAATGGTCAGGCATCCCAATACTTTTATAGTGTAGATTTATTTTTGCAGCCAGTTATTTGTTGAATAAGAAGAAGGAAAGAAAGAGAAGTGTTCAAATGTGGGCTGTGAGCTGCATGTTCTTTCCAGGCGCACATTCATCATAAAGTGGACTCAAACCAAGGCAGCACGTTGTCAGTTAATGGGGTTCAAAACCGATCGATCAATCGATGAGGTAATTATGGAGATGATGGACAGTCGATAACCAGGAACAACAAAGATGAAGCGGATCAATAGGCTTATTGATGAATCTGTGATTTTTGCCAACAAGAAGAGTTGGTAATGAGAGGTGCACAGAGCAAGCCGGATGAGACCGTAAATTCATTAATGCGTTAACAGATGAAAATTTTGAGAGTCAGGTGACAAGCAAGCGGATCTTGAAGCAATAATGTCTTGCAAAAGTATTCAAACCCCTTGAAAGTAATCAGAGCTGCTAGTATTATAAATCATACTTACATCCCGTTTATTTTCCCAGTTTTCTGTATTGCTAACTCATAAGCTGTAACACTAAGTGGCCAGAGCTAAAAGTGATTTTATTGCAGATCATTTAAAAAATGAAGAGCTAAAATTTGCTGTTTGCACAAGTATTCAAGCCAAATGCATTAGTATTTGGTACAGCCACCATTTGCTGCAATAACAGCTTTAAGTGTTTTGGGGGAAATATGTACCTGTTTGCACTCCGTTCAGGAGTTACTTTTCCTATGATCTTGGCAAATCTGCAGCAGGTTCTTCAGGTTTGTTGAATGATGTCTGTGGACCTAAATTTCCAAATCGTGCAACAGATTCTCAGTGGGATTGAGGTCAGGACTTTGACTGGGGTGCTTCCAGACGTTTGGCTTTTTGTTTCTGAGCCAGAAGGACATTCACTTTACTGTTGTTGAGCCTCTCCAGTGCTGTTTTGGCCTTGTGCTTTGGATCACATCCTGATAAAAGGTGAACTTTCTGTCAGACTTTACTTTCTCAGCAGACTGAAGCAGATTCTCTGTACTCTTTGCTCCATCCATTCATCCTTCAGTTTTTACAGGATCCCCTGTCATTGCTGATAGAAAATATCCTGACAGCATGATACTGCCACCACCACATTTCACTGTAGGGGTGGTTTCTTGAGGCAGCGCCTTGAATTTTGGGCAAAAAGCCCTGTCTTGATCTTACCTGAGCACAAGACATTTTCCCACTCTTCTAGGAAACTCCAGATGAGCTTTGTTATGACTCTTTTTGTGCTTTGATTCTTTTTAATGCAGTACTGTGGATACTGTGGACTGCTGCACCTTTTCTCCACATACAGTTAATGAGCCCCGTAGCTCCTTCACAATGACTGCTAGCCTCTCTGTTGGCTCCCTCACACGTCTACATCTTGCAAGAGTTTTGAAGGCCATGTCTACACAGTGTCTGGGTGTTTTGATGCTTCCACTTCCTGATTATTGCTCCAACAGTTCTGACTGGGAGATCCTGTGGCTCAGACACAAAAAAGTAAACATCCTGAAGCAACCCAACCAAAGTCCTGACCTCCGCCCCATTGGGAAGCTGTGCCATTATTGGAAAATTGCAGTGTACAGCATCATCCAACCAACCTGAACAACCTGCTGCAGACATGTCAAGATGACGGGGAATGAGGAATAACTCCTGTGCACATTTACCCCAAAAGCTGTTATTGCAGCAAATTGTGGCTCCACCAAATATTAATGTGTGGGGTTTTAATACTTACACAAACAGCATATTTCAGTTTTTCATTTTCTTCAAAACATCTGAACACAAATAATTTATTTTGTATCTGACCATTTAGAGTCACAGCACATGAGTTTGCAATAAAAATGCTGATTTGAAAATATGTGCAAGTACATAATTTGTAATCCAGGCAATGCTGATAACGTTCAAGGGGTCTAAATATTTTTGCAAGGCACCACATTGACGCTGAAGAAGCAGAGATATTTTTAGTCTCCAGGCAGAAGAAAACTTGTGGATCATTAAAAAAAAAATGCAAACACAGAACTGCTGCAGCAGAGCAACACAGAGGAGTCAGAAAACAAACCATTGATTTATGGCTGAATGAAGGTCCATACAGTAGCGCATCAGACAAATACAGCAGAGCAGTAGAAATATCCTTCTGATTCAGTCTTTAAAAAAACATGAAGACTGTACATGTTTGAAAAATTGTATGCATGCTTGTGCAGATTTCCCTTGTTAATATTTGATGTAGCACTAATAAAAAAACCCTATTATGAGAACACATACTGGCAATCTGACAAGGCATTTATCTTGCAAAACCTTGGATATAAACTTTATGGTCTATGTGGATTCAAATGCAAATATAAAACACTGAGGGATTATTTAAATATTCCACAAATACAGTAGCATAATGTAATGTGGTAATTGTGGTAATGTTATACACGTTCAAATTATGACATCAGTGAAAAATCAATGGTTTGACCATGTCAGGATATAAATCATTATATTTTTTCACATATTTCGGATGGCCACTTTCCTTATTACTATTACAAGGCCGTTTAAAATAGACTTAATTTTTTTGTACAAAAAGTGAAATTATTACTTATTTAAGTTGATGTTTGTTCAAGTAATGCTTGACTGGAACAGGGCCGTACATAAAGTGGAAAAGGAAAGGGGGATATGGGAGTATATTGTCCAAACAATATAGTTGCAGAGGGATCTCTTACAGAGGGATCGCTTACAAACACACACACACACACACACACACACACACACACACACACACACACAAAGTTGTGCTCTGAAGGTATCCCCAAAAATTAACTGCCTATTCTTGCGTGCTTACCAAAAGACCAACTGCCTACCTTAAACCCGGAAAAGAAAAATGGCAAAGCCAAAACAAAGTCTTCCGCTCCTTTCTGTCTACATCTAAACTGCCTAGCAAAAATTATACAAGTAGATACAACACACCACTTTCCCTAACCAAACACGTTCACACACACACCAAACAGCAGCAACTCTAACCAGGCACAAATCGACCAAATACGAACAAACTACCAGTCAGGCGCAAAACCAAGAGATGGGAACAAAACTCTGCAAGTTAGCAAACCGTGCACCACCACATCCTCTTCTTCGTATGGGTGCTTATTTAGAAGGAGCAGGAGGTGGAGTCATCCAGTCAAATGACTGAGCCACTTGCAGAGATGTATCTGTGTACAGAATCTACATTCCTGATGGCATGGACAAAAAGAAAACCACACACGGCCAACGCAGGGCCGTGACAAATGCGTCAATTCCCAGGGATTTCCTTATTTCAGGTAATACAGCAACAGTACCTTCTCATTTCAGCTGCAAGGTGACAGATTTTTCTACCACCACACTGTTTCCACACGTTTTGCTGGATGACAAAAAGATGCTTTAACATTTCTATTTGAATGCTCAAAATCAATTTTTACAATTCAATACGTATTTTGCACCACAAAATATATAAAAGCAGAAAAATGCCATTTTCATAAGTGTGCCAGCTCTTGAGTGCAATATTTGGGGGGGAGCCTTAGTCAGCAATTGCAGCGCTGAGCCTTTTCAGCACCACCCCTGTGTCTGCAGCTACTGTAGGAAAGATTAAACATTTCTAAGGGAGGAAAAATATTTTATTAATGGACTCATACTGGGAATGACAGAAAAGTTCAATGAGAAAAAGGGAAAAAAATAGTTCCATGGTTTATAAATGAATCTTACTCAATTATGACAAAACTAAAATTTGAGACTTCATAAATGTAGACAGTGAATGCCCTTCTTTTCACCACAGTGCGAGATTTCAGCAGAATGAAACCCCGAGTGTTGCTTTACTTCTGAACAGTTTACTGGGTTCTGTTCTAGAGGCTTTTGGTCCACTGGCTCCAGTCCTTGTCACCTGCCCTGTGTCTATGACATCAGATACTGGAATTGATGGCGAGGCCGCAGATGCGCCGATCATTTATGGCCCAGATCTTATAAAAAGGTTGTTTTTTGTTATCTTGTGCCACCAGAAATAATTTTTATAAAACTGGTAAATGAAATTTACACAATGCTCAAAATGAATTACATTACTGTCCATAGACTACAGTTTGTTTTGGTTACAAATGTTTTAAATACTAAACAGCAAGTTTAAAGGAATTAAAATGAATTTGAAATCGAATTAAAATTAACTTTGCTGTGTGCAACTGAATCCAGGAGGTTTAACAGTTCAGTTGGAAGGTCTGGGGTTTGGTATCTTGATGAAGACGCTTACGCGGGACTGAAAAAGTAAAAATACCCTGCAGCTCAAGTAGAAAAAATAGTATGAAGACGGTCATCTACAATCTAAATGAAGTCAAATAAGATTTAGTCAGCATTTTGTATCGCATTTTTTTTATTTGAAGGGTTAAATTTAGCCACATGAGAAATATTCCTTTCTTTGTGCATGAATACATTTGCATGTTTGGTACCTAAAGCCTCGGATTACTTACAGCAAATCACCTGCCTGACTAATGGGCTGAGGTGATGCCTGTGTCCGTCACAGCCACTTAAGTTTATGATCGGCTGCTGCAAAGGATCCAGAGCTGTAGCGCGGTGCTCAGCAGCAGCCCTGCGCGGGCGGAGGTGCCACGAGCACTGGGTGCACAAAATGTGCATCCTGGATTGCGGTAATAGTTGAAGGAAACGGGTGAAGTGTGGGAGCTTGGTTTAGGCTAAAATGATAAAATCTTCTTTGAATGACGCAGCGGATTATTGCTATTTGCTCATCTGACACGTCTGATTCCAGCATTTTGCCAGTGAGTCAAATGCATTTGTGCCGATGCAGTTAAAGGCTCATGAAATTGAGTGAAGCAAGGTCCCAAAAGCAAGACAAAGTACTTATTTTCATGCGCTATTCCTCTGTGTGCAGTATTTCGGTCAGTGGGTGACTCTCTGTCATGCGAGCGATGTTAAGCAACCTTGGTCAAGATCTGTGTGCGCTGAAACCCTGTGAAGCTGTGCTGAATCCATGTGCTTTGGTTCCTTGTAAAAATCCTGATTATCGGTTTCCGTAGCTTCTCTTGGTTATAAACCTGATTTCCGTTGTGATTTCTGCAATCCAAGACAGGAACAACAGCAAATAGTTTGAAATCAGTTGGGTAAAAACAGAAATTTTATGTAAAAACTTGAATGTTTAGCATCCACTCAGTCATTATTATACATCTATGTATAAATATTAAAAAACTTTCCTGCTTGAGTATTTTCCTGCTTCTCGTCTTTTCCGTGTCTGAACACAAAACAGTCGGCAGCAATTCTTTACCGCTCTGTCTGTGTGGAAGTGACTAAAAACCACACTGCCCTTCAATACACCACTGCATCCCATACCGTACACAGCAGAAAAATGACTGTGGCCAAAAGGAAGCGGCGGAGTGTGTGAAGGACGCGGCGTTGATGAGAACTTCGGTGCAGTCTCCCAGGGGGCGTTCAACATGCTGCCGCAGTTGATTTTAATCCAAATTCCTTGGAGTCTGTAAACCCAAAAACACCAGAAATCAGCAAATTCACAGCATATCTATGGAAAGTGAGACATGGAAATCTCTGCTTAAAAATATCTCGGCGTTATCTCAGCGGCCGCCCAGAAGGAACGCAGGCGCCGCGAATGAAAGGTGACTGCTGCAGTGCAGTACATTTGCATCACAGCGGTATTTCACCTTCAGTTGTTCCGCGTATTTTTCTTCTTCACTTCAGCAGTATTGTGGCTCAATCGTTTTTTGTCCCTTTGAAAAGCATCCAAAAGGCCTGCTTGTTACATGGCTGCACCAAGCTATGCTAATGCAACTTTTTCAACTTTTCTAGAAAGAGAAGATTTCCAATGTGGCCATAAAGCTGTTTGGCATTCGCACTGTTGCTCATTGTTTTGCATCTGAACCCCTTTGCACCGACTAACGTCCACTGCTGGGTCCATTTGTCCAGTCGGCTCTTCCTCTTCACTTTTCCACCTGTCTATCATCACTGACTAAGAAACAGCCAACTGACCGGAGAAGAGAGGACGGGATTCTGTCAAACTGAAAGCGGTCCCAGGCTTGGGTTCTGGACGAGACCTCGATTACGTTACAACCCCATGGCTGCGGGGCATCACAGTGGCGCATTTCAGAAAGACAATAAGAAAAGAGAAAGTAAAAGCTAATGTACCTCCTTCACACCCAGTAGTGTTTATATGCATGTATGGCCATTGTACTCTATGATCAAGTGGTCATGCACAATTCCAGTCAGTAAATGTGACTGGAATAAATGACTAAATGAACAAATGAGCACATGAATGAGTGAATCTTTTTTGGTCCCTGAAGGAAATTCTCTTAGTTGCTGCAGCATACAATGTACACGTACACACACACACACCTATACACATAAACAGAAATGCAGGGGAGCCAGGGGAATAAGTTAATAAAAAAGTTAAATATATTAAATAAATATAAATAAGTTGCCAGATTGATGAGCAAAGTTGCACTGCATGGTGAACATCCACAATGTGCTGTGTTTCTAAGCAGACTGGATTCTTTCTTTTTCTCATCCGTCCTCATAAAATTCATCAGTTCTTCCACCATCCTGCCAAAGATCCCCTGTGATTCCAGAAAGGCAGGGGGAAAGGGGTCTTCAGGGAGGATGGGGATTTTTGACACCCTGCTTCTTGTAGGTGGTCTGGATGGCAGGCACTGGGTAGCTCTGCTGATGGACTATGCAGCCTTGACTTCCTGCTCTAGTCCTGCTCCAGTTGCAGTGCAGTTTCAATCTGTTGAAGCTGGTGAGAATGGAAGAAGGAATTCCATCGTTTTTCAGGCCCCTTAGGATGCGGAGATGCTGCCGTGCCTTTGTCACCAGTTGGGTTGCGTTGCGGTTCCAGGGGAAGTCCTTGGTCCTTGGTGAGGAGCTCGTTGCACTCCTAGGAACCCGAAGTCGCACGCCAGCTCCTCCGCTGAGCCCCCAATGCACAGAGGGGTGTGAGCAGCTGGAATCCTTCAGAAGTCAATAATCATCTCCTTGGTCTTGTTGACACTGACAGACAGATTGTTGTCCTTGCACCAGGCTGCAAGCTGCTCCGCACAAATACGGCAGCACATCCGTAAAGTACTTGTATGAATATGACAGGCCTAATTACGACGTTTCCGGTAGCGGGGAAGCTCGAAAAATCACTTTGCTCCGTTGCAGTTATTATGGGACCAGTTTGTATTTTTAAATGCTTGAGGAATGTCACAACCGCGGGCGCACAATGTAATTTCATTTACCAAACGGTGGCAACTCACGAGCGGAATCGTGTCTTATTATCGAGTCCAAACGAAGTGAGTCGTATTGTTCATAGTGACACATAAATAAGCAAATTGACTGACTGTACCGTAGGCCCGGTTCCATCGCGGTCTTGTAATTTCTCGGTTGAAAGGCTAACAGCTGATTTAAATGAATGAATCAATTACCACCGAGTGTAAAGTGTTTGATTAAATAGGATAATCGCTGCCATTATTTGCGAAAGGAACCATCATCTCGCAGCACCGCTTCCTTCTTCCCTGCCGCGGCCTCACAGTAAAACTCCTCGTACGATGGCAAGCGCATTTCTCGCTTCGTCTTGGCAGCTTCCGATCGAACATCGGTTTAAGCTATCGTGATACAATTCCAGCTATATATTCATAATAGGTAGCTCATTGGCTGAAGCTTTTTAGGAAATGCACCCCGCGGGTAAAAATTTGCAGCGCTAGATTACAGCAAATATTGCGTTTTGCACTTTACTTAGCTTTTGGAACGGAGCTACGGAATATTTTTACTTCATATTCAAGTAATCGTTGCACATTACATCGAAATGCAGCACAAAATCACATTTGTTTGGCAGAGGCAGGATATTAAATTACACGGAAACAAAGCTGGTCGAAATATCAAATGATATCCCGCAAACTGACCCCACAAAAAAGTGTTTGAACCCGCAATAACAGTGCTGAGATTTCCGAGGTCTGAAGAATATTGAGAGTGAGATATTACAGCTGCCACGGTTCCTCCTACTCAGAGCGGTTTATTAAATTCCCCTGCGGCCGGGGTAAGATATCGTGTTCTTAACTTCCCCCCAGCACCCAAATGTACCAGCCACTGTTTCACTAATTTTACCCAATGTCAGAGCTGGAGCACAGCTCACACGGGCCAGGCCCCAGCGTGGAGAGCCACAGGTTCGGGCTGACCTCCATCTGCCACCAGCGCACGTCTCCTTGATGGCTTATTAAACTTAATTTGTGAATCCTCGTATGCTTCGCAGACACCGCTGTCTGTCCGCTGTCCCTCACCGTGCCGCTCACCCGCTGCCAGCCACACGTTTCACCGAAACAACCCTTTAAGGATGAAGCGGCAGACCTTCTGGATTTGAACCCACAGCTTCAGTTTAGATACTCAAACATCATTCTGGAACTTTCTTCTTTGGTGCTTTTTCTTTACTATCACCTTCTGCTGAAGGAAGGGTGACTGCTTTTTAGCGGAACACCCAAAATTAGAGAAAGTGAGAGGAAAGAACCAAAAGCAACTTTTCCACCATCAGCGAATGAAAAATGGCTCACTGACATTTTAACTGAAAGGGGAGAATTTCTTGTTCCTTAGTTAACAAAAACATTTCTTCATGTAGAAATAAAATGATGTAAGAAGAGCGGTTCCTCATTCAGTTCTACTGAGGTAAGATTTATGGCACAGATACCCCCCATGTGGGCCTCACCTGGTCCTGCTGAATGGCAGATTGTTGGTGTAACCCCAGCAAGAGGGTTGCATTCCTCCCCCTCTGACTGTCTGGTGGTCAAACTGTGGCAGATTTTTGGTTTCCAGCTCAGTGTGGCCAAATGAGCTCCCGCAGAATTGCTGAGTTGTTCTAGGAGAGTCTCTCTCCTCCATCTCTTGAGGACCCAGTGCTCTCCAGATCTTATAACCGTTTCATACATTTGGGTCAACCGTCTACAACAATCAGCTTCAGATTTCTTGCCCCACACTCAGCTCAACTGATGCTACAACTTTCTCAGCGGTTCGCGCCAGTGAACGTGGTGGTGTCGACCAATCCAGCTGTGCTTTGACAGTCACCTGCCTGTGTCTGAGGCTCTTTGGTTGCTGACTTGCACGTTTGTTTACTCTGAATCGTGCACCACTTGGCAGAAGGAGCAAACGTAAATGAAATGAATGCACGTTTGGAAATGGCTTTATGACCCCTGTAAGGCGATGATCAGCAGCAGCGGCTTCTCTGACATCTTTGCAGGTAGACAAGTTTTTCACCCTCCACATGAAGTCTTCAGACCAAATGCCTTTATACAGGCGTGAGGAAGCTTCCTGGTGAACTTGATTTGTGCCACTTGGCTGTAATACTTGGTAAACTGAAACAAAATGCAGATTCTTTCGACAGAACAAATGCTGATAACTGCCCTGCGTTCTGGTTAATGCTATCTCTGCTTAGGACTTGGTGAGATCTCGATGGAAGATTGCCTTTTTATGCTAATCCATGTTTTAAAGAGGCTCTGGGTTCTTTTCCACATCCTTCTATGAATGTTAAAATATTTACTGACTTGTGTTTGAGTTATTTTCATCCTGACACCCACCAGAGAACAGTTTGCTTTGTGGATACCTGGTTTGTAATGAAATAATAACCCTAGCAAATAAAAAAATTGACCAAACACCCTGCGAGGTGTAAGGCCTCTTCTCCCGCTTGCAGTTTTTTTCAGACAAATCTAAGAAAACAGCTGAGCCACTGAAATTGAGAGCAGAGGTCCCCAGGGGTTCGGTGCTCCAAAATGAAATAAAAATTTGTGTCAAAAGCAAGGAGTGCAAATATTAAACATTTAATGTGCGTAAGAGATAAATTATGAGCCGAAGAAGCAGAAACGAAGACAAGGATGTGAAACATACGCGTACGGTGTCTGTCCTGGTCCTGGATCGGAAGTACTTCTGCCAGCAGGGAAGAAGCATTACAGTTTCTCATCCAGGTGGTGTGGCAGAAAGACCAGAACCTGTTTGTTTGTATAAAGTCTTCACTGCATTGTGAAGAATGTACGTTGCATTAACAATGCATGACAATGCAAAGTGAGCGCTTGAGTGAAGAGTGTTTACTCTTCAAACAGTCCGTGCGCACCGAGTCGTGCCCGTGTTAAGCTCACGGAAACTCTAAGTCAAGGATTTTCAGAACAGCTCCTTCCAGTGAAAATGCTCTGGATCCCACATAGGTTTAAGGATTTCCTTCACGCCTGCAAGTTCCTCACCGAAATGATATCCCTCTCTGATTTATTCGGGCGATTTTTTCCAGACAGAGGTCTTGAATACAAATGAACAGCATTTCAAAGGCATTATTTTATGCAAATATAACTTTGCAGCTGAAATTATATTAATACTATGCACACATTTAAGTATAGGAATTATGCCCTGTCTCATTAAAAATATTATTCATTTGAATGTGTATCTTTATTTTCTGCATTTTGTAATATGCACCACCAAGCGATAATGATTCAGAGACACAGTCTACAACTTAAATCATTTTTTTATGGAAATCGCTGCCTTTTACAGAATTATTCATTTTCTGTGAGCACACTCTGCTTTTTTTATTTGGTTTTCATTTCTTATATTTAAAATGTTTAATAGGTTTACATAATCAAAAACACATATTTTAGACCTCACTCCATTACCTCTTCCACAACATGTGCGTTTTTGCACCGGCACTAAGCACTCGTGGACATGGCGTGGAGTAAAATACGTATTTTTGGTTAAGTAAACCTATTAAACATCCCATACTGTATCAGGTGGGCAGTATTGGGCGCTGTGTATCCACACGTGTATCTGTGGGATGTCTCAGGAGTCACTATATAGTCCTGTTCTAGTGTGGGCCCACAACACAGTGCACAAATCGCAAGCCTCCTCCGCTAAACTCTACATTTACGGTAGACAGTCAAAAGGTTTGGGTCCGGAGTGTTGACCGGATGACCATGCAAATGGCCTTGCTCACGTTTCGTCTATCAGGAATATTTTTGTGTTTGTTTAGCTATGAAGCATTGGGCAGGTAAAGTGGCAGTTAGCATCATCGTCTCTAAACCGTAGAGCCTGGATTTCAGTCTTTAATCCTGGCGCAGTTACTTTGACGAAGCTGCTCACCCTGGACTGCAAAAGTAAAATTTCCTAAAATGAACAGAAGGTAACTCACTGTCAGTGTCTTAGCGTGCAAAGTTACCAGTGTAGACTGCAAAAGGTGGCTAACAGATAAATAACTGCTACGTATTAATGCTGTGAACGGACGCATTTTACATACAAAACAAAGCCAGACTTGTTTTTGCTTTACTCCAGTGTTCTGATAGTTGCACTGAATTTCTTCTGTGGGTCCAATAGCTGCACCCCGGCCTCCGTCCCCCCGGAAGCACCTGTCTGCTCTTCGTCTCTCATGATAGGGTGGTTAATGGCCCCGTTCTGGCTGCCTCCCTTGAGCCAACTGATAAGCGTGCCTGTGCTGTGGTCAACCGGTCCTGCACTCTCACTGTGGCGGAGCAAAGCGCTTGACTGCTGCTTTGTATTCACGGATTTGCATTGGGGGGACATTCATTAAAAGCAGCTTATTGCCCTTCAGTTTTTCTGAAGCAATTTTTCCTGCTTTTAGTTCTTCCAAATGGATGGAAATGCAACAGGAAATGCAACATCTGACTATTCCCTGTTTGGCTCCAGCCCTCTAAACCTCTCAGCCCCCCCAAACCTTCTGCTGTTTTCATAGCAAATCTTCTCCACGAAAAGCAGACACAGATTTCATTACTGCAATATTCACTTCTGCGAGATGGGAGCAGACATTTTTACTCTTTCAAAAAGTAGTTAAAAAGGCGCTTAATTTGAGTTTTGCGTGAACTTCTACAGCTATCGGTACCGCATCAGTGGTTTTAGGCAAATGTAAGCAGCTGCTTCTTTGTCAAACCATCCTTTCTGGATGAGTCGCCTTGGCATCAAATTTAAGTTACCAACCTGCAGTTGCATTTAATTCTTATTTCCAAGAATGGAGGCAGCAACAGTGAAGAATTTGCTCCAGCATGCCAATAAAGTTCATTTGTGAATAAATTGCTATTGGAAAAACCCGTTTTATGTATCGAACATTTAATCAATACAACTGTAGGCTAACACAAAACATAAATAAGAAACAAACAAACCAAATGGCTGAAATGACCTGCATATTGCAAAAATAAATTTGTATTGCAGATATTCACCAGTACAGTAAATCAGTGTCTTGCATTTATGCACCACAGATGGAACTTGAAGACCTTTGTTGAGTTGCTCAGGTTTTGAAGGACTTTGCTTTCCTGACTGCTCTTCATGCAGATGCTTAGGAAGCTTGTTAGCCTGTTAAGGTTCAGCCGATCTCTCTCTGAGGGCTCAGGTGTGTCTGCTGCAGCTGTTTACATGTAAGTTGATCCCGCTTCCCCAGGAAAAAATGCCCTGCATCTCCACGGTTTGAAGGAATGGCTGTGCTCTTCTCCTCTGTTCTTTAGCGTCACTGGAAAATAAGAAAAAAAATTATTAACATTTTTGTCATGTGCACCAGTGCAACAGTACTGTCACGTATCAGTCAAAACTTTGAACTGCTAACTTTGAATTCTTCTTGAAGCAGTCAAAGCACCTTTTGTCCAAACATGAGGATGACATTAAATCCGCACGTCTATCCTAACCAGAAAATCTGAGACCGGAAAGGCTGGGAAGAGGTGGCGCAGGCAGTAGCTTCTCTGCTTTTGTTCTACCAGTTTTTGTGATAAAGATTTCTTCCTCTGGTTAATGCTTCGAAACAAAGAATGAAGCAGTTCTGCAAGCACCTTGGCACCAGGTCGATGGTGGACTTAGTGTTACATCACATGGACATGCAGAACGTACGCGGGACTAGAGCACTGCAAACACAGAGGCCCAGTAAAAGGCTGTCAATGCACCTTGGAATTCAGTGAGAAACTGCAGTGCTAATTCACTCTGTGTAGAAGCTAAAAGGGAAAGAGTGGACAAGGCAACAATAAAAACAGGGTGACATCATGTGAACGGGCAACGTTTTGAGCATCATACATTCAGGGCCAAAGTTGCAAAATACATTCAGCCAAGAGGACAGGCGTTCAGGATGCCAGAGGCCATAAAACGGAATTCATTACGCGTGCCCACCCGGACCACCGTGGCCAGAAGTTTCTTGTTAGATGCATTTGCAAGCAGCATTTATTTGCACATGGCTTCATATTTTGTGCTTCAGATCCTCTTTTGATGCTTCGCCTCAGAACAGCAGCAGACAAGCAAATGAGCAAACAGACCAGAAGCTTCCATGAAGCAGGAGCATCCGTCCTTTGCCTGGGACTGCTGAGCTTTGCTGTGCTGGACATTCCATCCCTGAGCTGACATTGAGTCTGTTTTTCTACTGCAACAACAGCATGACCTCGAAATCATTCCCTAGGAGCTGCTTTTCCGCTCCTTCTTTGACAGGCAGTGTTTTACCACGGTGCTCAGTCAACAATCAGGGGTCTCCTTCACCGCAGCGTCCCCAACTCACACAGCAAAATCCCCTATGACAGTGGTTCAGTGGCGCTGTTATACACATGATCCCATCATGCTGCCTTTTGTGCCTCAGATCCTCTCTTGGTGCCTTTTTGGTGCCTTTTTTCCAGTCTGTTCTTTTTAAGTTATCTTTCATTGGTCATTTTGTTTTATTTTATCAGCATTAATAACTCGAACAGCGCAAACATACAGCAGCATACACACAAGAATAAACACTCAGAACAACTAATGTCTGATTGTGAAATTAGGAGGAAAGACAGCGTTCAGGGTGTATTGCTTGGAAAGTAGGAAAGCGGGACCTGGAATGCAGAGGGATACCCACTAGATCTCAACATTTCCATGAAAAATGCATCACATTGAGAAATGGATTCTACATCCAGTCATTCATGGGCTATGAAGCATGCAGATGTGGAATTTATTCCCAGTGATGCTCCGCATTCTAAAGCACTTCCACTCAGTCTGTAGGCAACTCCGAAATTTATCAGATTGCCGCTGACTGCTTTCGAAAATGCTGACACATCACATGCTGCTTGCTGCAGACCTGGCGGGATTTGAACCTTCAGTGATGTTGCTGGGTTGCAGTCTCCTCCTGGCAGGCCTGTTTGATGGGCTCTGATGGACCGTCGCTCAGCTGCTCTGACGCTTGGTACTCAGCACTGCGAAGAATTAGAGCTGCCGTTGAAATTGGACCCCCACTCATATGGTTTACTTTGTTGAGCAGAAACAAAGGAGAGAAAATGTCTCCCAGCCTCATAGGAGGACTTGCATTATTAACAGCGAACCCCAGTCCTTGAACTTCAACAATTAAGCACAAACACCCAGAAACTAAGGGTGAAGCCCAAATGCACCTGTACATTAAAACAAATGAATCCTTTTTTGATTTCACCTCTTTTTAATATTATAAGAAGATCTCCTGCTCATACACAGACGTCTACATGCACAGAAGCAAAGGCGGTTGGTCTCTAGGTGCTCTGTGCTGCAGTGATTGGAGCTGCGTGCTGCTCTTGGCTGAGTTCAATTTCTAAACAAGAATGAACCCTTGGTGGGGCTGGGCAGGGTAACATGGGAGTGCATCTGTTGCCAGGAAGAAGATGAAGACTGAGTTGTGAGGATGTGGAGATCATTTATCTAGAGAACCACCACAGAAGACACTGCCAGAAGACAATCATTTTTAAGAGGCACAAAGCCAAGACAGGAGGGACAATTTGAGAACCAGGAAAACCCCAGGAGGCCAGGAACCGAGTGGACTCGGGACTACAAGTACGATCCAACACCGCGGTACAGGAATCTAATTGGAGATTTGTTAACAAATAATGTTCCTGTGTAATTTCTGCTCCTTTTACTGATGGGGTAATGACAGGTGGAAGACAATACAGCGCCAGAAGGCAGGAATTATTTCTTGCAACTCGAGAACACCAGCGAATTTCATTTTCCTCCTGAGACCATCTGGCAAGTGGCTGGGCTCACGTCGAGACTGAGGTGTTTCATTCTGTGTTGTTTCTCTTGGTTGACTCACTGTTTCTAGGAATGGCACAAATGAGCAGTCCCATATTCCAGAAAACTGGTCCCGTGTTAAAGAAAAGCGATTCCATACTCCACGTTCCAAGAAGCACAAAAAGTCCACATTCCTTTTTTTTTTCATAAAAGAGATTCCATGTTCTAGATCCCGTTTCCCATATTTCACTGAGGCAAGACTGCATGTTAGATATTATGGACCCCACAGGGAGGGATGTGGTGGCAGCACAGTTTTCCATTTAAGTTCAGAGCATCAGCCCAGAGAACAGGGCGAGCTAAATCTTGTATCGCATGCACCTAAGTACAAAGTACTGGAGAAAACATAACTCCAGTATAATTGCAAGTCATCCCCGTGTCACCAACAATTACGGAAAACATTGGTAATTCATCTTATGCAAAAGTATCTGCTCTCACGCTGCTGCCGCTCCGTTTTTTTTCCCTCTGCCTGCCTTTTGCTAATGTTTCCCATACCTGCGAGACGCACACAGGGATTTTATCTCCCACTTAAATAAATATTTGGCACAGATCCTTCTGACTCCTTAAACAATGCATGAAAACGTGCTTTAAATATGAAAGATGTTTTTTCCAGCGCAGCGGTTTAGCACGGCTTGTTAAGAGCAATAGTTTACAAAAGGACCACAGCCACCAGGGACCAGGGGTTTATATTTAGCTTCTTCCAATGGCACGATCACATCAGCTGGAGATGGACAATCCTGCCGGGACTGTGGGGAACGAAACTAAAAGTGTAAAGTAAAAGTGGCCACCGGTAGAATTTTAATTATTTGTTCTGCCTCAATAAATACGTGAAGGAAATAGAAGAAAAGCTTGCGCTGGTCCCAGGGCCCAGATACTTTTAAAGACAATGCACTGTCAACATGGCAGTTCCACGGGATCCCGCTCTCACAAGCGAGAAAGTTTATGCGAACACACGAGTGAGTTCTGGCACCCAGGCACAGGTCTCAGGTGAAAATGTTGACCTACACATTGTGCCATAGAGCAGGATCCCCCATTCATGAGGGATGAATAACACTGGCCAGGAGCTTACAGTACATCTTACATTTCTCCTTGTTTGTTGGGCAGACTACATTTTTTTTGGCAATAAAGCCCAGATTGTGAGGCAGAACTGGAGAAAATTAAAAATATATTAAAGTGAAAACACTTCCACCACTCAACTGGTGTTACCTTTGTTTGTTAAGGGGGGGGGGGGGTGCTGGAAGGAGTGCATGTAACTCACCTGTAAACACAGGTAGATGTGCAGTGTTACAGTCACGTGTAGCAACCAGAGTCTGTAGCAGCCTTCTTAGCATCACAGCTGCAGTCGTTCCCAGGGGCACAAATCCAAATCTACAGCGTTTAAGTAAAGGACACAGTGCCATGGTGTTTAGAGCTCTGACTTTGCAGTCTCAGGGTTTCCTCACTCAGTCCCACTCCTACTGTGGTAATGCTGATCAAGGTACTCTCTCTCTCTCTCTCTCTCTCTCTCTCTCTCTCTCTCTCTCTCTCTCTCAGTGCAGTAAGAACATCTTTGTTGTGTAAACGGATAAATTATAGTAAAGCTGATAAAGTTGCAAGTCACCTTGGACAGAAATGTTGGCTGAATAAAAATAATAACACAATAAAAAGTAGCGGTAGCTAGCATGGCAGTTAAGGACATTGTGTCACAACATGAAGGCTGTTGGTTCAAACCCCAATCCTAGATAAATGAATTTAGCCTGAAACTTATGTGATAAAAAATGCCTCACTATAGGAATGAGACATTCATTTTAAGTGGAACTGGATGAAGACATTGGCTAAAAATTAAGCACAGATCAGAACAAATCTGAGTCACAGCACCACAGAGACAGAAGCCCAATATCAAGACCTTGCAAATACAAATGCTGTGCATAGGACAATAAGGGTGAAAGGACAGAGTATTCAGAAGAGGTGTCCATTCGACAGTTTTAGTTCCAAATGGTGTCCAGACTTTAAAAAATGAAACATATCAAAGATATAAAAGTAAAAAATATATTTATATATACGTGCAGTCCATATACAGGATGATTCAGCAACTAAGTTAGGTAGAAAAGTGTGAAAATCTTGAAAAAAATAAATATAAAATGTACATGTTCACTTTTTTCAGTTACTCTGTGCAATATGTAAACCAAATGACCTCACCAAAGATATTGAATCTGTCAAATAACAGAATCATTAGCTGTGAACAGCTAACATCTAGCAGGTGGTTAAGGTCAGCAAAAATTGTCAACTAGCACCAACGTATGTTTAACAAAAGTGTCATTTTCCATTTTTCCAGCTATCACAGGTAAACAGAACCTTTATGTTTTCACTGAGCTACACAATCTGTTTCACTTACAAGTTGTCTCTCCCACCATCTCTCTGGGAGCAAAACTCAAGGTTTGAGAAGCTCCGCTGTATGAGACAAATTACCATGGATCAGATGTTAGATCCAGGAAAAAACTGTATTTCTTGCATAATAAAGTATACGACAATCTTATAATTTACTTTTACAAATAACTAGCACAAATGGTAATGAAGAAAACCTGAAAAACGGACAGGATGCTGTGAAGTGTCATACTGTGTGGTGGTGGGGGCCACATGGGTGGGGCACCTTAGAAAGGTGGCACAACCGAACCAAACAGGGACGTTTAAAGAGTACAAAAGAAAAAAATAAGCTGTGAAAGGGTAATAGACTGGAATATGGAACAGGTATACACACACACACACACTCACTCTCTGTGGAGGAGTAGCAGTCAGTTGCAGAATGTTTGTCAGCATCGGTCCAGTTACAGTTTTCTTTTTGGTCAATAAATGTACAGTAACTGAGAAACACCTCAATTTACTAACCAGTTTGGTTCATTAAAATACAGCTAAAATAATTTAAATACGTTGTAGGACTTCTATCGTATTATAAACTATACATAAAGAGGGAGGAGTAGGGAATCTTTTTCCAAAGTGCTCACGTGACTGTATCAGCAGCTGCGATGCGTTCGCATTACTTTGGCCAACGTTCATCGGTTCTCTTGGGGCTGAAAAAACAAATAATGATTACATGAAATAAAAATGAAATGAAAATGACAGTACCTGAAACAGGCACTGCAAGTCCTGCCATGATTTCTGGTAGAACAGGTGAGCGCACAAGGCGATGGAATTCATAACAGCCCAATATTGAAGAAGACGATCCTGCTTCGTGATAATTAATTTAAAAATACTGATTAAATCGAGTTTAATTAATTCCTTCATTGCTTCTTTGTTCCTCCCCCAGGCCTCAAAAGGAGATGAACTATAATAGCAGAGACACTGAGGTCAAAGAGTATCTGTCATAATTATTAGGCCACTTTTCCAATTATTTACATAAATAACTGAGTTCCTTCCTTGTTAAATGTCAGTCGGCTGCGGACTGTTAAGGTCCTGATAACCGTTGACATCTGCTGCCGGCCCACGAGCCTTAACGCCCATTCTTGGTCACGGTGGGATCTGTGTTCCATTAAATTTAGCTTTGTGCTCCATTGTGACGGGGATCACAGCGCGGGGCTGAGCAGAGCCAAACACCGCCAATCCCGAGGAGGTGGGATTGTCACACTCGGCCTGTTTATTCCTCCGTGCCGCCGGGCCCGAGAGCCAGGGACTGAATGTGGCTCAGCAGAAAAGCGGAAAAGTGCACAGCGTCGACATAAAGGACACACAAACAAGCAGGCAGATGACCTTGTGCATCTCCCAAGTGGGATGCCATTAAGAGGAGCTTCTTGAAGGAGATTTGCAGCACTTGCAGCCCACAAATTAGCCAATAAGACTGTGAGATAAAAATTGCTCAGAAAGGTAGCGTTTCTGGGGATGCTAATAAATATCACAAGTTTATGGATACCGTACAGGTACAGTAATACCTCGAGAAGCACTGTTTCCTCATGCAACATTTTTATTTAATTTATCATAATAACTTTCCTTATTTAGAAAAATCTAAGATATTCTGAAACCTTTTAATCTATATTTCTTGTTTACTAAACATTTTTCGTGTTTGTTATAATAAAGGTATAAATAATGTATTATGTATTGTTGCTCAGGCACGCTTTTCAAGCTCCATTTAGGAAATGCGCTGCATCAGTGACCTCTCATAGCTCAGGATGATGAAGCGCTCCGTTTCTCAGGAACACATCTACAGCTTTAATGGCGCTGTTACTGTACGTGTAGAAATAAACTTTTGCTATGTATTCATCTAGAGCCTGCCATCTGCATTACTATTATTTATGCATATATACATACATACAAATATACAGTGCATCACTATTGCACATATATACTGCATATATCTACATATACTTTTATACATTTGTGTATGTACATGCTGCATACAGGTATGTATGAAATGTGAATGTGTAGATGTAAATGTTTGGCTTTTCCCACATGCATGTATTTTTCATCCTGACAGAAAAAACCGAAGTCCTCTGGGAAGGCAGGGCATCCATTACCGGCACACAAAGGAGATGAGCCGAAGCCAGACTCGCCGTGCAGCTACCTGACGCGCTGCCAGGCCGCTCGCTAATAATGGCGAGGCTGGCATTGGGAAGGGAGCCTGATGAGTCCTTGTGTTAACCTCCTGCCGACGCTCCAACAGCTGCGAAGCGCAGAGGACGCGCAGGCAGGGGGCGGCTCTTAAAGTCCCAGCCTCCTTCGTTCCTGACGCCTAACTGAAGGGGGCGGCGAGTGTGTGTTTGTGTGCGCGTGTGGGTGACACGGTCGAAGCCTTTGGCCACTTGTTGAGGTTGGGGCGGGCTGGCTTTGCATGGCACCGCTGTGGGCGCTGCACCCCCACACGCACACTTCTTCCCCACACCAGGACCGGGCTGTCCTCCGCATCTGTCTCATCGGATATTAATTACACATTGCTGGGCTGCTCTGATTCGATTCGCTCTGTCTGGCAGGCCTCCTTGTGCGATAAAATTGAAACAGCAAGGCTTTGTGGGCGCAGATAAAATACCGAGCGCACATTACTGAGCCTAATCGCGCGCAGTGTGTATGTGATGTGTGTATTGCGGCATCTGGACCCTCTGCACTGCCTGTAAATACAGTTGTATGGCAGCACTGTCCCTTCTCAGCTTGGGCATAATGAAACGATGCACAAACATAGCTGGCATCTCATAGAGGCTAAGCTGGACTCCTGGGCGGAAGAATATGGGGTTAAATCACAAGAGGAGGTGCAGTGCAACACGCTTTAATGTTGTGTAGCAGCAGCCAGGTTCACACAACACAAACCACGTTGCATAAAACCATTGTATACAGACATATAACATATAGCACATTTATACAGTACAGCCAGCCCTCCATTTACACATCTAACTGGTATGAGAAAAAGTTTAAAAAATTTGAGCACAATCCAAACAGTTTTCTCAAAATTCATAAGAACACGAAAAAAGCTGATACAAGCACATAGATGGTATCATTTAAAAGGATTATTCACTGCAACTGAAACAAATAAAATGCAGTTTTACTAAAACCAGGTGAACATACAGCTCTTTTGCAAAAAAAAAAAAATGAAATCGCTGGAACTCACAGTCAGCCATTACTTACATCCTTACCGTATTCACCTATACGGAAGAGCACAAAATATTAGCAGATTTAGCAATACAGCAGAGCCCTAAAGCAATACCACCACATACAAGAGGTGAGTGTGGAAATGATCCTTTTTGTTTTTTGGCAAGTTCTTTTTCAAAAGTATTAAAATTCAAATTGCGTTCTTGCAAAAATGCGCTATGTGAGTTTGTGCAATTTGGGGGATGCCTGTATGCGTATTATCTGTTCATGTGTAAACAAAACAGATGTGTTGCCAAACCAGTTGCTGTACCATAGAATGTGGCAATCTTCGTATCTGTATGTACAGGAGATACCGTGTGTGCTGCTAGAGTTTAACGTGGTTGCCTCAGTGCAGCAAGTGATGTAACCCAGTTGCCCAGAGTTTCAGTCTGAAGGTTGCTGTCTCAAAGCCCAGTTTCTGCTTCTGATGCACAGCCAAAGTGTTAACCTTAGTTGCTGTAATAAACCATTCAGATGTATGAAGCGATTTGGAATCACAGCATCGGCAACGTGAAAAGAGCAGCTGAAAACGTCGTAAGTTGTTACATCTGCTGTGAAATGAAACAAGAGGAAATGTGCACTTGTTTTCATTTGTAGACAAGGTCATCCTTTTTTAACACATAAGTCGGTTACATGATTTTAAATGATATAATAATATAATGGCAGGATTTTCTCTCAGCGCCGACAAAGTGGGCTACAAAGAGCAACAAGGGCTGAACGGGAGGTGTTGATGGCCTGCAGGCCACGGAAGGATCATTTTTTACAGTTTTGTGTGACACGCGTCCTCGCCTGTTTCCATCGCCTTCGCGGCGTCCGGCAAGAACTGCGCGGTTGTAGATTAACATCGCGAGGTCGGGGTGGCAGAAGGACAAACACAAGCCGTTGGATTTGAACGGAGCTGACCTGCGTTGAGCTGTGTATTGGCAGAGGACCTCAACCACTGGCAAACAGCAGTAAATATTTTAACCGATGTTAATAGCGAGTCCATATGTCTGCAAACACACTATTATCTTTATTATTAATGGATGAATAACATCAGGCTTCAGTGAATATGATATCTAATTAATCGTTGTGGGATCCATATTAGAAGAAAGTTCAACCTAACAGCCAGCGAGGTTTATTAAAAAAGAAGAAGATGTTTGTTGAGCGAGCGAGGCCTTTAATCTGCGCGTGCATCTTCATTTGTATGCCGTTTATGGCCGCAGTTTTAATTAGTTTTTAAAATTAGACAGCGTTTTAGTCACAGGTTATCTGGCGACTCGCGCGGTCCTCTCAGCGATTAGCCGGACCCACAGAGACCCTCCACAGCGCATTGTTCGAGCTGCCGAAAACAGCCTCTAATGTACAAAACAGAACTAATTATAAATCCGCTTAATGCTTGGAGAATGAGGATGCATTCTGGTTGCTATAATTGAGGCAAAATAAAAAGCGCGTTTCCATCTCTGGAAATAAAAAAGCGGTGAGACAATGACTTTGCCGCCGGGCATTCGGAGACTGGCATACATGACAAGCTTGGCTGAGCGCGATTTTTAGGCAGCTTAAGCTCCGAGTGATGCTTAACTCGGAAGCCTTTATGAGGGAGAATTTGGGTGACATTTACAGCTGCCTTTTCGCTAACCTGCACCGCATTCATGTGAAGACTCCGAAGGGAATTTGAGTCGGTTACTGCCACCGCGTTGCTAACAGTTCCTCTTCCTTTCAGGGAGCGTAATTGGTGGAGCATTAGGATGGGAAAAATGCTCAGCCATGTCATTGGCTTATCCTGAGGTTTAGGTCACTCTGTCAGTCCCTTGCTGTCAGTTGGAATCGTCTTCTGCCCTAAGTTCAAGTCCAAGTGGCGGAACCTCCTCATCTTACGCTGAATTTCTGCAACGGACATAAAGATGCTGCTCACCGCGATGGACAAGAAACACACCGCACGTCTACTGTAGGGCAGGATGGGGAAACGTGGCCAGACAAACAGCTGCTCAATGTACAGTCCTCACACATGGTTTCTAAGTGGCCATTGTGCAGTTCCGGAACAGCCCAAGAGTCTTCACAGTCGGGTGGAGACGGACCCTACGGTTCAAGAAACGCGCCTGTCCCTCACATAAACGGGTTCATTTGTTCCATGAAACCACCCTGCTTAGCAAATTTTGGCCGCAAGTAGCTGTTATTTATTCAACTGATGGAAAATCACCTAAAGTTAAATAAGTAAACCAAACAAACGGTATTTGAATTCAAAACATTTATGTCATCAGCACATTTGTTGCAAACACGTTTTCTTTGGGGAAGTGGCTACTACTGAATAAACTGCAGGTCGTAGCTTTTGGTTACAGTTGTGCTCGTAGCTGCGCTTATTTTAAAATAAATGTTAAGCATCCTTCAGATGCAGGTTTTTGCAAGCCAAAAATATGACGTACATATGAAAGTATAATTTCTAGGTCAGTATCTGTCAGGCTTATTTTTATCCTTTTAAATCTCTTTCCCCCATTAGTGTGAACATTGGCAGATTATGAATAATGAGCTGTATTGGCCTGAATTGGAATCCATACAAATTAAGTGAAATTAACCCTTTTTAGCGCCACGGTAAGGATATCTGTAGCTAAAAATGTCGCAGGATCAGCTTTTCGAAGGTCTTTAAGAAACACTGACTGACTGTAATTGTTCAACATTCATTTCATTATTAAATGCACTAAACTGCAAACATGGAAATGGATAAAATATGTGCATATGGTAGCAGTGAAAAGTGTGAGTACACCTGGGCACCTGGGGTCAAACCTGTGCAGAGGGAAAGCAGAGCGACAAACGTGTTCTCATTCTACATCTCTGAGAACTCTACGCTGCAAACCAGCAGAGGGAGAAAAATCCGCTCATTTCCTGAGCAAATTTGTTAACTGAATGCCTCCTGAAAAGCTATGCTGGTTTGTCTCCACTGACACAAATGGAGCCAGAAGGCTGTTTAGAACTACGTCTACCCATCCATCCATCCGTGAAGAAGTGTGGAACGCAGGGCCCCAGTGGTCTGCAGCCTAGCCTGGATGCGACGTGATGCAGGGCCTCTGCTTCTGAATCCATTCAGACCGACGGTTATTTTTCCTGGACTGTGCTGTCTGTATGTATTTGTGAGCAGCAGAACAGGGAGGTGGTGGCTGTTTGCTGCCAGTCAGTAGTGCTGAGGTTCAGCATCCATATACCTTGCACACAGTGCTGGTAAACCACAATGAGGGACTGATGACTGAGCTTACAAACCACACTGGGACTGCAAAGTTCCCCGCTGTCTGGCGCAGACGGAGATGTGAAATAAGTTGGAAATGCGGTCAATACGACCAAATACGTGAATTACAATGCAAGACTTGGCCGAAATTTCGCCCATGCTGCGCTGTTGCACGCTGTTGCAGCGTTTGTTTATGCCAAAATGAGAATATTTACTTTTGCTTTGTTAATGGGCTTGGGCTGCACCGAACTGCTTTGAATCCCGAATCGAAAACCTTCCATTGTGCAGCGCAGCGAAACCAGCAGGTGACATTTTGGCAGTTCATATTGTCTTTTTCTTTTTCGGGTGAAGAAGCAGTGTGAACCCTGAATAGGAAGAATTAATAAAGAATTAATGAGTGAGCTCTGTAGCTAAGATTCTCCGTATTTGTCCCTTAACAAATCGTGAGCAATAAATAATGCATTAGTGCGCAGTTTATTTTGCCTAACTGTGGGGTGTAAGGAATGCTCTCCTTTCTATGCAGCTAAAGTGAAGTGACTCACATTTACATGGAATAAATTAAAGAGACAAAAAGCCTTAGCTCGTATTTCTTGTTTGCTTTTGGAAAGTCCTGGCTGGGCAAATATAGATAAATCAGCATTACGTGATTTTAATTGTAACGCCCTGCCTTGCTTGGCCTCTTGCCTAAGAAACATCACATCAGATCTTTTCTATCTTGAGCTTTCTTTTGCAGCTGTTTCGTACGTGTTTAAGGAATACTTTCATACAATAAGCAGACACTGCTGCTCACCATGTTACTGGCACCACGCCAGCAGTGTTTGACATTGCATTCAAGTTAAAAGCTGCACATTTGCCCATGTTCAGGCCCACATCTTGAACACATTTGGTTTTGTTCAACACATTCTCTGCTTAAAAAGGGAAACTTCCCTATGCGGAAAAAGTCACCACAGCATCAGAGAAGCAGCGCAGCGTTTCGGCGGCTGGGAAGGGATGAGTCACGGCAAATTCAAATAGATTTCCATCCCTGTGGACCCACGGTTTGTGTCTCTCGGAGATTGAAGCTGTTATTTAGGTTCAAAGGTTATTGCACACGATTGTGATGAGCAGAATTGCTGATGCATTCCAGGATTTCAAAGTCCCATCGTGTATAAAATGCAAGTGGGCCTTCGAACTGCAAAGGTATTAATGAATTAACTGCCAAAGAGCTTAACAAAAGACACTTTTTTTCACAGGAAATCCTTTCTTTCAACTTTATCTGTGGAGCACAATTATTTCATAGGTCATATCTATAAAACTGACATAATTTCCTCTCTGTGTCTCATCACACCGATTCTCCATGCAGTGGTGTGAAAAAGTATTTGTCCCCATGACCTGTTGTTTGAGTTATCCAGTTACTGTTGCGCTATTGTGATTTCCCCCATTTGTCACACTGAATGGCTTCAGACATTTAAACAGATTTTTATGTTAGACAAGGCAGCTTTGAGTAAACACATACCATGGCTTACACGTTTTTGGTTCATTTATTTAAGGAACAAAGTTATCCAGCCTCCATATCACCCAGCTTCTGTAGAAAAGGCAGTTTCTTGCAATCTCGCAGTATCTTGGTGACAGTTATAGCCAAATGTTACGCAGCATCTCTATCCGTTCATACAGAAGTTCCTCCAAAACAACCAAGGTTAAGTATTTACGCTGAAGGGGGCTCCTGGACATCCTTGGAGTCTGCTTGAATCGGCAGTGCAGAAGAACCTTAACTTCAGCTCTTCATGAAGAGCTCAGGAGAATTTTACTGTAAGGTTTGCTGTATCTCAGGAGGATGACAGAAAAGCTCAGTTTGCAAGAACCATCTGAAGGTAGTGGTTTATTAGGCCTGAAGCAGGACTTCACGCATCTCCTATTCTGGGCAACGCTACTACGTGATTCTGCCATGAGAGGCTCAAACTTGCTTTTTTGTTGCTTAATAGATTTTTCTCAAATGCTGCACGAGTCCTGGTTTCAAAGATTTGGAAAAACATGTATTTGTTGCAAATGGAGCCAAAACGCTTCTAACAAGTTTGTAGCTTGTGCGAGAGAACCTAATGACCACGCGTTTCAGCAGGCAGGCTGCTCAGAAGAACCACGTGTAGAAGAAGACTGGGGGCAGTGCATCTCAGTCTAATTTAGATCTTTGTTCAAAACACTCAGCTATTTTCTTGTGCCACCGCCGGTCAACCTGCAGCCACGATTTCTGCACAGGATATCATCTGAATTGCAGGAGTCCTACGCCCCCGTTTTGGGCTGTAAACACAGCACAAACTGGCCAGGTATTTAGCAACAAATCCAAACTGGAATTAGGGCCGGTGGGCAGCTGGAGAACCCCACATCTTACTGAGACCTATTTCTGTTTTTTGTTTTGAAAAAATTCTTCCAATCCTTTTTTTCCAGAAATTCCAGATGCTGACTATTTGACTGAGCTGTTGAACAAGGACAGAACAGTTTCAGCTGCAGCATCCATCCTGAAGGCAGCGCTGTAAAACGGAATAACTAAACACGGGACAGGTACAGGCGCGCCTCGTTTCTTCTAAAGGCCGACAACCAGGGAATGTTTCATGGAACATTTGAAAACAGTGTAAAGTGTAGTGCAATGTTTGCTGTTTATTTCTGCATGCACCCTGATAAATATTTCAATTTGCTCCCTCTGTCCGAGGAATAAGAAGTGGATCTCCAGCTGGACTTGACTCCTTTCCCTGCGATTACCATTTCTCCTCCTCGCTGAGCTGGACTTAAGGTTGCGTTGTTTGTTGTTCTGCAGTGGAAGGATGGCACGATGATTCGATGCATTTTGTGTATGAAGTAACTAAGTCATTTACATGTAAACCTTATTTTTAACAGCTGTCAGAGCTAATAAAATGCTCTGCTGTGAAAGACGAATGAATACCTGAGTTGTTGGCTTTGAAATATGAGAGCCGTTTAAGTAAACATGAGCAAGTAATGATCTCACTGAACTGCACACAACCCTGAGCACAGGTGTGTAAATGCCTTCCTCCTGAGAAAACAACATCTTCTCGTAACAGGGATATGGTTTCCGACTAACAATACGAAGCCCTTGCGGCGTCTGACGTTTCATCGTGTGGACGTAGAAGAGAGGATGAGGCTTCTGGTCAGAGCGAAGAATGAACCCAGATGCCAGTGTAAAGAACCACGTATAGGTCCGCCAGTGTTAGCATTCCCAGTGGGTCGAAGAGCGGGATGGTGTTACAGGGGATGAATATCACACACGGCAGAATCCTTGATGAGGAATGTGAAGCTCTTTGCAGGAGAATAAAGCCGCCAGTATTCGACTTTGCTCGAGTGCAGCTCGGCTTGCAAGCAGCTGAGTGGGGAAGCATGGACTTGATCGTAAACCTGGAGATGGAATCATCAGCAGCATAAATTCCATTATGTTCATTAAATGCTTTTCATTTATACGCTTTATGTTTATATCGGATATACGAAAGGGAGGAGTCTGCGGATGGCTGGAACAGCCTGGTGCTGATAAAACAATCATAATAAACCAAATGCTTCAGCTAAATTTGTTCTTTTCGCTCTGCTAGATGTTTCACAATAATAAAAAAAAAATTTTTTTGCTTAGGAAAATAAAATTATACTGCATTTTACAGGTAATTTGCTCTAGCAACATCCAAGGTCTGCATTACATTTGGAATTGAATTACAGCAGGCATTTCAGTGCTTTAGTTAGACGCTGATGCCACAGATCTGAGCAACTGAGACGTAAGAATTGTTTGAATAGCAAGAGCTCTGAAAATGGGAAACTTTTTCTATTTTTTATAAAGAGGACAATAATGATTCATTACGGGTTCATGCGATAAACCCCAATAAATTCCACCCACATATTAGGGGAGAAATAAATGAAAATATAAAATTGAAAAAAAAATGTTAAAGGGAGTTCTGGTGAAGGACTTGATAGTGAAATTATATGTTTGGGATCATCGATATTCAAGGATGAGGAGCCCTGGACACTTTTCCTCTTGGGACACTGGAAGCTGAAGGCTGTGATAATCCAGCCGATGAAGTTGGCGAAGAGAAAAATAAAAATGTGTGGCACAGGAGGCACAGAATGAGAACACAGATGCTGCTGTGGCAGGGCGACACCTCAGCAGCACACCTTCTGTCTGGGTAGAGCGAGAGTTTAATAACAACTGCGCTACACACACACACACACACACACACACACACACACACACACACACACATACACACACACGAATCTTTGGCTATATATTCAGGGAAACAGCCAAACCTGAGCCCAATGTCCCAAGGCCACAGTGAATGCTTCCTCACAGCTCCAACAGCAGAAAGCCAGAGATGTGTTTGCTTACAAAAAGTTATCAGTCATAATAACTTGTATTAAAAGGGAAAAATGACAGAACATAAGAAAACAAAAATGAAACTTGAATGCTTAAAACAATGTTTATCCACCCAGGGACACTGAAGTCACTAAAAGCCGCCTGGGCCACTTGGGCCAAGGATTTCCTATTATTTGCAATTAACAGCTGTGGCAAATGGAGCTGAAATATTTGACAGCATGAATTATAAAACCACACCACATGGAAACACCTCAGTCCAAAAGGTAGCTGACACTACAGCATGATCCAGTACACACAGTTGCACATCCAGCAACAAACATGAAATGAGCAGGTAAGAAGAAATGATGAACTCGGTTGGCATCAACGCTTGTTAAGATAAACCTGAGAACTGGGACAAACAGGAGAGTCCACTTCAGTGCCATGAACCCACAGCTCCTTCTGAGTTTAGAGCTGAGCCTCTGCACCGATGGGTGGTGACCAGGTCCACCTGGCAACCAGAAGTTCAGAAGGAGTGAAACCAGCAACTTCACCCCATCGGTCCAAACAACAAAATGCAACAGGCAGCAAATGGCAGCAAATAAACTCCAGGTACCCAGCCTCCACACCAGGTGTGGTGTTAAAGCTACATTGGAATATCAACAGCAGAGAAGGAAATTGAGAGACAAACAAGAAGACAAAACAGCAACCAACACAGTAGGGAGGGAGCACCTTTGGGAAGTGCGTTGACTTTAGTAGCGGTGATTGGAGATCTTGACCATAACCCAAAATTCAAAGCAACCGATCCCAGTTACTTTGCTTCCAGGAAGCTTCTCACACATGTGGGCACCTTGCAGGGCAAAGCATACAAAAGGGCAAATATCAGCACCTGCAGGTAGTGCCGTAAATCCTCCTTTTAAAGGACTGTTTTTAGTTTCAGTTGCAATAGATTGTGGTTCTTATGGTTCTCAGGTGACAGATCCAAATGTTACAACAAATTTTTCCTTCTACTGTTATTTATTCAAGGTATCTGACTGCTTTTTAATCAGTTAGTCATTGTATTTTCTTTGTATTCTCTTGACTTGACTGCAGTGTGACATCTTTTAAAAGACAACATGACACAAATTGGCTCTGAACCTTGCAGAACTTCACCCCCAGAAAACTGAGTGAGTGCATGAGCTGAAGCTGCTGTGAAGCCTGTGCGAGAATCCGTTCATTTGTCTCTGACAGGCTAAGCTGAATTTTGGGCTCAGGCCTTTCCCACAAATTGACTGTTAATGAATCGTACCATCGGGAGACTTGGGGAGTCGACCATTAGATGCCCCATTGGTTATGACTGGCATGTCACTGCTGGTGAACGCTTTCTTGACCTTACTGAAGATTCTGTTTTCTCTGAGTGCAATGATATCTTAGAAGCCGTCGGCACCCAAAATTTGTCCTTAAAGAGAAAGGCTGCAAGCATCGCTTTGATGAAAGGTGCCAGCTGGGAGCCAATCATT
Organism: Heterotis niloticus; assembly: GCA_018136845.1. Taxonomy (NCBI): domain Eukaryota; kingdom Metazoa; phylum Chordata; class Actinopteri; order Osteoglossiformes; family Osteoglossidae; genus Heterotis; species Heterotis niloticus. The sequence continues at coordinate 16,666,903 of CM030895.1, forward strand.
TTGTCACGTTAATTTGAGTTGTAGCAACAAACTCCCCATGAACATTTCCAGAGCATCAATGGCTATCACTCATACAGTAAATAGCAAGGGATTTGTCTATTTCATGTTAAACCTGGGATGAGCCAGACACAATTATAAGCCTCAAGTGAATTTCAGTACCTATAAAGCTCAGTCTCTGTCTACTTGACTGTTAGTTTTGTTTTTGCAGCAATGGACTTGAAATTTTGCACACAGGTACTTCTCACCCTAAGTGAGGTTTTCATATGGACAAATTCATTAAACTTCAAAAAGGCTGCTTATTACTTTGTCACAGGTTAGGTGGAAGGAGGCATCTGCAAGACACAGGCAGAACACAGGGCAAAGAACCAGAGCAAAACAGAACACAGAACCAGGGTCCGCCATGGAGTAACACGCCGGGAGAACAGAGCACAGAGACCAGCAAGGACCGAACACAGCAAAGATCAGAGGAAGACTGAGCGCCAGGTGAAGAACTGGCGGCACTTTTAAACAGTCTGCAATTGCTGGGGCAGGGTGGGACGGCTGCGCTCGCGAGAATCGGCTAAGCCGAGGGCAGGGCAGGGTCCCCCCGCAAGGACAAATGTACATGCGGGAGTCGGCAAAGCCGAGGGCGTGACATACTTTGAAAAAAGTTATCAAAGCCTGGGGTTTGTTGATATGTAGTTTGTCATTTCCCCCCTTTCCACTCCACTTCCACTGGTGCACATCTGTCTCGTGGTGTCCAACTGTCCAGCAGCATTAAAACACTTGAGTATTAAACCCACGGTAAAACGGTTAGGTGGTTATGCGACGTGCTGTTGCTTTTCCAAATCGCTACACCATTTTTGTGTGGGCAGCCCCAGGTAACTGAGCTGGCAAAATGTAAACTGGGTTTCAGGTTTTGACAGACTTTGCCAGCATCAAGGTGATTAAATGCAGTATTAAACACTTCCGGGAGATTTAAATCTATAGGTTTATTTCAGTCCAAAATAAACTGTAGCCATCATCAGCTCTCAGTATTGATTTAACACAGTCAAAATGTACAGATTTTCACCGCATCACAGACAAAATGCCACATCTCAAGCCTTTAAAAAGCATTGATTTTTCTTTTTTAAAAGGTAAAATTTTATTTGGCGCTTCTATTCCATATTAGTATATTAGTATGAGTGTGATTTTGTTCAAGGAAAAAAGATCTCTAGAAATGCATGAAAAAATGTTTCTGTTCAATGTGGTTTTTTCCGCTTTTGTTCTGATACTCAAATGGCCTTTTGTAAAGCTGAATATCAGGTTGTACGGAATATGCAAATAAGGCATCAAATCAAAGAGTGTGATTGGGCCGCGGTGCTGGGCTCCCTCTGCATCTGCTCTTCTACTTCCTCTGTGCTTACAGTGGAAACATGGAAACAGGAGAACTTGTGTCAACCCTATGGGACCGGAAGTTTGTCCAGAGTTTATGGCCTACTTTTTCAAACAGCGTAATGAAGAGAACTTGCAGCCACAGTGAAATGGTGTGAACCTGCTGGTTCTACATAAGGTCTAATATCGCATCTAGCTTGGGAGCTTGAGACTAATGGAGCTGAATAAGCCTGAAGCCCGAAGCTGGCAGGGCTCCTCTGCCTTGGTCCTGGTCTAAGAATGGGCTATAGACCATCTAGCAGGAGGACAGGATGCGATGCAATGGAATGGAATTGGATTTCTAGGTCCTAGCCTCCTGGCCAGATGGTCTGCTTGAGCCCATTTCTCTTACGGCGCCAACGCCACATTAGTTGTACTTGCTCAGTACGTGACAAAACCACAACAAACCCATTTGGACCAGTTTCTTACAGCAAGGGATTATTTACAGTATAATTACTTAGTTGTATTAGTAAATAGTATTTGTTAAATATCTGAACTATATTTTGATAGTCAAAATCCTGACCAATGATTTATAATGGCTGGAATATTGGTTGTATTGGTCTTTACTTCTCATTACTTTAGATATTTATTGTTATTAAATAATTATAAGGGTTCTGATTTCTCACAGCAGTGTGATCCAGAAACATATCCGCCCACACCCCACATTCACACAAACATGCACACACACACACACACACACACACACACACACACACACACACAACAGGGACAGACGCTGACGGAGGGACGCATCTGATAAGCGCAGCCATGTTTTGCAGCCCTGCTGTGCTGCTTCACCAAAATTACTGCTGTCTCCTCAGAAATGAGGTCCTGCTTCCTGCCAAAGCTCCGGAGCACCACAGATCCAGCAAAGGCAGGAAAAGTGAGAGTGGATTTCTTTTCTCCGGCTCTTAGGAAGCCACTGCTGCTGAGAACATCTGATTCAACAAAAGGCTGTTTGTTTAATTTTAATAACAGTGCTCCTTTCAGTTTTGTCTCTCTCAAAGAACTGCTGTTATGCTGTTTTATACAAACAGAACACACATGAGAGAAGGAATGCTGAGCCAAATGCTTCCATCCTACACGATTTGCGTACATCCAGCGATGCAATGGTAGAACGATAACTTCACAGCAGAAGGACATTGATTTGAAGTTCTGCTCCTGTTGTTGTACCTTTGTGCATTGTGTGTTAAAAATGACCCAGCTGAGTAAATGGGCAAAACTGTACATGGCTTAGCGTATAACCCTAATACCTGGATCACCTGGTGTCAGATCCAGAATTGATGTAATTTAGTGCAGTTTAGGAGCATAGGTAGTTGTTGGTAACTTTTTTCAGAGAGAAACAGAAGAAATAATGTTTTTTAGATCTTTACTGCACACTTTTGTTATCAGGAGAGACGTCTCTAGATTACCATCTCTACCTTGAAACCTCTCTCCATTCTGTAAGCGATATTCTGAAATGGATGGAAAGGATAATGTTGCCATATTTGGCCGAGGACATAATGACCATTTCTCCACGGTGCTGCTATTTGCCTTTCCTAAGGTCTCTGACCTCTCAGTACCTCTTCAAGTCCTACGGGTGAAAGCCATCTATTAATTTAGTGCGATAACATCAGAAACCTTAACCCAGATGGAATGTCTGCACAGAGGGGGCTCAGTACAAGTGGGGAAAAGCATAATCTGGGCCCCACCATAAGGCAAAAAGGACTGAGGAACAAAGATTTGGACCCACACCGTTTTGTGTGGTGTAGCTCAGCATAACTAGAGACACTTTGATTCAGACTTTGTCTCACTCATAAACCAAGGAGATCCTGTAACAGAGAACTGAAGTTATCGTAAGTTATTCTTGCACAAAATGAAATGCAACAGATATGAAATGACACCATTGTTCTGAAAATGCTGTTTTCATACATTCTGCTCACTGTCCTGGTCCCTGTAGTCATGCACACAGGCAGTGATATAAAGCACAGGACAGGTAGAGACCCAGCAAGTCAATTTGAGACAGTAGACGCATGCCGTGGGAAAATGTAAGATGGGAGGGGCTGCGTCTACAGAAAAATTTGGTTGCTGACAGTTTGAAACAGGCGTTTTAAGCAGGAAAGGGACGTCTTCACAGCATTTGTTCTGGCAAAACACGGTGCTTTTTCATTATTCTACGGTGACTGTTCACCTCCATTGTAATTTTTCCTGCGCCTCTTCCGGTTGTTTTCTTTGTCCTTTAACCACTCTGCCTGTGAATACACAACCTCTACCTGTGTGTTTACATCAGCACAGGTTTAAGAGGAGTAAAGAAAGGTTTACTGCTAAAAGACTCTGACTCACTGAGAATGAAGAATGAACGAGTAGCTCACATGAGATAACACTCGTCAAAATGCCTGATATTGTTGAAAATAAACCATTTTAAAGCATCCATTTCCTTCATTGCTCTGCAGTGCCATGGCTGCCATATGGACATTCCAAAGGGGTATTTCTCATTCTGAAAGACAGGTTTGTGATCAAGCAGCCCAAGTGCAGGTGGAGGAAACTCTTGCATATCTTGGCTTCGCCTCTTGGATGCAAACAGAAGTTGCAAATGTGCATGTCTGTATGTTTAAGCAGCTGCAAAGAGGTCCTAGGAGAGCCTCTTGGAGATTACAAATGAAGTCCTTGGTCACTTTGTCTCAGCACATAAATTCAAAAAAAACAAAAAATCTGTGATTTTACATGTTATGTTATTTCTCTTGTACTACCAGATGCCTATCCAGCCATCCATCCATTACTGACACCAGCTTCAGTGCATGGCTGTGGTCCTCAGGAGCCCATCCAGGAAGGATGAGGTGTGAGGCAAAGTAGAACCTGGACCAGATGTCAGTTCTTTGCCAATTTAGAGCCATCATGCATCCTTTGAAAAACACGTGTTTGGACTTTGGGAGGAAACAGAAGCACCCAAAGGAAACGCAGGAAGTACGAGTTAAACTATATTACTGCGCCTTTTTGATCTTCTAAGTCCTTCCGTTTGTCTTCTCTGTGACTGTTACCTTACTCACCTTACCTGCCCAACGTGCCACAGAGGCCCTTAGTTACTTATTCAGGTAGTGTCACATATTGACTTTCCACCTGGAACAACGGTGTCCTTATTAACACCTCTCTGTTTACCTAGAATGACCCTGCTCTCTTTTGTAAGCTGTAACAGCGCTCTGAGGTGAGGCTTCCAGTTTCATCTGCACTTTTTAACTTTTACTCTGTGATCCAGTAAGGTTTCTTATTTTTGCTGTTAATTCATAGCTGACTCTTTTCTCCAAAGCAACATAACCAGTAAGATCTGCACTAAGCTACTTACAGCCATTTAATAATCAGCTGCATTACCTGGCAGAAGTGAAAAGATGGAAGGATAAAAAGTAGTAACTCAGCTGGGAAACAGGTGATTTCCTCAGTATGGGGGTGATGATGGTGGGCTTGAAGTGCTTGGTAACAACAGCTTCATTCAGGGAGGTGTCAAAAATGTCACTGAAGACCTCCATCAGCTGACTAGTGCGCTCCTTTACTGTACAATGTGATCATCCCGTTACGTTCAGCCTAGTCATCATGAAGTGCTTTGAGAGCCTAAGTGTTAGAGGCTAGAACACCGCCGTGGTATATCTGGCCCTGACCCATCTGGAGAATAAAGTCTATTATGTCATAATGCTGTTTACTGACATCAGTTCAGCATTCAACACCATCACCCCACCCCCAGCAGCTGGTCAGTAGATTCTTCTCATTTGGTGTGAACGCACATCCATGCAACTGGATCCCAAACTTTTAGACCAATCACCTCAGACCATGAGGATCTATGGCAACACCATTGTGTTGAACACCACGACTCAGCAAGGTTGTATGCTCAGCCAACTGCTGTTTACCCTCTTGACCAATGACTGTGTCATCATGAGCAGCAGCAGTAGCAGCAGTAGTACAATCAAGTATGCTGACAGCATCTCAGTTTTGGGCCCCATCACCAACAATGAGCAGGTCTTCAGAAGGGAAGTGAAGAGGTTTATAGCCTGGTGCAAGGACACCAATATGTCTCTCAATATGAAGACCAAGGAGAGGATTGTCAATTTCAGAAGGATCAAAGTTGCTCACATTCCTCTGTGCATCAGTGGTGCATCAATGGAGCCGGTGCACAGCTTCAAGTTTCTAGGAGTGTACATTCCCAAGGACCTCTTCCGGAAACACAACACAATCCACCTAATCAAAAAGGCACAGCAGTGCCCCCACTTCTGAGCAGATTGAAAAGAACTGGACTTCCATCCCTTATCCTCACCAGCTTCTACAGATGTGCCACAGAGAGTATCCTGACCTCCTAGGTCTCAGTCCGGGATGGGAACTGCACTGTCTCTGAAGTGAAGGCAGCCCAGTCCATCAGCAGGACTGTCCACCATTCAGACCACCTCCAAAGCGATGTGTCAGGAAAGCTTGCATCATTGCTACAATTCCCACCCGCTCACTCCTCTATCCATCTTCACCACTGCTACATAGAAGATGCTTTAATAGCTCCTGAGCCAATGTCACCACACTCAGGAGCAGCTTTTCCTACAGGCTGCCCAACTGCTGAACAACAATGGAGAGTTTTGCATATTAAAAAAACTAAAAAAACTAATCACGCAAAGATAACAAAACTACTTGTTAGGCCATACACCCATCCATGCACTTACTAGTTTCTTCATCCATCCATCTGTCCACTGATTCTCATTCTCTTTGACTATCCTTTCCTAGTTAATGGTCACAGCCTAAAAAACCTTTCTGTATGTCAAACGATGTAAAATGGAGCAGAACGTGGACACTTTTATTAACAACAGCCTGAGCTGCAGTCTCTGTGTGTAAATATAAAATGAGAGTAACATATGAGCAACCATTGTTCAAAAGAGCAGCCTTCCTGCTGTTTGGTAAGTGGCAGAACAGGAGACACGATCAGAGCTCATTTCCTGGGATCCACTTTTTCAAGGAGGTCTGATTGCTTTACTGATATAATGTGGTATGAAAGTGTGCCATATCAGAACTCAAGAGGTGTTATCTGTCCCAAAAAACAAAATACACACACGGGAAAGAGACTGACTGAATAACAGAACTTATACAACAGAGTCAACCCACATACGACCATAATAACCGTGCAATAAAAACAGTGAGAGTTCTTTAAAAAAAATGTAATAATAACAAAAGGATGTATTTATATATATTTATATATATATATATCTCAAGAGGAGATTACAGCTTATTGTGTACATGCTTCATTCTCAAACTTTTAAAAATGAATCTCAGTCAGCACCTGAAGACACTCAGCCCATTCTGCGGGCACCCTGGGTTTGGAAGGACTCGGGCACGAACGGACATTTCTGCCTCGGCTTTACGGTCGCTCACATTTATGCTGATTGCACATTAAAACTCTTCTGCCTGCCAAACTGATTTATAATTCAAAGTATTAGAAGGTCAGTTCTGCAGGAAACTGCTCTTTTATTCAAAGCTCGCTGCAAGTCTATCAGAAGAACACGACTTCAGCTCTGCAGTGATGGACACTTTTTACCCGACAAAGATGCTAAATGCTGGACAGTTTCTTAAAGAATCATTCTGAGAAACTCTTTCACCCGCATTTAACTTGATTCGTGGCACAGTTTTGGATTGAATTGGTGACGTCTCCATGTACCGGTTTAGACACCTGCTCCCGAAGCATCTTATTGTTTCCATGGCGCCACCTTCCATCACCTATTTTTAATGGTTTAAACAACAAGATCAAGGCCGTCCCAGCTGTTACTGTCACTGTTGCTAGGCAACCTCTAAATCAGACTTGAAGGAGACAAAGAATAAAGCTTGCAAAATGTCCCCAGCTTAAGCCTGTTTGGGAAAAAAAGGCCGGATCACTTGGAAGCAGAAAAGCAGCCTCTTGGCTAATTAACCAGCAGATTAACTTTTTGCGCGGTTCTGCAGATCAGGAAAAGTCTTCGGTCGTCTCAAAGCCCACAGAATGTTTATTTATATACTTATTTGTTTATTTGTTTACCGGGGCTTGGGGATGGGGGAGCAAAAGCATCAAATCACAGTAGAAATGTACAACTTGTGTGCTGTGACATTTGTTCAGTGAGCTGATTCATTCATTGAGTGATTTACCCATTTATGTAGTTGAGCATCTCCATGGACTGCAGCAATGTAAGTTGAGAAGCATCCACACATTTTCATGAATCCATCATCCTGAGCAGGATCACAACAGTCTGGAACCGATCCTGGAGTTATAGGCCGTGAAACTACCCCCAGACAGGATGCCAGTCCTTCCCGGGGTGGTCACACACACTATGGGCAGTTGGGAGAGGCCACTCAAAGTGAAACACACATCTTTGGACTGTGTTAGTCAGATAGCAAACCCACACAGACAGGACATGTGAACTCCGTGCAGACTGAGCTAGGTTCAAACTCATGCCCAACTAGGCCGGGCGCTGGGAGGCAGCAGCGTGATTCCTGAGCCACCTTGCCACCCAGTAAAAGCAGCACTGAAGGTCCCACTGAAGTGGGATTGAGCCCTGCAACCTCCCGTTTGAGAGGTGGTGGTTCTGACCACAACCCCACCTGCTGCCCAGCTGGCCTTGACTCCTGGCTCATTTATCAGTGTTAGATTGTCAGTTTCCACGAAAAGGAAGATTCTGGAACTCACTGTGAGTCCACAAAGCAAACTGGTGAGGTTGATAAAAAAAAAGGCTATTTGAGCAATGCTGTGGGTGGGGTAGGTGGAGGGGTCCACAAGGACAACAACAGATTAACATCCTGTGTGGTCATCCATGAGCATCTGAGTTCTTTCGTGAAGAGCAGCAGAAAGGAGAGGAAAGGACTTCATCTGGCCTTGCTGGCTTTCCTGGAAAACGCGCTTGGCAACTGTCATTTCAAAAATGAGCTCACAGCGCCCCCTAGGACTGAGAAACAGCTCTAAAAACGTGACACACGGGCCAAACAGGTATTAACAAGCTGTTTATTTAAAAAAAAAACTTTATAAAAATACATTTGCATATTAATTCATGAATTAAATAGCAACATGAAAAGGTTTAAGTGGATGGTGACTACAACTGAGAAACTGTATCACAGTCCAATGGTGGGTTTTTACAGTTAGGTCTGTACATTAAGGGTCTTGGAATTATTTATGCACTCATGCAGCAGCCTGGTTTACTGTATTCATTTACGGTAAATTCCTCATCCAGGGTACAGCAGCAGCAGGAAGGGACACCTGAGATTGTAGTCAGTCACGATGCCACTTCTGCCCCAGTGACACCCAGAGTCAAAGATCTGAGCAGCATCCACATCAAATTCACATCTCAAAAACCAGGTATTTTTGCTGAATCAGGTAGGAAGGCCACACTTATAACCACTGTGCCCCATGTGTGGTGATGCACATTTTCTCCCTTTTGTGGTTTTTCCTGCATTTCACTACAAGATGGCAGCAGAGTCGTGCAAAAGTGTGCAAGTGCGTTCATCCGGCAGCCTCGGGCTGTCAGTTCATGTGGACCTCTGAAGTGGGTGACAGTAAGGGAGAAATTAGAGGGACTGAAGCTAATGATGTTTAACCCCCTTTTGAGCAGAAACAACCGGAAACGTGACAGAGGCGATTAGCTGTAAGAAACGTTCCTGCTTCCTCGCCGTAACCAAATTACATTGTGGCGGAAGGAGCTTCTCGCTGTCACTTCAAACACCGAAAATCCAAAGTGAGTGGAACAGATCTACATGAAAAAGGAGCAGCGTGTGTGTTCAGCATGCCAACACACACCAACAGACATGTCCACCCATTTTATCTCTGCCCACAGATGACCACAAAGTGCTCCAAGGACCGCAGTAATAGGAACTGTGATAATAGAACAACTGGTCCCCTGTTATTCACACCTATTTATAAAGATCTGTGTGTCGTGCTGGTGTGCTAACTGCGTAAAAGCTCCTGATGGCCTCCGAAGCAAACAGACTCTGTCCTCTGTCTTGTGTATATTTCCGGTTTCGTGGTGGGCCAGGTTTCAAAGGAGTTGTTGTGTTGTAGTAAGCAACACCTTCACTCAACTGGCAGTGGTTTTCTCCCTCTGGAGAGGGACCATCATCGCATCAAACAAGCGAATTCCACCACCTTTCCCCACCATCGCTGCACACCTGACAGCATCACTATGAAATAATATGAAATCTTCATCCTGGTCCGCATTTCCAGGTTGCGCTGCATCTTAAATGCCAGCACTTTATGTTGCATTTAGCTTTCCTGTAGAGTAAAAAAGCATGACGTCAGGCTAAAGGAGCAGATAACCCATCGCATTGATTTATTGATCCTTGACCTTTAAGCACCAAATCAGCTGCAAAAACAGTCCTTCAGAGATTTCACTTTCATTCAATCTGTAGACACAAAAGAGTGCATATTGCTTTGTGTTAAATACTTCCCAAACAGTGGACAGAAGCCGTCGATGAATCGATTCCTCCTCACCCTGTGTTGGTTGCGCTTTTTCCTGCTAAAATGTTTATGAGGCGGTTCCCAGCCCTTCTATATTTACCTACGTTTTGGCTCTAAAGCAGTGCCTACATCACAAAAGACTTGAGATGAAAAAGGGGTGACTGTTGTCCCAGGAGTGTTTGTTCCTCCTCTGGATGTGCGTGGCATCATGGAGAAACCTGGAAATATATTCCTGCTTCAGCACCCAGCACTTTCAGTCAGTGCCTCCTTTTTACCTGGAGGTGTGAAGATGTTCAACCCACAACATGAACGTCAGCCTGTTTTCCATAAATAACCAACTTTCACATTATCTTCTGGTCTTCCTGCATGAATGTCATTGCTGATGCTCTCCGGTGTCTATAAATAATGTTGATTCTGCCGCTGAGTTTCATTGTGGCCATTTTCAAAACTGAGACATTTTGCTATCGACACAAGAGGAAAGCTTTTGTGTGTGTTACACGGTTTCTTAAAACAGAAAATCTTTCTTTCATTCTTCCTCACTAGTTGTCCAAAGCAGAGTCACAGCATTCCAGAGTCTATCCCAGAAGCAGAGGACATGAGGCAGGCACATAAACCCTGAATGAGATACCAGTCCATAAGGGAATCTCTCTCACACACACACACACACACACACACACACACACACACACACACACACAAAGCGTAATTTACACTCACCCATTCACCTCAAATGTGTGTGTTTGGACTGTGGAAGGAAACCAGCTCAAACCTGGAGAGAGCATGGAAACTGCACATGAGCTGAGCTGGATCTGGACCTTCAACCCAGATGTTCAACCCAGTTGACCATGATCTTGTTTTTGGCCACCAGCACCAGGAACACCAGATATGAGCTCCAAACTTTGGGGAAGTGAGTTGAACTTGGGTGGTCCCACACTCCTGTTTTTTTTTGCTGTTCTTTGCGCATTTGATTCGCTGCTCAAAAAACAAAAACATTTGATTATGCATACATAATCCATCGGTATCATTTGGTTGCCACCAGTGATCTCTCTCTCTCTCTCTCTCTCTCTCTCTCTCTCTCTCTCTCTCTCTCTCTTTCTTATGACACTGTTTTCAGTTGCTGGGATTTGAACAGTGATTTCCTTGCTCTGCTCTCCCTCTGTCCAAAAAAAGCCAAAACTCAAAATAGACATTTGGTTAAAAAATTTAATCTGTTACAGCAGTTATTACATAAAGGCAATACACATTTTCAGAGCAAGACAGTTCCTTCAAGACCTCCTTTTCAGCTGTGCTAAAATGGTTACAGACACAGTGTCTGGGGTGACCTGTGTGACCTGTGTGACCAGTCAGCTGTGCCACCCGCTTCATTGTTGTCTGGCTGCAGCCACGGTAACTGATTTGCTGTGTGGCTCTGTGTTTATTCTGTTGTTCAGTCAAGAAACACAACTGAAACAAAGCAGCTGCGTTTATGAAATTTGGTTAAAATTCAGTATGAAGCATGAAGAAGTCATCATCCTTCCTGGCCTGCGTGTGTTCTGGCTGCCCTGCTCCCTGCTGAAACATCACCCAGCTCTTGCTGTGTCCACTCAACACCCTAAGCTGCTTAAAGTGATCCACCATCTAGCAAAGCATCTAAACAACAGGCCACCTGCTGCCGCATATTTGCTGATTTTCAGAATCACACAGCCTCCGAGGACCTTTTGAGCTTCTGCTGCAAGAAAACTTGTGTGCTGGATGCTGCACAGTGATGCCCACATTGTTGCTCTAGATGTGTTCTTGGTAAATGGAGGCTTAGTGAAACAGCATTAGGTAGCATTAATCGAGGTCCAGAAATACTGCATTTGTCTACAATTGGCCTCTTCTCCACCAGGGTGTAAAAAGGCTTCAAAATAACAGGCTAAGCCATTTTGATTTATATTTTAATTGTGCAGCACAAGCAGGACTTCAGCACGGTTTTGCCGGTTGCTGTCAGGGCCTATGGGCTTCGTGGGAGGAGAGGCCCATTGGCAGAGCAGACCAATGACCTTTAAGTCTCTTTAGACTGAGCAGCTTAAGCAAGAATATAACAAGGAAGTCCTATCTGCAAAGGAGAAACTTGAGAGCTACAAAGGTTATTTGCAATCAGCGTGTGGTACTTGCAAACACGCTGTAAATTTGGGGAAAGAATTTTGGCCCAGGACTGAAAATGGAAGAAAATGACCAACTTTTCATTGGGCAACAAGCCATTCGACTGAAATAAAATATAAACAACTTGTTAAGAAAAGTTATTCCCGCACAGGTGCACCGCTATGAGGCCCAAGAGAGCTGGGATTCTGAGTCGGGATGCAGGAAACCAGGGAATACAGAGTTCTGAAGACATCAGTAGACAATGATGTTTAGTCGCTTGGAATCTGAATGACTGTTTTGGGGGGAATGGACTTTGATGCACTAAGTAAAAGTGGCAGTAAGGGAGAAAATCATTCATATTTAATATTGATTTCTCCCCCATCCTTCAGTCTCTCCATGTTTCATTCTGTTTCTCCCTCCCTCCTCTTGCTTGCTGTGCTCCACACTGATTTTCAATGATGGCGATGGTCTGTCAGTCTGTCTCTAGGTTTGAAGCTGTGTGAAGATCATACTGACAGCTGCCTCTTAGGTCACATAAGGAACCATGCAGTCACCACGGACAGACAGCACATAGAGTTGCATGTCCATGGTGTTGCCAGATGTGTCTGCTCCACATCTCATGGTGGGTTGTAGACGCCCTCTACGGTTTGCTTTGTACTGCTTTTTTGGCCGTGGGTTTGTCACAAAATTTGTGCAATATTATTCTTCATTTTATATTAACATACTATAACGTGCTATTAGCTTAACTGGTTGCTTAACAGAAACTTTCATCGCAAAGCTACTTATGTACAGTAGCTCACAACTGTAAACATTTACTCATAAATAAAGGTGAACATCATTTATTCATTTGGCTGACACCATCCTGCAGTGCTAACTTTGGATACCAAACCTCTTGTACTGGCATAACCGTTCACACAGCTGGGTAATTTATACAGTATCTGTTGGAGTTAAATAGAGGGATCAAGGGAACTACAGCTGGAGCACAGATTTTGGACCTGGGTTCTTCAGACTACCAGGTGATTACATGAACCATCGTAACATTTGCTGTCCCAACTTAACTACAGCAGTTGATGTTTTGTTTTAAGGTTGAGCTTTTAGTGGGGCTTCTTAACCACTGGTGGATGATTTTGTCTCTGTGATCTCCTTTCTTAAAGCATTAAATTAAACAGCACCTTAACTGTGCGAGGGGCTGGCGTCCTGTTCATGGTTTCTGCACTTGGGTGCTGGACCACCACAGCACCTCACTGGACAACAGATGGAGGGGTAGAGGGATGAGCTTAAACGACAGCCTTAATCTCCATCAGCAGCTGCAGTCCATCTGCTCACTTGACGCAACCTCAAGCTCAGCATGAACACTGTTTGCTCAATAGTTGGAGTAGCCGTGTAGTTTGTGTTCCTTAGCAGTGCTCACTTTGCTGAGAAGGAATAAGTGAACATGAAGAAAGTGAGCAAATCACTGCTTTTAATGCAAATATGGAAGCATGAGGCCTGCTGGTACAGCAGCAATGTCTTCATAAAGCTGGCACCGGGGAGCAGTAATTGGGTTCAGCCTTGCCCATCTCTAGGGATGGCGTCAGAGAACTTTAAGTCAAATCATTTGATCTTACTTTATTTCATATGGGATGTTTAATGAGCAAAGCACTTTATAGGCAGTTTTCAGAGGCAAAAAAGCTTCAGGTTTCTTTTTTCCAGTTTTTCCTCCAACTTTGTGAATAATCGTGGGGTTTTAACTTGCTTTTTCTTTAATACGGTGCAGCCAGTTGTTGGCACAGGTGGCCACATGGACAGGAAAACTAAGAGCTCTACATGTTGTCCCAAATGAAATCAGTTTTTGCTAAACATACAAGTACAGGTGTTCCAGCTTAAAGGGTGTTCTGCTCTGACACTGTAAGTCATAAATCTCCTTGTGCTGTTTTACATAAACCATAAGGATATACAAACAATTAACATCCGTGAATGTGTTGTTGTGTAAAAGGACTTTTTTCATTACTTTCTGGCAGTATTCATCTTAAAACCTAATCTATTATTAAATGTTACCTACTAAGTATTTATCTGTTTATTTATTTTATCTGTCACTGCTTCAGTTTGCTAGCCATTGTAAGACAAAGCATCTCTATCATAACAGATGAATAATTCTGTAAATAAAAAGGCACCCGAACACCAAGTGTGAGCAGCCAGTGTTATCGTGCAGCTCACTGAGCGCTCGCTCCAATACCAAACCATGCACCTCAGTAGCTTAACGTGGCCACTGTAAGCTGCACACGTAGTAAACCGAGGGCTCCCTGCCGAGCAGATACGGCAAACTCATGCAACGGCAGAATGGAAATACCAGAAGGAGAGGAAACTCACAAACCAAACTAAGCCAAACTCCTAGCTTGCTTGTGAACCAAGAAAGTCTGTCTGTCAGCCATGACCTGCTGCCCCATGTCAAGCTGGGCTGCACCTCTGTTCACCTGCACTTGGTCCACACTTGGGTCAGGTGGACTGTGGTGGGCAGCATCGCATCGCCCCACGTATTGGCCCACCTGGACCAAATACGTATTTGTACAACGTCATGTATGAATTCATTGGCACTTGGCAGCAAATGATAGCTGATAGCTGCATGTTATGTGTGGAGCAGCAGGTGGTGTGGCTGTAGCAGCTGTCGTCCGGATTTTAAATCCTCTCTGGAGCAGTAAATCCCCTTTAAGTTTGTACAGTAAGAACTGTATAAACCCACCTGTATAAATGCGTAGGGGATTGTAAGTCTCTTAGCCTGCAAATAAAACACTGTGAGGCATGTTATTAGAAATTATTATTAGTAGTAGTATTAGTATTATTAGCACATGTGGTTTGTCATGTGACTGTTTGCCCAAAGCTTGTTTGCGTGACTGCAGCTTTCATCCCTAAAATGGCTTGGTTTTAATATGTAATTTTTAATGTGTGTTTTCTTTATGTTTCTGTTAGATTATCTTTCACCTTTCAGCATCATTCATCCAACTGGACTGGATGGAAACAAAAATGTAAAGAAGTACAGAACTGCGATAAATTCAGCACGTTTCCCCCATCGCACCTTGACGCTGTCAGCTGCCTATTATTTACCATAGTGCCTTTCGGGCCATTGCTGGGATATAAACAGCTACATACGGGGGGGGGGAGATACTAGAAAAGTCTGAGATGGGGGTGGACACCGTATCCTAGAAACCATGCAGATCAAAGATGGGATGCAATTCAGCTTATAACCTCCTTCTCCTAGTGAGAGGTCTGATTTTGCTCTTTATTTACAGAGACCTAGAAGTTAACATATTAATTAGGATAACTTTATAAAATGATGTACATTTTTAACACGCAGTTTTCATAAACGGATTTACAATTATTAATTTGCAATAACTCAGCGCTCATATGCAATAATGCTCTTGTAACCTTTAGAGCAGTTTTCCATACCATTCAGCGTGTTTAAAAAACACATTTCAGAATTTAATTTTGGATTTTATCATTTTTATTGCTGAGTCGGACTGTTTCCTGTGCTTCTGAATCCTACAGAACTAATCTGTTTTGCATTATGATGCACACGCAGGTGTCAGACCTCTTTCATTTCTTCTCAGAAACACCTGCAGAGCAGGACTTAAGGCATTTGTACAGACAAATATGATATATTGTGGTATTTATTACTGTACCGCCGTCTAAGGCAACCTACAGCATTAGGTTTGTACACTCAGCTGCCTTTGGTGATTCCTCCGTCTATACAGCAGGGACTATTTGCAGTTTTGTAAGGGCTTTGATCACAGCTACCACAGTCGCAGTTCACGTTCAACCCAAGGACCTTCTGTTGAAAAGTGAAGCCTCCTGTTGAGCCTGCACTCCCAGACTGCCACCATTTGAAATCAATCCATCTCCTAGGAGTCAATTGTATTGAAACAATCAATTTTCTCAGTTAGCATTTTGGGTAGAAACCTGAGAGATGCGTATTCTCTTTCATTCTACACTGCTCGAAAAAATGAAAGGAACACTTTTTAATCAGAGTATAGCATCAAGTCAATAACACTTCTCGGATGTTGATCTGGTCAGTTAAGTAGCAGAGGGGGTTCTTACTCAGTTTCAGCTGCTTTGGTATCAATGAAATGAACAACAGGTACAGTAGAGGGGCAACAATGAGACAACCTCCAAAAGAGGAATGGTTTAACCGGTGGAGGCCACTGACATTTTTCCCCTCCTCATCTTTTCTCACTGTTTTGCATTTGGCTACGGTCAGTGTCCCTACTGGTAGCATGAGACGATACCTGGACCCTACAGAGGTGTCAGAGGTAGTTCAATTTCTCCAGAACGACACATCAATACGGGCATGGAGGAGATTCCAGGAGACAGGCAGTTACTCTAGGAGAGCTGGACAGGACCGTAGAAGGTCCTTAACCCATCAACAGGACTGGTATATGTTCCTTTGGGCAAGGAGGAACAGGATAAGCACTGCCAGAGCCCTTCAAAATGACCTCCAGCAGGCCACTAGTGTGAATGTCTCTGACCAAACAATCAGAAACAGACTTCACAAGGGTGGCCTGAGGGCCCAACGTCCTCTAGCGGGCCCTGTGCTCACTGCCTGGCACCGTGGAGTTCGACTGGCATTTGCCATAGAATACCAGAATTGGCAGGTCCATCACTGGTGCCCTATGCTTTTCAAAGTGGGTGATTTGCAAAAGCCAGAAGCCAAGCTGCCACTGACCCCCAACCTCAGAATTTGGAAGAAAAAGAAGAGGCAGCACTTGAGTTGCTCTTATTGTACTGGAGTTGCATCCCTTCCAAAATTTACTTTGTCTCACAGCCCATGTTTCCTGGAAAGACACTGAGTCTGCACAAGCCAGCTCTGGACAATGGGTGACAGATGACTGATTCATAGAATTTTTTTAGTTATTTTTTCAGTCACTGATTCACCCTTAGAGATCTGTTTATGTCTCATCGGGAGGCCATGGAGACCAGGTGTGACCAATAATCCAAAGTAAAGCTGTTTAATAGCACAATCTAGCGGTGAGGAAGGTCTGCCCCTTGTTTGAGGTTTGGCCTTTTTGAGTGTTTGTGGAAAAATTGCGCTTGAAATCTGAGTTTTGATAGAAATGATTTTTTTTATTTTTATTTTTGGGAGCTTCTGAGTTTTGTTGATCACTTCTTTACTTTTTATTGCACTTAATTCTTCTGTTGATCAGCACAAACCAGAAGGCCATTTTGCTTCTCCTAACTGCTTCCTTGAGGAAGTTTGTGATAATTGTTGGAGATGAAAAGCTAGGTGAATAGAAGAGAACGGATCCAGCCCTCTGTGTCACACTCGCTGCTTTTTAGGGTCGGCGCTCTGGACTCCCTTGAGCCACTTTGGTGAGAACTGCTGTTTACAAATAAATTTTTAATTAATCCTGTTAGAGAACAGAATTGAGAGTGAAACACCACCCTCTCTCCTCCTGCAGGCCATGTAGAAGATGTGTGAGCTTTACCACAGCATGGTCTGCCTTTGGTGCAGCAGGCAACAGCTTCATAATTGTTATCCTCAAGCCACAACATATATAACAGCCCCAATAAACTGTGCAAGTGTAAATGGGGGGTCCATGATGATAAAACACAGCATGCACTTCTGGGAGCGGAGAAAGGATGTTCTGATCTTAGCTGTGGGATTCCATCCTTTTACAGCCTTCCAAACACTGCCATCATGGTGCATCCAGGTAACAAACCAAACTAGCGAACAGTTTTGCAAACTGGCCCGATAGGTACGAAAAAGTGGCGGGGGGTTGGCCTTCCTGCGCGCGTTCCCTGCAGACGTCATCAGAACGCTACAGGGTTGCAAGCAGGGTGATGTGGTGGTACGGCAGGTAGTGCCGCTACCTCATGGTACCTGGCCTATTCCAATGAGGCTCAGTCTGTGTGGAGCCTGTATGTCTTCACCATGTTTGCGTGGGCTTCCTCTGACAGTCCTAAAATGTCTTTTGTGGTAATTGGTTGGTGAGAATGTGTGAGCGAGTGGCTTCCCTGTGATGAACGAGGGTCACATCCTGGCCGGACCCTTTGTGTGCAGTGATCCCAGGATGGCCTGAGAACCACCGTAACCATGATGCAGACAACTGATGAAAATGGGGGGGGGGCGTGAATGTTACCCTGGAAGACCTGAGCAGGAAATTCAAACAGGCCAATTTCATTGTTTTTACGAAGCCCGCAGCCCAAAATTACACATCTGCAATCAAAATCTTGAGATGGGTGACTAAAAGCCAAACCAGGATGCTGAGATTCTGCTGCTGTGTGTTTTTTCTGTGCTCTCTAGCTTGCATCCAGAAGCCCTTTAGTGCACCTGGCCTGACTTTTCGTTCTGTGTTCATGCATGCAAATAAACCATTCACCCTTGCGGACTTGCATATCCGCCATTAATCTAATTATTGTACATTCATCATTTAGGTGCCAGGTTCGCTCCAGGACTCTTGTGCATGCCTGTGGTTGGCAGATAATAAACTTCTAGGAAAAGAATAAATAATAGTTAATCCCAAGGAGAGAAAACTCACATACAGTACATCCTCCTGTATGATAATTAGAGCCGAAACGCGTTTTTAATCTTCCATTACTTTTTTATTAATGGCCAAAGAAACCATTTCCCAGCTTCTGTCATCTTCTTTACTAATAATGACAATGGATGAATGCATAATGACCCAACTTTCTGTAAGCGACGTCTCCCTTCGCCGTCAGCTGTCAGCCATTGCCATGGCTGTGCTTAGGATTCAAAAAAAGGCCACTTTGCTGCCAGCTGACATCTGCTGTCGGTGTCAGCGGCCACCGCTGGCACGGTCCCTTCTGCAGTGACACCACTCGGGGTTTAGGGTTCCTTTGTCCCATTCTGGCAGAGAAATAAGCACACAGGATGTAGAAAGATGGGAACGGAAATGAGTTTCGTACAGCTACCCTTTTTCTTTTGCATTAGTAATCAATTTCGTCAGCACTCTTTGTCTTTCCCATTGTTATAAGGACTTTTTGTTTCCCGATTGTAGGTTAAAGCTAGTAAATTCTTTCCACTTTACTCCCCGTCCACCTACGAACACTCAGTGGAAGCAGCAGCCAACTGGAAGCCCTGTTTTCTAACCTGAAAAGCTGCGCCACTTCAGGCCCACCTACGCCTCATGCATGCATTGTTATCCTTGTCTGGCAAAGGATGTCAGTCAAATTATATTGGCATTGGTTCATAGCATTAAAAATAACATAAAGCGAAACTTTGTACAGTTTTTTTTTTTTTTTTAAACCAGAGTAAAGCATTTTAATGCTCGTTCTTGAGATAAAAAGGACACCGAGACAGCAGAACGGGGGAAGCAGGTTACCATGTCAAAGCGGTCAAGCTGCACCTGAAAATAATACCACTTATTCTTCAGAATGAATGGGCGAGAAACACCCAGCTGAGGTTAAAAATGGCAGCGCAGCACAACGTTTCCCACTTGTGAATGTAAACTTCACTGCAGAATCCAGAATTGCTCAAAAGTGGCTGCTTCTGTGTTCCTAATGATATTTCAAGGAAAGCTGTGAGTGCGTTCTCTGCTGCGTGAGAGAAACTGGCAGGGCATTGTGTTCCCCTAATTTCACTTCCATTTAATGAGATGAAAGGGAAAGAACCTAAGAATTTCCTCTGGTGGAGAGAAAATGCTATGAAGATCAGTCTGACATTTGGAGTCCGGAGGGAGAAAAGCACCTTTTGTGGGGGCTGGCAGTAAAATTGTGCGACCGGTGCTTTAAATTGATGCTCGCCATATAGCACAGTTTTCAGGGTTTGGGTTTGAAGCACTGCTCAAGGTTATGGGTTAGGTGTTTTTATGCATGCCAGTGTTTTAGAGAAATGGCTAAATGCAGTCCTTTTCATCTTATCCACCATCGCTGTCTCTTCAAAAATGAAAAAGTTTGTGGCTGGTGAAGGACAGAAGTGCAGAGTTTATGTTTGAGGGAAGCACTTGGTGAAGATGCAGGGAAACAACGGCAAGGACTGGGACTGACCCAGGGAGCAGGATGGCTCAGATCTGAACGTACAACTTGGACTTGAGCTCTGCTTTGGATGGCAAAGGTGAAGTGCCAACGGCACAATGATCCTTTGCAGTTCCTCAGTGCTCTCTGCAGGAAAACCGGTACGTAAAGCAGTCCCGATTACACAACTGAGCACAGGGGTATCGGAGTTGCTAGGTTACGGGAACAGCGTTCACTGGTAGACCCCTCTGGTGGCAACTTTTTGCTTTGCTTTTAAGAGTTCCGACAGCTTCAGCCATGCACTGACCTCTGCGATGATCAGGGTAGTCTCTGCAGAGATCTGAGATTGGAGGTGCTTCCAAACTCTCGTGAGTGGGCACCCTGGGTTGTTCTTCCGGACCGAACCCTTCCTAACGCACAAGGATGTATATTGTATGAGGAAAGCAGTGACGGGCCATGAGGCCTCCGAGGTGTCCCATACAAATGGAGACATGGAAGGTTGGGAATAAGGAAGTTTGGAGCAAAGAATAAGCGACTGCATTGATTTTTGCCACAATTTTGATCTGCTGGTGGTCACTTGTTGCATTGCTATCAGGAGTTCATGTCTACTCAGATCTTTTTGTGTCCTACAGTGACTGTAAGCATTAATTCGTTCAGTTACTTCCATTAGTTTATTTGTTAACATGAAAGTTGGACATTTTTTCTTTGGCGCATAACCGATTGTAGGCCACTGAAAAGACAAGTTTGGCCAAAACAATTGCTTCCCAAGTAGCTCTTGCGGAACTTTTTTCTATAAATCCTATTTTTTTGGCAAAAAGGTGTCTATGAAAACACTTTATATGTTCATTGTTGATTGATTCTTTCCGGAAACACGCAGCACTCCTCACCCTTTATTGGCAACTGGGAAACATCTGTAAACACTGTGAAAGTTAGTTAAATCAGTTGTGGCCAAACACTGTTTACTGTCAGCTGTTGACTTGGCAGGTGAACGTGTGCAGGTGTTCCATTACAAAGAGGAATTTCAGGACATTTTCTAAAGTTCAATTACTGAAAGATAAATAAAATTCAGCTAAAAATAAATGGCCTGAAAAACGTCCATATCTTGAAACACCTTAACACAGCCATTCAGAACAGAGGGAAATGCTGTTTCAGTTGGGCTAAAAGGGAAAACGGGTCCTTGCTGGGTTTCAAAGCACCCAACAGGTTTCCTTCTTTTAAGTTTCAATAATGAGCTTTGCATCCTGGCCATTGTTCAGCAAATGCCAGTGTGCTGTTTGCCTGTAAGGAGTGTGAACCTTCTATAAAGTGGCTGTCAAAGTGAGCCTCATTTTATTGCATTTATTTATATAATTTCCCTGTGATGGATGGTTCGAATCACAAAATACTGTGGGGGGGGGGCAATGGAATGCATCTCATCATCCATCGAGTTATTGAACGGTACATGTAAGTGTTTGCCGCTCAGGAAACGCTCACACTTACAGCATCACGTTCTCAGGCTGCATAAAGCAGCAGCGACCTTTTGTCTCAGTCGTTCTTCTCGGTCAAAATAAATAAAACTCCATAATGCAAGCTGTCATACTGTCCTCCTCTTCACCAACGTAATGATGGCTTCCGGTGTTTGGCCAGAATCATTCAAGCCGGCATTACACTGGAGACTCACCTGTAAGTGCAACCTTTGCAGCCTCAGTTGAGAAGCAGCTGCAGCACAACAGTCCAGGCCCTGACATTTCCAGGCACAAAGCACGTCTAAAATAAGAGTAAACCTGATTATTTATTTATTTGATGTTAAGCTGTGATTGTGAGTCTTTGTGTGTCCATAGTGAGGGTTTATGTGTTCCTCCAGAGGGGACCTCAGCCCTGAATGGACAAATTTATTCCAAATCCTGCAGTGTGCTGATAAGAGGAGGAACTTTGTGTTCACCTTCGCATCCATTTCACATCCACATCCACTGGGCCAGCAGGTGCCTTACTGGTCAGCACTGTTACCTTCCAGTCTGAAGGGCCTCATTTCAAATCCCACACATTTCATACCTGGTCAACATATTTACCCTGGACAGAAAGAGTAAGAAAATCTTGCAGTGTAAATTTGGTAAATCACAGTGAAGTTGGTTCTCTAATGTAAATAAATTAGAATGGTCAATAATGTACTTAAGGAAAGTCACGTTAAACACATACAAACATGCAAGGATTGATCAAAAGCCCCTTGACGGGGATACATTTCATAGTGCATTTGTGATCGCCCCTCTTGTGAGGCTCCATTAAGTGTCAAAGGGGCCACACATAAATGGGGATCAAAAGGGTTTATTTCCTGGGTAACAGACCAGAAACCAAAGAAGGGGATATTTGTGGAAGGGTTTTATGGGGAGAAAGATTAATGATTTATAGTGAATGTTTGCATATTGATTTGTGACAGAAGGGTACCAGCAAGAGTGAAAGGGAAGGTCTACAAGATGGTAGTGAGACCAGCTATGCTATATGGGTTGGAGACGGTGGCACTGACCAAAAAAACAGGAGGCAGAGCTGGAGTTAAAGATGTTAAGATTTGCATTGGGCGTGACAAGGATGGACAGGATTAGGAGCATATTAGAGGGTCAGCGCAGGTTGGAGGGTTTGGAGACAAAGTCAGAGAGGTGAGATTGCGTTGGTTTGGACATGTACAGAGGAGAGATGCTGGATATACTGGGAGAAGGATGCTAGGGATGGAGCTTCCAGGCAAGAGGAAGAGAGGAAGGCCTAAGAGGAGATTTATGGATGTGGTGAAAGAGGACATGCAGGTGGTGGGGGTGACGGAGAAAGATGCAGAGGACAGGAAGAAGTGGAAACAATTGATCCGCTGCGGCGACCCCTAACGGGAGCAGCCGAAAGATGAAGAAGTGCACGTTTGCATATAATAGTGATGTTCAAAAGGGTCACAAGGGAAAACACACACACAAAATATTAAAGACCAAATTTCTCTCTTAAAACTGGAAAAAAGTGGCAAAGCCTAAACAAAGTCTTCTATGCCTAACTGACTACACTGAATTAAACTACCTAGCAAAGCACACAAATAGGAATAGGACACCAACCGACCAACCGACTGGCTCAACTCCATCAAACCCAAACTCTTCCTTCTCTAAACCTTGTGTGGGGTTCTTTATAGGCAAAGGCAGTGGAGCCACCCAGCTGAGGTCATTTGGGCCAGGTGAGGTCACAAAGTCCTAATAGGAAAACAGGGAAGAAACACAAACACGCATCCCGACCCTGGACTGTTACACCTGGCACAACAGTGTTGAGTGAGAGCAGTTCCGCTTAACGTAAAGAACAGTTAACTACCCACTGTACGTGATAGCTGATGTCTTCATGATCTTTCTAGAATAACCACATCAGCATATGTTTTTGTGTGCGTGGTGACTTATGCAATGCCCCGGCATAACTGCACAAACCAAATTAATTTTTAATGTGACATTAAATCCATATGAAGAAACGTGTAAAAGAATACAGGGCTCATATTTGTTGTGCTTGAAAAATTTTTGCCCAAGAGCCTTTAGGCGCCGTGACAGCTACATGATCTGTCACCCGTGTTCGCTTATAGCACAAAATCACAGCATTTATCTGTTTGACAAATTGGGTTGCAGGTGGGCTGTGGTTATATTAACAGGGAAAAACGCTGCAGTGACAAATAGGTTTAGGAGAGGATGCTGTGACAACAGATAATAATTTGCTCGCATGAGCAATGCCGGCTGTAACCGTGCAGCTGAGTTGTGCTGGGCCATTTGCTCTTTTTGATTAAAATGGCCCTCATCCCACCCATTGATCTGCAGCTCCTTCTTGGCTGTGGAGGAGCCCTGGTTCTTGGAAAGCACCATGAGCAGAGAAGAGGTGCATTGCAATCAGACAACGCAAAGGCTGCCAAGCGGTGGCACGATGAGGCAGCCAGACCCCTGCGGAGAGGGATAATGTCCCATAAGGTCACGGTGCGGCCCGGTGGGCAAATCCCCCGGCAGAGGATGACTAACGCTGCCGGTTGCTCATATGTGCGGAATTTCAATGCAGTGTGGGGGCCGCTTTGTCTACATCCGAGAACATTAAATTGCTGTCAATTTACTGAGAAATTTCCGGCATAACTGCAGGCCGTCCGCACGGCTGTGGCCTTTACCTTTCACACCACAACATTATGAAAAGGAACCTCAAATTTTTCCACAAGTGATTTGTTTTTGTCCTTAGGCATTTTCCATGTTTTTATATCACTTTATTATCTGCCCGCCAGAGTGAGCTGCCTGTGAAAAGTGATACAATCTCCTGCTTTATTTATTTATTTACCTTTCAAAAATTATTGATCACTTTTAAGCATCAACATGAGCACATTGTTTTACAATGCTTTCAAAAATCCTCTGTGTAATATTGTGCCATTTATCTGGTCTCCCTGTTCTCCGAAGCAGCTTTTTACTGTTTGGTTGCCAAACAGCTGGGTATTTTTTTTTACTGTATTAAGCCGGGTGAACATCTTCATCAAGGGCTCCGCAACAGGCAATGGGATTCACCCCTCGCTGTACTCAACACCCTACTGTGCTGCACCATATTTAGGCAAAAAGAACACAGTAATTTTAACCAAATGAAATGTGGAAAAACACCACTTTATGTAACACCACTGATGGTGAAGAAAGCGCAGCAAAAGTCTCTTTTGTTAAATTAATTGGAAAAATACAAAATGGTTGCATCATAACCGGCTGTGAAAAAGGAAGCAAGTCAATTTGTCCATTGCTGAAAGTTTGAGTGTTTATTATTCTGCATTTTTGGATACGGTGATCTACAGTTGCACATTATTATGTGAATGCATAAAATAAACTTTTTGCAAAAGAGAACTTTAGGTTACAATGGAAACAGACTGACTCAATATTAGCAGTTACTGCTCAGCCAGACTATTATCAAGGTTGGGGTCTCAATCTTGGCCATTACAAAAGACCAGGATATGAATTGTGGATTTCGTTTCTAACTTTTAGAAATGAGCAACTACTTAAAAATGAGTGACGTTAATTCATACTGTAAATTATTTATTTTCCCCTGCACCTGCCTGTGAGACTAGTTTAAAAAAAAACAGAGGTACAAACAGCCAAAAAAGTACAAGCTTGTAATCTTGCTTTTTTCTTCTCATTTTTCACTTGAGAAATCCTTTGACTCAGCCAGCGATCAGTTTGCAGATCAACATTTGCAGATGAGCAAAACCCATTCCACACATCAGCCGCCTGGTAAGCAGACTGAGGGTCATTAGCTATGCTCTTTTGCCGGTTTATTTTTGCAGTCTCCTGCACATGCGATTACTTTCAGTCTCCCGTCCATTCGTCCATGTTCACAAACCACTTAGCCTGAGCAGGGTTGCAGCAGTCCAGAACCAATCCTGGACTGGAGCTGCAAGTCCATCCCAAGGTGACCACACACACGCACTCGCTTTGCAGAAAACAATTAACCTGAAACACATGTCCGTGGACTGTGGAAGGAAACCACAGCAGCTTTAGGAAACCCATGCAAACTGCACACAGACTTGAGTTGGACTCAAACTCATACCCAGGCAGCACATTCAAGATGTTGACCAAGCTCTTCACTCTTCTTGTGCCTTGCAGCTCAGTTCTTTGGAGCCCTGAAGATGGATCTCTGTCAATCCATGCACCCCAGCTCTTGCAAAAACATCTGTATTTCAGACCACGGAGCAGCGGAGAGGCGACGTTTAAAAATGTGACCCCTGCTTTCCATTTCTTTGGCCCCATGAAGAAAATTAACCACAGCTTCTGATAAATTCATCAAAGTCACGGCCCTGACCTGCATCTCAGGCTGCTTCTCGTCTTCTATACTCTGTTGTTCTTTGTTGACTGCTGTGTTGCAATGAAAGTCAGAGTTGTTGTCCAAGTTCACCTTTCATATCCACATCACAGTTTCATTCACAAGATCTAAGAGGGATGCCCCGTGCTTGGAGGGCCCTGCAGGGGCCCTAAGGTCACAAGAGTGCTTCTTTCTACAGTCGTCTTTCACGCTTTCACGCAAAGTCCCATCCACACAGCGAAAAAACTGCAAAAAAGTTCTGTTTTCTATAGGCCCGAGAGGGTCTGGGAGTTACAGCACCTTGTCAAGCATTTAACTGTCGGACATGTGAAGCCTGAAGACGGTCTTCTTATCTGGCAAGAAGACACTTGGCAATTGTCAGCATTCTGTACTCTGTCTCAGCCAGCACTGTGGCTCAGTGACTCTGGCGCTATTGTTAAAGCCTCAAACAACTGAAGATAAGATTGTGTGGAGCTGCTGTCTGGGAAGGCAGTTCAGCTCCCGACAGAAAATTATTTTAATGAAAACCAAACAGGATGCCCTCTTGCCCAAAATGTGAGTGCCTGGGCCCTCCAGTTCACACTGAAGCTGCTCGACATTCACAGCCTGCCTTCCACACGTTGCAGCTTCTACTTTCCCACCGTTTGACATCGCTGCCACCTCAGTCGTTTGTCTGGGAAGGAGCTGCCCGCATTGCGGAAAATGAGCTGCTGCACATGGAGGGATTTTGTGGTGCTTTCCTGTCATCCGACGTGTGTGTGGGACTGCGGCCTGGTGACAGAGTGGTCCTGAGCTGGGTTACCAAATGTCCGATATGAGCTGGAGTGCCTGATGCCAGTATCTCCCCAGCCAACTTGCAAATGAGGTTTTTATTCAGCTTTCCTGTATTTGTTGTGAGCAAATTACACACAAATTACTCAAGAAATCTGGGAAGGTTTTCATTCGATATGACCACAAAAACTGAACAAAGAGCCGCAGCCTTCAACACCCCCTCCTCAAATCTCCTCAAGAAAACATGGTTTTGTGGAGCCCCTCAGACGCCAAGGCTCCCTTTTGTCATTTCCACGATCAGGTGCTGCACCAGGGCTGAAAGCCACCACATTACCACTGCTGTCAGGAACCGGCCAGGCAGGTCCCACCTACCTGTAGCAGCTGCACCAGATCAATTCCTTAGCGCAGAGATAAAAGACACGGGGCCGGACAGCTCCTGCATCTCAACCGTAGCTACCCATGCTTACAGAGTGTTATCTCTGGAATTCCTGGTGTTACTCAATAAACATCTCTGTCCTCGTGAACCCTAGCCCCTCGTGTCATGTCTGCACTTGGGTCCCTTGCCCCGTCCCCATCGGACCCGTGACAGTTGCTTAAGCTGCAGGGATAAACTAATGATTGTCCTTTAGATGTTCCTACTGCTGCTTTGGCAGAAGATCACGCAAAGCCTTGAAAAATGTTTGCATACGCGAAACCGGGTTCTTACAAGTTGATATTTTTTGTGTTTGAGGATGAACTATAATTGCCTGGCAAAGAATAGCAGCAGAGGATGTTGTCTGAGCCCACAGTACAAAACAAAGTGAGAGCAAACGTTCAGCTTAACTGCTAATTTCCAATTATTAGTAAACGCAAACAAATTTTTATGAAATTGATTTTTTGAAACACAAAGATATGTAGATAAATGCAGAAGAAGACACCAGAAATGGTCTTTGTTAGCAATAAGTGGACGAGGTACAGCTAAAAATAATAATGCAATAATTTGCACTGCCTGCTAGGCTTTGGCACTTGTGAATGATTCTGCTCAACTTTACTCTTTGTTGTTTATTTCTAGATTTTTTTTTTTTTAAATAACAAAAACCAATGAATGCTGGAAAATTTGTAGACGTTTCTGACACCTGGTGTGATATAAGGTTGTGGACAAAATATTCATAATTCTTGTTTCAGTCACATATTTCTTGCAGAACTTAAGCCCCACTTATTAAGGCGCTGTGTCAGGGTCAGATGTCCCCGCTTCCCAAGCTGGTGGCAGAGTTATGATCTCAAGGGCTGTAGAGCATAAAAGCAGGTTGGCAGCTTCAGAAGGAGATCGGTTGGTCGGCCTAACATAACTGTGCAGGTGCAGCTAATATTGCATTTGAAAATCTCTTAAGGGTAACTTTGCTTATGACCCTGACCAAAAATACGGACCTAATGGTTTTGGCAAGCGTCTAGTTTTGGAACTGGGGAGATGAAAAGTGTGCAGCTGTCAAGCATTAAGTTGCTGAGAAAAGTTTTCAGCTGGTTGTTGCCGCCCTTATGAGCTGCACAGACAGAGACGCTAAATAAAACCCAGGGCACTGAGCTGACTTGAGGGAGAAAGCTAAGACCCACTGGTGGAGGGAAGTGGAACTACTGACACTGCAGCGCACCCTTGCTGG
Source organism: Heterotis niloticus (assembly GCA_018136845.1). Classification (NCBI taxonomy): domain Eukaryota; kingdom Metazoa; phylum Chordata; class Actinopteri; order Osteoglossiformes; family Osteoglossidae; genus Heterotis; species Heterotis niloticus. The sequence goes on from CM030895.1 coordinate 16,694,956, forward strand.
ATAGATGGCTGCTGGCTCCTTCCCACCACAGCCTCCTCATAAGCTGAAACAGGCAGAGCAAATGAGGGTTTGTCTTCCGTGGTTGTCTGTCTGTTTCGCCGTCCAGTTGGTCACCTGCGCTGCTGTTTGTATGAACTTGACTGTGCCTTGGGGGAGAGTGGATGGGTAAGAGCATCGCATGACCCACACCTGTTAAAGGAGGGAGCGTCATCCGTGTGTATTGGTTTGTATAGGCTGCGTAGGTTCATCAGGCAAGAGGTTTTTGCAGATGCTGAAGATCCAGTTCTTTCAGTTTACTTATATTAGTCTGCATAACTTGCACTACATCAGCTGATTTGTTTGGTTTTGACCTGTTCTTACCTTGGACACCACCCACACTCTTTTGTCTGTGCATACAGTATATATTTTTTTTTCCACCGTCACACAATTTTGTATCAAATCCTCTGTATTTTTCTTTTTCAAGGGTTTCATGGGTTTATTTGTCATGGGTGCAGTAACAGCAGCATAGAAGGGTAGTGACCATGAAAAGTCTTGCTTCCAGGCATCCTCAGCAAATAAATATAGAAATAAGGTATAAGAAAATTAAATAATAAATAATAAAATTAAGAAAAATAAATAAGGAATAAAATGTAAATAAATATACATAGAAGTTAAAAGTTAGTGAACGAGAAATAAGCAAACAAACAACAGCCAAACCAACAAACACACAAACTGATAAGGGCATACAGACGGAAACTCCGATTGATGAACCACTGTCCAAAGGAGGGGTCAGTGGTTCAACAGTCTTATTGTGTGGGGGAAAAAACAGTCCCGGAACCTGCTTGTTCTTGTCCAAATGCTTCTAAAGCGTTTTCCGGACAGGAGCAAGGAAAATAGTTTGTGGCTGGGGTGTTTGTTTCTGTCCCCATCCTAACCACCACCGTTCCAAACAATTACAGTTACCCCCCCCCCATGCACCCCTAGACACTTAGGGATATAATAGCAATGATGATTGCTGGATTGAAGTGCAGAGCATCTCTGATCTGATTTAACCTTTCGGGGTGCACCAGCCTTAATGTCCTTTGCTCTTCTGCCTGAACAACCCCAGGGCGCAGGTCTGCTGTCAGATGTCTCTGCGTGATTCGTCTCTGACTTCCACCTTTGCTGCCACAGTCACTTCCATTACTTGACCTTTCATGCCCCACGGTGGGTTGGCTCTCTGTTCGCTGTGCGCCGGACTCCAGAGAAATGGCTCAGTGGACGGTGCTTTATAGCCACAATCATTTGAGGCCCAACATGACTGCCTTTTCACGTAGCCTCTACCAATCACTTCTGGAACAGAAGTACAGTACCACCAAACAACACTTCAGAGTCCTATTCTAAAAACATCAGAAGGACTTCATGCACATTCAGTAACACTTTGAAACAATCGCTGCACTACAGTATGGAGAAAATCATTGGGGGGAAAACAGTGCTCTTTCTTTGCCATTTATGAAATAATCTGTATCAGGGCCTCTCATAGTTCTCCTTTAAGTGCTCCTTTTCTTGAGGACACACCCAGAGGGTTCAGTGAGGTACTACCATACTCACACAGATCGTTCCCGTCTTACGATGGGGTTCCGTTCCAATAAACCCATCATAACTCGAAAAAGCATTTAATAATCCTGTCAGTAGGCTGTCTCTCCGCCCCCGTCTTCAGACTGACCATTGATTGGCTAACTAATTGGCGTAGGAACCAATCGTGGATGAGATTTAGTTCGCACCCAAACTTCCTGTCAGTGCTCAGTTTCTGCTGCTCCTTGGGAACTCTCCTGCAACCACTGTGTTGTAAAGATTTCTTATTTTGTTTATTTTGAATTGTGGCAATTGTGTTCCTTTTTTCTTTGCTGTCAATCACTAATATTTAGCGCTAGCTCCTCACTAACAGTAACACTCTTTATCGGAAACAACTTGGTGAAGAGTTTAACGGAACTTAAACTTATTATCACAATGTCTTGCAATTGCCTCCACCAACCGACACATAACACTTATCGAACATCGTAACCTAGCTAAGCCTATCTTAAACACAACCACGACCGCGTGGCAGACTGGGAGATGCGGATTGCTACCGCTGCCCACCATCACAAGAGAGTATCGTACCACTTACCACTTGCCTGGAAAAAAAATCAAAATTCAAAATTTAAATTTTGGTTTCTACTGAATGTGCATCGCTATCGCACCATCGTAAAGTCGAAAAATTGTAACTCGGAGACCATCTGTACCGTACTTTTACAAGGCAGCAAAGTGACAGCCACATGTATGGATATGAAGTCATGACATCCATAAGAACCGCCTTTTAATTTGAAAGTTAGTTTTCTTTCTCAACCTCAGCTTTCTGCAGACGCCGCACAATGTTACTTGTTTCGAAGTTGTAATCTGCTGTAGACTGACACAATTTTCCACATTTATGCTGCTCTGATACAACCTGTCATTCTTCATTTTGGGCCATCTGGTCTAGAGGAAAAACATGAATTGGAGCGAGATTGAGCTTCAACACATCATAGCCATTCCCAAAGGTTTACACCACATGTGTGCTAAAAACATTAAATTTTAATAAACACTAAATGAAGTGATTATTGAATTGCTTATTTTGCTGGACTTGAACCAGCCGGAGCAAAGTGTGTGTGTGTGTGTGTGTGTGTGTGTGTGTGTGTGTGTGTGTGTGTGTGTGTGTGTGTGTGTGTGTGTGTGTGTGTGTGTGTGTGTGTGTGTGTGGCTGGTAAGTAGCTTCCCATCCGCAGTCCCTGCCAGAACTCACAGCTGCATGTGTGTAGGTCCGCTTCAAGGAAACAAGCACCAGGTGAAGCCACCTGAGAACACGGACTCAACTCAAGTTGGCTCTCTTTTTGCTCATGGACACGGAGAGGGGAAAAAGCAGTTTTTGTGAGCGCAAGTCTGACCATCTCAGTACCGCATCACTGCATGTGTTGGAACATGAGAGTTTTATGTTGAACACTGGCTGTTGTGTTGGTTTTATGATCTTAATTTTCATTTGAATCTTGTTGGCTGCTTATTACAAACGGTTATACAGGCTTTATTATTTGGTTACTGGTAGAGCAGCATAACTAGCAGAAACCTCTGCTTTATAACCAAGTATTTCTGTTCGGAAATTGAGCCTGAGGTTCTCTTAAAAGCAGAGTTGTTTTGCCATTTCAGAAAAATTAATTTGTGTGCTTTCAAACATTTTAAGAAATTCACAACTCTTTAGACACCATATTACATAGCTGGATGTTTTACATTTCGAGTAGCGCACACCACTGTTAGGGGCCTAACCTACCAAACTTGTGCTCCATAAAAGTATGGCTACATTTAAACATTACAGTAATAAGATATGTGTGTGATTATAAATGTTTAATTGTGCTGTGAGTTATCATTTGTAAAAGGGGTGCATGACAAATTGTCAGGAACTGGCTAGGGGCAGCCTGCCTACCCATCGCAGCTGTACCAGATCAGCCTATTAGCTCGACAAACAAGTTCCAGTCCGTCTTCCTCCACCCCAAAGCAGAACAGTCCATGAGTGGCAGTTGCTGCTGCCAGTGAGATTATATTGGGGAGAGTGGGTAATCAATGCCCAGGCACTAGTGGATTCAGGAGCGGCAGGCAATTTTATGGATATCGCATGGGCAAACTCCGCTGGTGTGCCAACACAGCTTTGCCAGACACCGTTTCGTATCAGCTCCTTCAATAGGCAGCCATTAGGAAAAGGGGTGGTGGAGGACGCAACACACCTTATTGGGGTACAAGGAGCCAACTCCTTCAGTATTCCAGGCCTTTGTAAATCATGTCTTGGGGGACTTCATGAATCGCTTTGTCTTATTGTACCTGGATGACATACTGGTGTTTTCCTTTTCTTGAAATGACCACGTGGGGCATGTGCGGCATGTTGTGGAGCACCTGCTACATCATGGCCTGTTCGTGAAGGGCGAGAAGTGCCAATTCCACCTGTCGGAGGTGTCTTTCTTGGGGTTTATCCTAAGCCCGAGGGAAATTGAAATGGACCCAGGAAAGGTTGAAGCGGTGCCAGCCTGGCCCAAATCCTGACAGTCAGGGAATTACAACGGTTTCTGGGGTTTGCTAATTTCTACTGCCACTTTATATGGGACTTCAGCACCATCGCTGCCCCTCTGACTGCACTACTATGTGGAAGCCTGAAGCGCCTGCAATGGACTGACGTTGCGGTTTTGGCCTTCTGGACCTTGAAAAAAGCTTTACCACAGCACCTGTGCTAAAACATCCGGACTCAACCCTTACAGTTTGTCGTAGAGATCGAGGCTATCATGGTCAGGGTAGGAGCAGTGCTCTCACAACCACATGGCTCTCCACCCCGGATGCACCCATGTGCATTTTTCTCCAGGAAGCTCTCTCCAACGGAGCAGAATTATGACATGGGCAATTGCGAGCTTCTGGCAATAAATCTCACCCTGGAGGAGTGAAGGCATTGGCTGGAGGGGGCCACACTACCTTTTGTGGTACTCACCAACCACAAAAACCTCCAATATTTGCAGTCAACCAAACGGTTGAATCCTCGTCAGGCCTAGTGGGCCCTGTTCTTCTCCCACTTTCTATTCACTGTTTCTTCCAGGCCAGGCTCCCAGAATAAGAAGGCTATCGCCCTATCCCGACTCCATGAGAAGGACTGTGACCCACCCAAATCCAGAACGATCCTCCCAGCATCATGTTTCGTGGCCCTGGTCCAGTTGAGGTTCTGGGAGGACCTCCAGGATGCACAACAAACAGACCCAGGTCCACAAGACAAACTAGGTGGGAAAGAATATGTCCCAGCTGCACTGCTTCATTAGGTGCACAATTCCCCAACAACGGGGCACCCGGGGATTTGGAGGACCCTCCAGCAAATCCAGCAGCAGTTCTGGTGGCCCATTATGTGGGAAGACGTCACAGGCTTTGTGGCAGCTTGTGATATCTGTGCCCGGTCCAAGGTTCTCAGGCAACTCCCAGCAGCAGAGTTGGAACCCTTGCCCATCCCCAATCAGCCCTGGTTCCGTATAGCGCTGGATTTCCTCACAGACCTACCAGTGTCCAGAGGTAACACCATCATCTTGGGGGTGGTCGACCAGTTCTCCAAGGCCTGCCGCCTAGTACCCTTGAAGGGCCTTCCCACAGCCATGGAGACAGCTGAGTTGGTTTTCCTTCATGTGTTCCAGCTATTTGGACTCCCTGAGGAGATTGTATCCGACCAAGGACCCCAATTCATGTCAGCGGTCTGGAGGGCCTTCTGGGGAAGACTAGGGGTCAACATCAATCTGACCTCGGGTTACCATCCTCAGGCTAATGGGCAAGTTAAACAGCTAAACCAGGAGATTAGTCGTTACCTCCGGAGTTACTGCAGCCAACACCAGGCAGACTGGAGCTGTTTTCTGCCCTGGGCTGAATATGCTCAGAACTTCCTGGTGCATTCATCTACTAATCTCACTCCTTTCCGTTGTGTCCTAGGTTACCAACCCCCCCGTTTCCTTGGGACCCAACCCTAAGCAGTGGATGAGTGGTACCGAAGGAGCGGGCATGCAGTGGATGAGTGGTACTGAAGGAGCAGGCAGGTTTGACAGTCGGCACACATCCACCTCCAGAGGGCGGTTTTTTGCAGAAACGCGACGCTGACAGGAAACGACGACGGGTCTCCTTTCCGGTAGGACAGAGTGGCTATCCATGAGGGGCCTCAAACTGAGGCTACCCTTGAGGAAGCTCAGCCCATGATACATAGGCCCATTCCAGATACTCAGATGTGTCTCCCCAGTCTCTTACCGCCTCCAGCTGCCTTCCCACTACAGACTCTGCCCCACTTTCCATGTCTCCCTCCTGAAGCCCTACTACTCATCCTCCTTGCAACGTAACTGATTACAGCCATCCCCACCACCACCGGTTGTGGCGAACGGTTCGCCAGTGTATCAACTGAAGGCACTCTTGGACTCCAGGCACCACCAGGGGCGTCTGTTCTACCTGGTGGACTGGGAGGGTTATGGGCCGGAGAAACAGTCCTGGGTGCCTGCATGCGACATCCTGGACCCATCGCTGATCACTGATTTCCACAGACTGTACCCTGATTGTCCAGCCACACGTCCCAGGGGCCGCCCTCTTCGGGCGTGGGTGTCTGGACCCGGTTCCTAACAGTACCCCCTCCCCTAGGGGCGGCCAACCTATCCATCGCAGCTGCACCAGATCAGCCTATTAGTTCAGAGATAAAAGGCGCGGGGCCGAACGGCTCCAGCATGGGATCTCATCTGTAGCTGCTTATGGCTACCCTGTGTTATCCCTGCACTTCCTTGTTCTATATTAAATATCTTTGTCCCTGTGAACCCAGCCCCTCGTGTCGTGTCTGCAATTGGGTCCCCTACTTCCCCTATTGCTGTGGTGACACAAATGCATAATAAAGTTGTTTAGTCACAGCAGTTTTTTTTTTGTTTAAATCTCATTAAATTGACTCTTCCGGCCAAGTCCAAATGAAATGTGGGATACACATCTTACTCTGTTTCTATAACTTCTACCTTGAACATGGATATAAGTGCAGGAATGGGATTTGAACCAGGACGTTCTGAGATGCAGAACGGTGGACACCAAATACTTTTGTCAGTTTCAACTTATTTCAGAAAAAAATGAGTTACTTGGAAAAAGTGGACGGGCGCCAATACTTTTGGCCACCCCTGTCGCCAAGCTGCAGTACACAGAAGCTCACAGCAAAATGTGAAGGCTGTGGTTTCTCCATGCCCAGTCACTGTAATGGCCTCATGTTCTTGTTCAGTGTCCTCAGGAGAATGGAGACACCTTTGAATTTGAAGTTGAGACCCCTGCTGACGCTGACTCTCCTGGGGCAACCACACAGTCCGTGTAGTGTGTGTGTGTTTATAACAACACTGATGAAAATCCAGCACTGACATTGGCTGTGGAAACATCCTTACGTGCCTGCTCCTCTAACGTGCACCTTGAAAGAATTCAGTGGTGTGATAGAGTCAGAGAAAAGGAAAAGATGCTTTGTTCACTGTTCACACAGCTTTGCTGCCAGGCACCAGGGTCCTTTTGGCGCATCTCCTTGTGAGTGAAGTTTACATTCTGGACCTCTTTCCCTCACCAAACCCTCCAGATATTTTAGCAGTTGTGCATTGCTAATTTTTTAACTTCCCCCTGCACTGAATAACATAAATGGCGGGGATTGCTTGTCAGTGTAACTTATCGTGAAGCTGGAATAATGTGGGACTTGCGGGATTGCGTCTGCAGATTGACAAGTGGCTGAGCAGTGAGAGTGGTGAAACTGTTGCCAAGCAGGCAGAAAATCTCTGTCCCCTACAAATCAGCTCTCCTTGCTTTGCCGCTTTAAGTTGAACCGCGGCTGACTGCAGAGGTGAGAGACGCTTTGCTGAATGTAGATGATTTGCGTGATTCCAGGAGGATTTATTTTTCTTTTTAATGCACAAAGGAAACCACCCAAATCCATTTCCATACAACATTGCAGCTGATGAGTACAACATCACTTTCCATTTTTTAACTTTTCCAGAGAAAAGAGGTTAAATCCTTCCACTACATCCCTGTAAATCCTAGAAAGGGCTTCAGTTTGAAAGCCCAAACTAACAGGTGGGTCAGCATGGGAAAGGGGTACAGCAGCTGGCCAGGCAAGATGGCCAAGCTTGGTCCACATCTCCCGGTGCGGCGATGTCAGTTTTGCAGGCCATATTGTGGAGTGGAGTTCAACCTTTGTCACAGAAATGCTGAGTTCTGCACAAAGACACCAATGAACCACCGAGTTCTGTTGCTCAGCATGAACCCAGAAGCTGCACTGCAGCTCAGCAACCACAGAGGTTTAAATAGCACAGATGTGTTCTGTTAAATTAAAAGCCCATTTTGAGCATGCTTTTCAACTCGTAACCCCTGCAGATTCAATCTTGCCATGAAAACTGGGAAAATATTCATTTGCACTTAAACGCAAGAATTTTTAAACTGAAGGTCTGTTTTTTTCAACATAGTGGTCATCTCACATTCAGGGCACCTGAATATTTTTATTGTACTTGGTATGGTAAAATATCAGAGCAGCTGACCAGAGTTAGGGCATAAATGCTGAATATTCAGCGCCGATGAACCTTCACTGAGAGCTGAGGACTACTAACAAGAGTAAGTGAAAAGGCCACAAATACAGAAGAGTGAAAAGCTGTTCTTATTCTCTATGCAGAAATTAATTTTTCAACACTGCTGAGACATGAATGGAGGAATGATTTTGTATTCATTTTTTGTCATAAATTTCCCATCTTGACTGACCTCAGGTTGCATGCATGTGAGTGATGAAGGGGATCCACTACTGTTACCAGGAAGAAGCTGGATCCAGGGTTTGGACTGAACTGCGAAGCGTCCTTGTTGTGTCTGTCAAATGTCTGTTGCATGAACCTGGGGTTCGATGTGAGAAGGACAAAGGCAGGAACTGGAGCTTCTCCATGCAAGAGATATTCGCCATTTATAGAAAAGGGGCAGAACGTTTATGTCCAAATATTGGCATCGATGTTGTGGGAAGTTTCAGCTTTAAGTTCAGTCCCGTTCTTTATTTATTTATGATTTTTTAAATATGATAGATGCTCATGGGTAAAAAGTAGTACATTAATATCTTCACTGAATGAAAGACAGGACATTCAGAAATCCACGTAGCTCTGCTTTAGTCGCACCCAAAAGCTGCAGTGAAGGAACAAGAGGTTCCGCATTCATACAACAGGAATAATGAAAGGAAAGGTGTGCTTCTGACAATCTTACCTCACAGATGTAGCATGGAGGTCTGAGTGAGATGTTTGCCCATGGACTTGGGACCTCCAGGTGCAGTTTATGGGAAAATGGAACAGCATGAAAGTCCCAGAAAGGGGGGAGGGGGGGCACGGTTTTGCCGCAAGTGTAGCAGAAGTCTCTGGGTGCCGCTCAGGTTGTCTTTTCTTGGCCTTCGCACTGGGATTTCATTCTTGCGCTGAGGGTTCTTGGATGTGCTGGTTGAGTTTAGGTCTTTTGCACTGGAGTTATGGACCTGAAAGATAAAAGCATCTACCTGAATTCCTGACACATTTGCTCCCCACTCAGCATGAGCTGGCATGGCATCCCGATGTATGACAAATATTAAATGAAACTATACAAGGCCAATAGCGTAATTGATTCTCTTCTTTTTAATGAATGACTTCATTTATTTATCTCAGGCTTGAGTAGAACAGCAGCAATGCCTGCTTTATTTTTTCCAGACATTAAGCTCTCTTGAGTTCAAGCTATCTGTCAAGTTCTTGATGCCTATTTGATGTTTTCTGTCCTGCTTAACATGGCTTGGCTGCATGGGCTTGTGCTTGGAAGCTGGCCACCCTACCAACAGAACCAGGATCAATGTGCCATCACAACAGACAAATATTCCTCTCCAAGCATTACGTCTCGCATTGATCTTTCATGAAGTGCCACGGTCAGCAGCTGCTGCTCCACCTTAAGGCCACAGCGGTCCCCGGCCGCTAAGCTGAGGAGCCTGTGACCCCCGGGCTGGACTCAGGTTCACTGTAAGAGCTTCATGCAGCACCATTACCTAAGCCAGTCCAATAGTTTTCAGACTAATCGATGGATATTCGCTCCCCAATTTTACAGGTAGTTTCATGATCTCCTAAAGTGACTATTACAGATCTGTTTGTACGTTGGGATTTTACCAGGTTTGCTGCCCAGTTTCAGCTGAAGGACAGCCATTAACTGTGTATCAGTGTCCCATTGCTTTGGTCTGTTGTTAAGGTAAAGCGCACTTGTCGCACCTGAGCTGTTCATCTTGCTCCTTCCAGTCCATAAAATTGAAGGGTAGAACTGCATCATTCAAAGATTCCTTCCTTGCACCTCCTTGTGATTTTCCCGCTTAGTTTTCAGGCTACGTTGAAGGTCAGTCATTTCTCAGCCAGGACTTATAAAGGAGGAGATGTCAGAAGCTCTGGAATATGAAAGAAAATTGGTTTTCTGATGGGATACTTGACCCCTCAAAATGAAATGTAGGGTGGACATTCTGTCCCATCTGAACCACTTTGCTGTGATTTGAGGAGTGCAGGGCTTAACCAGGACATGAACATTGTTCAGCAACAGCTATGAGAATCACATGGATTAGCGTCAGTAGAGCTGAACTTTTGAAACTCGAAAAAGGTTTGAGGTTCAGCTCTCAGGAGGGGTTCAGATTTTGTGCTATGCTAAGAGCAGGGTTATCTACCTCAGCTTCTCTGGTAAATGTCAAGCAGTGTAACTATAAGCTGTGTTGGTTGAGAACAGTGCAGTCACATTGGACAAAGTTCTCATGATGCAGCCTTAGGCATGTTCATCTGTCTTACCTCATTGCCTGGGATCTTGTCCTGGGTTCTTGTGCTGTTTGACAGCTTTCAGGTGAGTTTGCTGTGGCCTTGGTCGCCCCAGGCGGTGGGGCATCTAATGAGGATTTGTCGGTTTCCACCTAAGGTCCTCGGTGACGCAGTCTGAGCTCCACTGGCCCTGGCACTCCTTGTGTCTTTCTAGAAAGTTCTGACCATCCTTGAATGTCAGCCTGGTTTAACTTGTCAGAGTGCCTCTGTGGAGCTGTCTGCGCTCCCCCTTGACAAACTCTCTTTGAATTGACGGGGGACAACATGTCAGTCGCACATCAGCTTTTCCACGACCAAGACAAAGTACAATGTGAAAAACATCACACATATTTCTGCATAAATGAGCAGCCAATGAGCCGCCATGCTGAGATATAAGCCAATATTTTCATATAAGAGATCACAGTACGCAAACATCGCTGAATGCAAAGGCGGAACCGATGTATTATTAATAAGCTGAGATTTGTAAATACCACTTGCATGTGAGGGTCCTGGTTCTTCTGCAGCAGCATTACTAGCCTTCCACAGTCATCCTTCCCTCTGGCACAACAGGGCTTCTGGAAGCTTCACCACATTGTGCTCTTTAGTAACTGCCTGCTCAGCGGAGGATGCGTCTTTAACACCGATTCCCCCCGGGGCGCTCAGGTCCAAATCGGCACCAATGGCTGGAGGAGGAACATTCCAGAAGAAAGTTTCCACACACCTCATCTCTCTATCTCCTCCAAGCAGATTTGTGTTTGTGTTGTGTCCTAAAACATCAGAGAGGCACCAGGTGTAAGTCTGAATGTAAGTTCATCCATGTTTATGTGTCAGTTGTCCTGCTGGAGAAGCTGAATCCAGGTGCAGGTTTGATCCGGCTCAGTCTGTGTGGAGTTTGAATGCTTTCCCTGCCTTCATATGGGTTCCCTTCAGGCGCTCCAGTTGCCTCCCACAGTCCAAAGATGTGTTTCAGCTGAACTGGCAATTCTAGACAGCCTGTAGGGCATGTGTGTGAGTGATGGCGCTGCACAGATGAACAAATGAGTGTAAAAGTTTAGTTTGCTGTATGGGGTACTGTGAGAGACCGAACAAAAGTGTCAGCTAAACCTGAGCTAATAACCATGCTTTTTTGCTCTGAACAAAAGCGCTATTTTAATGAATGTTAATAAACCGATCAGAGATTATTTGTGAGCGTGCTGGCACATCGGGGACACCTGCTTTCGCTAACACAGACACATGGGCCTTGTCAGCCAAGAGCATCAGTGACGTACAGTAGTGCCTGCGCAGCCAGGGGTGTCACACACTCCTCAACACACAACCCACGGTCACATTTGCGTGTTCCTTCAGCGGGCCGTGTGGTGCAAAACCATAAGAACCTGAAGCAACCGCACTGCCGTTGTTCACAAATCATTGTTTATTCAACTGAGAGCTTTGTTTTCAGTCACCTTACATGCTTTTTCTTTCCAATTTCTCTGTTCATCTTTGTTTTAAGCAGAAAGGTGATAATGCTGTTTTTTGTATTTTTCGCTGCACGCAGAAGTCTCACCTTTCTGGATCATTGTCCTTAAAGTCGAAAAACAGCTCAACTTTATAACTATTTCACATTTTGTTGGCAATGTATTTAAATTCAGATGCTGAGATTCAAAGCAGGCTGTTATCTGTGGGATCAACAATGTATTCACCTACACAAATAATGATCGCTTTAAACGGATTCTTTAGATTCTTAACACAGGATTGCTGACATTTCAGCAAAAGACTTTCGGTTTTATTGAAGATATCGGCTCTGTAGCTCCATTTGATGAACCAGCGAGTTAATTCTACACAAACAAAAAAGCATATTTAAATTTTATCGGTCTTGCGGGTTTTTCCATTTCTGCCGCACAAAGAAAACTAAGAACTTCAGCACCTGATTCAGTCCATCATAAAGTTTGTTTTTGACTCCTGGGCTTTTGCAAGGTCTTTCTTTTCCCCGCGATGCCGATGTGACGTCAATGACTTTGACAGCGCCGTACTTTGGATGCTGTCCTTTCATGGGCACCGAAGACGACCTGCAAGGATCTGTGATCTTGTCTCGTCTTTGCGGTCCTCCGCGGACAACGTGGGCCGCTTCCACAAGGATGCTCTCACTCTCCTCCAACCACTGGGGGGTGGAGTTTGCATTTTGCTGAGGATCTACTCGGCAATGCAGCAGCCCCAATCCAGATGGGCAGATAGGCAAAGACTTCACCACCAGCAGGAGACATTTAGAACCAGAATCAGCCCAAACAAAGCAGTTAGCTCAGCATCTGTCACAAATTAAAGCTTTTTTTTTGTCCTTTTTTACTCCGGTACCCCCAGGAATCCCCTGATCAAAGGGTTTCCCACCTTACAACTCCTGGAATCGGACCTGGATCCTCCAAGCCAGGACAAGTAGTTTGTGTAAATGTGTGAATGAAAGATATAAAGTAATAGCTGAAATGTCACAAATAAGAGTGTTTCAAATAAGAAGCTGGCATATTAAACACAGCAGAAGCAAACTGGAATGCCATTTTGCTGAAGAGACCCTCTGGCTTTGGCCTGCACTGTTTCCACTTCCAATTTGTCTTGTAATCCCAGCAGAAACTGATGTGACCTTTCCATGTGCTCTTTGCTAATAATATGTGGAGTCCTGCCACATGGCTGCGCTTTACCGCGCAGCTTCCCTCGTTTCCGTAGCAACCCAGTAAAGTTTGCAGGACAGCGACAGCTGACAACTGAAACGAAGATGTCGAAAGTTAGAGGATCGCCTGACAGCTCTTCCACAGCCGTGCACAAACCCTCCTTTAGGAACCGAAACACTGTTTTGATCACGAAGCGCTTTGATAAACGCCTGTCTGCCATCTTCTCTGAACGACTGTCAGCTACAAAGCAGCCCCCACACTTGATGCTCAACTGAGTTTTAACAAAGCTGTTTCCTGCATTTTGTCTGTAAGGCAAAAGCACAGTGTTTACAAGAAGCTGTGTATTTTATCCAAAAGAACACGGTCAACGTGTTCATTTTTTCTGCTGATCTGGCTGCCCTGTCGGCATTAGGTGAGTCACCGAGAAACTGCAAATTCAGACAGATATGGGGCAACCCTGCACAAGGAATAAAGGCTGCAGCGTTAACGCAGGGGCAGTCACGTAGCACTAAGCGCCAAGCAGGAGTCCACGTCTCGTCCCAATGCTCACCTATGTCGATCCAACTCAAACACCTTTGTTTACTATGGGCGCTGTAGTTGTTAGAGCTGCTGTCTTTGGACTGAAAGCACCCAGGTTTGCATCCATCACCTGCTGTACTGCCCTGGGTCAGCAAAAATGATCCAACTGCATAAACAGGTAAAAAACTGTGAGCAGGTTACTGTGAACAACTTTAGAGAAAAGTGTCAGCAAATTAATAAATGTAAATGGGGTGGAAGTAAGGCGGTCAAACAAGTGGAGAGCGCTGGTGAAGAGAGAAACCATGCTGATTTCTTTAAAGTGTGAGGGAATATTATTACATATTTCAATTTTGAAAGATAAAATGGAGGTTGACTGTAACAAGCAGGTAGGAGACAACCTGTAGAACAGCTGGATGAACACCAGGCTGGTACATTAACATTTAAATTATTAATTGTTTGTATAAATTAACATATATGATGGCAGCTCAAATTGCCATCCTCTTGGTCGGTCCCATGGGCCACTTGAAAATGCTGTCCAAGTTTTCCAAAAAGTCGAACCTCAGAGCAACGGATGGTTGCCTTCCTACCTGCTTTCCGTGTAGCCAATGGACGTTTCCGAGCGGGAACCTATTTTACTGTTTTTTGACCATACTGAATCTGTTCTTTCTTTTGTGCACAGAATGATGCGAGTTTCAATTCAATTCAATTCAATTCAATTTTATTTTTATATAACGCTCTTCTCGGTGTAGTGATACAGAGCGCTGAACAGGCATGTAAAGGGTTTTAATTCGCATGCACTTCAACAGGTAATATTGTACAGTTAGCCAACTGGCCACACAGGAAAGGAAAACAAAAAAAAAACTCCTGTCTATTAGGGAATAGGAGAAAAATAAACCTCTGGGGGTTCTTGTGCCAGTGGAAGCCCACCCCTCCTGGCCATTCTAAGCAATCCTACAGGTCAGAAATGGTAGTTTTGTCTTTGTTGCAGAAACAGTTATGATAAGTTCCAGTTCACAGTCCAGGCAAAGCCATCCACGTCTGTAGCGTCTGGTCTTTTGTGGATCTTTGTTATTCGTTGAGGTATGGTTGTTCAAACTTTCTGCCTGTTTCCTGCGTACTTGATGATCCGAGTGGTATTTTGCTGCATTTACTGAGCCCGGAAGGAGGTGGACTCTGTCCCTACAGTTCTCTCATACCAGTCCAATGCTGGTGAACACTTGGTTCCAGGCAGCAGAATGATGGGAATCAAATGACACGGTGGCCCACATGGTCTCATACTGCACTGTGCCACCTGCTGCCCCAGCCCATGCTGTCCAACATTGTGTTATCCTTTCCAGTGTCATTCCAAGCCGCCCCACGTTGTCTCCTTCCTTCCACTGCTGTGCTGAAGTGTCCCGTGAGGCCGTTGTCCTTTTCACTGCTGTACCATGCTGTCCCTTGCTGACCTGGCCAAACCATGCAGCCCTTTTGTTTGCTAGTGCAGGACTCACAGTGTCCAATGCTGATCCATCTGCCTATTACTCAAACAGTTGCTTCCATGATGTCACAGGTTAACGTGGCTTCAATTTAGGATTTGGCCAAAAGTTGCACTCCGTCTACAGCTATGTTGCCACAATGCTTCTGCCGTGAATCTAGAATGTTCTACAGCCACTTCTCTGAGCTCCTGCCCATGATTAACAGCACAGATGTTTATTTGGAGGGAATTCCTGGTTAGATGCTCATCAGATAATTTAATTCATTTCAGGTTGTCAAGCCCCCCCCCCCCAGTGTTTATTTTCAGTTAGGTAATGAAAACACAGCAGTGGAATGCCCATCTTGTGGCTGCTTCCAGCTGTGCCAGGCAGCCTCCTCACCCAGCGGGCTGTCTGCCCCCAGACCGTTGTACCAAGGGGAAACGGACACCCATCATGCAGCACGTACCACGGTAAACAAGAGCAGTCGTGACAACCAAACACCATCTCTGCTCATCCTGAAGCTGCTCAGTGCAGCCACCCAGCTATCAACCAGGAACCAAACTCCTTCCTCTCCTAAGTGCTGGCAGAAGCCACTGCCATGTATAATACAGAACTCTTTTTTATTCATGATGTTGACTTGCCGGTTTAATAGTGGGTTTAATTAAATTTCATCGGCTTTATTGGCTTAGTAGTTTAAATCATCCTTACGTAAATGACCGACTTAAATAACTGCGGAAAGTGCAAGGTTGCCGCAGGTAATTGGATTATTTTCCTCTCCTGTTTCGATAGGTGGAATATAATTCCTTGCACCTACAGACGGTGACATTTGCCCATTATTGAGTGAGCAATGCTGAAGAAATGAGGTAAACAGCTGAAATAGTTTAATGAAATATAAGACGTGTCACACATATTTTACATGATTTCAGGAGCACAGGCTCCTTCGAGTCAGTATTTTGCATGTTCATAAGAAGCTGTGTTTATGAAAATTATTGCAGAAAAGCAATGAAAAAACAATGAAAACGCGCTTTAAAAAATTGTCATTATGCTCAGTGTACAACTGTGTATTCTGTTATCGCCAGTTTAATTCTCGGTGGAGTCTTTCGGCTCGTGGCAGCTTCATTGGTTGGAATGCATGGTTTGTGTGGAGGGTGAACCTAAAAAGCTGGCAGCTCAGTGCAGAGCTTGGATGTTTGAGAAATTTGTTTTATTATAATTGTGATAATGATAGTAATATAATATAATATGATATAATAATTATCTTGAATAATAATCTTTCTCAGCCGTCAGTGTGCTGCTTCCAGTTACTCCTCTGTTATTGGAGAACCGGGCTCCGAGTACCACTCCTGTTGCACTGTGTTCAATGCAGATGCTCAACCACAACCACAGCTGCGGTACAGTAAGTCGTTTGCTGCTGCATAAACCTCATGTCATAAATCAGCTTTGCTAAAGACACCAGCCTTTAATAAATGATGACGCTATGAGTTCAAGGGCATTTTAAAAAAGCCTCTGTGGACTGCATTGGTTCCACTGGAATAAACTGTGGTTCGCCATGAATGTTTTCCCAGCATGCAGCTGGCTGGGCTACAGCCGTCCTCTGACTTCCGGTAGCTGTGTGTGAAACTCGTGTCCATACTGGTGTCCTTTGCCAAGCCGCACTCATCCGCAGCCCATTAGCTGTTGACATTTAAGGTTCGGCGTTCAAAACCGTGGGATGAGCAGGAGCAGCAGCTGATCTGTGGTCCTGGCAGAGAACCCTGCAGTGCTCTTGTTTTACCTGCACAACTGAAACTTCAGCATCTGATCAGCCAGGAGTCATTGTTATTAAAGTTTTTCAGCATCATTTAGTGTAGCTGGACCTTTTCTCCAAGTCGACTCACAGCTCTGAATATTACGATTCCTCCAGCTTTTTACCCTTTCCTACTGCTTGTTTTTACCGCATCAGTTTGAGGTGCGTAGCTCAGTCAAGGGTTCTACAGCAGGAACGGCGCTGACACCAGTGATCTCCACACTGTAATGGAGATCTGCCCGAATGAGACACATGTTATTAGCACTAATAAGCAAATAGACATAAGCACAGCACTTTTTCCTCCTGATTCAAATGCAGGTTTGTACTGGATGCTATTATCCGAATTGTCCTGTGTCGCCTGAAAAAAACGGTACGTGCAGGATACGCGGCCGCTTTGGCTGCTGCCCTTCCATTTGGAATGAAATCAGCTAAACAGCAAAATAGCAGGGTACCAATTATGAACCTCAGTCTTATTTATATGGAAACATAATGGGAGTGCATTTTAGTGATACTCCAAGTGCTCTGGGCCCACCACTTTTGTCTGTGTTTTATTTAGCAGTTTGGGAAACTTGGTCTTAATAATTATGTCCGTACGTACTATTCCAAGCATAATTTGCCTATTTTCTCTCTGTATCTGAGTGTCTTTCCCTTCCACGTCTGCATCACATCCCTGAAATCATTTCGGTACAACTCAATTTATTTTTGCGCTGCGATCTTCCCAACAGGTTGCCTCAAAGCACTTAACAAAGAATAAGGCAAACTGCACAGAGGAGTATAACTTCATACCCATAATTTACTTGCTTCTTGTGCTGTCCTTTGACATTTCAAAACACTGCTCCCTGTTTCATGTTGACATTGCAGTCCCGAATGCAATTCAGCTCAGTTCAATTTAATTTTTGTAGCTCCTCAGCAGCAGGTTCCCTCTGCGTACTTGACAGATGGCAGCAAATAGCAGAGGAATGCAAAACACAGAATCACATGGGCAAAAAAACAACACCTGAAGTGAGGAAGCAAAGTGCCTGAGCCCGGTGTGACCTCTAAGGACAAAGGTCAGAAGTCCGCATGGAAACAGCACAACTGACCAAAATGGGTGTTTATGAGCAGGCAGGTGGCTACCTGGATGCAGCCTATCTGGTCAGCAGGTGATGTTTACCAGGTTAGGTATTAAGCGAAAAACAGAGAGACACTGTGGGCTCAGCGTGGTTCCGTTGCCCTTTGGGGTTCCAGGAGTGGCAAATGATACATATGGAGCACATACGCAATATGCCCAAATAGTATGTGGACCCCCCACCCTTCTAATGGCTGAGCTGAGCTGTGTCGGCCACACCCACACAGCAGACAAACACATTCTAGACAACTGTGTGCTTCCAGCTTTGTGGCTGTAGTTTTGGGAAGAAGCTCCTTTCCTGCTCCCCTGTGCACAAAGCAAGCGCCATAAATGCATGGTTGGCCCAGGTTGGTGTGGAAGAACTTCAGTGGCTGCACAGAACCCTGACCTCAACCCCACTGAACCCCTTTGGGATGAACTGGAATGCTGACTGTGCCCTCTCGCCCAACCTCACTGATGCTTTTGTGGCCAACTGGGCACAACTTTCCAAAATGTGGTAGAAAGCCTTCCCAGAAGAGTGGGGGCTGTTATAGCAGCAAGGGGGGGGGGGGCAACTCCACATTAATACCCATGGGTTTGGAATGGGATATTTAATAACCACAAATAGGGAGGTGATGCTCAGCTGTCTGCATATTTTTGGCCATACAGTGCATATATGTTAGTATCACTAATGACCATTATGCAGCAGAAATAAAAGGAAAGACTTTTGGTCCTTTAACATGCCAGGCTCCCGCTTAGCAACAGATAAGGAGATACCAGTGATAACTATGCTGGCGATTGGACCAGCATCAGATGCAGTCAAATTCAGAAGTGATCCCTCTACTCTTTTAATAGATTAAAAATTTCACGTGAAATGGCGTCACTCCAGCATTGACGATGCATGTTAACTCGTTTCTATGGAAACGTAACTGATGTTTGCTAAGCCTGCAGACCCTAGTGGTTCTGCCTGACACTAAAAGATGTGAAATGTTCCACCTCCTGTGACACCGTGCTTGAACATTCTAAGAAAATGCCAACATCATGGGAGTTAGCTCATTAAAACAACTCAAGCAAAGTGATGGTCAGCTCACTCCAGCGAGGAGTCAGAAATAAGCCAGATGAATAGTTTATTTTGCACTGAATGGAAGTGTTGACCTCTTGCACTAACATTCTGAGTTCTAGCTTAAAAATCCATCCATTTTCATTAACCACTTATCCAGCAGTCAGACTCTTTCTGGAAGCAGAGGGCCCTGGGCTACGCAACTGTCCCTGGATGAGACACCAGCCTATCATGGGGTGACCACACACTATGGGACATTTAGAGCAACCAGTTAACCTGAAACATATGTCTTTGGACTGTAGGAGGAAACCAGACCAAATTGGGTTCAAATTTTTGTCCAACCAGCTTGGGTGCTATGAGGCAGCAGTGCTATTCGCTGAGCCCCTGCACCAGCGCTGCTTAGAAATCTTTTTACCAAAACACTAAGCAGAACAACCAGAGCAACCAACACTGAGGATTCTGACAATTTGCATTCATCTTGAGTATCTTTAGCATATCGACGCTAATGTGGTCAATATGTGTGATTGACCGCATTAACGTCGATATGCTAAAGATATAAAAATTAAGTCATTTAATGATATTAAATATGGAAATAAGTAATAAGACAAAACATGACCAATAAAATATTTGAATAAATAGATATATAAAGGGATCCAGGTTCAGGGTCTGGCAGAACTGACAGTCACAGCCAGAGCTGCTGTTTCATGTTCACTGCCTGTTCAGCTTCTCCTGCTCACCATGAAATCTGCAATGAAATTAAGATCGTAAGTGTGATGCTGACCGCTGGCTGCAAGGATGACATTTCTGGTGCATTTTGAATAAAATAAGAATGTATTTTACATCTGCGATCAAGCTCTGTAACATTCATTACCCAGGATGGGAGGTAGCCAGGTAAAACAGACACACGCACACATGCAACTGTGTGTATGACCAGAGAGGGGGAGCACTCATGCGGGGGGGTGTTGCACTGGTGACCTTACAAGGTGTCACTGGTGCTACATTTTAATCCTTGCAAGCAAATTTCCTTAATCCACACCGGAGTCTGATGACAGCCGACACCATCGTGAGGCCTCTGCCCAGCAGCGCAGCTGATCCTTCAAGATAAACCTTACATATTAACACATTTAAAAAGTAATTTTAAAAAAGCATGCTGTGCCGGGTGGGGGGTTATGCAAATGAGCTTCTGTAAGGTAAGTGCCAAACTCACTGAGCTACAGCCTGTATATACAGATGTTGAGTAACATCTTGGAGATGAAGAGTCATCTTAATAAAACCAAAACCAAACCCAAAAAGCTAGTAAGTCAGTGCACCACATGGAGCTGGGAAAAATGACTAACTGGCTGATTGATTGATTTGGTTCAATCAATCGATTGATCAATCAATCAATCAGTCAATCAGCCAGTTAGTCACCGACCGATCGATCGACCGACAGATCAATCGGAAAAGCAGACTGTAGCTGGCAACAGTGTTGTAGGTTTATAGTGTGCACCCACATCATGCATGCAGCGTATAAGGCCAGTCCTCAGCCTTCAAACATTTTATTGCTTTCAAAGAAATAAATCAGTTATTATGGAGAAATCTGGAATTTTGCAGTCATCTAAGCATGTAAATCATTTCTGTGTTCTTGCTTTTAAAGCCATTGCATTATTTAGCAATTTACAGTCCTGGGTTTGTATACTATGGTAAACTATTTAAAATGAGCACTTACACTTGCACCAAAGCAGAACCTCAGGACCCAAACCTCCCGTTCTGTGCACAAATCATCGGGTTTGCTGTTCTCTGGGGAATTCCCATTGATATGCAAATGACATGGCAGAATTTTACTTTGCACTACAAAAGCCTTCATCTGCTATCATTTATCTGTATATCTGTTTTCACTTTTCTCTTTCTGAGAGTTTATTTTTGACTGAAATAAGTATTTGCTTTGAGTTCAGGGGAAGACTTTTTATATAACAAATTTGAAAAAGTTTGTTAATTCACAATGTAGAGTCCTGTGGGCAAGAGCACAATTCTGTTTTATTTTAACAACATAAAAGTAATAATCATGTAGTAATATTTTATTGGTGTTATATAAAATATTTCAATAAGAAATACCTACTCTTTTGATTTTGTGTCTCAAGTAATTTAGTCGGTAAAACCACCAGCTTGGACTGCAAGGAGTTCTCAATGCTCCTACTGTTGTACCCTTGAGCAGAGTATTTACCCTAATTTACTCCGGAAAAAATACCCTCCAGTATGATACATAACTTTAAGTGACTGTGGAGTAAAGTTTCCGCTAAATAAGTCACAAATGTGAGTCAGCACTTCACCTTTTGCAAATATGTGATCAAATTACCTGTTGCATAAACAATTCAGAAAGCAGACTAGAAGAAAACCGGAATAAAACAATAGAAAAATGAAAAATGTGTAGCTTTTTCTCACAAATATGAGACCCAGGTGGCCATCAGACATGAGACAGCTTAAATTTCTTTGGTCCAACACAACAGAAAGCAGCAGGAAATGCAAGGAAGGAAAAATGGGATGAAAACATGGGAGCTGCCGGTAGCCCAGGAACGGCACAAACTTTGCAGAAGCCTTGACATTCAGTCACATTTCTGGCAAATGTTCATCCACTTTTCTGCAGTTTCAGAAGACAGAACCTGATAAATCATAGTAAATATCAGTGTTTAGGTGTGTAGCAAGTAGTATTCCTATATTTTTATTTGAAATGGTAAATTAGAAATAAATATTTTATCAGGTATTAAACTTCTTTTCAAAACTGGAGGGCACTGTTAGTCTGTTTTACCAAAACTGTCATTTTGTAATGATTTTTAAAAAAATTTATTAAATGAATGATAATTAAAGAGACAAAAGTATGACGTAACTCATTATTCCGGCACTTTCTGATTCAGTGTAACTTTAATTTTCACTTTGTTATCCTGGAAAAAGCCCTCATGTTCATCATCACACAGCTCATATCTTTATAAATATTTCTAATATCTGCGAGCAGCCACCCAGCACCATACATTGCCACTGTAATAAACTGCTAAGTAAAATCACTGAGAATTTATGCATCACTATCATTAGTATAAACAAATAAGTAAATACATTTTTAAACTTGCTTTGCAGCAGCCTTGCAGTTCAACAGAAATAAGCATGCATCACCCCAAACCATCCAAAGGGTTCATGGCTGCAATAATGCTGTGCAGTTTGAGAGTAATGCAATAAATGTATAGCAGTTCAGTAATATCACTGGCTATTTTAAAGTGTTTGTTGTACAAAGGAAACTTCTGGGAGTGACCTAAAGTTGAGTCCACATGGAGAATCGGTCCTCCTTCAAAATGTGCAGTCCACAGAGCCCGTGGATGACATGCAGCAGAGATCCATGAGACCTTCACACCTGTGGACACCTGAGGCTTCCTATTTGCAGCCAAAGAGGATTTATTCTTGGTGGGGAAAGTCAGTCTCATGACATCTTTGCATCGTTTCCAGCTTTTCTGTGAGATTTGACTTAAACAGGCATGGGGGGGGGGGTGTATAAATGTGTACGTTTGTGTGTTTGTTGTTTCTCATGTGTCTGGATGACTATGAGGAAGACTGTTAATGCTGTGCTTTGTTCACGCCATCTCTGGCCTCGCTGACCAGGATATCTGTGAAGCATGCACACGCACATTTCCTGTGCTTCTATGATCCTTCCGGATGGTCTGCTTGCCTCCTATGCTTCTCTGCCTGAGGGTTAATGAAGCGGCGCATGAGACTGTCACTGCTCGAATCCCAGCTGTGTGTAATTCCAAACCCATCAGATTTATACAGCAGGTCTGAGGTGAATCGCAGTAAAGGGTCCTTAATGTCTGTGCGATGCAGCCATATGTATTTATGGAAATAAAGCAGTTTGTTCAGCAGCTGCTGGTGAATGGCTGCAAGCAGATAAGGGGATGGTGAGTCTTTGCTGTTTTTTTTTTGTTCGCACAGTTTTTCGCGCAGTTTTTCTTACCCGATAAACCTGGCTGAAATTCCCTCGGTCGTCCTGCTTGAGGCCACTGAAGTAATTTTTTTAATGCTCAAGACAGACGGCTCTGCATCTTTATCCCTGTTGTGTAAAAGCCAAAAGGGTTTGTGAGGCAGAGGGGGAGGCATTCCTGGAAATGTTTGTATTGTTGCTATCTCGTTTTTTTGTTAGTTTATTTGTTTGTTCCCCCTGTGGTTGAGCAGAACCCCACCCGGGTTGTTCCAGGATGGACTCTGCATCCCCAGCAGCAGTAACAGAAAACAAAAGGCGAGGCGCTCAGCTACATCCGTCACTTCCCAAAGTCATTTCTAAAAAGTGTGCGGACTTCCTATGAGCTGTTTTTCACATCAAATATAAACTTTATCAGGCAAAGGAAAAGTCATTTCTCAAGTTATCCTCATGCAGACGAAAGTCCAAATTTGTCCCACAACAGCCAAAAACAATTAGGCCATTAAAACTATTATTCTTCTATTTGCTAAAATATCAGTTACAAAGCAGGACTGTGCAGAGGAAGAGCGACTTCCAGTGGCATCCGTGTCTGAAGGTGTCTCTTCCCTTCGTTCCTCCATGGAGGTATAAATAAAACCCATAGCCGTGCGTTAAATTTAACGCCGTGGCTGTTGCTGTTGCTGCTGCTTTGCCTGAGAGCCTTGCTAACCTCATTATTTAAATAAGCTGCAAGCTGCCTAACTCAAGTTCGGTCTCAGAGCGGAGTAAAAAGGCGGCGTACTTGTACGACACAGAGAAAAGGGTGCACTCAGACCTCATATAAAACACCTACAGCATCTGCATTCAAATATTTACCCATTATTATTTCAGTACAACTGCTTTTTTCTGGTCGCGCAGAACTGACCGATGCCACAGTCACAGCCACGCACGTGGGTGCCGCAGCCTACAAAGCTGACTCCTGACAGCTCAGCCCCCACCAAGGAGATGAGTTTAGCGCCGTCATTCCACATGCAGTAGCAGAGCAAAAATTGAATAAACTCTGAAGGGGACGGTCAGAAGTTTCTACAGCACAACAAACAAACATGACTGAGCTGTACAAGGAAAAATGTAACAATTGGACTGAATAATTTTAATCTCAGTTCCAATTTTGCTTCATGAAAGCCTGTAAATAAAATTTCCTTTTGTGAAAAATCTCTCCCTTTGGAAGGAAAGGTTTGATTTCTACAGAATGCTGAACACAAATGATCGTAGAAATGAGGAAGCAATATTTTCTATTATTTCCTGCCCACATTAAGTTAAATATTAAGGAGAATTGATACTTGTTCATCGGATGAGTGAGGCTCGGAAGGATGACAAAGGCGGGTGACATCTGTTGCTGTGAGAGCTCATGTATCCGCTGTGAACATTAAGGTGCTGTCTACTTCTTCACCTCGGTTGCTGTGCTCACCCTCCTCAGAGCCAATGAATGAATAAATGAATGAATGAACAGCACAAGCTATAAATAAATTTTGCTGCAGTGAGTGTAAAATATGTTGGTGATTTCATTTACATTTATTTTAATAATTTATTTTAAATTTGGGAATATATATACTGTATGCATATATAAAAATTATGAATTAAAGAATGTAAAGAGTGCAAATCATTTTTTCCATTAGTTCCTTCAGTTTGAAGTTGAACATTTGTGACACTGCCTACACACAATGAAACAAAAGAGCTTCTCCTCTGCCAGATCTTTAACATTTCAGCCTCTATGAAAGTCGGACATCTGTGGTGACTCATATGGTGACCGGGAGTATCGTACTGGAAGAATTGTGCTGTTCTTTTCCTTTAGACTGACACTGTAGTAAAAATCAAGGTAAAGTGTGAAATAGTAACACCTTCGACAAGTAGTTCCTTATGGCTTGGATACATCAGCTGCAAGTGATGCAGAACCTCAGTGATGTAGAACCTCAGTGATGTAACATTAGCCCACCCCACCGGTTGGTAACCAGAGCATATCTGTTTCTAAATGCCAATGAGTTGATGTAAACATGGAAAGAAAGCAAGTAAAGTGTTTCCAGAATGTTCTGTCTTCCACTCGTGTCCTTACTGGAGAAAAGAGTCCAACGTTTAGCATTGCGATGAGCCACACATACTTTTCCACTCAGCCTTCGTCTCCTCCTTTCTACATCCAGAGGGAGTTCTGGCCACGTTTGCGCCAACATCCATTTGCCCCCATCTGTGATGTCCTTACACATCCCATCCACACGAACCTCACACTTTTCTACAACTGACAGTTAACACCGATATGAACATAATATAAAATAACAAAATGATTTGTAATTGCTCCTACTATTTAATGCATAATATGGAACAATGGCAGAATCGTGTACAAATGCGCGAAGCTGTGAAAAATATTGCTTTGGTTGCGCATCTAATGATCAAACTGCGAATGTCGGTAAAAAGTGAAGGCGCTGCCGGGGATTTGAGAGAGATTGAAAATGTCGGGATGAACCTGCTTCTTCAGAGATGGAAATAGAAAACAATCTCCCTATATTAGCAAAACAGTTATTTTCCTGTTTAGGAACAGACTGTACACACGGATCAGCTGCTGATAGGGCAACTCTGAGGGTCTCCTGTGGCCATAAGCATCTCTCGGCCTTTTCATCAGTTGAGGCTCTTATTAGAGGAGTAAATGTCACCCAAAAACTTCCCTGTTTCTCTGCAATTTCTGCTAAAGCGCATTTATTTATTGACAAACCGTGTTTGCTTTTTACTTAGCTGAGGCCTAAATGTGGCAGTTAAAGCTGCTGTGCCAGTAAAAGGTGTCAGCCCAAAAGTTTGTGAGTCTTGGGAGTTCTAAAATTAGTGGCTTTTAATAGAGAGCTTCAACAGCAGAGGCATGGGGGGCATGGCAGCTACATACCGACCTCAACAGCAAAATAAAATAGCAGGAAGTCTACGGGAAAACGGCACGGAAAAAGGATCTGAATTTTTCAAAACCAAAGTTCAAGGGGCTTAAAACTGAGCAAGAGACGGAAATGGTTTACAAAAGCCTTCATCTTGGAGGGCATCCACACTGTGACTTTTGCTTTATTTGGGGGCTCGGCTCAGTGCAGAGGAGCCAGAAACTCCATTCTGCTGAGCTGTATTTAGGCTGGACTGTGGGAATTCTAACAGACCCGCAGGACCCTCCAAAGCCTCCTGATGTCAGTCAAGGTTTTCATGATGACATTTGATTTAAATTTTTTAGAGACAGAAGGCCGACTGTCATGAAGATGCAGCACCCCAGAGAACTCAGGGACCCGGCCTTCCGGAAGGAAAACCTCGGTTTTGTGCTCCTCTAGGCATAGCGTCATTTGCTGTTGAGCGGTGTTCACATTTGTCTGCGCTTCATTCTCATTCTTGAGCTGCTGGAAACAAGGTGGTGCTGAGAAATGCCCATCTTCCTCGACACAACACAGTTCATCTTGCTCATTTCCTTAGGAACGAAGTCCAAGCAGCTTGCTTGCTCTATGGATCCTGCACCTGCACCATCACCTCTGGATCTGCTCACATGCAGGTGTTCAAGGTGTTGGCCTTTGTGGACACCAAGTTTGTGTCTGTCTTTCATTTTTTTCCATTCATTATAAGCGTATTTTTGTCACTCGTTTTTAGACAACTCTCAGCAGTCTGCAGGGAAGCTGTGTCTCTGCATCTGGATGGACACTGGAAACAAAAAGTCAAGAATAAGTGAAGCAGGGCTGCCTCAGAGGCAGATGGCCGTTTGAGAAAACGTGCCCGAGTGGAACAGGAAGGGAGATGTTTGCTGTGGAGGCCCAGCTTTAAGTGCTGCATTCATTTATTGAAGCCCGTAGCCACATTTGTGCGTTGCTAAAAACGGGGAGTGTTTTTCTTTTAAGAGTTTAAACACCATCAGTCACACCTCATTGGCAACTCCAGATCGGAAAACAGGCTTAAGCCTCAAACAGCAGAAACTCCTCTCCTGACATTTACATCACGGCCGTTCTTTTCATCGGTGGCTTTGATCCGGTTGAGACCGCCATGTCGCTTCTAGTTACTCTGGATAATTGACTCAGCGTCTTCCCTTTGGCCATATTCAGCATTCTTACGAATGTCAGCGGCTCTGTGAGCTCAGTGGCTTTCACAGTTGCCACAAGTAGACAATAACCTCCAGGGATCCACAAGGGAGCCACTGCAGCCTCTTCGCTCAGCCACCACTGCCCAACCTGCAATTTACTTTCGGCTTCTTCACTTATCGACTGAGCAAACTCTCATTTGTCTCAGGCTTGATCATTTGGGGGTAAGTTTTACCTTCTGAGGCTTTTAGATGAAATACGTGAGTTATGCCGTATCCCATATACAATCAGTTTGTTGAACTGATTTCCTTCATAACTTCACAATCACTATTACCCCAGTGCATAAACAATAAAAGCTTTACAATGTCAGCATACCTTGATTTATTCAGGGTTTTTCTCTGCAATAGTTGCAATAACTTGAAAAAAAAGATCAGCAATGTTTTAACCTTTTTACCAAGCTGCACTACAAAACTAAAGAAAGAAAGAAAGAAAGAAAGAAAGAAAGAAAACTAAATAAAAATGGCTGAAAATGTAAGTACATTGTGTCTACGCCTATTCTGTTCTGGATGTTCACTGATCAATAAATATGATCAATGAATACAATTGCACTGTTAGACAGTTGGCTTTAGGGGGACTGCTGCCATATTCTCTGTGTGTGTGTGTGTGTGTGTGAGTGTGTATATATGTGTGTGTGTGCGCCATTTATCAGAGGAAGTGAAAAAGCTTACTAATAAATAGAAAAAAAATTAATAAATAAATACTTTTCTCTCTGCTTTGAAAAATTATGGGGACAATATTTGCATTTTTATGTATTTTCAATTTTAGCAAAATGAAAAGCTAAAGTAAAAATTATGTCAAAAATCAAACAGTGGAAACAAAAAGGATTTATTTATAAATTATAAAACATAAAAAGTTAAAACAGACTTTTATTAATGTTCATGAGTGAACTTGAACAAAAAACTGGAGGTTCCTACTGCATATGTGAAGGTGAAATGTACTTTTGCAAAATACTGTATTGCATTCCGGTGCCAACTGAACAGGATTTGTTGCTAAATCGTAATATATTATTTATTTATTTTTTTTAAAGGGAATTAAACTAAGTTTGGGCAAAAACAACTGCTAATTTCTCGTCCGATTTCTGTCTTGGAAAACTGCATCAATAAATGTAAAGATGCTTCATGTCACAGAATCAGTAATGAGTCCTCCGCAGAGGCACCTGCATTCAATGAAAAAGCACAGAAGTGAAATTTCAATTTTCCCCCAAATAACTCACTCGTTTTCTAGCTGTTGATTTGCATTTTGTGTTTCCCTTTATTCTTACAGTCAAACAGTAGGAGCTGGGAAGGGCATTTATTCCCGTTGTCTCAGGCCCAGTCCCCCGAAGGACAATGAAGGCTGTGGCGAACTGCTCATCCATGTGCTCGCTGCTCTGTACCGCATTACTGTACCTACTGTACTGCTGTGGTGCCATTACTGTACCTGCCATATCCACTGGGCCTCCAATACATCTCTCCTTCACAGGTACCATTTTGGCTTCATCTAGACCCATTTTTGAGCATTTTGCTGCTGTTTGACTACCTAAAGAGTCCAAATTTGAGCCGTCCTTCAAAGTGTCATCCAGCACCTGCAGGACTGCCAGGTTGGCTCACAGTCAGGTGGCTGCCCCCTGTCTTAGGAGCGCAGGAGAGGCTGTTTGCCCTTTTCAAGCTTCAGCCCCCAGGAACCTCCAGTATCTGCTGAAGACCTCGGATTCCACGGAAACCGGAACCCCAGCAGCGATCCTCGTGCTTAGCTGTGCGGCGTAGCTGTGTTTTATTTCAAATTTATTGTATTCATTTGCGTTTCTCCTTCATTTCATTACATTTATTCAGAAAACTCTGACAAACTTACGTGCATTGCTTTGCTTACCTTTGTGATTAATTTCTGTTTTATTTTGTGTCCTTTGTTTCCATTCCATAAGTCTGCCATCCACATTTCACAGCCACTCTTTCCTCCCCTTGCGCTTTTGTGTGCCATGGTAAACAATAAACCTGCACAAAACCTTAGATGAAAGAAGGCAACCCAAAAAGAGGCCTGAACTTAACAAGTGTTTGATAATAAGTACTTGTTGCGTTCAGTTATGCCGATCCCTCTGCCGCCCGCATGGAGCTGGTAAGCACCTATTAAATTGGGATTTTTGTATGCGGGTGCGAACCCTCTTTTAAATCAGCCTAATGTTCCAAATGGAAGTTCTGCCCATGGCCCCAAACATGCAAATTAGGCAAAGATCAGCTCTGCGCTCCTGTCCGCCTCCAACGCACTTGTGGTCCATGTCTATGGATTAGCTGGGAATGACAAAATGGAATTCCGAAACTGTACCATGCAAATGAGATAGCGGAGGCCTTCAGGAACGCAAAAGATGAATCGATTTTCAAAGCACGGAGGCAGTTAATGAGCACCCAGGGACGATTCAGCAACGTGCCGTGGCTGCAGATGGACAGTGCATCCTTGCTCCATGTCCCATCTTTGAATTGATGGTCCTTGGTGCGACCGTCCAAAGGAAACAAGGCTATCATGAACGACCTCACGGGTCCACATGTGACAAATCTCTGCAGCACACAAACCTCCCTCAAAAAGAAGTAAAATTATCTGTTCTGCAACTTAATGCACTACTTTTTCATTCACAGAGGAAGATTGAGGAAACACGACAAAGAAGTCTTTGCAGGTTTGTTAGGTTTCTCCCAAAAGCTGCTTACTTGTGCAGTTTGTGGGACCTTAATGCTGAAAACTAGTGGCCACCGGATCGACAGTTGAGGTCATGTGGCCAAGTCCAAAGGAAAGGGTTTGTGCTGCAATACAGAGCTTTCTATATGCAGGTATTAGATAAATTTCCGTTGCTTTTCCCACTCTGATCCTGGCCTCACTGTGAAACGTGAATTCATTTTTCTGCTCATTCATTTCCTTTTTGAGCACAATTGCCTGTGAAGGGACAAGTGGGCCATATGGAAGCGAGAGGAACTTCTGAGTTCTGAAAAGTTGATAAGCATCCATATTTAACCACTTTTTCAGCTAGAACCCTGCACTTCGTGATCCAATCTGTTTTTTTCCACTGAGACAAAAAAATATAACTGCTTCTGGTTCTTATAAAGTCAACTCTCCCCCCTGCCCTCCCCGTCTTTTGTTCCTGAAGACTGTGAGTCCAGGCACAATGACCAGCAAGCTGCATCCCTGTGAGATGTGAAACATAACCACATTTACATGTGGAAACCAATGTGTTACCTGGGAGGGGGGGGGGTGTGCATTACAAGGTATTTAGCAAATTACCCCACTGTATAAATTAGTAAATCACTGTGAGTCACTTAACCTGCACACTTAACAAGAATGGTTAACAAAAACAAATTTAGTTTTTAGTTTTCAGAAAAAAGGGTCTGCACTCTGCAGGGTTCATTGCATTGTATGGCTGAGGCCTCCTAAAGCCAAACCAAAAGCCCAAGACTCTCAATTTTCATGTGCTTGAACACCCAGGATTTCCACAGATTTTAAAGCTTTGAAGACATTCCTCCAACGCTCATTTAAATATAGAATGAAATGGAAACAAAATGCTGTTCCCATTTTTATTTTGTAATATTTCCACATTTAATTAAGATGCTGGGAAAATCTATTTATCTAGCATAGCCATGACGCCTAGAAGGCAGGGCAATAATTAGTTTTTTTCAAAATTATAGGAACAAATTGTGTTGCAGAGAAAGGATTCCACTGTAAGTTCCCCAAAGTGCAAAGATTTCACTGCGACACCATAGAGAATTCTCAGCAAAATAAACAACACGATGAGTTGGCAAAAAGGAAATTATTGCACTCACATTCTTACCAGAACAGGGGATTTTGCTCATTTCTAGTCAAGGTAAACTCAACAAAACCGCTTATCTTTGCCCTCTTCAGAGACCAACGCTGAAATTGTTATTCTACATGCAGTGTAAATAAGGGGAAAAAATTGTGAGTGCTTAGTCACAAGATTTTTGTTATTGTCAACAAAATAAAATGTGAAACAAATATGTGAACAAGTGAGCGCTGATGAGGAAACAAAGATGCCTGCCGTCTTCATTTGAATGCAAGGCAACAGGAGGGCACAAACCAGGAGCACTGATTTACGGCATCCGCTGTACAGCAATGGCAGCTGCCACTCCAGTGCAGTGAAGCCGTTCATTTACTGGGCCCACAATCTCGGGTAAATGACACTAAAAAAAAACTAAAATATGACCATCAAATATTTAAATGAGTGAAAATTCTTTGGGTTAAGTTGAGGGGTTAGGGTTAAGGTTAGTATTAAGGTCAGGATCAGGCTTAAGATTTGGGTTAGGATTAAGGTTAGGGTTAGGGTCAGGACTAGGGTTAAAATAAGGGTTAGGTATAGGATTAGTGTTTGTGCTAGGGTTAGGGTTTAGGTTTTCAGGTTAGGGTTAAGGTTGGAGAGATTTGAATATAATTTTATAGTTTGCCCATCACAATGTTTTGCAGAATTCAGACAAATGAAGGAAATGGCCTTTTTACCTGAAATGTACATAACATATCAACACAATGATATTGTGCAAAACACTCTGATACAGTATCTTATAGGAACAGCAATCTGCATTTGAGTCTGGGTGCTTTGGTGACATCAGATGTCTAATACCGACCCCCCCAAGCATGAATCTGAGAAACCCTCTGGCTTTAAGTGCCTTTACACCGCATTTTCAGATTATCCATGCATGCCTGCTCATCGACCTCAGTCCAATCCATCATGCCATTCCTGCCTCTCACTTGTCATTGTTTTTGCTCAGCTTGAACCTAAAATGGCTCCAAAGATTGGTGCTGATTGCAATTCAAGTTTATTTTGTCACCATTTCACTGTGCCTTTCGAATGGACTTCTGGAAATTTGCCAACACTGAGATGAATTTTCCTTGTTGAAGCAGGTTCCTCTTCCATTATGCAAGTGCTGTAAAAAAAATCAATTTTTAACTGAAACTAATCGCAATGTAAAGGCACCCATTTGCGAAACAGCATTATTCCCCCACTTATGAAGGGCTTTACCCCAGAATGAGGGCACAAAAAATGTAAGAAAAATAAAACGACAGTGATTTTCAAGGTGAACAATTATTTCTGATCTGCATCTGAAGGATGGCAGCCTTCTAGTGCAGACACCCATATCGACCACGAGCTCGTACATTCCTGTTGCTCAGTGCACGGTGACAGCAGGGTTTCATCGTGCTGTCACAACAGCACCTCCTCAGAGAGCCTCTCATTGTTTCTGAGGCCACGCTGCCACCAGCCGTGCAATAATTACACATCAGGGTGCATATTTGCGTGTGTCGGTGAATCGGTCCCCCGGTAAATTTACTTTCAGCCATGCAGCCAGATGCTTTGAGAAATGGCTCTGATTTGGACTGTTTTTGCCTATTAGCTTGTCCATTTAGCACTTTGCTGAGGAAATAATAATGGGTTTCAGTGCTGCAGGAAGTTGGACGTAAAACTGAAATTCCTTCCATGCGACTGCAAAACTGCTTCACAGAAGTGCATTTTGAAGCAGAAAATAGGCATTTAACTGTAATTTTATCTGTGATCAAATTAACCGATCCTCAGGTTAAGCACAGGATTGGCGTGAGGCACAGGTGCTAAGCTGGAAACAGTAGACAGCAGCTTAAATGAATACATCTTCAAATTGTTGGAGGAAATGGAAAATCCCAGAGGAAACCCTCATGAGCATGAGGAGGACATGCAGGCTCCACGCAGAGTTTGAGTCAAACCCACAGGCCGACAGCCTGGGAATCCTGCTTGAAGTCACTGAGCTCATAATAATATGGGAAAAATCAGCATACAGAAGAACCTGCTTGAGATGTAAAGAAACATTTAAATGTCAGTAGCACACACACTGATCTGAACCTTCTTTTCATTGTAGAGCATTGTAGTGATCTGAGAAAATCAGACAGTCCCCCGTTTTGCTGCGTTATGAGCAGAATTTGATGCTACATCTAAACGGTGGGAATCTTATCTGTGCATGCTTGTAGAATAACTGGGTGGGTAGAAGGTGAGAAACAGATCTCAGAGTTAAAAGGCTTGGGTTGGAATTCCTGCTCCTCCTGGAGCTTCTTTACTATTCTGCAGCACCGATGAATTCAGCCTAAATTTGCACCATGGAAACGGCTCAGCAGTGTAAGATGGTATATAATTTCACGGGCATTAACATCGAACATTTGCTAACTAACATTGTTAGTTGTCTTGCACCAGGGACTCTCACACTTTTTGGTGGTCACCCCTCAATACTACCCTGCTCTGGTCTGGTGACCCCAAATGTTCATACATGCAGTGTTAATGACCAATCACTGTGATGCACTGAGTTTGTTCAATATCATTTACTGAATTTATCACCAACATATGATGGGAGATTTTAAATAGAACAAATTTACATGCACTCACAACACCATTTTTTGTGCCAGTGGCTGTCAGGACGTTGCTTCTCTCCGCAGCTGAGCTCCTCTTTTGTTAAAATTAGGGTACCATTATGGTGCCATATTTAATCCTGTATTCAGGTACAGATGCTGCTTAACAACGGCCTCTACGCTAGTCTGCTTGGCGCAAGATTGATGGACAGGCATGAACGTCGGATTCTACAAATCTTTCTATGATGTGCCTTCATAATGCATAAAAAATGCCTGTTTATCCCCAAACATTGTGCTTCCTGTTTCAATAATCCTGCATATTGTTGCAGTGAACCAATTACCTTGTAACTGCAATATTTGTTTGTGTTGTTTGGTTTTTATGAGACCCTCTCAACCCTCTGAACACCCTTTTGATTCCTAATTCTGGTCTCCCATGGGTTTTGGGGCCACTGGTTTGGGCAAAGGTGTCCATAATTGAGTAAGCTGTGATATTTCAGAAAGCTCCCACTGTTTGCTCAGTGATTTTACCAGAATTGGTTTCATCTGAGCCAGAATTATGCATTTTTACACAAGAAATGCAAGCGCCCACCAAGCTGGATTCACACCCTTCAGCTTCTCAGCCTTCTGCTCAGCCGGCCACCTGCTGCCCTGAGAGGTAAACGGCTGCTTTGTAAAGGAGGGAGGAGCGTAGTTGGTGCTTTGTGTGAGCGGAACTGTGGAGCAGTCAGGATGGAGTGTTGGCTCTTGTTCTGTTTTTGGAGGTCCATGCAGGTCAGCCATTTGTCCAGATTATGGAAGGACGTGACAACCTTGGCACAGGCTCACTACATCAGTGTTTCAGAAAGAGAAGTGCTCACCTTCAGCAATGTATTCTTTCCACATCTCAGATTTCAGTCCTTTGTTGGTGGTCTAGATCTTCGCCTGGCAGGGAGTTTAAGGAGCAAAAATCCACTTCATACCATTGAGGTCATCCAGCGCCCTGCTTGACCATGATAGAGCACAGTGACACTGTAAGGGTGGAAAACGCAGCAGCAGTAACCGAAACATTCCTTTCCAACAAGCAGCCGTTTTCTCCTCTCCTACTCTTACGGCCCCTCTTCTCAATTACTTCCCCTTCCTTTCAGGTCTGAGGCAGTGGGAGGTTTTTGCCGGGAGCGGAGCTAATAGAAATTGAGATGAGATGCCAGTTCCACTGAAAGAAGCCCCCGGGCCATCACTGCAGGGTCAGAGGAGCTGGCAGACACACACGTCACCATTGTCATTAAGCCCATTCCACTGGAAAGGAAGTGCATTCCTCACGTGTCACACTTGGTTTCCTTCAGCTCTCTCTCTCACACACACACACACACACACACACACACACACATACATACACACACACACCACCTCTGAGCTGCTCTCCAACTCCCTCACCCTCAAGAAATCAGGAGTGTTGCTCTCCTGGCGCCTGGTAGGCCTGCGTGAGCTAAGGTCCAATTTTGGAATAGATTAATTTGCTGATGATTTTCCTTGGCTGCACTCTTCAGCTTTTTTAAGCTTTAGATATGACTTCAAGCTAGAAGGCAGTTCAGTGGCGAAGGGGGTAACACTGCTGCCTCACAGCACCTGGGCTCTTTGGCTGTGGGTTTGAATTCGTGTGTGTGTGTGTGTGTGTGTGTGTGTGTGTGTGTGTGTGTGTGTGAGGAGATGGATAATCCATCAGTGTGACATATGTACACTTTGCATGTGATGTCCCTACTATCACTTAATTCTCCAAGTCTTTTCCTAAAGACTAAATTCAATATTTTTAAAGTAGCAAGTAGCTTTTTTGAAGTTTAATACATTTGACTATACAAAACTACCTAAAAAATACCTATGCGCAAACATTTAAGTTTGTGACTTGACAAACAAAGCTGAGTATAAAGAACCAATAGATAAACAGAGACTAAGCTTATAAACACAGAGACTGGAAACATTTGCTTAAGGCAGTTTTAGTCTAAAAGCATCTTGTCAGCTATTGTCATAAAATGGTGGAATTGGGACTATGAGTCAGATTTTAATTGTGATTCTGTCCACTATTGTTTGAATGTTCTCAGAAGCAAACATCGGCCAGAAAAAGTGTTGCATGCTTCCATAATCGAGCGAGTCAGAGGCCACCTTACTTCACCTCACCTCACCTCCCAGGTATGCTTCTCATTCCAGCAGGTTGCAGCAGATACACACTGACACACTTTCCCTCAGCGCCATCTCTCCAGCGTTGGGGCACATGACCCTCATTGTGAGAAGCAGCAGCAAGCAGGCGTGGCTCATAAACCAAAGTGTTGCTCACGACACTCTCTGATGCCACCAAATTGCATGATATGCCTGGAGGTCAGAGGAGCAACAGGACAAAATCTGGCACCTTTAATGAATGTCAGGGAAATGCACTTTCCACGGAGCATCCGTCACAGTCTGACGGAAAAAGTCCAGCTGAGAAGAAACAGATGCTGCTCCTGTCACATTGCAGGTTTAAAAAGGGAAAAAGTTTTCTGCAGAAGGGAATTTCCACAACTTTCTAACATACTTCTCAATGCAGGACAACACAAGCAGCATCTCAAGGTGAAACGGCAACAGAGCGGATATCCCCAGAGGGGGCCAAACTGTGCAAACAAACACACAGCAACCACGCCAGTGAGGGATCCAATACAATGAAGGCAATGAATTGACGATTAAAACGATTCAATGCTGTAATTAAAATGAGAACACGATACTCCCGCGGGTAAGGTTCCCTTCGGCAACCTGCTACAATACTGGAAAATGAATTTTCAAAAAACATTGACACGTACGTTTTTATTGTTTTTGTTTCCAAAACATCTGTCTGCTCTGCTGTAGTTTGATCAGTAAGAGTAAAAACACGAGATGGAAAGTTGACTCGGCCGGTACAGTAGGTGGAGATGCCTGCTACTTGGCCCTGGCGGCGCATCCACAGTAGGGTGCTGAGGTGGCGTTTCTGTGCTCCGATTCTCATTTCTCATCCCTGTCATCAGGTGCAGCATTTTGAAGGACGGAAATCATTTCAGGAAGTGAGGATGCCATTACAGCCCGGCAGCACAGCGTGCATGCGTGTTAGCAAACAGACGTTCAGGTTAGACAAAGGTTAGCGCTTTCTTACAATTGAGCTTGAAGGTCATCCCTTCAGAAGTGAGTTATTACAGGTTGCTATAGAAACTAGGGGCAATGACTTGGCAGAAAGATTTGATCAAGGTCGGGTGCACCAAGTAAACAGGAATGCACATTTCATACTGTGGTACTTGAGAAGCCGACCTTCTTTGATAACAAACTGTCGGAGGGCTTTGTTTTGCTGTTTGGAGCTTGGTAGATCCCTTTGGAGTCATGACATCCGGTATGAATGTGCAGGTATTACTGTCAGGACTCCTACCCGTATGGGGACTTTTGGCCATTCTGTGCATTACAAGGCCATGCACTTCTCTTTACTCCCATGTTCTCCTTGCCTCGCCTCCCCCACCTGTTTTCACTTACCTGCTTTTGCCTGCCGAATTGGATTGTTTGCTCCTTGTTTCTCCGGTTTTTCCTCTTGGCCTGTTTGTGCCCGATGAATTGGATTTCCCTGTATTAAACCTACTTCCGTTCATTGAGTCTGCGATTGGGTCCTGATCTAAAAACCTGAAAATTGCATGTGCAACAGGTGGGGGAAGAAAAGTAAGAATTGGTTATAAGCAGAGGTGAAAGATCCCACTGTGATTCCACTGCACCGGGGCCGTTTTACCCTATGCAGCTGTAGTTACTGAGGGGCTCATTTTGATCTCCTCATTAATTGAAGGCAGTTGCTTTCCTCTAACTGGGAATTCCCACTCAGTTCATGTGCAGCTCACCAGACAGATGAGTAGCCTTAGATTAACTGACCGCTTAGCCACCGACTAGCACTGGGCCAACCCACAGATTACCACTAGATTAACTAATCGATGAATAATGGACCGGCACATGGCCTAAAAGTGACTACAACACCCTCCAGCACCAAAGAAGCTACTGGAGCTGCTGCAGGTCTGCAGAGGGTACTCCTGCATGCCTCCACACACCTTTCAAAGCAGCTGGACACAAAGAGGTGTCGCCACTTGGCAGAGGCTCAATGAGAGCAGGGATCCATCTAACTCCCCCGTCCTAACTTCCAGCTGACAGGCTTCTTTCAAAGGGTTGCATAAGCTCCTGAAGAAAAATCATCCCGTTGAAGACATCTCACAGGGAGCCTCACAGTCTCTCAGAAATAAACTTCTGACAGCTCTTGTGTCCCAAGTCCATTCAAAGGCTACAATAGCAGCAATCACAGAAGTTCCCAGATAGGATGCAGGTGTAAACCAGGTTGTATGCATGGTTTTTAGCAGAGTAGGTTGATGCACAAGGTTCTCACTTGTCAGACATGGTGGGTTGACTGACAGGACAAGGGGAGAGCAGAGTAATAGCAGGTTTTCAAATTCTGCACGAGTGTAGCTGGAGGAGAGGGAAGCCCTCCCTGCTTTCTGTGTCAGCAACAATGAGCCCTGAAGCAGAGACATGTTCTAACTTTTGTGGGTTTGTTTAACTTTGCTTTTAGTACAATGTAGATGCATGCATTGTTTGTAAAGGTAAATGTCCACCTTTGGCCTTTTATTTCAGTTTAATTAATTTATTGTTTTTTTTTCTTGTAATCCTGTAAACTTCCTGATTAATTTGGCTGCTGTAGTTAACTTTGTTAATAGTCTGGCCTGTAAATCTGTTCAGTGAGGCTCAGGAGGAGATGACAGCAATAACAACAAGGCCACCGGGTGCAGAACACAGAGCATCTGGAAGCCAGTGACAAACGCATTCCATTTCGGTTTATTTCAGTTCAGAGGTTGGTCAGGACTTTGTTCATTCATTCATTCATTCATTGGCTCTGGCTTTGAGGAGGGTGAGCACAGCAACCCAGGTGAAGAAGTGGATGGCACCTTAATGTTCAAATTGAATACGAGAGCTCTCCCAGCGACAGGTGTCACCCGGCTTTGTCATCCTTCTGAGCCTCACTCATCCGATGAACAAGGATCAATTCTCCTTAATATTTCTTAATGTGGGCAAGAAATAGTTGAAAATATTGCTTCCTCATACCACAATCATTCGTGTTCAGCATCCTCTAGAAAGGAGAGGCTGGACGGTCCACTGGGACAGAACTGCTGGACAGTTTTCAGGCTGCTGTGCGAACAGGTGTCAGGGCAGCTCAATAAAAATAAATTTAAAATATGGCACTTTTTTCTTTCCGTGTGCTGTGTGTTGCCTTTGGTGAGTGTCTTTGCAGTGCCCGTAAGTCCACCAAACTCAAGGGTTCCCCGAGTTCAATAGCCCTGATTTAAATTAGAATGGACATTTCTATTTTAGGGGAATTTAAAATGGACACTAAAGAATCTGCTGAGCTCCACACAAAGAGCAATTTGGTTGCACTGAGTTTTTTAGCTGGAGAAGCACAGTTTAAGGCATCAGCTGACTAGGAATAGGACAAAAAAAGTAGATTTCTTTAATACAATGCTAATAATAAAAGGGACTGAAAAGACTCCTTCAGCTTGCAATGAGGTTTGTGTAATAAAAATGAAAAAGAATAAACATGCTTAAGTTAGACATGAGTGTATTTTCCAAAATTGACAGAGGAAGAATTACACAGCTGAGTAATGGATGTGCCATGGCTGAGACGAACCTGTCAGTCAGATGAAAAAGTTATTTTCACACAATAAAATAGCAGCTAATTTGTATGCAAGTTAACCTGCAAAGAAAATGCTAAAAAGGTGAGATAATACGCAGTATGGAGTGTAAATGAGGGGTTCAGACCCTGCACCCCGGCTGATAAGTCAGACACATGAAATATTTTCTGTGTTTTTTTGTAACAAAATTTCAGTTGAGGAGATGATGTGAGCCAATTCAACGGAAAGCGCTTCATGCTTAACCTGTTCTTCTGCTCTTGTGCTTTTACCCTTCAGGCCACAGTGCCTGACATTTTGGATCAAAAGGCCATTAGCTGATCAACATGGCTTCAAGTGCTGCTTGCTGAGGCAGTGGACAAGAAGCTGCTGTTCCAGAAAACACACACACACATACACACACACACTCACACACACATCTGCCTGCTGTACTGACTGCAGCCTTTGTACTCCTTCAGTCTTCAAAAAAGAGAAGGTGGCACCTCTGTTTGCCCAGGATAAAGCCCGCATTATTAATAATAGTAATAGTAATAGTAATGACTGGTGAATAAGTGGGAACCAAGAGCTGTTGATACTGGCAGAGAAACAGCATTTAAACATTTAAACCCATTTCTTATTACTCACATTTTTAAGAAATGCAATGAGCTGAGCCATAATGAACTAAATCTGCAGTTCTGCGAGAGAAAAATAATTAAGAAGAATCAAAAAGAAGAAAGAAGCACATTTTGGTCTTTCTGTTACAAACACTCAAAGTACAAATTTTGGAGAGCAGAAATATTTATGGTTTTACTGTTTTTTGTTCTTAATTGTATTTACTTGTCTGTTTCCAAAAATCTTTGCATTTCTGTGTCCAACGGTCACTTGGTATTAAAATGTACCCAAAAAGATGCGTTAGCGAATCAAATTGAATTTTTTCTACAAAACATATTTTCATTTATTTTAAATTTGCTTTAATTTTTTGGAATTTATCAAGGAAATTATATTTCTAGCATTATTATTGTTGTTGTTGTTGACTTGCTCCAGGTTGGTGTGGTTTATTGTGCGGTGCTCTTATTTACTGTGTGGGTTACACAAGTGAACATCTGTCATGCTAATAAGGCACAAATTTAAAGTGACAACAGATCAGGGGGGGAGAGGATTGCCGTACAGGAGGGCAGGAAAATCATTTGTCCACAGAACTGCTGGTAAGAAAAAACTCAAGAAAAAAATATTCATTAACAGCGGAGGAATCGGCACACAAAGTCGCGCAGATGGTGACTGCGACTCAGAAAAGGCACTTACCCACAGAGCATCGCTTCAATCATACACTGCTTCAGAGAGCACCTCTGTCACTGTCCCTTTCCAAAAAGTGAAAATTGAAAGAAATCCTCTGAAAATTGGAAGAAATTTTCTCTTTTATGTGCATTTGAGTGTCTCAGTGATATTTGGGGGGACTTGAAATGCCCTGGGAACCCACTGTTATTTTCCCAAACTGAAAATAATGAAATCCAGGTACATGGACTTTTTCAATAAAACCAAAATTTCACAGCCCTGAATCCACAGATAAAGTTGTTGCTTAATAAATACACTACAACTGCTCAGCAATAGCATCCTGACAAGAAATTTGTGGAAATATGCATGGAAATGTGTGTATACATTTTATAAGCCTAATTCCTCTTTGATTTAAGGTTATTGACACCCGGGGCATTCTGGAAGACTTAAAGGCCCAGGCTGGACGGATTAGATGCCGGAATAATCCGCTAATGACCGGAGAAGAGGCGGCGGCCAGGTTGGTCCCCTGCTTGAGCTGGTGGTGGTGCCACACAAAGTAGGGGAGACTTTGGGTGCAGCTTTGTTTTGTCTCCCTGCCAGATGCACACAGCAGATTCCCTGCTGAGGCCACAGATTCTCAAAACCTTAAACTTTGTGTTGTGTTGTGTTGTGTTGTGTTGGGTAAACCTCATGTTGTGCATTTGCATGATGAATTTCAAACAGAAGTGGAGATCTTCAAAAGATAACGTTGATGGAGTCCAAGTACATGATGTTCAGCGGGAGTCAGCACCATCCAAAGAGCAACTTTTGAGTGGTAAACAGAGAAGATGAAAGTTGAGTTATTAATTCAAGTGACAGCTGGCATCAGAATTTGCTCTCATATACCCAATTCATATTTTGAAGTATCGCTTTCTTTATTTCTCAGCCGCATTTGTTCTGCTTAGCAAGCATGTTGCTCCACAACCCTCAGAATCTCATTTGTTTTTATGTAAATAGGAAAGTGTACAAGTGGATGAAAGTCATCTTAAATCCAACCTGAACCGGATTCCCTAACCTAATGAACATACAGCTAAAAAATAGAAATGACCTCCGAATGCCAGTGTGATGGATGGCAATCGTAATTGTGAATGAGCAGATTTTGCTGCCTGAAGAAACGTTCATCAGACGGATTCATTTGTGCACTGAGGAGAGTTGTGTAACAAAGTGTGAATGTAATGAAAAAGTTCACTCATCCATTTTAAATGTGGTTCTGTTTTTTTCTCTTTTTTACATTTTTACATGGCCACAACATAAATGAGAATAACGCACAAATGCTTTTAGTGTCTTTATTATGATAACTTTTGATCATATGAGCTCTCCATGGGTTATTGGAAACGGGCTGATGGATGGACGTGTAAATTCTCATCAAACGCAGGCATCGGTTTCTTTCAGCCACCGTAATGAAAGATCTCCTCTAATGAAACCTGGCGATTCCAACACTTATCAAAAGTAGAAAATTAAACCCAGTATGACTTGGACTTGCAGCAGGAAGCAGAAAGAAGCAAATCGCGGCATTAACTCTTGAAAAAAGCACAAAGGTTCACAAATACAAAGAAAATTCCAAGTCGCCTTTCTTTTCTTTTGTTCATTTGAACAATTCACAGTTTAACCTCCAAATGGAGCCACAACATTTTTGTAAGAAACCCAAAGTGAGTTTTTAGATGAATTTGATTATTAATGACAACAACAAACATTGCACTTTAAGGTCAAGAAACATTGATGTGCCTACTCATCCATTACTGTCAGCCACCTATCCTGAGGGCAGAGGGCACCCTGGATGGGAGGTGGTCCATGGCAGGGTGACCAACACACACACACATACACAGACACAGACACACACACACACACACACACACACACAGATACTATGGGAAATTTACAGAAATTTACAGTGACCCATTAACCTGAAACACATGTCTTTGGACTGTGTGAAGAAACTGCAGCACCCAGAGGCAACCCACACACACTGAGTAAGATTCAAAGTGACCCCTGACCAGCATCACTCCCTTAGTCACTGTGCCACCCTCTGAGAAACACAACAGATGTAAATTCAAATGTCAGACTTACAAATTAAGTTGCTGCAACTGCTGATAGTTTTGTTGGGCCCACAGAAAACTGTAATGGTGTTTAAAGAGGAATCTTCGTAATGTTGGCCCAGGTCCTGAGCTGGGTGACACGGTGACAAGAACTTTCTCAGCTGCATCAGCTTTCCAGTCCTGTTGGTCTCTGGCTCACAAGCAGTCTAGCAGTGGACTATGTGCCAGTACATTTTTTTTGAGAAGCATTTGGCTGTTTCCAGCAGCTAATGTTCTGCTCACACGCCAAAGCATCACCTGCTGCACTGACAGCTAAGTGACAGCAAGTGACGCCTTGGTTTTTAGCTACCCTTCACCTCCAAGCTTCACCACTGCCTCCAGTTTGTGCACAATT
Organism: Heterotis niloticus; assembly: GCA_018136845.1. Lineage (NCBI taxonomy): Eukaryota > Metazoa > Chordata > Actinopteri > Osteoglossiformes > Osteoglossidae > Heterotis > Heterotis niloticus. The sequence goes on from CM030895.1 coordinate 16,737,621, forward strand.
GTCGACCTTCAAGGTAAGCAACTTAAACTGGTTCAATTTATTATAACTATGCTTTTACTTATTATTATGCTTGCACTAGGTAGATAGATACCAAAGGTTAAAAAAAACCCACAAGTACATTTTTTTGTATTTTACTGAAGTAATTGTCATGAAATAAAATGCATTTTTCCAAGAAAACAATGTAGCAGAGTACATAGTAAAATACCGTGTTTTTTCACAGTGATGACAACATGGGGTATAGCAAAAATGCAAAAGGATGAAACTGTCCATCTGGTTGTCACATCAGTCGGATTAAACAATAGTGGTTTATTTTGGTAGAACATCACTGCGCTTCAGTTCTTTGCAATAAGCAGTGTTTATCTGTATTTGCATCACAAAGCCGACATCTTTTCCACCTGAACGCTATTTTTCCTCTCAGCGCAAAAGCATAGCAAACTCCTTAGCAGTAACCATGAGCGGAGGTTAGAAATATAAATGGCTGCAAATGGACCGAAGGGTCTTTATGCCAAGAGGAGGCATTTTTATTCATATCCTTTGCTTGTGGGTTTTAATGGTTTTGTAAATGAAGCAAAATCATTTTAGCGCTTTATGTTACAATAAACAGAATACATCTGGTGAAAGGAATACAAAAGCAATTTTCAAAATCACATTGGATAAACTTGAAAAAATATACAACAGGCAAAAAAATTATGTTGTCTGTACCTTGCAGTTTGAAAAATGTTAACAAAGCCTACAAATGATGCTGCTGCTATGTTCCATGGTGCGAGTTCATGGTCACAATAACGAATTGCACTTAACAGGCTGGAAAAACAGGAGGGATTTTCATATTAATCTAAAGATGTATAAATACATAAATATTGAGTAGTCTATTATATAAAATCATGCATATTTCTGTGGACTGAAACAGAAGCAGACAGCCTCATATTCAACTGTCACTCAACAAATGCAATTCAACGCTATAAAATATTGGGTGAGCTATGATTCTGAGAAGAGGGGGCAGGCGTCAAACTTCCTAGCCATAGCCTGTCAACCTTGGAGAAACATTACATAATGAACTGAGAGCACAGTGTGCGTCAGAACCGTGCTAAAATGCAGACAATATCCTGGATTCAGTGGCAGTCCGAAATGAAATTAACAGGCAGAATCCAACGTGTACAAACACAACAAACCGCTGAGAACTTTTTCATGAGGAAGTCTCCCCAGTTTGCACGCTTATCCATCACGGCAAAATGACACCAAGTCACATCTTTGTGCAAATAACAAATTGCTACCTTTAATCCTGGTACAAACCCAGTGACACCTCGTGTACAGTATGTACAGTATGTGGGGTTATGATGTGACTGATCTTGGGTGACCCAGTTGGTGGTAAACTGACAGTTTCATTTCATACCCAGTTGAAGAAATGTCTCTCGTCCTTCTCGGTAACTCACGTGGGAATAGAAATGAAGAAGGAAGCCAGTTATGCTGACTGAGTCCTAACGATTCTGCTCAGCAGTTGTGATCTTCTGATGAAAGAAGCCTTTACAAACTGTGAGATGTAGGCTGATTTGTGAGCATGGAGAAGCTGAGGTCTGTAATGATGGCAAATTTGAGTGTCTGCGCAGGTCAATAAACACAGTGTCAGCTGAATCACCACCCATACAACCCAGTCAGAGGAGATTTGTGACCAAGACCCTGATTATTTACACATAAAAGTACCGCAGGTCATCCAAGGGACCAATCCATCCATCCATCTACCCACCCACCCACCCAGCTCTGTGCAGCTCTTCTCAGACCCAACGTCATCTTCTTTATTTAATAATGCAGCCAACTGTGTGCTGCTGTCACACTTGCTTAGGGATTCTGTTGTTTTGCCACACTTTGCTGTTTAAGTACTTGTTTCTGAGGTTAATGAACGTGAAAATAGATCTTTTTTATTAGAATAATGCACAGAAAAGTTCAAAGTGCAGCATCGTGTAAAGATTAGGAAAGAAAAAGGTGGGAAAATGGCCCAAAAGAAGACTGGGGCATCTGCAGACCTGCATATGCAATGTGGCTTCCTGCTGTGTCTGCAGTGTTTTGTTTAAACGTTTTTGGAAATGCTGATTTTAAATGTGTTTTTTTCTTTCCTGAGTTGTACAGGAGAGTTGAATAATTCCCATAAATCACTTATAACCCCCCCCCCCCAAGGTCATGTAAATGTGGTGACAAAGTACCGCTGTGCGGGATGGTGTTACTGAAAGCTATTTACAGAATATTTTTATCTCTGGCTGGAAAAGCATCGCTCACCCAGTGTCTCCCGGCATTTGCACATAAACTCATGCTGGCAGTCAGGGCTGGAGCTTCTCTCTACTTCGGGAGTTTATCTCTAGCTTGTCACAGACCTTTCTAGGCCATCAGCTCTGCCTCAGTACACGAAAAGATCTACGGGGTTAAATGCACACTTGGGGAGGGAACAAGGTCCTGCCAAATCCACTCACTCTTTATTCAGCCCCACTCAGATCTTTGCAATAAAACCACTGTTTTGGCTGCTTGCTGTGGGAGACCTTCTGAGCAGGTGTGGAACAAGGCAGGTAGCTTTCAACCCCCCCATTGCTCATATGAGATTGCACCTTGCCATTAGCAGGCCTTTGCAGGTAGACTTCATGTTTCTGACCATGGTCACTGGTGCTGCAAAGGATGTTCTTCTTGTTGGAGGTCATGTGGCCACTGGCAGAGTTCAAAGTGTTTTTAGTGGTCACGTGGATGTGAAGTTGCTGTGCAGATCAATTTCTGATTGTAACTCTTCTGATCTTCTTGATGGGCGTTGTGTGGATATGAAGGTTGTCTATAAGTAGACCTCCTGTTTCACGCCATGGCCATTGGCGGTGGTCGGAGTGTTCTTCTTGATGGAGGTCATGCGGACAGCAGAAGTGCTCTGCAGGTAGCTGGTGCTGCGCTCCCGTTGAGGCCTCCCACGGCAGCATAGGTGGCTGTTGAAGTGCCGGCGGAAGCTCTCGCTCAGAAGGTACAGGGCAAATGGGTTCACACAGGAGCTGGAGAAGCTGAGCACACGCGCCACTAATGTGACCACAAGGTGGAGTAGTGATGAGTCGATCCGCTGGTAGTTGAAGGAGCGGTAAAGGTACAGCACATGGTTGGGGAACCAGCAGAGCGCAAACAGGCCCACAAAGACCAGCACGATTTTGGCCAAGCGCTTTCTTGTCTCCATCTTGACAGAGAAAGGAAAGAGAAAAAATCATTTTAAGCAACTGGCACCAAGGTCCTACCGCTCTTTTTGGGTCACCCATAACATAAAAAGGTTCTCAGCCACCTTCACGAAAAGCAGTTTTCAGCTCTGGCCAGGGATGGAGCTTTTGGCAGTAAACCTACAGAACCCATGATCTACGGGGCAGTCAACCCACGCAGGTTCATTAGGTCCAAAATGGCAAATGTGAGCCCAGCACAGACCTCTGGAGACCCCCACTCAACCCAGGTTGCAGCTTCCCAACCGCTGAGACCATCTTCCCAGGAGGTAAATATTGAGGAGTCCTGGCATTGAACTCATCAGACCCAGGGTTGTGTCTGATAACCATGTGCAGCAGGGGGTTGTGGGGACAGCGCCCTGCAGCTTTCATGAAGCTCTTCACTTAACGCTAACTGCCTTTGTACTCGTATGGTTTAATATTCCAAATCTTTTATTTGATTTGTTCTCTGCTTTCTTGTCTAAGACAATGAGCAACCTGCAGTCACTGAAGAAGCTGAGGTCATGAAACTATATTGAAAAGGTTATAAAAACATATCTTTTCACAGCACTGCTACACACAATTACTGTATATATAATAAGGTTACATTTGCCCTGCTTAATTTACTGTATGTGTATGTGGCCGACTTGTTAATAATCACTTTTGTATCGGTACTTGTGACAAAAATAACTGTCCTGATCTAGCACATCTACATACGGTCAAGGACTGCAAGGCTTTTAAGACAGAAATCATTGAGAATAACTTAATTCAGCAAGATGGCCAATATTTGTATTTGAGGGAACAGAACACTGCTCCCATAAACTGCAATTTGTTGTCGTGAAATGGATGAAAATCCCATCATTTCTTTAGGCTTTGCTGTGTCTCAAACGCGCGCATCCATGAAGCATGAACAAATGGGCCCACATTATCCCAGTGGTTTTCACACAGTGTTGAAATTGTCTGCATTTCTCTTTAATAAATTCTGAAACTGTTTTATTTATATCAACATAGGAATAAAGACTGTCATTTGGTGGGCTTCAAAAGATAAGCGGGATATAATAATTTGAAGGTTTTACTCATTTAAAAATAATAAAGCGTAAGCTGAGAGCACCAAGGCTGCGGTAAAATCTATATCACTGTTATGCAACTCAGAAATCCGACAGACTTTACGTCCAAGGTCAATGTTGAATGTGGAGGGAGTTTATCCTTTGAAATGTAGAACAAAAAAATCCAGCTAATCATCTGATTCTGAATAAAAGCAGCACGGAAGGATATGACACAAATCCATTTCCAGTGCAGCGATAAAAGGAGTGCCATGTACAAGGGTGTGATGAGAATCTGTAAATTGTGCAGCCTATTTTGTGTTCTGGTCATGAGAACCACAGCCAAAGTGTGGTCTGCAACGGTCTGCTAGAGACCCCAGATTTGTTTGCTACACTGATGCTTCTGGAAAAGGCACCATGTCTGCCAGACTGACAGAGTAAATACAACCAAGTCCATTTCTGGAAATCCATGAAAACCAATTTTGTAACAACCTGAGCGTTTTGAATCTGTCGGTGGCCGAGGTCAGATCTGCCACTCTTCGCTGACGGTTTAAGAAAACAGGCAAACTGAGTCATGTATCTAAGTCCATGCACAATAAAATTATTAAAGCGAGAGGTATACCTATAGGGCAAAAAGTGTGTGGACACCTAAGCATCACCCCCATGTGTGCTTGCTGAGCATCCCATTCCAAACCCATGGGCATTATGTGGAATTACCCCCCCACCACCACCACCACCACCACCACCCACCCTTTGCTGCTATAACAGCCTTCATTTTTCTGGGAAGGCTTTGCACCAGATTTTGGAGACTTGTGCACATTTGGCCACAAGAGCATCAATGGAGTTGGGCACTGATATTGGGCAAGAAGACCTGGCTTGTGGTTGTTGGGGTTGAGGTCAGGGCTCTGTGCAGCCACTCAAGTTCTTCCACACCAGCCTGGGCAAACCATGGATTTATGGAGGTTGCTTTGTGCATGGGGGGACACAGTTATGCTAGAGCAAGAAAGGAGATTCTTCCCAAAATTGTGGCCTCAAAGCTGGAAGCACACAGTTGTCTAGACTGTATGCTGCGTGGGTACGGCTCAAACAATTAAGCTCAGTCATTGTGGGGGGTCCATGTACTTTTGGTCATATTTGTATGTTACAGGGCACAGACCCTATTAGATACTGTGAGAAGTGCAAGCGGATCTCACCTGTCTTTTGGTGTGCTCGCTGACTTCACCTGGCATGTCATGCGCACTCCTGATGAGCGTCCTGGCTATGTGGTAGTAGTAGATGGATATGACCCCCAGTGGTATGAGGAAGTAAACAAGAAATATCATGATGGAGTGGATCTTTGGGTGCATCTCGTTGGACAGAGGATACGGCACACATGCTGTGAATGTGATGTTCTTGTCCTGGATGTGGACGACTTGGGAGAAGATGGCCTCTGGGATGGCCAGCAGTACTGAGATGAACCATATGGACACTGCTTTCAGACAGGTCCAAATGACAGCACTGGAGGTCTGGATGTCCATGGGGTTCACTATAGCTTTGTACCTAAGAGACAAGAAAGGAGAATAGAAGATTGTCTTTGTAGTTTCTCTCTACCTGCAACAACTCCTAGCAGAGCACCCAGAGCTGAGCTCAGTTCAGATGAGCCACTGGGACCAAAACAGGAGTTGACAAGTGTCACGGCGAGCCACATCGCCGGGTGTTGGTGGAGGAAGCAATCGCGTAACACAGGCAACTGAACGGACAACCAGGAGGGTTTTAATGATAACCAAGGGGTGCTGGACAATCAGAAGCAGCGTCGCAGCAGGCGAGGCTGACAAACACCGACAAACACAAGGGTCTCAAAAGGGAACAAACCAATAACAACATAACAGGACAACGGAACAGAAACCAAACAGGACCCGAAGTCCGACTGAAGACTGAGCCGCCGGTAAAGGCCCGGGAGGATCCTCTTAAAGTGTTCGCAATTAGCTGCGCCACCTGCAGGCGCTCAGTCCAGGAGGCAGGGCAGCGAGACTGCGCGCCTGGCGGTCTCGCAGCACCCGCGGGCGTGACAACAAGCCAAGCAAGAAATGGATCGATGCATCACTCAAGAAGAACAAAGGTTCTGATGGGCTCTTTGTAGCAGACCATCAAGCAGTTTCACACAGAATTCAAAATTGTTGTCGTCCAGCTCCGTCTACTGAAGAAACGGCTACAAGTTCATCTGGAAGCAACCACAGCACTAAGCCATGTTTACTGAGCTGAGTTGGTCTGAAAATATGGATGTGAGGTTACTGAATATCAATTATTCAAAAAATGAGTACAGTCACAACTTAGAAAACAGTCAAGTTAAACATCTTTGAGGATTTTCCTGCATATTAAATTCTGGCTGCCTTTTCCTCAGCAAAACCTACTCCAGAATCACTGGGCACTGGGATTGGAGTGGATCCAATCTGGATGGCCTGTCAGTCCGTCACAGGGCAGCCACACACGCTTGGCTGTGCACTGTACACAGCGCAAGGTGACCAATTAACCTGACACACACGTCTTGAGACTTTGGCAAAAGTCATCACAACATGGAGAGAGCATGCAAAATCCACACAGGCTGAGCAGACTCAAACCTTCAGCTGAACAGGATAGCTGCCGAGAGACGGCAGCTCTACCTGCTGTACTGCACTACAGTGGGGGTAAACGTTACTTTAACTCCCTTTCACAGTGTTTACAGCCTGTGTCTGCTGTTTCTGAGAGATGTTGATCAGCTACACGATGAGGAATTTTGTCCAGGCTTGCAAGACGAAACCAGACAGCATGTACGGTATTTATTTATTTACAACCAAAGTACATGTGAAATTTTTAAAAAAGCTAACCAATGAACAAAGGTACATCTACAGGAACCTTTTGCTGACGCCGACTTGGTACTCAAAGTCACTTTGTTAAAAAAACCCAACGAATTGAAATTTGAGGAGCTCGCCGATTCTTGTTCATTAGTCTGTACAGAAAACACGGTTCTGCATGAGGTCGTGTTCATGTCACAAAGAAACAAAGTTGTTTTCACTGAAGCTGCTTGTTGACTCCGAGTAACACCAGGTTTTCAGCTCGGCTCCTGCTTGAGATACTGTGGGTTATTGATGTTGGGGTTTACTGAGCCACTTAGAGGTGCTTTGATGAAGGGAATGATCAAGCGGGAATCATTTCATCCTGCTGGGTGGTGGAAGTGACCGCTGCTTTGCAGCGGCACCGAGCCAGAGCTGCGGCTCAGTCCGTCCGCAGTTCCACTCGGGCAAACTCTTCAGCTCCTGATGCTACGAGTGATGACCCGGGAGGCTGAGAGGTCTTCTGTTCCCACATCTGTGACCACAGTGATTTCACAGCTCTGCAGTTAAACCCTAGGCAAATTTAAGCCGCGTTTAAAATGAGCCCAGGCTCAGTTCCCTTTGAGGGCACAGGCCAAAATCAGGGGTTGGTGTGGAAAAAACATGAGACCACGTAGTCAGAAAAAAGGAGCAAATGTATTAAAATCAAGATGTACATTCCTTTCAGAAAAGGGAAGCCATTTAACGGAAATTAAAAGCCTTATTTCTGTATTTCTATCATTCATCTGAATTTTGGCCCAAGTGCACTGCAGTTCTGGCCACCATCTATCTTGGATTTATACTGAACTTTACCTTGCACCTTGTCTCTGAGTCACGGCCTGGGAGAGAGCTGATCCAAACCCAAATTCAGTAAACAAGCACAAACATAAGATTTGTTCATCATAACGTGTGGATTCACCTGATGATGTTTCGTGGCCAAGAGCACCGGTGAAGAGAGCGCTAATAAGATTAAATGCTCAGGACAGTCGCAAGGGTCAGAATACAAATTGCTTATTTCCAGACCCTCTCAGAACAAAATTACATGTGCAGATGGGCCGGTGGAGAAATGATGAAAACAGCATCGCGGTTCACTTGCTTGCCGTCTCCAGTTGTCCTCCAGGCGAATAAATCAGAAAAGACAAAGTGTGGACAAGTCATACGGGCAACAGGGACAAACAGCCAAGCTGGACCTGGGCCGATATTCTGTGGGGTCATTACCTCAACCTTAATGACCTCTGAAGGGTCAAAGAACAGAGGAGGAGATCAAAAAAGCCAGTACACATTTGTGTTTGACAGAGCTAAAAAATCTGTTCATTTTACTCATAATTCCGGTTTCTAAATCTTCTTTTCCTCTTCACTTGGACCGAGATTCCAGTTTCATAGCTTCCCACGGCAGACAGGCCCTGAAGTGCCGCACCAACTGTTTGGTCAAAACCTCAATGACGCATTTTACAGACACAAAACAATATATTCTAGAATATTCTCGTTCAAAAATTCACGCTTTTGTTGCCACGAAGTCCAAGTGTCACAGCACAAGCCCCTCACAGTGAAGCTACCAGTGAGACTGCTGAAAGGAAGAGGTCATATTGCGCTTCTAGGCCCAACCTGGTCACTGGAAGCTTTCCAGGAAAAGGCAGCCTATAAAACGAATAAATTCACTTGCGCTGGAAATTTCCATGAGCTACTGCAAAAATGTGATATTGGGATCAGACGACTGCAGTGGCCATGCCCAGCTTTCCTACGATAACATGGCCACCTCATTAGAGTTCTGCTCTGCCTCCTCCAAACATCTCCTCCAAGGCCCAGCAAGTAAAGACCAGTGGTCACGCAGCAAGTAGAGACCAGGAGAGATGGCTGTGGACTGACAGTGACTGCAGCAGGATGTGGGCTTGCGACGCGTGAGTTCCTCTCCTCGCTTCTCCAAGCCGATCAGAAGTGGATGCTGCCACAGTCTGGACCAGGGTGAGCAGTGCTGTCCACTCTGCATCATCACTCTTCACTACCTGCTGTTCCAAGTAAACAGGTGATGGAAAGTCCAAAGTGGAAAAGCACTTACATGTCTAAACCTGGAAACGTCTCTTTCTGACTGAGTGACCATTTTAGCCACTGGCTGTCAGTAACTGTCAATGTGAAGAAAGCAGATCAAGACCGACTGCCATATAAACTGCATCCCTGTGCTGCATTGCTGAAGAGACTTCTTGGTTTGAAAAGCAACGTAAACAAATGAAATAAGTATCAATAAAGTATGTTTACCAAATCCAACTTTGGAGACCACAGCAATATGGACTGCAGTTCATAAATAATTTCAGCCCCAGCTCAGCATTCTGACAACAGCGTGTCAGCAGGAGGACTTTCCTGCTGCGGCTGCGAGCGTGACGCCGCCTTCAAGCCTCCAACGTCGAATTCCAGGGTCTCACGGAGGAGAAGCACCTGACAGTCATGCCACTCACCTTTCGCCTCATTCAGTCCATCATTCATTCATTTCCTCTACTAAAAATCCCAGCACAGCACTGCGGAAACATGCGGCCACTGTATTGCAAGGACAGAAGTTCCCCTTGATAATAACAAAATATGACAATATCAATGAAATAAAGAAACAAGTCACAAAGTAATGCTACACATGCAAAATGATGCATCCTTTTACATCAGACTTTCAACTAGATGCCCACGACACTTAAATAGCATATTGTTTATATATTTTAATATAGCACTACTATAATAATAACATTTGTATACAGTAGTTTCCTTTTTTGGGTTTATGTTTGAATGTAAATGCTGAACGTGTAGGGCAGATGACTAAGAGCAGAGTTGTTCTTACCTGGTGGACTATTGAGAAAAAGTGATTTACTCACCTTCACGTATAATTTCACAGTTATGAACACTAGTAATAACTCTACCGCGTCGTTTGGGCAGCTATGCGCTGAGGAGTTTTTAATTCAGGACGACATGAAGTGAAGTTTGCGTACGATTTTGCTTTAAGCGCGAGCCGATGCTGCAAACCAGCGAGACCGCAAACCACGTTCGTGTTCACGGTCCTGGAACCGTTGCTATCACCTTTCCGGGCTTGTGCAGGAGCAGAAGCGGCGCCTTTGAGTCGAGAGAAGGCGGCAAAGTGATGCTGAAAGGCTGCTAACGCGCAGCTCCTCCCTACCTGTCGGCACTGAGGGCTGTGAGCGTGAACACCGACACCCCCACGGAGGTGAGCTGGATCACCGGGATCAGTTTGCACGCCAGGGTCCCGAAGATCCACTCCTCGAAGAAGTACCTGAAGGCGTCCATGGGCACGCAGGTGACCAGGAGCAGGAGGTCCCCGGCTGCGAGGCTCGAGATGAAGATGTTGGGTACGCTCCTCATGGCGCTGTTGGTGATGAAGATCTTCACCAGCGTGATGTTGCCCAGCAGTCCCACGGTGATGATGAGGATGTAGACGGACGGTATCACGCAGCGGATGATGAACTCCATGGTCTCCCTGCCTTCTGCTGCGGAGAGGTCCTCGGTGAAGTTGAACAGCACCGAGGAGTTGCCGGGAAGGTGCGAGAAGTTCTTGAGGAGCTCCTCCATGGTCATTTCCGCGGTGACGGCGTGCATTTGGGGTCTCGGGGAAGCGGTTGCCCTTGGATGCTGCCCTGCCCGCCGTTGGTGGCCCTTGCTGCTGATCCGGGGTGGTCCTTGGTCAAGGGTGATGCTGCTGGACCTACAGTCAGCGCCTGAAACCTCTTCAGTGCGCCCAGAGCTCCGCAAACCTCAGCCTTCCACCAGCGCCGGTGCAGCGGTCCCACTTTTCGGAGGATGGCACTTCTGTCCCTGAAAAGAAAACTCAACACACGTGTTGCCCAGTTAAACCTGCGTTTGAGGTTTACAAAAATGGACTGAACGCAAACACTGGGCGGACTTTGTCAAACTTGGTAATAACAGTTCGCGATGAATATTTGACCCAATCATGTGCTGAGCTTCACCTGCCGTCCTGGTTCTCTTCTGTTGTTCTGTGTCCCTCCTCTTTTTCTCTCTCTGTCTCTCTCTCTGTTTCTCTCTCTCTCTCTCTCCCTCTCCTTCCCTCATCTCAGAAGACCTCATCCTCCGAATTGCAGGTCAGGTCTTTTCTCCGCCGCCAGGGATGCGAATGGGAAAGAAATCCAATCAGAAGAGCGGCGCGATAAGGGGGTGAAGTAGGGAGGCGTGAGGAGATCCCGCTGCCCCGCCTCGTACCTTTAAACATCTCCGTGTCTGCTGGGGTAAAACGCATTTGCTCGAGTTTTCAGCCTGGTAATGAGTGCTTTTTTATTCTTGTTTTTTCTTCGTATTATTTTTAAAAACTTTAATTAAGATCTCGTGCACTCTTTTTCTGCACCTCCTGAAGGATCCGCCAGACCCCCCACCACCACCCGTTTGTGGCAGAAGTGTCCTTCATCCATTGAAGACCCCTCACAACCCCCGCCTCGTCCTAGGAAAGAACTGTGCGCCTTGCGGTGGCCTTTGTACCTCCGCCGACAGAGGGCGCTGGTAGAATCGCTGCGAAGGTGTGATTTGCATATTCATTCACAGAAACGAACGCGTTTTCTTGACAAACGCACAGCCGCACCGAGGATTCCCGCTCTGTCGCTTGCTGTTTCACAGCTGCCGTTCCAAAGCGTGCGGTAAACGCAAATTATTGATCAATGCATTGATCAGTGGCTAACTGATCAGCAGCAGAATCCGGGGTTCAGCGCTCAGCTCAAACCTGCAGCCGCAGCGCCCCGAGCCTAAGGATACGGGGCTTCCGGGAATGAACGAATGAATGAAAATACAGTATTAAAGCAAGCTAGAAATGATTGTCGTACAAATATTATAACATACAAATTTTTGTGCATACAAATAATATCGTTTTATTACTTTAATACATTTTGGACGACATGCTTATAATACAGACACCGCTAGTGTTTTTCATTAAAAAAATAAGGGTAAAACGCCCCCCCCCCCGTCACCAAAAAGGGGAATTTGTTTATTAAGTTGATTTAACGGACCGAATTAACCGTGAACGAAGTCGCCCGGTGGGGAGCCGGTGTTCACGCTGTTTTTCTCTGTTTATGCAAAATACAAAACCTTCAGTGGGAAATAAGAAATGTGAAATCATTCTGTCACTCAATCACTCTCACATCATATCAAATCAAATCAAATATGATCTGCTGCTCTGTCCTGTCTCCATGTACAAAAGATCCAGTGACATGAATGTTAATATTATGTCACCCCCACATCATTTTTTGCCTTTCTTCCACGCCTCTGTTTCTGTGCTGCGTGTTTGCGTAGTGACCTCTACTGGACTGAAAGATATTCTCCTGGCTGATTTATTTGTAATATTTTCTTCCCCAAGAGCGCAGCATTAATGTGTACCTTGCGTTTTGGTTTTTGAAAGCAGCAGGTTGGCGGTTGTGCCGCTCTGAGCTTCACACAGCAGCACCACTGATAGCCCAGCTTGTTTTGCTGAACCAGGTGTGCAACTTTGCTCCCAGGCACAACAGCATGGCTGCACTATCAGGGAAGCTGCCAGGAGGGCCTTAAATTTAGCAGAGCTCTTAACCTAAATCGCTGAGCTAAAATATTCACTTGTATGCAGCAAATGAGCAAACCATACAGTAAGTGGCTTAGACTCCATGGTCAGCTCAGCACCATCATACTGATACTATTACTCATACTGCTGCTCCCATTATTATTATTATTATTATTATTATTATTATTATTGGGAATTTGTGTGCATGTTTTGTGCTCTATTCACATTAAGGGATTTTTAGTTTATCAGATAAAACAAATTAAATGCTTAAGTCACTTTACATGTCACATTTCATGCAAAAAACAATATGAATGTATTAAATAAAAAAGCAGCAGAAAATGTGGAGCAAGCTGATGGACTCCATGAACAGCTGATTGTTTTGTTTGTGCAATATTTTCTTGCTCTTACTTATTCCATCCCTCATTATTTACACTTATTTTTCAGTGCTGTCAATGCATGTTTGCACTTACATATAAACATGTATACTGTATGTATATATGTTTATATGCATGTGTATATGTGTGTATGTTGTGTTTGTCCACCATACACTATGAGCCACTGGGAACCAAAAACAAATTCCCTGTATGTGTATGCCAGATAACTCAGATTCTGATTCTCATTGTGATTCTGTCCCCGATGCCCTTATTTACCATATTTACACCATGATCCAGGCCTCTTTGTCTGTTCACACAGCCTTCTACTTCATCATTTTCTCTCCTGTGACTTTTTTTTAAATATGTATGGCATTTGCTGGCAATTTTCAACACATTTTCAGCAGTTTCTTCTTGGGTTAATCACTGTCTCTGCCACTGTGTATTTTCTGCACAACCTAGGTTTATGTAAATATGTTGAGGTCTGTGGCTCCTTGGAAGCAGTGAGTCAGATGCACATGGTGGAGCTCAGCAAACACCAGCTACCATCCTTATTAACATAATTTATTTTATAATTCCTCAAGCCACTTGCAGAATTTTAGACAACACACAATTTGGCATGCAGGGCAGACATGAAGCTTTACAGCTTACCTGTCCAGGTGACACATGAGGATACTAATGCATCTCAAAAGCAGGTTCAGTTTTGCTTTGCACAGGGGCACCATAAGCACCTCCTCCTTATCTGCACTGAGGCTGTATTTTAAATCTACAAATGGCAGACAACTAAACCTGAAGGCAAAGTGTGCTTTCTGACAAGTGAAATTACTACCTTAGGATGAGTATATATGACAGTTAATAACTTATTGATGCTTATAACTGCAGACTGAATGAAAATGTCACACACCTAACAGTGAACAATGACAACAGTTATAAGGATTAAAATAACAACAAAAAATGAATTTGCTAAACCTATACTCTGACAAGAATAGATAATAAAATGCAATATAGGAATTTTAAGTAATAAAACATATTTGATGCAAACTGAAAGAAATGCAAAATGTAAGCATCTAATTTATTGGCTACAAGTCCAAAGCAGTAGAGAATCAAATATTTTAGCAATATTAAAATGTACAAATGATGTCTTTGTTTAAAACACATCTTCCCCTTCAACGACTGTTGCATTAGGTTGTGTAACCAGTGGGTTTGCAGAAAGAAATAAACTCGTGCTGTAAGACTGAACGGCACTATTAAATGGTGCAGCAGAGATGCCCTTTGTCGAGGATTTAAAATGATTAAATGACTGAATTAAAATATGAGGACTTTGCAGTGAGGTGCAGTCCAGAGGAACTGGGCTATGCTCCACAATTGTTCCTGTGCGGTCCTCAGTGGTCCCCCAAGCATTCTGACCGGCCACCCAACCATCATGTTATTTTCAGCAATGCCTCACAAATGCCCGTGCCCCTCAAGAACAATTTCTACGACTGCTCATGTCCAGAAACATAAATCAAGACTCGTGTGACAAAAAATCATAGTAATGCCCCCCACCATGCTAATATGAACCAAAGAACGGATCACTGCTCACAGAGGCACAAAATACTTTGTGATGTACAATTGATATTTTCACCAAACTTTTAATTACCTTTTCAATAAGTTGTCACCCTTATTCTTATTGCAAGGACATAAGGGCACTAAAGGAGTCCCCTCAGCTGTTCAGCACTGACAAGCACGGTGAGAACATGACCACCGCGGGCCTCATCAGCACCAAGTCAGCCTTCAGAGGGGAAGCGGAGCAGCTTGCAACCTGATACAAGGACAGCAATCTGCGTCTCAGTGTCGACAAGGCCAAGGAGATGATTGCTGGCTTCAGAAGGATTTGAGCTGCCCGCACCCCTCTGCGCGTTGGTGGTTCAGCAGAGGAGTGCACATCACCAAGGACCTCCGCTGAACCAACAACACAGCCCACCTGGGAACAAAGGCACAGCAGCATCTCCGCTTCTGAAGGAGGCTGAAAAGAAATGGACTTCCTTCCTCCGTCTTCACCAGCTTCTACAGATGCATCACAGACAGCGTCCTGACCTCCTGCATCTCAGTCTGGTGTGGGAGCTGCACAGGAAGTGAAGACCCCCCCCCCCAGTCCACCAGAACGCCACTGCCCATCGTTTTGGCCAAAATTCAGTGAAATTCGCTGTGTTGTTTGTCACCTAACGTTAGATATACCGCTTTATGCCCTGATATATAAAACCATACATTTCCTTTCTCACATCATTTCCGTTCTATTTTCTGGCCTTAAACACAGTTTTAACGAGCGTTACCCAACTCGCGTCCAAAACTGCGACCCCCCCCCCCCGCGCAACCCCTGCCCCGCCCGCGCGCGCGCCTGAAACGTGGGTCGCGCGCACGTCGCGAGCGCACACGTGCCTGGCGGAACCGGACGGCTGCGGGTTCCTCGTCGTATTTTTCGCACCTTTAATCTCGGTGGCGAACCCGTGTCGCCGGTGACCGCCCGCTGCTCCCGCTGTGGCCCAACCCGTGCTGGGTGAAGCTGAGCCCCGGACCCGGGAGCCCGGACCATGGTGCTCCCCCAGCAGGTGTTTCCCCGGAGGCTCCAGTGTGGCATGAGGACGCGACCCGCTCTCTGAGTGAATGGGGGGGATCAACAACGCTCCGCCTGGACTACGGTTGGTGTGTGGACTTCTTATTTCCATACCCCTTAATGTGCGCGTTGCCTCCCGCTCGGGAGGGGTTGCAGGTTCGAGGCTCGAACTAAGCGGGCGGGTCTGAGACTCGGTTTGCGCGCTGTTGTTTTGAACGGCTGGAGCCTTTCTGCCTTTTTCTGCCTTCTGCTTTTGGCTCAACTCGGACTTTTATGAAACAAGTTTCCCTACATTTGCGTTCGTTCCAAGTATGACTGAACGGATGTGGGGAGTTCGTTCGTCCATCTTCAAAAAACTGTCAGAGGCGCTATAAAATTCCCCATTTTGAATCCTGTTTTGACTTTAAATAGCATTGAGGATATTAATTGCTAGCACAGAAATATTAATATTTCACACTGTGGGCTACAGGTGTGCCGGTGTAAACTGTGTGCTCCTGAGGGGGATTTGCCCTGTTTTCCATGAAGTGTTTTTGCCCTCCCATTGTGTGGCGGAAGGGTGTTGTTTTTCGCTGACGGGGTTCGGGGGGGATTACGGCGGCACCACATGCCCTGCTCTTTTGTGCCTCCGTTTTGTTGTCTTTTTTTGTGAGGGTGGATGAAGGGGCCGCACATAAAAGAGAAATATGCACTGACAAGGGCGTTTCGGCCAGCGAAAGGGTCACAAGTGGGCGCAGAACCGGGTCCGGGTTCGCCTGATGCCAGCAGATTGGTGATGAGGGCCGCGTGGTGCCATGTGAGCGGGCTGGGAGTCGCGGCGGCGCCATGTCTCTAAACTACATCAAGAACTTTTATGAGGGATGCGTGAGTATCTGCTGCCAAGGGCGAAGCGTTCAGTCGTGTTTGTGGCTCTCTGCGTCCGGAGGCCACTTTGGGGCATCGCAACCAAACAACCTTATAGAACAGGGAGGGAACGAAGGAACTGGCATCACCCTTTGGGGAGGGGGTCGTCCATTGGGGGCCATGTTTGAAGAGTTTAGCCGTAAACTGGTCTCTAGTGCTTCAAGAGTTTTCTTGTGAGGTAACCTCTCCTGAACCCCAGCCCTCGACCGAAAGCTTCCCGGGTGGGGGGGTCACGTGCCCTCTGAGCCAGAGGCTGTGACGCTGGGGGAGCACAGTGACACTAGCAAAGGACGGTGTCCACCAGTGCCAAATTCAGAGGCTTTTGCAGTTCTGGCTGTCTTCACAGGTTGTTTGCCAGCATCAGTGCAGGGTTTCCCTTTTTTTGTCTTTCTGCGTCTCTCCCGTAGCTGAGGCCGCCGACGGTGATCGGACAGTTCCACACCCTGTTCTTCGGCTCCGTGCGCATGTTCTTCCTCGGGGTCCTGGGATTTGCGGTCTACGGCAATGAAGCTCTGCACTTCAGCTGCGACCCGGACAGGAGGGAGCTGAACCTCTACTGTTACAACCAGTTCAGGCCGATAACCCCTCAGGTAATGTGGGCCCCGGCGGCGTGCAAATGCGATGAATTGCAACAGCACGACTGTCATCGCACGGATCACTGTTTGGGGCATGATCGGGGGGTTGCTAGAGTTTTCTTTAAAAACTTTCCTTTCCTTTGAGCTTCACTGTGAAGGTTAGACACAGTCTCCTTGTGTCAGGAATACAAAAATGGATGCATAATAATTGCACAGCTCTACTGAGCTGACCTGAAAACGGTTCATTTCTGTTATAATTGTATCTTATGCTTGCATTAATTATTCAGCGGAATAACCAGAAGTTAGGAGTTTAAATAATCAGTCTGGAAAACTGAGTGACATTACCGGTACATGAAATTACCCAGCATGCCAGAGCCATTTATAAGCTGGATGTTCAGATATGGATGGATGTTATGATGGAGCAACAAATGCTGTGTAACAACCTGTCATGTGAAGGTTGTTGGTTCAGGTCACCATGAGCAAGCAAGTAGATCTGTTGACTAGAACTGAGCCACTGCTGCTGGGCAAAATCTCTGGCTCCACAGCAGAAATATGGCACTGGTACAAAGGCCACGACCTGACGGTTAAAGTTCTGCTTTCCATGTAGTTCCTTTCTGTGGATGAAAGCAGGTCCTATGCTCTGTTGTAGGTGTTCTGGGCACTGCAGCTGGTGACCGTTTTGGTTCCTGGTGCTGTGTTTCACCTGTACGCCGCGTGCAAGAACATTGACCAGGAGGAGATCCTCCAGAGGCCCATCTACACCGTCTTCTACATCATTTCTGTCCTGCTCAGGATCATCCTGGAGATTGTGGCCTTCTGGCTCCAGAGCCACCTGTTTGGCTTCCAGGTCCACCCCCTGTTCATGTGTGACGCCAGCGCCCTGGACAGGAAGTTCAACATCAGCAAGTGCATGGTCCCCGAGCACTTTGAGAAGACCATCTTCCTCAGTGCCATGTACACCTTCACCGTCATCACAGTGGGGCTGTGTATCGCTGAGATCTTTGAGATACTCTGTAGACGGCTGGGCTACCTAGCCAGTCAATGACATGCGTGTTATCTATCCACAGAGTTTTAGGTCAAATAATAAATCTTTTTGTGCTGTTTTATGTGTCTAAGCCAGGTCTTTCCACGGACAGAAGCCCTCAGACAGCTCACCTCTGCCTTTTCCCTATTCAGACCTGACAAACACTGGCCTTTTATATTTTTCTTGCTGTGTTCCACCCAAATGTATTTTCTTCCTCTTACTGAAACAAATCCAAATGTAAATTTTGAACCAACTGGGAATTTTGAAAAAGAAAAAATGAAACATAGGAGGGATTTTAATACCGCTTATGCCATTTTAGAATCTCAAACATAGTCGCATGTTCAGTAATTCCACTTTTCCCAGCTCAGTTTTTGTGTTGTAAAGAACTGTGTTTATCGTGGTCTGGTAGTCTCATTGCAGCAGGAAATATAAATTTTGTATGTAGAAAACAATTGCAGTAGTTCTGTTGCCTCTAATGATTCTTTTAGAGATGTAATTTTTCTCATACCTAATACTGTTAGGTACAGTGCTTTAATTCAAGTGGACTTTTCCGGTAATTATCAAAGGCCCAAAGCTAAAGTTTAAAAAATAATATATTATTATTATTATTATTATTATTATTATTATTATTATTAAAATTTGAAGTTTTGAAAAGTAGTGGGAATATTACTCTTATGAACCAGCAGTAAAAAGTTTAGAGAAGCTCTTAAATTGCGTACACCCTCCACTCCTGTGGAACGTTAAAGCATTGCAAATGTGTACATTTCATGTTATAAATTTGGATTTTACTCAAGTGATGACAGTTCTTGAAGAGCATCCTTTATTGAAAAAGGCAAAGATGACCGAATTAATGGATAATCACCTGAGATGCCATGTATGTAACAGTTTGGTGCTGCATCGTGACCCCCAGGGTTACGTTGGGGAACCTGGGCAATCGGTTCTTCTTGCTGAAAAGTGCTGGCCACTCAGTGTTTGTGTGAAAAACTGGAAGTTTGACTGTATTTTGAAATTTCTATTCTCCTCTGGCCCCACTTGTGGACTGCAGTTCTTGCACAGTGCTTTTGATTGGCCGAATGTGTAGCGGTCAGTGTGACAAAAAAAAGATTACCTCTTACTTCGTTTTCTGGATTTGTGTTATTATCAGGCATCCATCCAACTTTTGTTAATGATTTCAGCTGAATGCATAATCTCAGGTACAAAATGGCTGTGGACACGTATTTATACCTGGTGGCTTAATGAAGACCCCCTGTTCTCACTGCAGCACATCTTCTGAGCACTGGGCTGTTATTCTGGTCGACTCGGGGCACTTTGTCTCCGTGATTGTATTGATGTTTTTGTTCAGTTTGTGTCTCGGTTATACGAACCCAGTAGGTACCACAGTATTCGGGAATAAGGGGGAACATTACAGTCACCTACTGTGTTCCGAACATTTGATTCTTACAGTCATTCTTTCTAATTCCAGTAGTACTCTCATGTCTGTTCACGCAGCTTTTTAGGTAACACTCATTTTTCCTCTGTGTACAAAGTGTCTGGAAAAAAGATTAATTAAACAAGCATTTATTAGAAACAGATGGTGTACTAGTTTGTTGTGATGGTGCCTCTGTGCTGTTGCATCCTGTGGTCCTTAAAAGATTAAAATGCATTATTTTTACAGATACATCAGATAACCCTAAGGGGAATCTCATACTGTTCAAGTATATATTTCTACCTTGTTATATTGTATAAATGTTTCATACCTTTGTGTAGAGCTTTGGAATGTTGAGTTTTGACGCTTTTGTCCAGCACAATTATCGGCTCAGGAAAAGTTGTTAGTTATTCCATTTGAAAACGGTAGACTGCTTTACCGATTCAACTTCTGAACACTGAGCTAAGTGGGCAGCGGGGGGCAGAGTCTTTAGATCCACTTCCTTGTGCTCTGAAGGTGTCAGGTGTGATTTTCTGTGCTGCTGTAGGACCTTTGATCAAGGTCCTCTGAACTCATACAGCAAAAACACTGGGCTGTAAAAATGGGAAATTGCGGTAACGCTGATTGTCTAAAACTGAGGACAAAAGTGCCAGATAAATGCAGTAATAATAATATGAGGGCAGAACACAATTTTAAATTCTTGTCAAAGAGCAGCACATTTTTTTTCACAGTAGTTACTTTTGTGCTATGAAGGGACTGGAAAAATAGCCGTTATCTTTGAGGAGTTCGAAACAGCCTCTCCATTTAGCTGCAGTATTACGTCAACACTGTATGTTCACATCAGGGCAAATTTACCCTAAATCTATGCCAGTCTAAATTTGCCTGTATCTTAAATAAATATGTTGTATGCTCTGGAAATCATTTTTCATAGAAATACCCCAAGAATTGGTTTATTACAGTGGAATTGGACAAAACTGGATGTTTATGAGCGCCTCATTACATTTTGAGTCCAGGCTTTTTATTCCTCCTTGGGGAAGAACAATTTCTAACCTTTAGAAAATGCAGCTTGTGAACATAAGACAAAAAAAGATCAAAAGATAAAATTTATGCTATAGTGTAAACGTAGATTAAAAATCCTGCTCCAGAAAATACTCTTTGTTATTTTAATCTTTGTTATTCAAAGATCTGTGAAAGAAATGACTGATAATCCTTTGGTCCTTCCAGTCCCATCTATAGGAAAAGTGGAAGTTACCTTTTTCAGTAACCGGAGGCAGTCACTGTACACAAAACTTAACTGTACAGTTTATTTTGTAGCAGTGTTTTTAATAAAATCTTTGTATGTCGTTAGAACAAAGGATCATGTGAATTTCTATGGCATCATTAATACACAAACTGATGGTCATTCTCACAGAGAACTCAGATTCACCCACTCAGTGAGCAAATGTACTGCAGCCCCCCTGATATAAATGGTCATGTTCCCAATTTTTTTTAAATATATGTGATTACTGTAGTAACTCACCATAACAGGGGATGAAGCAGCCAGCAGTGCAGTTTGATTTTCAGCTTGGGCACAGGTTTGACTGCAGCTCAGTCTATGTGGAGATTACATGGCCTCCGCACGTCTGTGGGGGTTTCCTCCCACAGTCCAAAGACATGCAGTTGAGGTGAACTGATCTCTAACCTGCTCATAGTGTTTGCGCAGGTGTGGCCACCTTGTCATATACTGGTGTCTCCTCCAAGGATCATTTCATAGCCCAATACCCAGTCACTCTGGCCTGAACTCCCAACTGCTGTGTCCCTGCTCAGGATTAAGTGGTTAATGATGGACATAAAGTTTAATTTTAATATAGCTCAAAATTAAGTATTAAACTGAAAAGTTATCTATTATACTTATGAAATTATTGCTGACTGTTCAGTTTGAAGTTATTTGAAGGGATCTGCAAAGCTGACTCTTCTGTTAACTTTGAAGCAAACTAGCAGTAAAAGTGACTGTAGGTGCATTTAAAATAAGTGAACTTATTTTGTACCAATATCAGTACTAATTGTGTTTTTAAGCTGAGCAGTAAGAATCTGCCTGTGCTTCTCAGTGCTGAGGGGACCATTTATTTTGACCAAATCATCACCTCCATTTGCAGAAATGCAGTCCCAAGCCTGCAGGGAACCCCCACTGTTACCTGCAGACTTCTTCATCCATGCTACTCTCCAGCAGCCAAACTGCCTTCTGTTAAGCTAAGTTCACATTTTTACTCGAGTCCAAAGCACCCGCTGCTATTTTCCTGCAGTCCCTGTGTTTTCATGCACAGGTGAGTCGCTTGGCTTTCTTTCCAACTAAGAGGAACAGCTTTTTGGTTACAGCTCTTCTATGAACATCACTTCTGGCAAGAATTCTCCAGCCTCTAGATGGGTGCACCAGGATCCCAGTGGCTTCTGCTAGACATGAGCTAATAGAGAGGGAGCTTCTACCCACAGGCCATAAGACTTCTGAACCCGGACATGACATGACTACCCTCACGTAATCTCTGACCACTCCGCTCCAACCCCCCCCCCCACTGTCACTGCCCTTCCAGGGCACCTTAACTGTTCCGTACCATTTTCCCTATTTATTTACTTATTTATTTACTTATTTACTTACTTATTTATCTATTTACTGCTTGTTTCTGTCTCTATTCTTCTTAGTGTTTGGATATGTGTTTGCTTCATTTTCCATTATAGATTGTTCGCACAGTCATCCTGGTTCAGATCGGTGCACATTTCAACACATGGTACACAACCATGTGCTTGACAAATAAACTCTTTTGACTTTGACTTTGACTTTAGAGATGATGGGAAACTTCTCATTTGAAGGACGCAAACTCAGTGCAGCTCATCTGCTGCATTCAACGTGCATGGCCAGCCACTATGTTTCTGGTCCTCAAACTCGGTCGTTTGTTTGTGCTTCTGCAGAAGAGCTTGGACAGCACATCTGGAAACACCAGTTTGCTTGGGAGACCCTGCTGGTGCAGGAAGACCACCGTGCACCTTGGTGCTTTGCTCCCTCTTGCCATGCTGTAGCATTTGAAGGTTAAACTGCTACCTGTTGAATGTGGTTGTCCTTTTCCCACTTTTACTCCCTCCACATGGCTGCTGCTGTTTTGGTGAATCGATTTGGTTTAGTCTGCACATTAAGTCATTCATCATTAATATCTGTTTGTCATATTTGTCAATTATAGACTGGACTCTATGCCTACAAAGGTCTCAGTTTTTTTTAATCTGGAAAGTAGTCTATTACTATATGGCAAAATAACCATGTGAGACAAATATTTTACTGAAATAGCTAAAGCGCCTAAGACTTTTGCACACTGCTGTATGTTTAATGCCCCATTAGCAGTATTATTTTCTGAGCTCTGCAGGACAGAGGATGGCAGAGCACATCAGACAGAAAGCAGCAATCTCAGCTTCTTCTCTAATTCACATGTCATGTTTGTGTTTGTGTTCTTGTACTCGTGTACCTCTTATCACCGTGCGTCAGGCTAAAAAACATTACGTCACAGGCAGCTGTGGATGCAGGAACGAATCTGATGTGCTACATAACAAGGCCATTTTAGAGGCCAGGTGAACAGACTGGACACATTTTGGGGAAGACTTGTCCTGGATTAGAATTTTTAATTTCATATTCTGGCATAAAAAAACATTTGTTTTGTTTCTTTGATCAATAATTTTAGTCAAACTAATAATTCTCATTAACTTATCGTTATTTCTTCTTTAATTATGTTCTGGCAACAGCAGCTGTAACCACTCCGATTACCCACATCAAGAATGATTGATGTTCCTTCCAGCACTTTTGAAGCCACAGTTCCTCCTCAGAACGAACTGCGACCAAAACGCAGGCGCCAGTTATTCCTCCCGGCGACAGGGGGCGCAAGAGAAACACGCGATGCCGCTACGATCCCGGAAGCGGAAGAGTGAAGCAGTCGCAGGTGTGTTTTTGTCTGCATTTCAGTATTGATGGCTGAGTGAATAATCATTTTTTGTTTTCGTGCCCGGCACCGTAAAACTGTCTACGTTAGAAATGGCTGTCCCCCCGCAGTTAAAAGCCGTGCAGCATCACATCCGCACGGCGCAGGAACACGAAAAAAGAGACCCGGTTGTGGCTTACTACTGTGAGTCTAAATTTTCATCTTCTACCTTTTATTTCTTTCGAGAGTAAAATAAACAAAGCATAGCCGCCGGTTTTCTGAGTGCCTGTACTACAAGTTTGTTCCTTCTCCAGTAGCAACTTTTCGAGAAGTTTCCTCGTTTCTAGTTGTTTTGACCAGAACTGACTTGGAAACGTTGGCAAACAAACAATAAAACAGTGTTGGTTGTTCTGTGTGGAGGAGGTTGTTTTTAATGACCATCCCATAGTCAGCCAATATATGTGTTCTTATTTGTTTTAAGGAGACCAGTATAGGAAAACATGTTTTAGTTAGTTCAAAACTCGGTAGTTTTCCATTTAAGGTTAGGAAAAGTGGGGGGAAAATCATTGGTATTTGATATCAGTTTAAGTACTGTTGCACTTAGTCTTACTGCAGTTATTGTGTCCTATAGATGTCTTTAGTGATGGAAGGGTGTCGCTTTGACTTGATACAAAAGCAGTTCTCTGGCCACATAGGCTGGGTGCTGCACCCTATCCCAGTGTCTCCACTTTGTGGGTCGTTTCAGTGGAGAATTAAGCATGTAAGCAGTACATGCTTGTGTGGTAAGGATGTGAGAAGTTCGTCCATTTTCCCTCTTACCTGATTACCTAATTTTATTTGCCAGCTTTATACTGTGAATTATAGTCGAGGTTGCTGATATCCTTTGTTTTGCTGACACTTTTGTCTGAGGATACTTGCAGCATTTGGTTTGTATACTAAGTGACTACTATGCTGTAACAAATGACTGCACTTTCACCGTACTGTTACAGACGTTACGGTCGGAGTAGATTAATGGGGACAACTTGAGATATTCATGGTAAGAAGGTTATACAGCTGGTTTACCACTGCTTTCTTAAACACACTTGTTTTGAACTGTGGGTGCAAACATAACCAGGTGAAAACATTGACCTGAATTTTCCTGAGCTGTGAGGTACCCAGAGCTATCAGCTGCATGACTGTGCCTTGTTTAACCAACTGTACTACAAGGTTTTTTTACTCCATCACCCTTCACTGTGACCACTAAAGCTAAAGATAGATTCCACTCTGGGACACTGAGATTGCGAGTTGTTGTATCCAGGACATTACCTGGTGCTTTATGAAAATTCAGCTGTTTGCCATCGCTACTTCAGCATCCCATCAAAACATACAGATCATCCCTGAGTGCTTCTCAGCGCTTTCCAATGGGCAACAGATTTGGAATACCAGATAAGGAAGAAGACTAGTGACTTCTGTTTTTGGTTCAGATCTCAAGCTGCGTAAAAGTTACACAATTATAATAAAAATGATAGCTGTACTTTTGTTGTTATATCTCAGGATACTTTGTCCATGGTGATTTAGAGTCTATGAAATAGTGATGAGAAATGCCAAAACAGCTGTCTATACCAGAATTCCATTAAAAAGGCATAACAACAACAAGATAAAAAGTGTACCAGTATGATGGGTATAACAAAGTAAAAAGTGTGCCAGTATGATGCTAAAGAACAACGGTAATTTAAAATATAAGCGCTCATTAGGTCAGTACCTGAAGTGTTTGCATTTGCTGTTCACTGAGAACCATTTAATTCCTTCTGAATCTGTAATAATAATGTTTGTAAGTTTCCAAGGAATGGAGATTAGTTTTTGCTTTTCAAATGTTTTATTGGTATCGACAAAGAAGCACACTGTAGCTGCATTACTATAGCTGACTTAATATCTACCACACACCCAATGAATTTGATATTTTAAAAGTCTGCAATATTGATTAGACTATAAACCTTTGGGAAATCAATATAAGTGTTTAGTATTTAACTTCACTGAGTACCACTTAAATATACATACATATAACTATACTATATGTACAGCTGCAGCTGAACTCGTACATAGGAAATACTAACAAGGTATGAATGTGCCTTTTAGAATCCTGACATTAATTGCCCTATTTATAGAATAAACAAATTATTGTCTGTTAGCTGGCCAAGTCATTTTAGAATAAAACCTATGCATGGTGTGCAGTGTGTTCCTCTGTAGCGTGAGCTGTAGATAAAAACAGTCTCGGCTAATGGTTGCAATTTTGTTGCGCAGTAGCAGTTTGCATGAGGTGTGGTACCTGACTTAAAGAACTGCGATAAGGGTGGCATCCCATTCTGCCGACAACACGCCCGCTGTGTAGACCTTCCTGCTTTTCTGGCCAGACCTGCTGAGTGCTGCCGTCATCCATAATTAAACAGTTTGCATAATATCTGTGCAACCAGTGACGTGTTTAGAAAAACACCCTCCTTGTGTTAGTGTGTTAGATGCATATGAGGCCCACACCTTCATTTGGAGGCACTTCCTCGTGTTACCTGATCTCTGGGGAGGTCAAGGTTATCAATACAAACGTTATACAAGGTTTCCACAAACTCTTGCCATAAGCTGTGGCCAGATTCAGTGTTGTTTGGAATTTCACTGGCAATTTTGTAGAAAATAACAAAAAGTTAGTGAAAAATATGCATATTTCTGCTCTACATTCATAAAGCTAGAACTGTTTTTTCTTAATAGCTCAGTCTGCATCTTCACCTTATTATTCAATATGACTGGAGGATATTGACAAACTTGGACCTGGATGGATGCTGTATTATCGAGGAACTGGCAATCTATGGGTTCTGTGAATCACTCCTTACAAGTCAAGCCTTCATTTTTTTTGTTAATGTGTAACTGGACAGTAATCAGTATTTGTTTGTCTATAATGTTTTGTGAGACTTTTTTTTTTTTATTTTTAGAATTTTATTTTGCATTACAATATTTAATTTGTTGGCTTTCTCTTTGAGGTTTTACCAGTTTGTTTAAGTAGAGCTTTATTTTACTTTCAGTGCCAGCCTAAATGGCTTTTTGGTACCATTTAATTGTCAGTGTGTGCTACATTTGAAATTTTTCCTGATCAGATTTTCCATTTTATGTGAATTGTTTCTTGTGCCACAGGAGGTCAGTGTTGACATGGCTTTGAATGACATGAGCCCTAAACATGTTCATGCAGAAGCTCTCCTGAAAATCAGATTTGACAATGAACCAGCAGCTCTGCGTGCATTGCTGTGTTACAGATTAAAACAGAAGAAACACACGCACGAACGCGTGCACAGGTCTTCACTTTAAATGTCCTGCTAATAATTTCAGTCAGGTAAAACCTGTTCTTTGGGGAAATTTTAATCTGATAGTGAATTAATTCTGCCAGCCTTCAAACACATTACACTGATAAATGGCAATGGCTTTGACAAAAATCAGCCATATATCAAATTTAGGTTGTAGGTGGGGATCAGATAGAAACAGTAAAGCTTTTAGGGTTGAAGAGCCCAAGCACGGTATTTTGGTTCACAGCAGATGTTGTTGTGTGCTTTAGGAAAGCATGGGTGTTACCAAGAAGCAGGTCCTTTATTTGTCATTAACTGGAGGTATTTCCTATAAATTGCTGGCCTTATTTCAAATAAGAATACAAACTAGAGTGCTTTACTGCAACTTCCCCACTTTTTGTACTTTTTCTGACTCTAGGGCCATACCCAGTGGAGTATGTGTACATTTCACTTCAGTTCTTGTCCTTATTACAATAGAATTCCTTCCAGTTTATTTAAATTTATGATAAATACAAAGATCTACTACCTGGATAATTCTGTCCATTCACAGGTTGGTTTGCAGTACTTTTTCTGCAATAATAAACAGCAGGGCACAGCCTGAATCCTGTGTACACTTGCACACCATAGTGCATGTCTCCATGATTTCCTGAGGCCCAGTCATTAAAGACAAATGTTCTTCAATGTGTCCCCCAAATTGCGTTTGTTGCTGTTATGTGTTCTAATGCATCTTATAAAGGACATCCTATGGTTTTTAAATAGTGCCAAGTGTTTGGGGGTGGGGTTCAGACAGCTTTCTAGCAATCCTAGAAATATATTCAAAAGCCTTTTTCCGTGGAAATGTGTGGTTTTAACATCAGCATAGGCAGCAGGTGATGTAATGGTTACAGCCATTCCTTTTCACCCAGAAGACTGGAATTTGAATTCATGCTGCTGCTGTAGGACCCTTGGTCAAAGTTCTTGTCCTGATTTGATCCATTAGAAGTTACCCAGAAGAATAAACGGCTTTAGAATAGTAAGTAGCTCAATCTGTAAACCTAATATTGTAATTTACCTTGGCAAAAATTGAGGGATAAATAATAACTACTATGAGCACAGCAAGGTTTGTTTGGTGATCTGACTGGATTTGGGTTTTATGGGCAAGTACCCACTTCCAATGATGCACTGAGTACGTCATCATGAGTTGAGGTGACAAAAGCCAGAACAGATCTTCTTTTGGATTCCCACCTTCCAGGAAGAAGTTGGGCTACTTCCTGCTCCGAATCTAAGCACAGGGCTGGAGGCCTACAGAGAAGGCACTCTTTGACATTGTTCTCCCTCCCGGTGGTTGGAACCCCTCCAGTCTTCAGATTCAAATGCAGGCTGCATAATAACATCCTTGTAGAGCAGAAGGTCTAGTGTGCGGGCTGGCATTCCAGAATCCGCAATTCCGTCTTTGCTGCGCATGTCGGCAAGAAAACACTCAGCCAGGCGTTGACAGAGGCCTCAATTCTTTTTCAGTCCAGACGGCAACTCACATCAACCCACCTTTGGCCTTGAGTCTCTTTTTCTCATGTTTATTTGCAGAAAAAATTAGCTGCACACCTCAGTTTTTTTTTTTTTTTTTTTTTTTTTACATTTCTTTTGGGACTTGGGCTAACTCAGGGCAGATGTTTGGACTTCAGTTTTTTGGATCATATTGTATGGACTCACTGTAAGCCATATTTAAAAAAAAAAAAAAAAGTCTTGGCACACACCCGTGTGTGAGTGTCATTGTGGAAAGGAGAAAAAGCCTTCAGATTTGCCTTGTAGAGTAATGTACTGTTTCCATATTGTGTGGAACATGAAAAATACTCACTGGTGATGAATGAACAGAACATAAAATCATACAATCATTAGATTTTGCCTTTGAAAAAAATTCTGTGTGTTTTGTCACTTCAACTTTCAATCATCTACAGAAGGCTTTCCTTTGCATTTCTTTTGCTTTTTAGCACTTCTTTTAACACTTTGTATAAAACTTTTTGTTCAGAGTTTAGTATTATTACAGACTAAAGAGTCTACAAAACATGCAGTAGGAGGGTGGGGCAGGGGAGCTGCTCACTTTGTATGGTGCTTAATGTCACCCAGACTCATTTGGATTTGAACTGAGGAGTTAAAACTGCAGAAATGAAGCAGACTACAAATTGTGTGCTTATAAGTGTGAGTTCTGGGAACCTGGAGGCCTGCTGGTTAGTGATGAGTGTGTGGGAGAAGTTGCTGAAATGCATGGATGTGTGCAAAGGTTTCCTCATGCATACAACCATCCAGCACCATTCAGCCAGTACTGCTGCTAGCAGAAGCTTGTTTTAGAACATCCATCCATTTTGCACCTCTGCTCTCAAATTTAAAAATCTGGTTCTTCAAGGAGTTCAGCTTGAATTTTTTTTTTTTGCTTCAGAGTTCTTTTAACACTTTTGGGTCAGGATATTTTTTGCACATTGTGCTGTTGTCATTATGATCCTCGTAATGGGATGTTGTACACTGGATCCATATCTCAGTCATCTTTGCAGATCAAGGCCATGAGATACAACAGGAACTCCTGACTTCAAACTGGGCCTTTACAATTTTACATTCGGTTATAATTTAAATTCAGTGTTGTTATCTCAGCTGAGATGAAGATAAGCACTTTACAGCATTAACTCTGCCCGTTCACCCTCAACCCTACAGCCTTTCCTGCTTTATGTTATCAGGTCACTGAGGCAGGTGGTTATGGCTGTGCATCCAAGTGGTGCAAACCTTTTGACCCTTGAGAGGTGTTTAATCTTAAAATTAAGAGATTTAATGTCTAGATGACTGAGTGTAAGATCTTTTCCAATTAAGAAAACACAAGTGTATGGTTTTCACAGTTCTATGAACCTGGAGTTGAGTTTCTTACAGCGGAACTTCTAACATCAGTTTGTATTACACTCAGTGTATTAGATTAGCAAATGTGGCATTTTCTTGTTACTTATTTTTATTTTATCATTGTAGTACATATTACTTATATTAATAACTTTTATGTAGCAGATGGACTTTGTCCAAGGCGATTTACAGTGTTGACTGAGACACTTTATA
Organism: Heterotis niloticus; assembly: GCA_018136845.1. Lineage (NCBI taxonomy): Eukaryota > Metazoa > Chordata > Actinopteri > Osteoglossiformes > Osteoglossidae > Heterotis > Heterotis niloticus. Next base: position 16,767,393 of record CM030895.1, read on the forward strand.
GTATTTTACCATTTTATATGGCAGGGTGTTTTTACTGTATAGATTACTGTATAGATTTAGGTATCCATCCTATTTTCAGGGGCAAATAAGATTCAGACACCAAAGGATTACTTTTTTTTTTTTTTTTTTTTGGAAATTGAATTAATACTTTGCTTAACTCTCTAAGGTAACAGCTTCAATGAGGCTTACTGAAATTCCAAAATTGTTTAATTAATTAAATAGTTTTATTAATATTTAATTCTACATAAACAATGTCCAAATAATGTTTCTCATCGTATTTCTCATCTTTTTTGTGTCTAGTGAAAGGAACCCTTGCATAAAAAAAAAATATATATATATATATATATATATATATATATATATATATATATATATATATATATATATATATATATATATATATATATTTTTTTTTTTTTTTTTTTTTTTTTTTTTTAAATTATAATTTGTGCGTGGCTGGTGTGTTGAACTGATTAAAAGGTTAATGAGTTGATCATTTAGTCATCCTAATGCACAGGAAGTCATAATGAAGGGATTTTTTAAAAATTAATTTCCCCTGTGACCCCAAAGCAGGGGAAGCAGTCACAAGAGCCTGTCATTTTGATTCTTCAGGGGGCAGGAATGGATAGTCTTTGAGGCTCCTAGAAATTGGCCCAGTGGGTGTGGACTTGCATCGAAGCCATGCCTTCATCCTCGATAGTCAAGTACCTGCTGTGAAGAGTCGGCCTTGGAACTCATTTGCCTTTAGCGTTGTATCACCGTCAGTGTAATGCATCTCATGCTTTGGCAGCTCCATGCCTCAAAGGAGATGGCTCTCATTTCTTAAGGGTATGGCCGCAAACCCTTTAACTTTCAAGGGCCATAAGTGCCAGGCTGGAAACTTAGATTTTTTTTTGCATGTTTTCTTCATACCTTCCTATGAGTCTGTTTCCTCAACATCAAATTGCATTTACACAGTTACTATATAGAATAGAATAAACTTTATTATCCCACGAATGAGAAATTTAGGTGTTACAGAGCTCTTATAACAAAGGGAATATAGGAGAAGAACAAGTAAGTTAGTAAGAAAAACAGGTAAGTTAATAATCTATATACACAAAATAACCCTATATACATACGCAAACAAAAAAAATTTACAAGATTCTTCAGAGATGTTACACAAATGTGAGGAGGTGTGGATAATTAGAATTTGGAGATAGAATATACTGATTAATGCAAGCAAGCTGTAAATGAGTAACAGAAATTAAAACAGTTGATATGTCAGTCAAAAATGAAAAAATAAATTAACCAAGTTAAACTGCATTGTGAAGTCTGACAGCTGCTGATAAGAATGACCTGCGGTAGCGCTCCTTCCTACACTGTGGATGTAAGAGCAGCTCGTTCAGCAGTAGACTCTTACATCCACAGTGTGAAGTGCTGGTGCTGGATATTTTTTCATGTAGAAGGTAAGGAGGTGTTGTCCGTGGATGTCGCTTGGACAACATCTCTCTAACCTGCTTAATCAGACTTCAGTGAACAGCCCAGGTTAGAACTGGCCCTCTTGACCAGTCTGTTTAGTTTCCCCCTGTCCCTCTCTGCAATTCCACTACACCAGCAGACCACAGCATAAAGGATAGCAGATGCTACCACAGAGTGTGTCGTAGAAAGGTCATAAGAGTCCTGTTAACCCCCAAGGACCTCCAGTCGCCTTAGCAGGTGAAGGCGACTTAGACCCTTTTTGTAAAGTGCATCCGAATTCGTGGACCAGTCCAGTTTGTTGTTGAGGTGAACACCCAGGTATTTGTACTCCCTCACCATTTCAATGTCCAAACCCTGGATGTTCACTGCTGTAATAGGGGGTGACTTCTTGCTGAAGTCAATCACCAGCTCCTTCGTCTTGCTGGCATTGATGCGATGATGGTTCTGTTCACACCAGCTGACAAAGTCACTGATGACCCCCCTGTATTCCAGTTCGTTCCCCTTTGACACCCGACCAACAATGGTAGTGTCGTCCGAGAACTTCTGGAGATGGCAAGTGTCCGTGTTATAACTAAAGTCCGCAGTATATAGGGTGAAGAGGAAAGGGGCGAGTACTGTTCCTTGTGGGGCCCCCATGCTACTGACTACCAACTCAGACACACAGTCCCGGAGCCTCACGTACTGCGGTCTACTGGTGAGGTAGTCAATAATCCACGCGGACAGTTGATGGTCCACTCCCGCTCCCTCCAGCTTCCCCCTCAGCATTGAGGGCTGGATTGTGTTGAAGGCACTGGAGAAGTCAAAAAACATGACTCTCTCAGTGCTCCTGGCGCTCTCCAGGTGAGAAAAGGCCCGATACAGCAGGTAGATGACAGCGTCATCCACCCCGGTGTTCGACTGGTAGGCAGCTGCAGCGGGTCTAGATCCCTCCTGACTAGGGGGCGAAGGTGGTGAAGTATGATCCTCTCCATGGTCTTCATCAGATGTGAGGTCAGGGCAACGGGTCTGAAGTGGTTCAACTCCTTGGGGTGCGTTGTCTTTGGGACTGGCACCACGCAGGATGTCTTCCACAGAATGAGGACCCTCTCCAAACTGAGACTGAGGTTAAAGATGTATATGATAACCTCACAGAGTTGACCTGCACAGTCCCTCAGCAGTCGAGCTGATTCCATCTGGACCTGTGGCCTTCCTGGTTTTCGTTTTCATCTTCATCAGCTGACTCCGCACCTGGTCAGTTGCGATGGAGAGGCTACAGTGTAGGGTGTAAGTGGATGACTCCTGATGAATGGCATGGGGGGGAGGGGGCAGTAGAGCTGTTGGAGGACAAAGGGGGCAGATGGGGGGCAGCTAATGTCCCTGGTGCCGTGGGGGGTTGCAGAGAGGTGTGAAGGAGGTGTGATGAGCTCTGGCGAATGGAGGAGGGAAGGGCTTCTGAGTCAAACCTGTTAAAGAACTGGTTCAATCTATTAGCCCAATCCTGGTCTCCAGACTCTGGACCCCCTCCGCTCGCTGTGCTCTGTCCAGTGATGGTATTTAGTCCTCTCCACACATATCTCCTCTTTATAGGAGACCAATGCTTATTGAACTGTTGCCATTAAATGAGTCAAGGTGCACCTTTGTTCACTGCGTAAGATGACTTGGATGAAAGCCCCTTACAAAAATTTGTTTAATCTGAATCTGTGTAAAAATATTTGTAAACTCATCCACGCAAGTTAAACGAAACTAAAATAATCCTCTATGCAGTTGTTCACTGTAGTGTGCTGTACACCAGAAGTTGTTCAGATTGAGTATATTTGACTCATCTAGCAGTCTTGTCAATAGAAGATTTCAAAATAATTTTTTTATCTTTGATTCCTCTGAGTATAGACTACTTCAGTGCCATGAGAAATGCAGTGTTAGACAGTTAGTGAACTGAAATCTAGTTGAAAAGTGTACTCTGAAGACGTAGATTTCCAGTCAGTACTTTATAATTTCTACAGTGAGTCTGCTTAGCAAACATGGGATACTGCAGGTTGAAACTATAGAACTGAAAGGTTACCCCAGTAAAGAAGTTGAAGGCACCAGTAGTTTGCAGTTCTCTTGCTGTGGGTGGTGTTCTTCAAAAGCTTTTCATGTCTTCTCATTTTACCATCAAATACAAAAGGTGTCTACATTTACATTTTCATTTAGTAGTGTTATCTAGCCCCTGCCATCAGTGCAGGGTCATGGTGGTAGGGAGGCTATCTCAGAAACATAGGATGTGAAACAGGGTACACCCTGAACCACATGCCAGTCCATCATGACAGTCATTCACAAACTACTGGCAGTTTAGGGTGACCAGTTCACCTGAAACACATGTTTCTGGACTGTTGGAGGGAACTGGAGACCCCAGAGGGAACCCATGCAAACACAGGGATAACATGCAAATGATGCACACATTGAACTTGATTCAGACCAAGCTGTGAGGTTCCACCACTACCTGGTAGACCATCATCCTGCCCACCTTGTTTGACTCAGTTCATATCAGTCACTAAGTGTATTTTAATATTTGAAATGACTAGTGGTAATTGTGGAAGTTTTTCTACTTTTATATAAATGCATATCCTCAGTCTAATTCATTGTACTTTATTGGCATGACAAAAGTACACTTGTGTTACCAAAGTCATTCAACAGTGATATTGAGAGCAACGCTACAACAAATAGCAGTGACATAGATCAACAAGTAAAGAAATATCCCCAGCCTTTCACCTTGGCAAAGATGAAAAACATGCTGTATATTACTGTTATAATATTAAATATTTGAGTATTGCCTTGCTGACAGCCTATGTCATACCTTTTGCTCATAGTCACCTGTCACAGGTGCAGCTAAGGACAAGTCTAACGCCACTGTTATTCAGAATTTATTACTCACAATAAACATGTTTGAGGAGGATAGGAAATTTAATTGGAGTTGTGAATTAAATACTCAGTAGTCAATGAAAGTCTTAAATTTTTAATATCAATTAGTTTGTATAGCACCACCACTTTCTGCTTTGCACCCAACATGTTTTATGTTCTGAGTGCCTTATTGTTTTCCTTTGTCTTTCAGGCCGTCTCTATGCCATGCAGACTGGTATGAAGCTAGACAGCAAAACCCCAGAATGCCGGAAGTTTCTTGTGAAACTGATGGATCAGTTGGAGTTGGTAAGTTGAACAGTTTATTGCAAAGCAAAATGTGAAGTTTATTTACTTGAGCTGTGTTATGTCAGAGTCATTTTCCATGATATAACATTTATAATAATTCACCAAAAAATGGTGGCATTTGTTTGTTGTAACTTGAAGGCAGCTTTCAATTATCTGTAGTGTCCCAAAATCAAAGTTGCACAGCTGAATTAAACTATTAGCTACTTTACAAGCTGGTCTTCTGTAAATCAGACCGCTGTGATTCCTGTCTAATCAAAAAATTTTCCTGTATGCAAATATACCAATTTATTATACATTAGTAGAACTTGTTTGACAGGGGGTCATAAAATATATTCCCACAATAAATGGGCACAGCTCTTGGGTCAGATTTGTGTAAGCTTGATGAAAATGTTTCTGCTTTATTCATTAATTTGGTCATCACTAAAACCTCTTGTCCAATTCAAAGTCAACCCTATTTTAGGTTGATAGTACCTCACACGGCAATCTCTCTCTCTCACACACAGATGGCAATTTAGAGTCACCAGTGTAGAGGCAGCTGATGGTGTGAAACATGAAATTGTTAAATATTCTTAGCAGTATCTCCTGACTTTGCTCATATGTTCCCATGGTGCATATGTTGACATGTCTGAGGTCTTGTTTAGATTTTTAAATTATTTTAATTTTCACAGTCTTATTAAAAGTATGTTGAGAAATGTGAAACATTATTTTAACTTGAAGTGGCAGCTGATGAAACAGTTTACTTCAGTGATTTGTGATGCCCTTTGTCTGGACTTTTAGCTATAAATGTAAAGAATTAGAGTGGTTAAGCTGAAGGTGAGACTAACATACAGTAATGGTTAATGTTGTATGTTCATGTTCATTTTTATTATTTCTAACAGCTAATGGCAATCGTGAGGGGAAAGGAAACATTTTACACCTAATGCACAAAATATTTACCCTTTTCATAGCCTTTTATTTACTGAGCTTCAGTCCTTGTTTATTTCTCAGTACTTCAGCAGTTCATTTCCAGCTGTATTTAAATTTTACCTGAACAAATGTATGTGTGCAGCACCAGGCAATAATCTTGCCAGGATGTTTTTTCCATTGACACCTGTCCAGTTATGCAAGGAATCACTTGCAGCTCATAATTGGATGGTTATGCAGAAAGACAAATAAAATTAATATGCTTTAGTGAGAGTCGGTCTTGGTAAAGACTGCTTCTGTACTATCAATACATTAATATTAAGATCACCTTTTTGCACCTCACAGTGTTAGTTGTGATTCATGCGTGTTGTATCTCAGAAAGATGCGGCCACAACTGGGTTAATTTGGCACACATCTTCCCTTTATTGTGCACATCACACAACTACACCGTTGTGTTGTGTCACAAAACACAACTGAAAACCCAGTGCAAGACCCCCTCTTTTCTTCCGTGCCCAAATAGTTTTTTTTGTACCCAAATTGGAAAGCATCACAAAACAACTGGTGCTGCATATATACACAACACTCGTGATCACATCACTTTACTACATCTCGCTGCTGTATGGCACAGAATGCTGAAGTATATTAAAAAAAAAAAAATGTCATGAACACACTGTGCTTTTGAAAAAGCTTTGCTAGAGAATTCAGTACAGAATTATTAAACAGTAGTATAAATAATATATTACATTGTGACCAGAAATAAAGCAAAATAGGTAAAAAAAAAAAAAAAAAATCACTAAATATTTGGGGGAAAAATTTCCGTATAGTGAAGTAAGAAATAACCACTCTTGATGCAAGTACAAGCCAAATTACAACTGAGGCGGCTTACAACCTGGTTGTTGGTCCCCAATTGGGCTCATAAATTGAGACACATTCACCCCCAAAATAACCGGGAGTGAAACATGCAGACAAAGGGAGGTGCTCTGTTCTGCTGGTCAACTGTTTTTATGCAGAGTTTGTTGTGGCCCTGATCCAACTACGCTTTGATTTTCCTCATTTTCACGATTAAGTACCGATAAAAGACAAGTCGGGTCCTTGCGCCTATTGCCAAACCTGTTATTGAGTTTTTAGTTGAAAACATAATCCTGCAGAAAATGATAGCAGGTCTAAGGCTCCTGATATTTTTTTGGATATTTCAAGTCCAATTAAGCAAGTCTTGCATTCACCAGTACCATGTGCCAGGATCTACTGGTTTGTGACGAGATTCATTACGTTTTGCAGTGCCTGCTGTGACAGCCAACAAAAACTTCTGTGCATGTATAGTGTGTGCAGACTCATAAAATCAGATGGGGAAAATATTTAGTATACTTAAAATTCCTGTTTGCCTAATTTTGTTAAATATATGGTCTTACAAGGATAACTTATTATTTATTTGTTTGTTTTTTTTTTTTTTTTGTAGGAATAACTATTCCTTCTACACTTAAAGATGCTTAGCTGTAATTTCTTTGCAACATGGTATAGACAAAGAATATAGAAGCACGGCCCATTTTCACAATGGAGTAGAAGGTTTAGCCATGTTATCGTTCCATGACCGCCATGCTGCTCTACCAAAGGAATGTGTGTGTATTTTTTTCCCCCATGAGGATGAAAACAAAGCAGAACAGATGAAATTGGTCTGACATCTTTTTAGTTCCTTTTGATCGTGACAGATGCCCCTTGATAACCGGTGAAGGAGCTGTTAGTCACTGCCAGTCTCTCATTGAAATAAGAAGGTATGCCATTTAGATTAGAATTTACTGGGTTGTTTACAATTTGACTAAATGCCATTTCATAACCGGGGGAAGGTTCCTCTGGTCAAAGTTAAACCTGGATTATATGCAATATATTGGTTTCCTGTGTTTCAAACATCTTTAATGTGAAACAGTTTTTAAATTTATTTGATTTCAAAGAGATCCATTTTAAGGTTGTTTGTTGACTTCTCCCAAAAACATATACAGTACTGTTAATGATTGGTAAACACTCTCAAAAGCAGCTTGACTCTTTAACTTCTCTTTACTGTTAACTAACAGGCAATGTTTTCTCAGAAATATATTTCAAAAGTAGAAAGTTGAAGAGAATTAAAAATTTCTGGGCCTAACTCGACGAAACACCGATGAAGGAAGGTGCCCACTTGATAACCCTGATGAGATACCGCGCCATTGCTGTGCCACACCATGGTTGGAGTTATAGTTAGTTGGTGCTAGTTTTGATAGGTTAGCCATTGTGTAGCGGATTTGTAGGCGTGCTGTGGGATTGCTGTGGGGGTTAGGATGGGTTAGATGGGTAATAGGATCCCCTTTATAATCCAAGCTCCTGTTATTTGGCACTGTGTGTTTAATACGAACCTATAAAAAAATGTTTTCATCTCTGAAAATGTGCAACTTAGACCTTTAACAAAAAGACCCAGTTTGTTTTATATCTGTACAAATATTATGGGCTAGATAAGAATAGCATATTATCTTTCTGTCAGAGATTTATGGAATGTTTTTGGTCCAAAGCAGTAAAAATAAAAGTGGAAGGGGGAGAGCCCTATTTCTCAACATTTGTGCGGTTTATATACAGTTCAGGAAAGCAAACAGCAGATTTGGTCAAGTCTGGCCATAACCCTGCCTCTACTTCTGACAAAACAAGAGGAAACCAAAGACCTTCTGCCAGCATTCACTTCAAGTCAACTGACTAATCCTTTCCAGTGAAAAGTACAGCTCCTGGTTTTCATGTAAAACATAATTTTCCCTCTCTGCCTACTTACACAATAGCAAGTTCGATGTTCAGATCGTCTCCTCTTCTTAGAGACTTTCGTCTTTTGCTTACTTCCGCAGGGATGAAGAGCATCATTATCTGACGGGTTGTGTTTGCAAAATTAACTGCGTGTAAAATCTAATTCATTATAAATAGCTGTAGTCATAGTTACAGTCGTAATTTTTTTGTTATCTGAACTTCTAGGCTGTTAGCAGAATTGAGATATACATATATTAATTTGTGAATTTTATTTTGCTTCTGAGTATGAGGACTAATGGTTTTGGGAATGGTAAAAAAAACTTTCTGTACAAGTCTGCAAATTATCTATATGCTTAAAGGCTTGAACTGAAAATGTAAATATGTCCTACAAGTAGATGACAGTGTAAAACAGAGTAAGGAGCTCTAGTAAATGTGCATCAGATTTTGTGTAGGTTAGCATTTTCCTTTTGGCATGTACATTAGCGATTTATGTGGGGGTTAGCTTGCAGAAGAGGGCAGGTAATGTAAAAACCACGTATTGGGAACATTTCCCCCCCTAAGATGTAGTGGCTAATGTCATCAATTATTTTCTAGATTTTAAGCAGCCCCATGCACACCTACTTTACCCCTCTTTGTTGTTAAATGTTAGCTTTCAGTGGGAAACAGGGGAAAAAAATGCAAATAAAATACAGTGCAGCATTATTATTATATCAATATCCACATAGTCAACATTTTCTTGCTTCACATGCATACAAAAATTATTCTGCATTTGAATGAATATCAACTTTCACCCTCTATTTTATTTACACTTTCAGGAATTATACATTCTGCTTTTGCTCATACCCAAGACTTTTTAAAAATTTTTTTAATTTTTTAATTTTTTATTTATTTATAATAAATGCTGTCAATTCACCACACTCGTATCTCACATGTGTAACTTTTATTCTAAAAATACTGACTTTCTGTGACACTTTGACTTACTTGCACCCCCACGCCTTTGCTCAGACGACATTTTGCCACAGGTCGCACAAAGCGCACTGACTGAGGACGAACCCTACAGTTTAACTGTTGCTTGTGCTTGGGTTCAAATAGTTTTGATAAATGCATGTATTTTTGATACTTTTATGCAGGATGCATTATTCTGAAATTGCTTAACCCAGAAGTTCCTAAATATCAACTCAACTATATATTCAATTCTTTTATAAGCACAGTTGAGCAGTACTTTTACAGAAGTAATGAAGGAGAACCAGAAGACAACGGTAATGGTTTGCAGACAGTAAGTAAGCCAACTGGCAGCTGAAGAGAGAAAAACAAATACTTCCATTGTAAAGAAATGAGGGGAAAAAAACTTCTGTGAGTCCACATACCAGTGGCTGCACACCCCTCCCCAGCATTTTACTGTATGTATTACCATATGCTTGTGTAGGAAGTATCTATAACTAAGACAAGTAAATTTGGTCTTTGCAGAATTGAAAAAATAAGTTGTTATTTAGTCCTCAACCATCTAACACAGTGCACAGCAATGTTGGTCCCATTATCCAAATTTCAGGCAGCTGATCTGGTGGGAGTCAGGGTGCGGTTGCAGCCAGGAGCTTCCCGAGTTGCTCACATGGTTGGGAAGGGCATTACAAATGTGCCCCAGAAAGAAGGTGCAGAGAAGACAAGTAGTGGGCGCAATTTTTAAGAAGCAGACGATGTTCAAGCAGATGAAATGTGAAGAAAGGATGGATTTTCTAGATAGGATCACATTTAATTGAAATAATGGGTCTTCAATCTAGCTTTCAGAACAGAGATGAACAAGGCATCTTTCACATCGATTGGTGGGTCACAGTGCAACTTAGGAGCCCTATAGTTCAGTGCTCTGCCACCTACGGTTTACAGAGTGATCTTGACCATTCAAAGCTGCTGTATTGTGAATGCAAAGCAGATTTGGTGTTTTAGTAATTATAACACAGGTAGTAGGGCAGTACAGTGCTAAACCCCTGAACAATAAGTCATAAAAACTATTTTGCATTTTAACATCTAAAAAAACAGGTACCCAATGGGGGTAGCAATGCTGTCAGTTGAGGAGATGGTGGTTCAGGGTACTGGAACCCACATAAACCGAATGCAGGCCTGTGATGTATTTTCTGATGGCACTGACGGTCTTAGCTGCCTTATTTTGTTCAACTTGAAAGGGTGGAAGATGTGTGTTGGGTTGCCAGACATCAATGAGTTAATATGAGCAACATCAAAGCAAAAATCAAGCAGGCAAGGCATGAGGTAACATTTTGGTCTTCGATCTGGAGAGCAAGTGCTTTAGAAATACTCTTTAGGTTTTTGAAGGAGTTCTGTGACCATCACCAGGATTTTGCCAAAACAAAACTTCTACCTGTAAGTCATCATCAATAAAACAAATAAAAATGTCCTAATACATTAATTATTTTCTGTAAAAACCTGATATAAAGCTGTAATACATTTTAAAATATATACTCCGCAAGCCTTCCATGCATAATTTTGCTAGTGAAAAGCAACTGCTTGCTGAAACCACAACCCTACCCCCTGCTGCATGTACCTCCTTGAGAAGACATTAAGAGGTAATAACGTTGCTTTGGTACTTTTTACTGAAAGGCATGAAAAGCAGGTGAGATCTGAAACTGAGCCTCACCTGCTTGAGCAGGGCTGTTCTCTTGGGTCTCTCTCTTCTTTTCATAGGCAGTTTGCCAAGAGCCTTTATACAGTTGCACATCACTGGCTTCATTAAATACTCCATAATATCCTTTTTTCCCATCCATTTCTCAAATAAACTTTGTGCAACAGCAACCAGGGAAGGGAAGCCATGTAAGTGTGGAGTATTTTTAGCATTTACTGATTCCATCAAGAAAATAGGGCGATAAAACATCCTCATTTTATTTGTAAACAGAACAAATAATGCTTGTTAATTTACAGCTACATACTGACATACGATCACGCAGTTGATGTGAGGAGCTTGACCACTCTGATTCACTTAGAGGCTGGCGAATGGCTTCCATCTCGCCCTTGGTGGAAGGCTCACACACTTCCCCTCTTTTTCCCCCCTCTGCTTTCTTTTTTTTTTCCCCCGTCGGCTTGGCCAGGCACAAGCGACGCACTGTGCTGCGTATAACATTTAGGCAGCGGTTTCATTAGAGCGAGAACAGAGACCTCATTGAGTAGACAGTGTTCCACCTGCCGAAATGCAACCCATATTATTTGCTTTTCTGATTTTTACAAGGGAACCTGACGCTCCCCAGCAGACCATGAGGACTCAGAGCCACACTCTTTTTCAGAGGTCTGGGCGCCGGGTTGGGCAGTTGCTACTGCAGACTATTAGCTCCAGCACTGCCCCCCTCCCCTCCCTTGTGTAGCCAGCACAGGAATTCACACAACTCGCCAACACATAGGAGTGGTGGCTTTATCAACAGCTCTTTAACTGCTTCTTATCTGTGAAGAACTGAACATTTTGTGACCCAGTGCCATCTGTAAGGTGGTTCTAGTGTCTCCCTGGCATCAACAGTTGCATTCATGCTGTGTGGTTTTGTTGGGGAAGGATTCACATACCAGTGATCAATGAGAAGTTTGTGGCACATTTATTAATTCATCAGACATTTTTGTATAAAGAGTTATACAACTTGGCATAAATAGAATGAAGATGAAGGTTGATTACAGATGCATGAATGCCAAAGCCCTATGACATCACGCAAATAGTTACCTGCAGAAGTGACATTCAAATTGCAAATGCATAGATAATCATAACAGATGATGATGTAGCTGTCAGGAAATGAGGAGAGAAATAAGTTTGAATGACATGGATTTTTTTGACCCTTCTTGAATTCTGGAAAAGATTCAGCAGTTCTGATGGACAGAGGGACTTTGTTCTCCTCACTAATATTCACTAACGTTACACGCATTGGCAAACAGTTCCGTTTAAATGGTCCCCAGTAGAGGATTACACAAGCAGTGTCACTCCACCATCAGTGTTCCTTTAGGCTTTCAAATGTACTATGAAAAATAGTTTGGTTCTGAAGACATTTTAAAAGGGATCACCTTACTGTGAAAGGTGTTTTGTTCTTTCCTGCTTGCTCTTAAATAATAAGAAAATGGATGAAACATGATTTGGGTGTTTAGCCCTGACCCATGCGAACTTGCTTTTGTTTCAGATGAAGAAGGAGCTGAGTGATAACGAATCCATCTCACATGAGGTGGTAGGCAACGCCCACATCGAAAACTATGCATTAAAAATGTTCCTGTATGCCGACAACGAAGATCGATCAGGGCGGTTCCACAAGTAGGGTTTTTTTTTTAAATTTCATTTATAATCTTTTCAGCAGTTTGCCAGCAACCTATGCACCTCATCCTATTTCATGTTTTAATAACTGCCATGTTTGTGATTTTTTTTTTTTTTTTTTCTTCCCCCCTTGTCTTTTACCAAATAAAGTTGCGAATCAGTTATTTGACAGAGCAGGAATCCTGTAAGTCAAATATGGAGGATTGTGTATGTATGTTACAGAGATGTGTGATAATGGCCGAGTAACTTGCTGTGCTCTGCACGCAAAGAAATGTCACGCCTCCAGATTAATGGGTTTTGTTTCTCTACCATTCAAATATAGAAAGAGATAATAATTGTAACTTGGTAACTATAATGAGTTAAAAGCTCTGATTACTGTAAGCACCGTGCAAACATTTTACTGTATACCCTCTCTCAAGTCATTGGTTTCAGATTCAGTGCTGTATCAGGGCATAAACAATCTTGTGGTCCTCATCAGCTTCTGTAGTTAGGCAAATCAATAGGACAACATAACCAATTTCACTGCATCTTTATCTATTCTACAGCGATTAGGCCAAAATGCAAAAGCCACGGAGAAAAAAATCAAGTGGACTTTTCATAGGAGTTAAGGTTAGCACCCAAGTGCTACTAACCAAATTGACTTCACTGGTGGATCATCAGGACATGTGGCCATCTCTACAAGCAGAACTTTAGATTTGTTGGTATTGAGTGCATCAAATATTAACACCATACCCAGGAGAGAAGACAGTAATGAACTCAGAGAAGCTCTTCATAAATCTGGAAAGAGTCTGTAATCGGGCCCCTTTCCCAAAAAAATTTTTAACCGTCATTCTACAGCGAGAGAATAGACCATCGCCAGCAAAATCACTCCAAGGTCAAAGTATAGAAATTACAAAGATCCCAAGAGTTACTTATAGGCCTCTGCAAATCTTGGGTAACGTTGCATTTTAAAGTTCATGACTGTCATCAGAAAAAGACTGAACAAGAATTGTGTTCATGGAAAGGTAGCAGGAGAAAAGCCCCTTCTCTCTAAAAAGAACATGGCACCTCAGCTCAGCTTAGGTTTGAAAAGTTGCAGTTGAACAGTCCACAAAATTTCTGCAATAATTTCCTGTGGACAGATGAGATGAGTGAAGATGTTTGGCTGTAATACACAGCGCCTTGTTTGGAACCAAACACAGCGCATGGACACAGATGCCTCATAGCAACTGTCAAACATGGTGGTGGAGAGCTCATGATCTGGGTCTGTTTTGCAGCTACAGGACTGAACTCCACTTTATACTAAAGTATTCTTGAGGCAAATGTGAGGCCATGTGTCCAACAGTTAAACCGTGGCCGAAATTGGATTGCGCAACAGGATAGTGACCCCAAACTCATGAGCAAGGCTGCAAATGAATGGCTGAAAAAGCAAAGAATCAAGGTGTTGGAATGGCCCAGTCAAAGTACATAACTCAGTGCCATTAGAGAGAGCTATACATGAATAAATGTGCTCAAACATCAATAAACTAAAGCAATGTTGGGAAGATGAGTGACCAAAATTCCCCCAGACCGATGTGAGACTGACAAACTCGGACAGAAAACGTATTTCTGTTTTTGCTGCTAAAAGTGCTTCTACAGAACTTCCGAATCATAGGGTAAACTTAGCTTTACCAACACGGCTTCTGCATTTTCGCTTATTTTTGTGTTAAACAATAACAGTGAAATTTGCTGTGTTGTTTGTTACCTAATGTTAGATTTACTGCTTTATGTCCTGATATATAAAACCATACAACTGAAAGAGGCTCTTTCCTTTTTCACATGACTGCATATTATTGACCCTTGGAGCCTTTAGCTGGTAACCTTTGACATAGGAGGAGGTCAACTTTAAATTTTAAATAACACAGATGAAACATATGTCTGACATTTTCATGTTATTTTATTATTTTTTTTTTTTGCTTTGACTCATCAGGAAAATGGCCACGTGTTAGGCTTCTTTAAAGACAAATCTACTAGTTTACTATGTAGAGAATGTAAAATGTACAACTCCCTCAACTTTCTACAATGTACAACTTTTATTAAAAAAGGTCAAACAAAAGATAGTATATTGACAGGTACTTTGGAAAAAATGTACAAATTTATAATGATAGACCACATTTGACATCTTTAATTGTAATATACTATGCAGGAATAAAAAATTAGTTACAGATTTTCTGCAAAAAACTGCACTGAAAAAAGTAATACACAGCATAACCAGACTTATAGTAAAGGCACACTGGCTTTGCACCTAGATGTAAACTGAGTCTTCATTTATGAGAAGCAGGACTTGGAAGCTCTTGATGCCATATGATGTCATGACGCTAGGTGTGCAACTAAGCGTTTATGCTGAACAAATGAGTTATGAAAAGACCATCGCTGCAGTGGCTCACTTTCCACTCTGTCAAGCAGACTCTTGACAGGCACCCAATTGATGAGGTGGCAGTTGAGGGTATGGGAACCCACCCACCTAAACTATGCACAATTCTGAGTTCCTGACTTCCTGAGTCCAGACCTATGTTTTTATTCTCACCAGGACATGCCATGCATTTTATTAGTTGATTTTATTGGATTGTTATGGTGTGCAAATTACTGAACAGAACAGCACTTGTTTCTTATTTAGCTAATATTTTGCTCAAGTTTATTTTCTAACAACATCCCCAGTGGCTGTGAGGAGTCATGTGGGGTCATGTTCCCTAGGAGAACAGCTAAGTTTACTTATTGTGACTATTTTCTGTGTATATGTTTATTTTTGCAGTGGCAGTATGTAAGCTGTTTTTTCTCTCTCAATAGGAACATGATAAAGTCATTCTACACTTCTAGCCTCTTGTATGATGTGCTGTCAGTTTTTGGTGAGCTGTCTGAAGAGGTAAGTTACATTGTTTCCAAATGCTGTATTTTAAACACTGTGCACTCATCCATCATTGTCCAAATCTAATTTGTTCCTGGAAATGTGTCACTTATGACCCCAAAGTGTTTAGGGGTACAGGGGTGTAACATTAACTGACTGGAATTCTGATCACTTGGATGTGGATGGAAATAAAGAGAAAAAGGTGGAGGATTTGGTGCAGAAGTGATTTAATATATACAAGTTAAGCATGTGATGCTGAAAATATGTATATACACACACAAATACAAAGACACACGGGGGAAAGGAACATCAGTGGTATCAAAGGAAAGAACAAATGAAAACCAAATGAACTAGCTAATGTAGTGCAAGTTATGCTGACTACTATAAATAAACCGAAAGAAGCAGATCCTCAGCATCCGCCAACACCTCAGTAAACCTACACAATCTTCTTTTGCACTTTTTTGCAAGATGTTTTTACTTCATAATGTGGGGAAAACATCAGGAATAGTACACAACACTTTCAAACGACATGAGCGCAGTGCACACCCTATCGGAAGAACAGCTGAGATATCAGCGCAATCTTATTGCCTTTCCTGGTTGCTTATGACAATGCTCGTAAATTCCAGAGGGGTTTTGCACTGAAAACTCCAGGGCCAGAATTACTGTTCCAGTGTAATTCCCACTTCTAAGCTATAACTTCTCCCAAGGGTGAGTAATGAACCAGTAATAAAGCAGGGATCCACTGAGCATGTTGAATTAAAGGTGAGCAATTTCATACCTGTGGGCTTTCTGTTGAATCCATACAGCTATCAGAAAAAAACCATCTGTGTAACTTACCTCTGCCTCACATTTATCTGGCTATGTAGCACAACCAAAATAGCCAGCAGACACTTCTCTGGAATTACATTTTCTTCCCATAATTCTCCACTTGCATAAAATGGTAATTTCACATTTCTAACAGTAATTTCACATTTCTCACCCCCATTGACACACTTTCAAATTATGTTAGATTTGAATTCATTATAATAGGTTTAACATTGAGGCAGTGAAATTTGGGTACAAATTTTTCCACATTGTTACAACAAATATTCGGATACCGAGGGATGCTATATTTAGATGACTAAGAACAATGGGTATGATCTATAGATCTTACATTTCCCTATGTCAACGAACCGTTGGGTTACAATTGTCTGAATGGAACAAATGGAAGGGAACATTGAAAGCTACACTTTTTATTCAGGCATCAAAACTTCCTTGTGCATTTCTTGCAGATTTACTTGTATGATTACTTTTTGTGACTCAGTTGCATACTGCAGAGTTTTAGGGGTTATTTCAGTCCCTGAAAAGTCAGATCCTGGAAACAGTTTGTGATGAAGGCTCTCTCTTATTTGTATGCTAAAACTGTTACATCAGTGTGCTTATCAAACTGTCTACATTTGTCTCAAGTTGACTCAGATGTCTTTTATATAGAGGGAATTGACTTGTGTCAGCAAATGGACAATGTGGCATTGAGAGCCCTTTTCTCCCTAAGGGGAAGGCATTTCCCTGCTGCAGAAAGCCTATTGGGGAATGCTTTTTAACACTGTGCCTTCTTTCTGTAACAGTCACTCAAACAATGAGCTCTTACAGTCACCCCTCAATTCGACTGCATTGCCATTTCTCAAAGAAGGGCCCGATGAACTGTGGGAGATGAGATTACTGGCACAGAACAAGCTTCTCAGAGGTGGAACAAGTCAGGCCCTCCTCTGGTGTGCAGAAGTTTCCCTGAAGCCTTTTGCAGCATATTGATGTAGTGGTCATTACACCTTTATCTCTTACAAGTAGATTGATTTTCTTTGTGTGTTCCACTCCATTACTGAGCAGATAGTAACATATTAAGCTAAGAATGAAAACAGCTTGTTTGTTTGACATTTACTCTGGAAGATAATTTGAGAAACTTTACCTTGTGGGAAGGTAGTTTGGAGAGGACATGTAAAAGTGGAGAAATTCTTGAAATTCTAGCTGGCATGTTGCCTGCAGACTTGGGAATGCTGAGGGTTGCTGGAATTCTAAATGTTGGTCTTGAAATAGGTTTGATAGTGAAAAATGAACCAAATAAAGGTTTAGCAAAGGGTAATAAATATTAAGCACAGAGAAAGTGTGCATCCAGCATTACTGCGTTTAGAGAAAAGCTAACATGCTTTTATATTTGTGTTGCTTTGCTGCAGCTGTGACCAAAATGATATATAATAGTGTTACTAAGCTAAGACAGTGACCAACATCCTATGCTGTAATTATCAAAAAAGTCAACATCGAAGACTTGGCAAACGATTTGAATGAAAAGATTTCTGGTGTAAACCTATTTGCTTTTTTGAAGTAGATGTGGATATTGTGATGGTTAGAGACACACTAAGGAATATGCCTATGCAAGATAATTTTTGTATGGATCTTTATATTTTGATGTTTGCTGAAGGTGTTTCTTTTGTGCTCTTAAGAGAAGGTTTAGTTTAGGAAACTTGCAGTGGCAGTGCTTTTAGCACAAAGCTTCTTTTGCAGATATGTTAACCTGTTTATCGCAGTTAAGGAAAATGTCTTCACAAAATGTGTGGCAACACAATATTCTAACAAAGCGATGGTGTTTTCTCAAGAACTCATTGAAAGCATTATTGGCATCAATTGTGGAAATGACACATCTTCCACTGGGAAGCTGAGTAATGCTGATAATGAACAGATACAGTGTTTCCTTTAACCAAGCCGCAAACTTGCTGTGTTAGTTAACAAAACAATTACCTGGAATCTTTTCTCAAGTTAATGCTGCACTTGGAGTGATTTGTTTCATGTTTGTTATCTCAGTTTTTTGCATTCACTACAATCTAACCCCCCACCCTTTCCTCTACAGAATGTCCAGCACAGGAAGTACGCTAGATGGAAGGCAACTTACATTCACAACTGTCTGAAGAACGGTGAAACCCCGCAGCCTGGGCCCATTGGAATGGAAGGGGAAGCATATGGTAAGGCCTGATACCATATCAGCCCCAAACAAACTGCAACACCTTATAACAAAATGCCCTTTTTGGGGTTAAGAGCCACAGTGACTTGCTTCTCAAGCCTCGCTCGGAAAGGTTACAGCATTGTGGACGTCTTATCGGACCTGGGTTTGAATCTGCATCCAGGACCAGACGAACCCCGTGAATTTTGTTTTGCCATAGCTGGTATTTGTTTTATGGGCCTTTTTCTTGTTTGGGCTCATTGAACTCCTAGGTGGGACAAACTGCCCTTCTAATGGTGTGAAGCCATTCAGTCATAGAGAATTGCAAAGAAATTATGGTTAAGAGGGCCATAAATTTACCTTAGTAAAAGTTAGTGAAAATAATATCAACACACTGCCTTTGTCTGTTGTAACTGAATATATGGGGGAAAGTAGGAGGTCTGCAAATCTGGGCCGTAAATTTAATGCACGTGTAGCTTTCTTTAACATTTACAGCGCACAGAGAAAGGACTAAATACAACCAAGATCGATTGTTTAGCACAGTTCTTTTTTTAAAATTAAATCATGGTTCATCCAGCAAAATGAACTCCTTCAGTTTTTCTTTGGTTCTTGTTTGAGTTTGTCTGCATTGAGACATTGCCTCAGCACATTTCAGTAACTTGAAAAATAAAATTTAAATTAAATACAAGACATAGCATGAAGTAGAGCCTTTGGTGTCTTCAACATTCCTAGCTTGAGCAGACTCACCTCACATGTTCCATCTTTACAGAATTATTATTTTGTTGAAATTTTGAAAATTTCCCTTATTAGTACAAAATAGCTTAGTTGTTTTTAGGTAGTCCATCAGCAATGACCAAAATGAAGAGCTTCTCATACTTCAATCTTGATGTAGCTTGCCCTACTGACACTTTTTAAAATTGTTAAAGTCTGACACTCTCAGAAGTGTGATGTGAAGCAGACCGTACTGTTTCCAAATGTCTCGCATCTGTCGCTTCTTTCTGAACATCTGCTGGGCATGATTGACCTGACCCGTGTCTGTTAGAGATGAAGTCATTGCATGCGTCTTCTCCCCAGACCGTCTCCTTCAGCAGACACGTAGACCGTACTCAAACACAGCCCATGTCTAGGCATGCCAGCATTGTGGTTCCTTTTAATCTATCCTGGTTTAAGCATCTTGTTTTGTTGAATCAGTTATCACGTGAATTTTCTTTTGTTTTATTCCTTGGGAAAATATTGTTCTCTGCTAAGAGTTGGTAGGGCCTCCCTTTCAGAGCAATGACATCATGTTTGGCTTTTCCCCCTGTTATACCCCATAGTCAGGAGAAGGCTGATATTAGTGTCTTCACCATGTTAAGTCTGCAGGGTCTTCTAGTAAGATCTCACAAGGCACTGTTTTTTTGTGTGTTGTGTTCTGAAAGATGGTTGAGAAAATGTTGACACAGTTTTCTGTTTGTCTTTATTTTGTCCAATGACGTGGACAGTAGTTGTGCAAAATCTAGGTGAACCTCTTACCTTCTTGCATCTTGGCCTTTTGTTGAAACACTGTTCAGCGAGCAAACATTTGGTGACACAGTTTTATATTAAAAAAAAAAGGGGCACAGAAGGTATTTGAAGGAAAATGCAACACTTGTTTGTTCATTTTCTGATGATATCCAAAACTACATTAGAGGAGACTATACAGGTGTTTCAAAACTAGTATTGCAACCGGATTTTCAAAGTTAGCCCTTCATTGAGTTTTGCAGTTTGTTCATCCTACTGAAAATGCTGTGTCCAGTGTGCACTGAGAGCAGTGTTTGTTAAGAGCAGTGTACACTGTTGTGAAGCACAGGCATTATGAACAAGTAGACTACAGCAATGTTCACTGCATGGCATATTGGTCTGTCCCAATCGTTTTTTTCTGAAATTTGCATTTTCAAAACTTTTTCATCTACAGTAGAAGCGCTCAGTCACATCATAGTGCTCTATGTATTTTCTTATGGCTGTTGTTACAGTATGAAGACATACATGTACCATACGTTGTATGTCAAGGTGTTCATGTATTCGTGTTTTAATTGCCTATAAGATGCTCATTTACTTATCGGAATTCCTGAAAATCATTTAAAAAAGACCTTTTGACAGTTCTTGTCCACATAAATAATTACTATTTTAAATTCATTTATTTGTTCTTTACCGTGGAAAGTGTGAGTCCATCATATGTTGAGGACATTGCAACCAGAGGCAGTCTAGCCTATTTCATTCATTGAGTTATTTGTTTTCTGATGGTTGATATTTGCGTACCTGTTTATACAGCACAGTATTTTTTTAACTGTATCGCTACAGCTTATATGCCCTGATCAGTTGTTTCATTATTAGGCAGGAGTTTCAGCTTTGTTTTCCTTTTATTTATCAGCATTTAACTGAATGCCCCACCTTTGTGCTTGTCTACCCTCACTTTAATCTTTGTTAGCAAGTTGGTAGGTGCTTCACACATTAAAAAACTGTGTTTTGCTGGGACCCACAATGAAGTTGTTGTCCTTCATACACATTAGCTCTGCTTTTCTGTTTGTGAGGAGATGATGATGAGCAAGGAGAAAGGCATTGCTGATGGTGGGGGTCTCATGAATGCTAGAGAACCAAACATAAGAAGCTCAGCTGATTGTAATATTTTCCTGGGGCTTCATCTGCAGCGCCAGGCCTTTAGCGTGGGCCGGGCTACTGCCCCACGCCTTGGGAACACTGCCCTCTTCAGAGGCGCCCTTTGGCCCAGTGGGGACATGCGTGTGACGTATCCATGCCACTGGAAAACGTGGAAAAGTGATCTGTGACCTGCGGCCTCATTAGCACAACGCAGCGCAGAAATGCCTGTTTGCATGAATTAGCAGAGGTGCAGAGGGTGGTTGGCAAAACACACTTTCAGACTCAAGTTCCTGTGCCTTCAGCAACGTAAACTCACATTAATTTCCCCTCTGTCATGCTCTTTCTTTATCTGTTTGTAGGTCTGGGTGCCTGCATACAAATTGTATAATTGTACTTGTAACCCTAGGTCCATATGAACATGTTTTATGTGAGTTGAACCACAGGTGTGCTTGGTCTTTCCAAGCAGGAAGCTCCACTGATTTTGGCGTGACTCTCATTTTTCCGCATTCCTGGGGTTTTGTAGTGAAAAGGTCTACATCACAATGTGCAATATCTACCATCACAGATTTAACAGTTTTTAAAATCTGGACTCTCTTCCCTCCCTCTTGTGAAACCAAGGTTGTGTTACAAGTTAGTGTGTGTTTTACCTGCAGCAGTGTTTGAAATGAAAAGTCCTTTTGACAGACGTGGACAAGTAGCTCAGGTTAAATCACTACTGTCTGATCACAACATGTGTCAAGAGCTCTCTTGACTCTGAATCAAGTTGTGTGAGACTTTCCTGTGAGAAACCTATGTCCCTCACACCCGGTGCTTCTGAGAGACTTGGGACCACAGTGATCTTCCACTGGATCGGCAGTTATAGAGGTGTACAGGCATCGCTCACTGGCTCAGACAGATTATAGTTGGATTTCAGATGGCCCTTTCCTGCCGAATGTATTAAATACCAAACCTGCTAAACTCTGGCAAACCTTTCTGATTTTATCCTGAAATCGTACTCAATTTTGGTTCTCTTGTGAATGTATTTAACTCCAGTTGGGACTTCAGTGCAAATTCCTCTTTAAATCTGTCACCCATTATCAGTAGCTGCTTTCCCAGTGCAGGGTGCCCATCATGTAGATTCTTCTTCTTCTTCTTCTTCTTCTTCTTTATCTTTCAGCTGCTCCCGTTAGGGGTCCTCACAGTGGATCAACTGTTTCCATTTCTTCCTGTCCTCTGCAACTTTCTCTGTCACACCCACCACCTGCATGTCCTCTTTCACCACATCCATACATTTCCTCTTAGGCCTTCCTCTTTTCCTCTTGCCTGGCAGCTCCATCCCTAGCATCCTTCTCCCAATATATCCAACATCTCTCCTCTGCACATGTCCAAACCAACGCAATCTCGCCTCTCTGATTTTGTCTCCAAACCGTCCAACCTGTGCTGACCCTCTAATATACTCATTCCTAATCCTGTCCATCCTCGTCACACCCAATGCAAATCTTAACATCTTTAACTCTGCCACCTCCAGCTCTGCCTCCTGTCTTTTGGTCAGTGCCACTGTCTCCAACTCATATAGCATAGCTGGTCTCACTACCATCTTGTAAATCTTCCCTTTCACTGTTGCTGGTACCCTTCTGTCACAAATCACTCCTGACTCTCTTCTCCACCCACTCCACCCTGCCTGCACTCTCTTCTTCACCTCTCTTCCACACTCCCCATTACTCTGAACTGTTGATCCCAAGTATTTAAATTCATCCATCTTCACCAACTCTACTCCCTGCATCCTCACCATTCTTCTGTCCTCCCTCTCATATATGCACACGTATTCTGTCTTAATCCTACTGACCTTCATTCCTCTTCTCTCTAGAGCATATCTCCAGGGTCTCCTCAACCTGCTCCCTACTCTCACTACAGATCACAATGTCATCCGCAAACATCATAGTCCACGGTGACTCCTGTCTGATCTCATCTGTCAACCTGTCCATTACCATTGCAAACAAGAAAGGACTCAAAGCTGATCCTTGACGTAATCCTACCCCCACCTTGAAAGCATCCGTCACTCCTACCGCAGACCTCACCACTGTCACACTGTCCTTGTACATATCCTGTACCACTCTTACATACAGCTCCTCTCTAGGTACCCTGTCATATGCTTTCTCTAAGTCCACGAAGACAATGCAACTCCTTCTTACCTTCTCGATACTTCTCAGAGCAAACATTGCATGTGTAGTACTCCTTCTCGGCATAAAGCCATACTGCTGCTCACTAATCGTCACCTCCCTTCTTAACCTAGCTTCCACTACTCTTTCCCATAACTTCATGCTGTGGCTGATCAATTTTATCCCTCTGTAGTTACTACAGCTCTGCACATCACCCTTATTCTTAAAAATTGGTACCAGTACACTTCTTCTCCACTCCTCAGGCATCATCTCACTTTCTAAGATTACATTAAACAATCTGGTTAAAAACTCCATTGCCATCTCTCCTAAACACTTCCATGCTTCCACAGGTATGTCATCTGGGCCAACAGCCTTTCCATTCTTCATCCTCTTCATAGCTGTCCTAACTTCCTCCTTGCTAATCCATTGCACTCCCTTATTCATAATCCCTACATCATCCAACCTTCTCTTTCATTCTCTTCATTCATTAGCCCCTCAAAGTACTCTTTCCATCTGCTCAACACACTCTCCTCGCTTGTGAGTACATTTCCATCATTATCCTTTATCACCCTAACCTGCTGCACATCTTTCCCAGCTCGGTCCCTCTGCCTAGCCAATCGGTACAGGTCCTTTTCTCCCTCTTTAGTGTCCAACCTCATACAATTCACCGTACTCCTTTTCTTTAGCCTTCGCCACCTCTCTCTTCGCCCTACGCCTCATCTCCTTGTACTCCTGTCTACATTCTTCATCTCTCTGTCTATCCCACTTCTTCGCCAGCCTCTTCTTCTGTATACTCTCTTGTACTTCCTCATTTTACCACCAGGTTTCCTTGTCCTCCTTCCTCTGTCCAGATGTCACACCAAGCACCTGTCTAGCTATCTCCCTTACCACTTCTGCTGTTGATGCCCAGCTCACTGGTAACTTTTCACTGCCACCCAATGCCTGTCTTAATTCCTCCCTGAACTCCACCTTATAGTTTTCCTTTTTCAACTTCCACCATTTGATCCTTGGTTCTGCCCTCACTCTCCTTCTCTTTTTGATCTCCAGTGTCATCCTACATACCACCATCCTATGCTGCCTAACTACGCTTTCCCCTGCCACCACTTTGCAGTCTACAATCTCCTTCAGCCTGGCCCTCCTGCATAAGATGTAATCCACCTGTGTGCATCTTCCTCCACTCTTCCTCCACTCTGTACGTCACCTGGTGTTCCTCCCTCTTCTTAAAATATGTGTTTACCACAGCCATGTCCATCCTTTCCACAAAATCCACAGCCATCTGACCTTCTGTGTTCCTCTCCTTGACACCATACCTACCCATCACCTCCTCATCTCCTCTGTTCCCTTCACCAACATGCCTATTGAAATCTACTCCAATCGCCCCTCTCTCCCTCGGGTACACTCTTCACCACTTCATCCATATCACTCCAGAATTCTTCTTTCTCATCCATCTCACACCCAACTTGTGGGGCATATGCACTAACAACATTCATCATCCCACCATCAATTTCCAGTGTGGAAGAAAAAATAAAGTAACAGTTTGGATGTAGAGAGAGTTACACTTTTATTTCATATAGAAATACACACCGGTGCAGGAGAGCCCCTTCGGAAAGAGAGTCTCCCCGAACAAAGGATACAGGGATCATTTATACAACAGCTCGCAAAGTATACACCCTTCTCAACTGTTTTCCACTCCTGCTCTTTGTCAGTGTGACTTTAAACGTTGTTGTTATAGGGAATCATTATCCCATCCTAAGTGTGGTGGAATAACTCCTGATTTAGGTGCCTCAGTTGAGGGAGTTTTGGTTTTATTACTCCTTTACATACCACCATGGTCTAGCCTGGGTTTAAATTGACCATTCCCTTGACCCTTTTACCTTTGCCTTATCTGTGCTTTATGTTTCCCTTCCTTAAGTACCCTCTTTTGTTTTTCCAAGGAACCTTCTTAAATACCTAACATTCTAGCAAGCCAGAAGTCCCAATGCTTATAGTAAGCACAATATACTGAATAACATGATTATAAAACATTCACTGCACTATTGATTAATACCTTTAACATAACAGAAACATGCATTAACAGCTTAACTTCAAGAATTTCTCTCACACCAGTTTCATAGCCATCACTCTGTCAGACACTGTCTTCACTTCCAAAGCACTCTTGACATACTGTTCCTTCAGGATATCTCCTACCCCATTTCTCCTCCCATCCACACCATGGTAAAACAGTTTAAACCCCCCTCTGATACACCTAGCCTTACTCCACTTCCATTTAGTCTCTTTGGTAGACATAATTTTTTTTTTTTTTTTAAATGTAAAAAAAAAAATTATGATTATGCTGATATAATGAGGTTTTTAGATGTATTTTCAGGCCTTTTTGTTCTATTTGAGCATTATTTGAATAAAACATCGCCAGCATACTTACAAGGTGCTACCATTGCTTCATGGCCTTCCAGCAGGACAGTGTGCTGTGTCACAAAACACACAACATTTCAGGAAGGTTCCACAAGCATGATAGCACCTTTACTTTACCCCACTGGCCTGCATAATCCTCACGTCTCATGCCAGCAGACTGTCTTTGGGATGAGGTTGGGATGTTAGCAGAATGAATGCAGCACAGGAAAAAGTCAGCAGGAACTGTGAAGCTGTCAGTCCATCATTGAGCAGAAACATTTTTGGTAAATTCATGCTGTGCTGGGTTCAACCCTGCACTTGTTAACCGTGCCTAATAAAGTGGACAATGGGTGAATTAAAATGTGGTTTTATGGAGATGAAGGGGCTGATGCTGGTGTTTTTCTTGCTTTTGTACAATTTACAGTTTGTTACACATCTGATTTTATCTGCATTGTCTTTCACCCCTTGTCTTTTATTTGGCTCAGATTTTATTGCATGTTTGATGCTGTGTTTCCTTGTAATAAGTGACTTTGATCATGCAGGGATCAGGATGTAGGATAAGAATAAACAAAAATGTTGACTTTGGCATGAAAGTGAAATTATTAGGAAATTGGAGGGGGGGAAAATCACATCAGCCCTGTAGGTGTTATTTATTCCAGCATTTTTGTTTTTCTTCCAATTACAGTTTGACGACAGCTTCACCCTTTTCAGAATAAAGACCCAGATGTTGCAGGATGTTAACGTGTAGGAAAATAAACATTCTGAAATATTCCTGAGAAATGTATTTACTTTAAAGGTTTTACATTTCTCAGATATGTTGAGCCTCGATTCCGTGCCAGGTGAATATTCCATTGTTAAAGTGCAAGATCAGAGATCACATCAACATTACTGTACTTAGGGAAGAGACAGAAGTGGTCCAGCAAGGCCTTGGACCAGTGGTGTTCGAATTAAGGTTTCCTAAATTTTCCTGGATAATCTTTGTCTTGCTCTGTATTACTGACAAATACTGAATGGTTACCTTTGGTGACCACACTTTCCTGTAACTCCTGAGGAGCCTCCTGCATGATTTGGTGCTTCTGAAGTACCAAAGCAGCAGAGCAACAGTTATTGTATTTATTATGCATGTTTACATTCACAATTCACTGCCACACTAGTTTTAGTCATACTGACAAATAACCAGCTTCACACAAATGAAACTTGAAAATCATGGTGGTTGGTTAGTAAAAATGATCCTAAAAGTAGTTTACATTGTGTTGAAATCCAGAAAATGATGTGCAGCAAAAGGCAAGAACATTGGGGAATTTGTTGAACACGATCTCTCCTTCTGCAGCTTTGTCTGCAAAAATTGGATTTGTGATGTGTAAGTATTGTTTTCACAGCAGTAGGAGATTTATTCCCCATGTAAATCTCAGATAATCCATAAGTAAGAGTATGGTAGAATGCCCATGTGGAAATGCAGTAAAGCAGTGTGTTCAGGGCTGCTGTGGTGTGTTGACAGCCTCTCTGCTGTGTTTTGTCCTCCTCCCAGATGATGAGTTTGACATTAAGGGTGGTGCGTCCTCCCTGGAGCCCTATTCTCAGCCCCCCACCCAGCCCTCTGTGCCTCAAGCAGACCCTGGGGCCATGCCACCCACCAGTGGATTCAACAACATCCAAATCCCACCAGGCGCCCATGCCCCAGCCAACACCCCAGCAGAGATCCCACCCCCAGCAGGTATGGCACCTGGGGACTGGGGGCAGCAGGATTATAGGAAATAATAATGATGTCATGAGTGTAAATTCAAGCAGTTTTTATTTAACCTTTTACTATGGAAGTATAGTATATTTTAGATCAAGTATTACTGCAATCTTAAACAGCAGTTGTGGGGAAAAATGGGTTGTAGCTTTTTAATTCAAACATAATGAGGCTGATGCAGTTGAATCCCAATGTGAGATCGCTTGTTCATTTTCACATCTATCTATCTATCTATCTATCTATCTATCTATCTATCTATCTACAAGGAGCTATTAACAGTTATTTACCCAGTTATACAGCTGGGTATTTTTTACTTTATCAATCCAGAGTTCAAACCTCAGTCGAGGCCACTACAGCTCCAATGATTGTGACACCTGCTGCCTTATTTTGTTTTTCCTCTGTCTCTCATATATACAGGACAGTTGCATGAAAATAATTAAATTAACTAAATACGATAACCGAGACAAATACCTGGCTTTTGTTTTTTAGCTTATAGTTTTAAAATTAACAAGGAAATACAAATACTAGGGTATCAAAAATTCAAGCCCAATTTGAAATGTTCACTATGATATTTTTATGACCCATTTTATTTACACATATATTCAGTATATTTTTATAGTTTATATTATACAGTATATTGAGATTTTTTTATTTTTTTTTTGTTAAGATATGATGAGGTCATCGGAAGTTGGGGTCTTCTAAGAGTGGAAGAATGTCTGTTCTTGTCATTGCCATCTTCCCTGGACTCCAGCATAAGTAATAGAAACCAAAACAGCAGGAAAATGTAAAACAAGACCAGACATTCTTCCACCCTTAGAGGCATAAGAAATGGGGTCATTCTTTTTCTCTTGGCAAGTCTTTTTTCTTTCTTTTTTTTGTGGAGAGTTTTGAATAATTGTTGCCCTCATGTTTGATACTGTTGTAGCTCAGTTGATGTACCCTTTGCTGAGAAAATACCGGCAGGTGGTTTTTTGCTTCCTGTTTGTGTTGCGCAGGCTTCCGTGGAGCCCTTTAGTCTCATCATAACACTGCAGCAGGCAGTGTGGTGGCCGCAGCTTCAGTCTTGGAGGAGCATTACAGTCCAGTACATAAGCAAACATGGGTCCATACGCCTTGTCGTATTCCTTTGGTGCAAACTGTCTCCTAAACTGCTTTTTAACTAATGGTCCCCAAAATATTGACCTCTATCAGAGAGGACTCACGGACCCACATCCTACCTCATGGAATTATGGGTTCCCATGAGCTCGCTTGGCCTCTGACTCTGTGTAAATGAGTCATCTGTCATTGGTGACCCTGAATGTGATGCGTTTCAGCCAAACAGCACATGGGCAAACGCATAAATATTTTCTCTTAAATATCCTTTTGGGCAACAAGTTGCTTGTACGGTTTCAACTTCAGACAGTATTGAAAAGAATAAAATCTGTAGCAGGTTTATCGACTGTCAGTGCAGATGGTGACAATGTACCATTTTTCAGAGAAAAGAAGCAACAGTCTCATTCTTCAGTTCTCCCTCAACTACGGCACTTGGAGGCTCTGGCTGCGTACGCGTCTGCATGTTTTTCTGAGAAAGGAATACATGGAGGAATATGATATGTTCTCTGTTCCCTTTGTCCCTTGCAGGGGAGCCCGTCAAGCCAGTTCCTGTTCCACGGATGATTCCTGCGGTTGATCCATCGCTGCTGAATGCCAGTCAGCAGAGTAGGTAACCCATGGTGGTGCTGGCGCTCACCTCCCCAACCGCACCCCTGGATCTCGCACACCCGTCTCCCCTAGCACCAGTGGTAGGAAAAGAAGCCACAGGCAAAAACCTCACGTCTAGCACCACACTGGCGTAGCCTCATGGGAAATGAACTCGCGGCTCCACGACTCCGCGGCTCCAGCCCAGGGGGGAAACGTGACCTCAGACGAAACGCAAATAATCACAGTTTCAGGCTGTCACAGTACCAGCTGCACAGTGACTCCGATACAGAGACCTGTGCTATGGGGCTCTGTGGTTTTAATAAGACTGATTTACGAATCCCTGGGTTATTGTACATTTTCTTACTTTTGTTTACCACTACATTTCTTACTTACACAGAGAAATTTAATTGTAAGCAAAAGTCTGAAAAACACAAAAATTCTTCAACATTTAAGCCTAAATTCATTTTTAAAGCGGCATTCCTTGCTTTGTTTACGCCCTTAATAATGGTGGTGTTAAAGAATTTTGACAAACCAGAATAGGCAGTGTAACTGACAATGTATTGCTAAACATTTTGTGCGGAGACGAGCAACATAAGTTCAGGAGCCGTGTGTCCGCAACACCAGTGGTTGTTGACCCGGTGGGTTGTGCCTCCGCAAGAGGGGAAATGCAGGGTTTGATTTGCTTCCTGGGAAATTTGTCACACTTAGGTCTTGACTGGTCAGTTGATTTAGTTGAGGAAGGGCAGGAATTCACATTCAGGTAAGAGGGTGAAAAGGTTAAAAAATCTCCGTTGTAGCCTCTAACCACAGCCCAGTTCCTTGCAAAATGGTGAAAACCAATAATGGTTGCGTTTGTTTACATTAAAGAAAAAATTTAAAAAATTAAAAATGACATTAAAAGCCAGCAATGGTTGAATATGTGTATTGGATAGAGTGTGTTTCTCTTATTTAAAGTGTTTGGTCCAGCAGTGGTTTTTAAATTTATGTTAACATTTAAAGGGGAAAACAAAACTAAGTAATGGAAAGTTTATTTCAGTCTAATTTACAGCACTGTTGGAACCATCCAACACCGCATTATTTAGCATGAAGAGTTTAAAGATCATTTTTGTGTTTAAACAGTTCAGTTTCATTCAAATCAGCAAAAATATTTGGGTTTGAAAATTTCATATACATACCAGTATATGGTTATAAAATACAAACTATAAATCAGTCCTTAGGCAAAAAGTTCTTTTACGGCCAACAATAACAGCAGCATGCCCTCTGCTTAAGAAGTGTGCTTTATTTTTCACTTCATGAAGACCTAAACCATATTTATTCTGTCAGAAATTTTAGGCTGAACGATAACTTTCTGTTTCAGGAATATTTCATACCGATGCCGTTTCGCATAGAACTTCAGGGGCAGCCTGAAAATCCCTGGCATGTTTAGCAAACCTTTTGTTTTCTTTGTGGTTGACTTTGGCAGCGGCGCTCATGAAATTCCTCAGTGCCTACGGGTATCTGACTTGGCTTCACACAAGTGTTTAGATGTGACCCAACCTCAGCTCAAGCCTGTAATTTCGATGGCTGGTAGCAAATGGAGGGCCTCTTTTCACAGACGGCCACTAGCACATCCAGCGCTTTCTGACACCCAGAAGCCCGGATCTTCGACAGGATGCATGAGTGCGCATTGCCTAATTTGTTTCCATTTTTGCTCTTGTTGTTGTTGTTGTTATTTTAGAATTTTCCACCTACGTTTTATGTTTTTTAAATGATACTGTTTTGAAGTTGCTGTGTCAGTTTAATCGCCACGTTCACATGAGACCGTTGCAGAATTTATAGAAGCCTTAAGGCTGGCCGACCATGACGGAGACGGGTGGGAGTTGGACCACTGAGTCACGCTATGCCACCTCACCGGAGTCAAACCATCCCAACAGTCCGATCCACAGACAGATACATTTGTACATCCAGCTCCACCGACCCTTTTCCCTGCTGAAAGTGTGACTGTTAGATTACATTTTCTGTTATGATCTATACATTTAGCTGATATTTTAAGTGCCTTACGAGCCTCCTTGTTACAAGGTATATTCACCTATTTATTCAGCTGGGTCCTTCAAATCTACCACAGCAAGATTTGAACCCGTGTCCTTCAAGTGCCAGCTGCTCTAACTGCTGTTCCACCTGCTGTCCCTTTCATTCACACTATTTCCCAGAAAGAGAACTGTATTTGCATTAAAAATACATTTATTTGTATTCCTTGTTATTTGTATTTGGGGAAAAAACTTCGGCTGTTTTCTAAGTTTGGGGCCATTTTGGGGATGCTGTCAGACGGCCGCTCAGACAAGTGGGATAAAACACGCTCCATCCCTCTGTGTTAAGGCTGTAATAAGATGGGGCAGTAGGCAGTGCAGAGCACTGTGAACAAACTGCGTTGCTTATCAGTGTACATGCAGCCTGAGTTCAGAGTAACCCTACAGTAGTGCAGTTTGTTCACTCCGAGTGCTGCTCTGACCTCTCTGCCCCTTCCAGATGCTTGACTGGCATTGGTTTGTCCCTACAGGTGATGTCCGTCTCACCCCAGAAGACTTCACCCGGGCCCAGAAATACTGCAAGTTCGCAGGCAGCGCTCTCCAGTATGAGGATGTCACCACTGCCGTTCAGAATCTGCAGAAGGCCCTCAAGTTGCTGACCACCGGCAAAGAATGAGGCCTTTGTCTCCATGTGCCACTCTCTCATTTGTCTGCCCCAAGGAACTGAAGAGGCTCATTGCTTCAGCCCTGGCCGTGTCAGAAGGAAGCGATTCCGCTGAAGCTCATCATAATCACTGTAAACAACAATGGCGTCTGTGTCTCCATGTTGGATCCTGTCTATAGCTTTCATGTAACCGAAAATGGGAGGAACTAAAGTGTAGACTTGTTGGAAAGCTTCCTTTCAGCAGAAATCCTCATTTATACCTCTCCTTGCATGCACGTTTTGTAAACAGCCCGGGATCTTGACTACTTAGTTAGCACTTGAGATTCAAAACATTCATTTTCTTACTTGAAAATTAACTCTAGTGTTTCTGCAGAAAATAAAGTTTGGCACAAGTGGTGTTCTAATCCACCACATTGCGTTCCTTGTCTATTAGCATTTTTTTCTTACTGGTTGAGGAATTCTGTCCATTTTACTGTGTCAGAGCATTTACTGTGAGCTTAAAAGTAAAAAGGATAAAATAAATTTTTGCATTTATTAGCTAATTGATTGCTAATGCTTGCCTATATAAATGGCAGTTTAATGAACAATTATAACTTTAAACTACTTTACTACAGTCATGTAAGCTTTGATATGCACAATCAGGAAAATGATAGATTAATAAAATGTTAAAAATTTGAGTCTGTTCTTACAATAATAAAGTAAACTAATGCTTGGAAAGCAATATCCCGGGAAGATGCTTCACAGAGAACGGGCAGCATTGGTGAGCTCCCCCCAGGTCTGCGTGACCAGGTCCGAGCCCCTTTGTCTTCAGGCATGACGTGTATTTACTGACTTTGTCCTCAAAGCACTCCAGTTTCCACAGCCCATGGGAGAGGATCACAGCTTGCTGAGTTTTATTATCAAGGTTGCTCACATAGTGTCTGATAGACCTTAGAGTAGCACAAAAGATGTCAAAAAGACAGTTATGGTGTTTTCATAGCCTTTCCCTTTTTTCTGGCCTTAAATTTCTTTCTCAGTTTGTGTCATACAGCTTCTTACACTTCAACGGAGGTAAAATTGCTTTGTGCAGTCAGAACCACTCAGATGTACAAGTAAGCTGGATCTTTGTGCTACAACTTTTCATTTTTGGGCAGCACGGTGGCATAGAGAGTAGCACTGGTGCCACTCAGAGCCTCAGCATCCGACCAGAACAGAAGTGGGATTTCCTTGATTTGCCCCAACACTGGCTCATGTTCGATGTTCAACATGAAGCTGAGAATCGCTGCATGTCTTTTCATGTAGATCAAGGTTGGCGAAAGTCCTAAAATACAAATTCTCAAAGTATTTATTCATCGTGGCTCTAGCTAGCCAAGGTGTTTCTGGAACAAATATTGGGCACTGTTATTTGATGCTGCTTTATTGTTAAAAGTGACTTTGAGACTTTAGTCTAAGCTAATAGTGAGCAAACTTCCGATCCTAATTACTTTTTTCTCTCATCCAACCGCCTGTATTTCACTGCAATGTGCAATTCTCTGAAGAGGAAAAAATGAACAACGTGCAATGCTTGTGATGAACTCAGCACTTGGACACGTGGCTCTTTCGCAACTGTGACTTCAGTACAGCCAAATGTGACCCATAGAGTGCTGAATGAAGCTAAAATGGCCAGCAGTTCCTTGTACGCTGTGTTGTGCACACATCCCCGGTGTCCAAAGCAACGGCACCAGTGAGGATGCCTGCAGTTGCAACAACTGTAAAGCACAAGGGGCAGTAACACAGGAGTGTGGCAGGTGAACGGTGACATGAAACCTCCTGTATGGAAGCAAAGATTCATGGATGTGTGGTTGGCATGTGGGTAACCTGAGCTGCAAACTGGCTGAACAAACACATTTGTCAGAGGCCAACTGTGCTGTACCTGAAAGAGGCACACTTGCAGTGTTTAACAAGTCACGGTCTGTTAGTGTAACCTTCAGGTGGCCTCCTTCCTCATCCTCATCACCCCTGACATCCGTTTTGTGGCCTCAGATACAGAGCACTTACCGTTGCTCTTTTACTGAAATGGGGTCCAACAAGCAGGAGGTGAGGGGAGCCCCTCTGAGGAAACTTCTCACCGGTGAGCACGAGCTGTGGTGATTGACTGGGACAGAGAAAATGGGAATGAAATGTAAATGTGGAACAAGCCGATAAAAAAATATGAGCAAGTGTGCTGAGAAATGGTGTCTGGACTCTGGGGTCATGTTTTCGCACAATAGACACTTCAGCATCGCTTGGAAAGGGTTCTAATGTATTGGAGGAGAAGGTGTTTTCCCTGAAACCAGGGAGCAGCACACAGATCGCTTTCCAGGTGAACATCCAAATGACTGCTGACCATTTTGGCAAAAAAATGTGCAAAACATCTGCACCAGTGCATGGGATGTTAATGTGCTGACTCTGCTCTCCTTATCCTTCTGGGTTTTAAAGACCACTTCTGTCCACTGACCTCCTTATCAGTAGTTTGCTGCTTAGCCAACACTTTGCCCAGAGCTCTTAACCCATATACATGAAATTTTTGCTTGAGTAACGAGTATTTTTACTGCTTTGATTCAAGTTAAACTCCTTGTTCAAGGCTACTGCAGGATGACTGGGATTTGAACTGCTGCGTGGCCGGCAAATTCAATATTTTGTGTTTTGTCGAATAATGCCCGCAGCACTGGCAGCATTGTAGCGCAGTGCTTACAGCTGCGCCACAACCAGAAGTGACATTTTGAATCCCATCCTCCTCTAAAGCCCTTGATCAAGGTACTACAGTAATACTGTAGTAATACCTTGCTACCTCCTGTGGTGCCATTTTGCCCATAACTTACCACATTTATAAAAGTATATCAGAGAGTACCTTGAACTCATTTTTTGAAAATTGTATCCATTAATCAGACAGTTTCCTGTTTTTTTTTTTTGCTGCTTTTATCCAGTATGTGTAACTGATTTATTTTGTATTTTGTTCCACATGTGCACTTTTCAAGCTCCATTTGTGCAGTGTATGGTATTAATGACCATTTCCATTTCTCAAGGACACAAGTAGAGCTGCTCCAGGTGCTACTGCACATGTTCTGCGCTGCTCAGTGTGCACTGCACTGTGTCTGCACAGATTAGGCTGCTATGTAAAGCAGCATCACACCAGAAGCCACTTTGGAGAAAACCAAAAGGTGTGTGAAAAAGTAACAGCAATCTGGTGTGAACTGCAAGCAGAAGGTTGGCTTGCTGTGGTGTTTCCGATCCTCTGGCCTGAGGTGCATTTTTCACAGTTTTCGCACTGCTGACCTTGTTTTGCCTAAAGCACTGCAGAAAGGCCAACGAGGTTATCGCTCACCAGCTCAGCTATTGCCCTGAATATCATAATTTCCTTATTCATTTCCTTCCCCTTTCCTTCATTAGTTTGGGACTAATGCAAATGAAAGATGAAGCAAGTTTTTCCCACATTTTTAGCACAAACATCTGGCCCACATCCATCTTTGAATTTCCAGAGATGTTCCTATGGAATGCGAGCTGAAGTCATGATGCCACAGCGGCAGCATGTGGGATCACGGCAGAAATGTGCAAACTCCCCTGTTAACTGTGAATCATTCATTTATTTGACATCTTTTTCAAATATTCAGTGTTTTCATTTAAATAACGGGGTAATTTTCCTGGACGGGCTCCAGTATCCTACAGAAGGAGAGGGGGTCTGACCCTGTGACCTTTGTCTACAAGGTGGTAGTTTTCTCCTCTTAAACCTTTAAACGCAAATGTGAATTTATGTTTTAAAATGGCAAGTACAGAGGAGAAGGTTAAGGCCCTGTAACCAGAAAGTTATTTCCCACCTGTACTGTGCAACCTCTGTGATACCCTTGAACAAGCTGCTGATGTTGAGTTATTGTAGTAAAATTCCTCATTTTACAAAAGACCTTGTGTGCTTTAGGTGCTTTAGAGACCAACCAGCACCAGTCAGCAGAGTAACAGTAAAACAGGGTGCTGAACACAGTGGCGAAAATGCGGAGTGCAAGAGGTCACCGCATCAGATGAGCACGACTTCATCTGTATTTCAGGCTGTGACAACAGCCTTTATTTTGTCAAAGCCAATTAATGGACCAGCTGACAGGGAACCATCACTGTCACCCCCGTCTCCCCCTGGAAACTCTTGCCTTCTATTTATACCTTCAGCACATCTCTCAGCCACAAAACGGGTTCCAGGCTGGATGTGAGCACAGCTGCGCGTTTTGTCCACAGTAAACTCCAAAAGGAGTGACAGTGAATAAAAGCTGATGGAGGTCGAGGCGTTCCCACCTGCCTGCAAACCTGCTGCGGCGGCGGCGGCGGCGGCTTCGGGCATCGTTTTCGGCGGCGCGGGCGAGCAGCCAATAGGACCCCCGTTTGAAGCAGTAATTAATGCGGCGACGGATTATGCAAATGAGCGGCTTCTGGAACCAACCGCTGGACGCAGGCATTAAAGTATGAAGTCTCGCATGCAAATTAGCAGCCGCTTTCTTCCACTCCGGGTTTATCTGCAAGGAAGATCTGCGGCCGTGACGTTAACGCAAATGACAGCCAGAGTTACCGTATTTGTATACCCCCCCCCCCGTCTTTGTCAATTAGTCAAATCTCACAAAAATCCCCATTGCTATTAGTAGAAGAAATAAGAATAACGCTACTGTAATTGTAGTATTATTAATAATGTTATAAAAAGAAAACGACGGAACTTATAGCATAAAAAACGAATGCTAATAATAATAGCAGTAACAAGAAGAAGCGTTAGTAATGGTTTATTTAATAGTGGGTAAGAAAGTTCGGATAAGTGAATAAAAAGTTTCAACGCTTTTGGCTTCAAGCCCCGTTAGACGATGGTTTTAAAAAACTGTCGGATTATTGAAGGCTGTAATAGATTTAGGTCATTCCCCCCCACCCCCCCGCGAGGAAATGACTGGTGTATTTTAGGGTGGGGCCCCAACATGGAAACACCCTCCAGCCCGCGCGGGCCACCAGAGCGCTGTCCGACGGTCCAAGTGTCCCATCGTCCCAGCATCCTGGCATCCCGAGCAGGTTGAGGGCCGCAAAGCGGGGTTGGTGCACAGCGGCTTCGCAGGGCTACGGCTGTTCTTGGAGCTCCGAGAGGCGGCGGTGCGCGCGGCTGCCAGAGGACCCGCTTTTCAGCGGGAAAATAATGGTTCTTCAGAGCGGTCGAGCGCCCGTGCAGTAAGCGACAAAGTAAGTTGGCAGCCCGGTTCACGCGTCGCGTTCTCCTCGGCTTCTGTCGCCCTTTTCAGCCGTCGGGGTCTCGCAGCCCCTGGTGGTCCCAGGTTTGCGAACGCGTAAATGTGCTCCGTTTAGCGGGGCTTTGGCGCACATTTTCTTTCTTTGCCTCTTAATTCCACGTTACGCCCTGTGTGTGAATTTGAAATCACAGTTTGTCAGTTTACCAATTAAAAGAGGTCGCTTTATTGCTGTAACTTTGCCTCGCGTTAGGACGTGGAAACCGCAGCAGGAAAAACTGCATTTGTCGCTCGGTTTGGGGAAAGGATTCGTTGTCGCCTGTTCGTCCGCCGTCTTGGTTCACTGAGCCATTTGGTGACAAATGTGAACGACTGCCGTTTGCTCAGGTTATATCAGCATTTTAACCAGAAGGTTTTCAGCTCCAAACCCAGAAGGGGCAGAATAAAGAATACACGCTGAAAGACGGGTAAATTGAAAAGTCTTGTGTTGTAATAAGAACGCGAAGACTCCGCGGTTTTTACGCTTCTGTTTGCGGCGAAGAGCTGAGTTTGTGGGAACCCGAGTGCCGCAAAACAGCCTCATAGCGCATGGGAAGTTTCTAGAAGGACCATAGGCTTTATAAACGCATAGACGTGGCCTGAGAAGGTGAATTCTACCTGCTTTGAGTAGCCGAGGCCGGCAACGCTCTGCCTCTTTATTTAGTTTGTCAAAATGGCAATTTTATTAAATTGAACTGTTCAGCTTTTGTTGGGTTTAAAACCATTTGGTTGGTTTGCGAAAACTGCGGTATTCGCTTCAGTTTTAGTCCCAAAGTTGAATCCACATTTGGCTACGAGCCGAGCACCAAGCAGGCAAAATAATTGGAGGAATTTGCTTATAGTAACAACATAATAAAACCACGGAACTTTTTGGCTCATTTTTTTGTGGAAGTCTTGCTGTTTGTTGTCCCGGCGTGACAAAGGGAGGTCTTCGCCGTGGACTTTGGGAGAAACAAGAACCGTTTGCCTTTCAGCGGCCCTGAGCATTAAATAAAGGCACAAATTGGAGGGAGACGTGGACAGATGCGGGTGAAAAGCGGCTAAATGAATGCTATGGCGTCTAAGCCGCACGGAAATGTCCTGCTTGCCAGCAAATTTGTCACCGGTGGCTCCCGGTAGACAGCAGGTATCCCTCATCTTAACTCACGAGCCCGTTCCACGAGGGCAGAAGCATTTGTAGCCGCGAGCCACTTGCTGGTTTCTTCTCCCGCGTCCCAGGCAAGAGGGCATTTGATCCGTTTGTCAGCAGATGAATCGGCCCCTTTATCCAACGCCACCGTCGCAGGCCTTGCTATGCACCAGTATTTACATATCGGCGAGGGACAAGATGGTCTCAGTGCTGCTCAGTTGTTGTGCGGTGCCGGCGCCTGCATACATTTGGTGTGAAGCTTGGTTCCACGGACAATCTTGCTCTGTGGCCATGAAATGCCAGCTGGACCGTCTATTATACGCCACATTGACTTGCGCATATACTTATGGATGCCATTTTCTCTTGTTTTTTGCTTTTGTTTTTTCTATACGACCATTAAACGTAACATTAAACTGTTGTTTGAAAACAACAAAAATTTGTAAAATATTTCTGAAGTTATTGGACATTCCAAAAGCATACATTTTTAAAATGTTATTTTACAGTTTGAATGGCTTTGTAGGGGAAGTGGCAGCGTGAGTGAAAATGGAGATGTGGGGAATTGGGAAGTTGGAAAACATTTGAAAGTTTCATTCGAGGGGAAGCTGAATGTGGAAGAAACAAGCAGAGGGAACAGAAAGCATCAGACGAGCACGATTCTTCCACAAATTAATGTCCGACGAGCTGTAACCTGGCCTTTGGTGTGTCGGAGCAGCAGACGACGCCAGCGAGGGATGCGCACATCATTCTTTTTCATCTCCCTAAATCGCTTGATGAATGGCGATGGTAAAAATAGAGCCGGTGGCTAAGTGAAATATGACACTAAGGACAGTGGCTTTGTGCGGTCGTCCTCGTAAGCCTGGTCTGCTGGCAGTTGCCAGAGATCCTCCTGCAGGCAAGGAAGTTGGTACTGAATTGAGATACTCATCATCTTGTCAGTTTTAGTTCCTCCAGAGGACCTGTGGCTTATAAACAAGAAACAGCTGGAAGCAGCTGCACCACAAAGAGGTCTCAGTCCTCCGTGTGGCATCCAAGCAGAGATCGAAACGACCGATTGGCCTCTGTTATCAGCGACTCTTCCTGCGAACGCAGTTTTGTGGCCGTGTCCCTCCCTGCTGAGGCGTCGGTAGCTCGGTTGCGTTCTTCTGCTTGATGCTCATGGCAAAATCAAAAATAGAGTCCAGGGGCTACAGCACGTGAGGTTCAGCCATGTCTCCCAATTAGGCATCTAATGAGTTTGGGTGGATGAGTCCTTCTTCATTGTGTTTACTCCTGGATGCCCTTGACTGGAGAAGCAGGGCTGGTCTTCTGGAACCCTTCATCTCGTGGACATTTTTTCTGAGCTGTTCCAGTTTCTCTCTGGTGGCAGTGGACAGGGACTTTTGGCCAGCAAGTCTTCTGGCCCATTAAACCGCGGTCGTGACAAAGCTCAGTGAAATGGTTGGTATTCCAAGTGCTGCGGTTCCCTTTCTTGGTGAAGGAAGGCACCCGTGCATCTTGTATTGCGGAGCGGTTGTGTTAGGCATGACATGCACTTTAAACACACCTGCTCGGGGATTTGTTTGCAAAATGTGGGTCTTTCACATCTGCTTGCTTTCTGACCTTCTGCACCACCTCTTCTTCAGCTCAGACATGAGCATCGGTTTAACACTCAGCAGCCACCTGGGAGCTTTAACTTGGCCTTTAGTGTCATGGTAATCCTAAATGTACAGCATGTCAGTATGCAAAGGGCTGAGCATGTATTGCAGATGCATACAGTTTCTGTCGAACTCTGCAGCTTGGCTGGGATCTGGTCGTGGGATCGGTTCCAACGGTTGCCCTCCTCTTTCTTGGGCTGCTTCTGGGTATTTATTCCACGCCTCTTTTCCTCCTAGTGTGTCCCATAGAACCACTTGTAGGGAAGCTCATGCTTTCCCGCAAGCTGTTTGTGCAGGGCTGTAATGTCGTGTGACTCCTGTGGTTGACGTGATGGTTGATGCAGTTCATTTTTTTGCTGCCTTTCCTGTAACATCCTGTCCGCCTTTGAAGTGCTTTTCAAAGAAGGTCTCCAGGTAGTTTCGGGGCCCAGCAGTTTCCGGGGCTCTTTCCTCTCTGCACTCAGCCTCAGACTGCATCACTGGTCCCGACAGCTGAGGAGTTCTCAGATACCCGTGATGCTGGAAAATCCTTTTTTTGATCAGGTTTCCATATTATTACTTGACACAGATACACAACATCTCACTTCATTAAGAAATGTTGTGCAAGTAATTTGTCACCATCCAACTGTTGCAATGCTGTTCTCTGGAAGTCATTATAACTGACATGAGAGAATAATTCCTCTTTATATAACAAGGCTATGTCCAGGCACATTGATTTTTTTTTTATTACTGTGGTTTCTCTAAGTTTGTGAAAAAATTTCCATGCCACAAATTCAAAAACTTAAACCTCCAGTGTGTTCCCAAATTACAGATGGATCGGAATGAATGAAGTTATTGTCCTCTCTCTCTCTGTGTGTGTGTGTGTGTGTGTGTGTGTGTGTGTGTGTGTGTGTGTGTTGTGTGTGGTGTGTGTGTGTGTGTGTGTGTGTGTGTGTGTGTGTGTGTGTGTGTGTGTGTGTGTGGGCTGTGCCGTGAGTGCTCACGTCCGAGAGACAGATTCATGCCGTGCAGCCGCAGGTTCAATGCTGATTTATCTTTCTCGCATTTACAGTTTCCAGAATGTTGCATATCAGTGGCAGTAGATGGAGATGGAAGTTCCGGAAGATTCTTTTGCTGCTGCTGCTGTTGGTATGCATAAACTACTCGGGTAAGTGTACCTCGTTTTTACTCTTGCGAAATAATGGGAAGTTTTCAAATTTTTCCACCCATTCATATAAACTAGATGGCAAGCTGTGTAGACGGCCATTAATATTAACACTTTTTTTGGTATGACTGCCCTCATCCTCATGACGCCTCCTCTACATCCTGTACATTTCTGCTGCCTGTGTCTGTGTTTATTCATCTGTTATGCATGTTCTCGCTCTGCTTCCTCATGGCTAAGCTGCACCAATACTAACCCGCTCCACTGGGCTTGAGGATTCCACTTTTGCGCAAACTTTCCCCCTGCGCAGTATGCGGTCTCATAATAAACCAGAAATCTATAGCCAGCAGGGTCCTGATGGAAATTTGTACTCAGGCGGCTCCCTCATCTCATTAGAGTTCCACCAAACACAATGTTTCTGTAAAGGGTGGGAATATAGAGGTTCCTCTGTTGCCCGTGACGGGGTTGCCAAGCGGATGCCCTGCGACGCACGTTGAAGCGGCCTAAAAAAGCCCTTGGACGGAGAAATGATGAATGACATTAGAAATATTTATATTCCTTACCACAGACGTCAAAGTCTAAAGCAAACAGTTTTGACTTTACTGGTGATGACAGGCGGGTCTAATTCATAACCCGGTCATTTTAGGGAGCTGATTGAAAAGCACCTTTTTGTGCGCAGCTTCGGCCAAAAAATGCCACTGCATCATCTTTTAGTCTTATTTTTTCTAACAAAGAGGGACGATTATTTGTGTATAATTTAGGCTCCGCGAAATCCAAGATCCTTGGCTTTGCCTCCATTGAAACAATAAGACATTTGTCAGTATTTATGGATAATAATAATAATAATAATAATAATAATAATAACATTGAATACAAATGATGCAAAGAAACAAAATGAGATCACCTTATTACTTAAACGCTTGAGTGTGGCTTTGATTTATGTTTTGCCAAATACCTCCAGCTTGCGTGAGTTTGGGCTCCTCCTGGTGAATTTGCCCAGGGAGCGTCTGGCAGCGGTTTCTTCGGCTTAAAAGGCCGACAGAACACCTACAACAGTGTCTCGCACCTTCCTAAAGTCCGACTGCAGCTGGCAGGCCGGTGTGCCTTTGGAAGTTGTTCCTCTGCTGTGTGTGGTGTCAGCACAGCCAGCGGTGTTTGTTCATGCTGGCGGATGGAGTAGCCTCCAAACATTCAGATAACTGGCAGCAGTTCACAGGCAGTCTGGACTGTAGTAATGCCAGTGCTGGCAAATAATGGCATTTCTCTGCATTTGTTTCAGCAAATCTCCATTTCTGCAAAAAGAATATCAACCGTGGTTTCGGTCAGCTGAGCTGACGGACCAGCACCTGCCTGTGTCCGGCTGTGAAAAAGTCAAAGCCGTGCCACTTTCAGGCACTCATGTATGGTGGCTCACTAACTTTTGAATATGTTAGAGATCTTGCAGCGGGTGTGTAAATAAAAATCCATATGTGATACAGTGGAGACCATGGGAGATTCCATAATGGCCCGCTGTTCACATAACAGGCATTTTTTTGGCCTCCATAGGAACCAGATCTACGCCAGTCATCACTAATTGTTGCTTTAGTTGTTTTTGTTCGAAACCGCAGTGCAATCTCATGCCTGAGGGATTTTTTTTGAAAGCCTGTTAATCATTTTTAATATATTGCACTTTAAAATGAGTTTATTACACAATGAACTGTAAATATTGTAGGATTAGGCAGCCGGTGCTGCACATGGAAGGCTGGCGTAACGTATTTGTATGTTTGGGTGTGTTACTTTAGATGAGCTGTTCTCCCCAAAGGCCCATCAAGTAAATAAGAAAAAGACATTAAAGATACTCGACAAAACAGTACTTTTTTTAACCCCTTCACAGGTCCCAAGGGTTTAAAAAAGAGGCAATGGCATCACAAGTTAAACCTCTTAGCCCTTTAGCAAAATAGGCGATTAAACTTCCCATGAAGGATGAGCGAAGCCAATGGCACCTGGGAACTGAACCTCTCAAGGGGGCAGGTGTATCAGGCAGGGGATCAGTAGATCCATTGATGTCACAATCCTGACAGTCCTGGGGGTGGGGGTTGGGGGTAACAGATCAGCCCTTTGCATCCAGCATTCCTGCCTCCATCCATAGCCCACGGTCACCTGCTTCTCAAAGGAGCCGTTCTCACTGCTTTAACGTTGTCAGTCATCGCGCTGCTATAACGTGAGTTGCACTGATATCGCTGGTCCTTCATTTTTGAA
The DNA here is from genome assembly GCA_018136845.1 of Heterotis niloticus. Taxonomy (NCBI): domain Eukaryota; kingdom Metazoa; phylum Chordata; class Actinopteri; order Osteoglossiformes; family Osteoglossidae; genus Heterotis; species Heterotis niloticus. The sequence goes on from CM030895.1 coordinate 16,810,392, forward strand.
AAGCTCTTCTTGTAGGACTCATAGTCATTATTATAGGTGGTGACTGCTGCTCTTTGGCATTTTGATCACCTGCTGGTGGAATCACTGTCTCGGTAATAAAGACTCATTGGTTCACTTAACAAATAAACCATTATCATAATTGTGATGAATGGTGGACAAGGTGGCTTCCCTGTAGACAGCAGTGCAAGTAAACAGGTCTTGGAGGAAGCAGAGCGTGAAGGTTTGCAAGGTCTGCAGGGATGCCCTACATTGTTGTTGTCCAGCACACCGGTCCATAGCATCTTCTGCTCCACATCTCCATAGCAGCTGGGCTTTGTGGGCAAATGGCTCCCTGCAGCTGATACCTTCATTCGTTTCCACAAACAATCTCAAAAGTACAAAAGTGTTCAAGTCATCATGTGCTGTATGTAAATCTTGGACATGTACAGAAGGTGGGTTTTTTTTTGGGATGCTGTACAGCAGACCAGTTCCAGTTTTGGATGAATCCTCTGTATTACTGCAAACTTGACTTCATACCTTTTACTCTGAATAAAACTGTAGACAATTACAGCCATGGTCACATATAGACCAGAAAAACCTCTAACCGTGTTCTTCACTCTAAGTAAACAAGCAAGGGGGAAAATTACCAAAGACAGTTCAATGATCGTGATCTGAAGGTCCATCTCAGTGTTGCATTAGTTGGCATTGCACCCTGTCAGCTGCTTTATGATAAGTGTGAAAGATGTGATGGGCTTGCCGTTTTCCAGAGCTTCCTATTTGTGAGCAGTGGTTAGAGGTGTCATCTGCAAGACCTCAGGTTTAATCCCTGCTCCTGCTGTAGTACCTTGAGCCAATACAGTAAATCTGCAACTGTATTAATGGGTAAACCAGGTGTAAGTTTGCTTGGGGTACAGACCTAATGTTGGAAGTTGCTGTGAAGAAAAGCATAACTTAAATGGACAAATACAATTAGTTGTTCTGCTGCAGAAGGTTATCTATCTCCACCATAGACTTCAGTGTTTCTTTGTGCCCTTTGCTGATAATAACTTTGATAGATGGAACAGCTTTGGTCCAAGTGTCCAGTTCAGTGCTTCAGGGCCTCTGGCCTTACAGGCCACACCAGATATGTAACTGAGAAGTTCGCATCAGTGTCCTGCCTTCCTCATACATTCTCTTGCACAGTTTACAAGCACCTAAATTCCTCTCACATTAAGGCACTGGACATTTGTTTTGTTTGGTCCAGTTTGTTAAAGGAAAGGTGTGAAGCTGAGTAGAAATAGAAAGCAATACTTACAAGCTGTGCAGCACTGCACCCAATCACACTTAACACATTTTAAATATTGTTGTGCAGAGAAATGAATAGCAGACATGATCTAACAAAGTATGCATATCCCCCATGGAGGATATGCAGTAAGGAAGTTCCAACATCTTCCTTACAGCATATCTTCCATGGGATATTAAGACAGACTAACAAAGATGTACATAAAGACCACAGAAATGCACTAGACTGACCAAAAAAAAACCTAGAACATAGTGCTGTGCAATAATGGCATTAAACCTCAAACTTACAAATTATATGTGGGAATTTTTTTAAATGCAATGTAAAAGGTATTCCTGCATTCCAGCAATGCTTCCAAAGGCACAAACCTGAGGAACTCAACAAAATAAACTGCTGTGTTGAAAAAAACAGAGGCAGCCCACACAGTAACTCACCAGATCAGAGACTTCTGACCCTTTCGTTTGGTAACTGCAGAAACAGAAATTGACACATTAAATAAACAGCAGGGGGTGATGGAGGGTAAATCAGATCAGAAGTAAATCTATAAAACAATTTATCGTGTTAGCAAAATCAGTACTGTTTGCTTCGATGCTCGGCTCCCTTTCCAGCAGGTCCAGAAAAAGAAATTATTTTCCAGAGTTGTAACCAGTTACACCAAAAGCCTCATATTACCAACATCCAGTTTAGTTTTTTAAGATACAATCATTTCCTAGGTTACGTATTTGTGTTTCATGTATTTTGCAGTTTATGTTTTTGGTTGTTTTCTTCTCCCCTTTTTTCTAAAATTTCTGTGTTTACGGTGTGAAAGTGTCCAGCATTTCTGCTTTCGGCCACCAGAGGTCAGAAAAATTCACTCATGGAATAAGAACTTTTGCAAAGCACTGAATGGACAATTGTAGATCTTGTATATTTTATTTTCAGTCAGTTTCAGTTGCATCATGTAAATAGGAGATTGCTATTACTGCTAAGAAAAGAAATATTGTATGAGACCAAATAAAAAGAGTAACTAAAAATAAACACACAAATGCATATAAATTGCCTCATTCACTCTTTGGTAATAATATAGTTGGTGTTTTAAAGTGTTCTTTTTTGCTCTGAAATTGGTATTTTAGAGTGTTATGGATATTTTGGAGAAATTATCTGGGGTTTCTTGGATGAATCTGGAAGGAATCACAATTGTCCTCTTAAGAAATGAAGGAAATGGCTTCTCTGTTTTCAAGTTTTACTGTCAGACGCTGGGACACAGGCGCAACTAAGAAAAGTAAAACGACTTTGAAAAACAGATCTGCAGATTTCACTTCAGAGGTCTGTTGGGGCCGTCTTTCAGTTACGGCCTCCTAAGGTTGAGGCCTGCAAGTGCACAAGCACAGCTCATCCGAGAAACAAGCTGAAATACCAGTTAGCACATACAGTAAAGGAAATTGTAAGTGCATATTCCTTCCTCAGGCCTTCTCTGTAACAACTGAATATGTCACCTTTAGTCCACATTAATGTGTGGCTGTGGTTATTCCATCCAAATTTCCCCTCGGCCTAATGACTGTATTGTTGGCACGTCAAAGAAACAATTTCTTCCGGTCTTTTTGTAGCGGCTTAAGAGGACGGCCAGCAGTCGGACCTGTGCAACGAAGCCAGAGTTTTATGTCTCCGCTTTTCACCGCAGTGGCTTTTGCACGCGAATCACTTCCTCCTCTGATGTTTGCTCAACACTTCTCCTGCCCCACAAGGTCACCACCTTTCCCCTCCAGCACATGGAGGAAAGCAAACAAGAAATTTCCACTGGATCCAGAACCACTGTGTGCTTTCAGTTGTCTCTCATCGCACCCTTAGCCAACAAGACCCACAGAGCCGCCACCGTTATTGGGCAGAATCCCATAATGGAGCTGTAGACGGTAATATTACATGACAGTTGTAATTTTTTGTGCTATTCTGTATAATGGTTGTAATTCATAAGGGGCAGTTTTTCCAGATGTGGATTGACCCTCATCTCGAGCAGCAGGTGGCATAATGCTTAGAGCTCCTGTCTTCCGACTCAAGAGTCCGGCTTTGGTCTGAACACTGGACTTATATGGTAAAAATTACCCAACTGTAGAAATGGGTTAATCATGGTAAGCGGCTTATTGTACGAACCTCACATTGTAAATTACTTTGGAGAAAAGTACCAGATTTCAGCTACTTGTGCAAAATGAGGCGTAAAAGATAAACATCCACGCACAATTCAGAGAGGGCAGCAAATGGTAAAAATGTCTACCTGAAAATGCAATTTATGGAAACGTCCAACACCTTTTAACCATTTGTGGGGCTGTGGTTAGGAATTTTAAGGTCAGGTCAAGTTTTAATTCCCCAAATAAAACTTTCATAGGAAGAATTCACACTTTTTTTGTTTACATCTCAGCTTATTTTAGTCAAAGGCACAGTTTTGATTGTCTGAAGTCGAACCCTGGAAGTCAGAATCCTGTCCCGTCAGAAAGTAATTGTTGCCGACGTCTAAACCGCGACGTCCAGACTTTGCGAATGCAGCATTTTGTTTCTGCTGGTGTCCTGTGGTTTGGTTCAGCCCTCGCAAACATCGTGTTCGTGTTGTTTGGCACCTGGACCTCTGCCATCAGGAGGTTTCCTGTGCTGTATTTCTTGTGTTTATTTTCTGAGCTGATGACTGAGTGGAGAGACGAATTTTGCCGGAGCCGCGTGAAGCGGGATGTTTGGAGCGAGACCCATGGTGGCCACTTTAGCTTCTGACTCTGGGGGAAGTGCATATGATCAGCAGGACAAAATGGCTCTGGTGTTTCCAGGCTACTCGACTGTGACAGAACAAGCACTCCTTGGTGATGTATGCGTGAAACATTATGAAAAATGGATGCGAAGAGTTTTTGACAAAGGGCTATGAAGAGGCTCTGCTGCCAACTGTATCACACAAGGGTGATCCTGAAATCCGATCAGTGCACCATCCTGTATTGTGGGGGAACAAAGCATCTCTTTGGGTGACGCTGGCCGGGAACCTGATGATAAACAAAACACGATCATCTTTTGTTGTCGGTCATGCGAGACCTTTATTTTACTCGGATGCTGAGTGCGCTTGATGTTCTGCACTAAAAGGGGAGGATATACAAGCTCATCGTGGCCCAGTTATTGTCCATTGAGAGCAGTTGACTGTGTTTTAAGACATTCCTAAGGTTTTATTCTTCTGGGAAGGAACCTCACCTCCTCTCCTCTTCTCCTCCTATGACGCCATTCCATTTGCATTTGGCTTTCTAGGGAAAATGTTTCAGACACGTAATGAGCAGATTTTATAGTGTAGATCTTTATATTCCAGCAGGTTGTGTTTAAAAGTGTCGAGTCAGCACAGAAGAACATAGTATATATTTGTTTTGCTAAAGACCATAGAAGAATTGGCCTTGATTTTATTTGAGTTGAACCACGCAAAGCATAGCTCCTTTTGTGGGGAATTTATTTTAGTTTTTTTTTGTGTGTTACAAGAAGTGGTCGAGATTATTTGAGCACACGGAACCCAGGATCCTTTCTCTGGAGACGACTTCTCCTTGTGTAGACTTACATGCGGTATTTGTTTTGGTCTCCCTCAGGTAGCTGCCATCCTAGATGAACAGGGCTGATTGTCTTCTAGATGTCCCCCTTCCCACTCCGTAATGCTGTTGCCAACAGGGGCTCTTGAGGCAACCTTTACAGCTTAGGGTCAGAATCTCAAAAAATGTCCCCCGAAAAAGGAACGTTCATATTTTCATCAGCGGTTGTGAAAATGTTCTTTGTTTGCTTCAAAATCGTAGGCCTAAATTTGCGGTGGTAATGTAAAATATGAGAAGGTTGAACGTGTAATAGAGGAGACGTTGGGTGGTGAACAATCTGTCCCTTGTTCGGCTGAGCTCTTCTCTTTTGTAAGTGTAACTAAAGCTGCTCTTTGCTGGTCGCTAACCCTGGGGTGTGCGTTCATCCTCTGCTGCGTACGTCCCCATCCCCGTTCCCATGCCCATCCCCCAAGGCCTTACTCTACAATACTCTTGTGCCTCTTGCGCTTTGCCTCCCTTGACGGTTCCTGTCCTGCATCCCCATCCCCACCCTGGTCCTTGGGTCCTCCAAGGTGATGTGTTCCTCCTTTGGTCTCACAGCACAGGACTGTCAGCTCGACTGCATCCATGTGCTCACAGCACCTGAGGGCTCCTTTTGGTCGCCCTGCTACCCGAGCGATTACCCGAAAAACCTGGCCTGCCGCTGGACGCTCCAGGCGCCCCCCGGCTTTATTGTGCAGGTAGCCTTCCTCGACTTTGAGCTGGAAGAGGCGCTGGGGTGCATCTACGACCGAGTTGTGGTCAGCACAGGAACCAGCAATGTCACTTTCTGCGGTATAACTGCCAACGGACTGACATTAAACTCCACCGGAAACGTCATGGAGGTGTCCTTCACCTCGGACTTTAGTGTTCAAAAGAGAGGATTCAATGTCAGTTACAGGCAAGGTATGTTGGAAACACGAAGGTTTCATTTCTCCTTTACTTTATTGTTTGCTTTTGGTTCATTGTTTAGTTTGTTATACTTATTCTGTATGCCAGAATATGAAACGAAACCTTTACATGGTTTGTCAATATTTTTTTACAACCTATCTATCTATCTATCTATCTATCTATCTATCTATCTATCTATTTTTTTGACATTTTACATTTTACTTTTACTTATTTTATTGTATAATTGTAGTTTTTTGGGTTTAAGCTCAAATGGATTGCAGCTGATTGTTCTTCTAATGGAAAAAAAACAGATAAAACAAATTGCTGGCTTTGCCTTGACAACAGCTGAGGTCAAGGAGCTGCAATGGTTGCATGAAAAGAGGCAAATTAATGAGTGGGGTTTTTGCTCTTTTTCTCTACTTATGCCTGTTTTCCAGCGCAGCCATTTTAAAGTGCATTTGGATTAATGAGGCCCTCATCACCATCGTTGTTTTTGTTAACTAAAATGACATAAAATTTGCTCCACATCTCGGGCCGAGACTTGTGGCTGAGTCCTCTGGGCCACATCCATTCTTTCCTGACCCACAGTTGAGTTCAGGCCAGACTTCTCATCTGCTTCCAGGCCTTTGTGGAAAAAGAAAATATCGTGGATAATACCGGTGAAAAGCTCCGTGCTACAAATACATGCATTTATTCCAGAACATTGAGAGACAAAACATTTAGTTATGGCATCGCGTTCTAGTAGAGACGTGGACACGGACGACACGGCTGTGTTTTCAGAACTGGGTTTGAATAAGACATAAGCATTTCTCTCCAAAATAGTGCACTGGACATACTTCAGTATCTTGGGACCAACTTCACAGAAATAAAAAAATGTAATTGTCAGTTGGTGTGACTGTGGCTCAGCCAAGAAGTCTTTCAAGATTTCAAGTTTTGCTCCCACCAAAGACAACGAACACCATGAAAGCCTGACAGTTCTCTCAACTGGAAAAAGGACTTCAGTGGGCAAAAACACAAAGTTACAGCATTTGGTTTGTTAAAGCATGAAGATGTTAAATCGTGCATCTTTGTACATAGAATACGCATACGCCTCACATAATCCAGCAGTCTGACTCAACTTTGCATTCCCACATCGAAGCCACACGAACTGCAGCCTTTACGTCAGTGGGCTCGCTCTCCTCCCAGGCTTTACAGGTGGCCACCATCTCATCTCCTGTTGGAGAGTCCATCTTGAGGCCCCATTTCATTCCCCAAGACCTTTCAAAAGCAGTAAAGGTCGATATCACTGGGGTACAGTGGTTAGCAGGAGAGTTTCCTCCGTGTGACAAAGCAAAATGCAGAGGTTTGCAGGAGCGCTGCCGTTCGCAGTTCCGCTGCCAGCTGGTTGCCATTGACCGTGTGTTCAAGCCAATAGCAACAGACTCTCCAACCAAATCTGAGGGCTGTTGAAATTGACCATATCTGTAAATATAAATGATTTTTTAAAAAAAACTTCAAGTTAGAATTTGAGTTGGAAAGCCTAGAATAAATCCACTGGAGCCCCGGGCATCACTCTCGGTGCCAACGTGTGCAGATCTTAAACAGATCGAGAGTCAGACGCTCTGCTGAAAGCCAGGGGCTCAAGAAGATGGCTGTTGTGTGTGAATGAAGCCTCAGTCTTATGTGTACAGATGTTCTGCAGTGCCAGGTAGCAAGGAAGCAAATGGAGCCAAACCTCTTCATCAACGCACAACTGTGCGGACATAATAATAACTGGTCGGTCTCTGCGTAAAAAAACAACACCGAGCTGCTTTTTCAGGGACCGACTGTTCAGGCAGTAAGAAGGAAGTTCTACTCCGTCAAGCTGTTTTGCTGCAGTTGCCCCTGTGAACAGTGCAGGATTCTCTGAAGAAGGCCTCTTTCACACAGATTCCAGCTTACGTGAAAATGTAATTTGTACCATAAAAAATTTGCACAGTGACCTGCTGACTCAAAGAAAGAGCGTGGCAGCAGGACATCTCCTGCACGTGACAAGCGCAAAGTGCGCCTTACCTCAGTGGGCCGGGGCGCTGGTTAGCTGTTATCCGAGCAGCCTGAATGTTCCAGGTTACTATGAGCAGCTCGCCTGAGCAGTAGTCTTGCCAGGTTTCACTCTCTGCCTCACATACACATGCTCACTTGTGTACGTATGCATGTGCTCGCACACGCTGCATTTGCAGCCGAAATTCATCGCAAACTTCGGGCTATGAACTTAGGGGGAAGACCCTCCTGAAAGCTGTAGCTGTCAAAGCAGACCTTTTGCTCATCTCCATCATTCGCATAATGGTCACGTGACAATGATAATTTTGGGATTTAAAGGTTTCTGGAGCAGTTCCAATATTCTGGATTTCAGCTGTTTTCTCTCCATGTTTAAAAAATGAAGAAATTTTAGAAAATTTACAAAGGTTAGTTTACAAAATTTTGAAACCTTTTGTAATTTAGGAACACAGTTGTTTTCCTGTTTAAAGTATTATTTAAGTTTTGTTCTAGAATGCACCGTGACCAGATGTTCAGGAATGACCAGTGCTCGCCATGCAAGGGAAGCCTGTATTCTGGCACAGTTAGTAGATGAATGTGTAATTGTTTGCCTGACTGTGCTAACCATGGTAGCTTAGTTTCCACGTTGACTCAGTTTGTATTTTGTTCCATTAACGCGGTTGTGTACCTTTCTCAGCAGCAGGGTTTTGGCAAACGAATTCAGCTTACAACCTCAAGGTTACGAGTCCATTAAATACTCTTTTACCTGCTGCACAAAATGTTAAGGAAAATACTTGTCAAATATTAATTTCCACAGCGTGAAGTCTGAATTGCCAATCAAATGACAGATTCAAAAATCAGATCAGTGTGTAAAGGCAGATTAGTGGATGTGTGGACCGCGTTGTAATGTACAGTTTTGTTAAGAGAAATGTTAGTAAGTGAGTTTATACCGTGGATCATAACAATCCATGACACTTTTTACTGCAGGTCAGCATCACAGGGCATGACCCTAATCTGCTTCTCCCCACCTCTACAGTTGCAGTTGCACTGAGGAATCAGAAGGTGGCTTTGCCGCAAAACGCTGGGAAAGTGATGAAGGTGTCCAGCCAGGTAGACATACCAAATCTTCAGCAGTTCACAGTCTGCTTCGAGGTGGCAAGGACGAGCCAGAAGAAGGGTGAAACCATCTTCACGTACACTGACCCCAGGGCTAACACGTTCAGTTTTGGACTGTCCAGCAGCACCAACATGATGGTGGTGACCATCAATGGACAGGATTGTGCCGTGAGTGCCGTGTTGACCGAGGCCAACTTCACTGCAGCAATGAAGCCCTTTTGCATCACTTGGTCCAATCTGTCCGGGAAACTCAACTTGTACTTTGACAACAATTTCCAAGTTGTGTCCTGCAGCGCCTCCATGGGGGCAGTCATCAGCGGCAGGGGGGCATTCCAGCTGGGATACCAGTCGCTTAGTTTTGATGGATTCATTTACAACTTCCGCCTGTGGAATTACGCCATGACCAAGACGGAGCTCAGCACCCTCAGCTGCGATGTCGCGGGCAATGTCATTGACTGGGACAATGCATTCTGGGTTATTCCCTCAGGTGTTGCTCAGACAGACAGCACGCTGAGCTGCAGTAAGTACATCCAGCGATCCTTCTCTAGGCTTTTCTTGCATTTTGGTGGTTTTCTGATGATTCCGTCCTCCTGTCTCTGCACCCTGTTGGTGCTTCTTGACTCTTTAATAGAGAATGTTTACAGTGGGTGGTAGAAGGGCTCCTGTGAGTGTCGTCTGTGCAGGGAAAGCTGCTCATTTGATTTGGTAAAACATTAATGGGGAAATCAGGAATCAATTCGGTGAAGTGCGGGAGTCCATGTTGCTTGGGAACTAAAATAAAGCCTGGAAAGAGCTTTGCCGGTTTCAGTGGAGGAGCTTTGTCAACCGGGTACTGGAGGTCTGGATGGTAAGACGCAGGGTCAGCTATGGCCCGTTCCTTTGTTGCGTTTGCCGTGTGTTGGACAGCTGCCCTAGGAGTGGCCGTGCTTCACAGACCTGAGCAGGAGCGCGTTTGTGAGGCTGAGGAAGCTGTGCCCCAACACTGAATCTGCAAAGAGCCCTTCTGTGCCCACCAACCTCAGCAACAAAGACGGCTTTGCTGCTCGAGGTCAGAGGACAGCTGGGAAGAGCCGAGTCATGCTTACTCGTAGAGGTGCACGGTGCTCCATCCCAGAAACGGCTTCCCACAGTGCCTCTGAGCTTCTGCTTTGTGCTACATTCTTAGCGGCAGTTTCGGGTGACTGGTACTGGTGATCTGTGATATAGCGTTTGCTCTTTACCATGACAACAAACTTACAAGATGGATTAGTTTCTACAGCCCGACAGTGAATCCAGACCTACAGCTTTCACAATGCCGGCCTGAAACCGCAGATGGGTCACGCGTATTTCATGTGCTTTTAGTGACTGCAGGAGATATGAAAAAAGCAGTTTCAAGTTTCTTTGATGGTTTACTTTGCTTTCAGTGATGTGTTGCTGCAAGTGTGTGCTGCAGGGGGGCTGGGGAGTGTTCGCTTGACGTTTATTTTGTTACAGTTCTCCCGAGGTTTGAGATTGAAACCATATGATAAAAGCATCCAGTTTTAATGACTGCAGCATTTGGAGCCAAGCCCTAATTGTATATGAAGAAAATGTGAAGATATTTCCTCCCGGACCATTTCTCTTCAGCGGAAAAATGTGTTGAAAGGCCAATAATGGTGTTGTTCTTCTATCGTTGTTTGCATTCGTTGTGTCGTTCCCTTGTGCATGTTAATCCCTGCTGAATATTACAGTATGAACTATGCTTAAAAGTGCTTTTGCTGTATGAAAAGCTTTCCCCCGGACCCCCAGGTTGTCAAGTACATTACTTTGGCTGATGCAATACTGACATTATACGCACTAATATTTAATCTTCTTTTTACAGTCTGTTACCCAAATTGCACCCATTTAACAACAGCTGCGCCATCTAGTGGTGAGTTTGACTCTAACATCCCCTGCTTGCTGAGCACAGTTGCTTGTTATCCAGTTGCATGGTTGCTTGCTGAGGTCGAAGTCTTCATAAAGAATTGGATGACATCCCCCTGAATTGTGAAATGCCTCATTCTTTCAGATGGATTGCACATTAAACCAGTTTGATAATCCCTGAATGTCCAGTTCAGATGGTTTTCTCTCCCCTTGGACAGTTCCACTTTCACTCCTGTTCTTCAACATAACATGTGGTTTGGGTCGAGGGTCTGCCATGGATACAGGCTGAGACCCTTGCAGACCCTTGCCGTCGTTCTCAAAGATATTGCATCTCAATAGCTGTAATGAAGGAAGCGCCGAGAAGGAATTTTAAAGAATTGAGCGCAGTAACAACCAAAAGGTTTCTATTCCAGCTTGGAACTCCCTCATTCGCACATAGAAATGTATTCTGTAACAGAAAGGCTCGCATTTTTGATGATCACGAGGAGTGGATGCGTGGTCGCTCTCCTGAAATACTGTTCAGAGGACCTGTAAATGCTAATTGTATTCAGCACCTGTGAGTAACGTGTAAAAAGTGTTAAGGTTTACTGTGACTGATGCTCTCCGTTCTGGGACTCATTTAATGGCTCATTTCACAACATAGTGACTTTTCCCATGCTTGAAACAAAACCCACAAACACCCTAAACCACTGGACCTTGTTTACAGTTTTTTGTCCTGACATCACTTTTCTGCACAAGGTGAAGTGAAGCAGACGAAGCTCTCAAATTGAAGAGCTGCAAGCCATGTGATGCGAAGACTGGCTGCATCCATGAACTACAGAAATTTCTGTGTTCCAGGGTTGTTTATTTGCTTTGCAGGCAGATTGGCTCCATTTCCTGTCCCCCACATGGAGCGCTGGCTGTTTACCCTTTTCCCCCTTCTGCAGGCTCAATGTTGCCCTGGATACAACACGTTGTTGTTGTTATTATTATTATTATTATTATTATTATTATTATTATTATTATTATTATTATTATTATTATTATTATTATTAATAATAATAATAATAATAATAGGTTAGCCAACAATTTAGTCATTTAAGTAATTTGTACAGTTTATCTTTTTACACATTGCAAGGTATTTACAAAACATGATATTTTTACTGATTTTTACTGAAGTATGGTGCTCCTGGTTTAAACAGCTGTAACCTTACTCTTCTGGACGGTAAGGTCTTGTAAATCACATCTTCGGGCCCTTAAATTGCCGTCTGGTTCCAGCTGCAGCCCCGAACTTAGGCTCACTTGAGATATTAAACAGAATAGCTGGAATACAAGCAAACTCCACCGAAAAAAAATTTTAAATCCTGAATGAAGCACCTATAGTTTCCAGGTAAAACAGAATTGTGGACAAGGGAGCAATTGCTGAAGTCCCAGAGGAGATATCCAGAATCGCACAAATCGGCTAAAAATATCCAAAATTCAAGACAAAACACCAGAGTCGCTAGGAAGAAAACTTAAGTCCTTGGTAAAACACCAGAACTCATCGATAAATCCAAAATCAAAAACCTGAGCTTTCAAGCAGAACTTTAAAAAAATCATCACAGCTCCCGAAACCGGACCCTGACATGGCACTTTAGGAAGGGGTTTCACCAAAACAAAAGGCTCCTTAGGCACCAAGCACTGGCTGGCCTTTGGCACAAACCCAGGAAAACCCAAGGCACAAACAGCATCCAGGAGGCTTCATCAGTCAGAAAAACCTGTCATCTATTTTTATGTTAGAACCCCGGACTTTAGTCTTCATATCAGCAGTGAAAAGTTGCCGTAAGAATAAATGTAAAATCATTTCTGTGAAAGAATTACTTAGAAAGTGAACTAACAGGCTGTGATGCTGGCTTCACCTTTTACAGCAACTCAGTGGTTTTCATTACTCTTCTAATTAAAATGTCAGCCGAAAACAAAGATGGATTCATCTTGCCGAAAGTTGCAAGCAAACATGGGGAGGCTTTTCGGGCACAGACTCAACGCGATGGGAACAAGATCAAAACCTCTCGTCCTCTTGGTGGAATGATCGCTATTTCCAATTATAAAATTCCCCATGCGTTTGGACGCGACCCCTGGTAGTTCAGCCCAGGCTGCTGTGTCACCTTCTAGCTGGGAGCCCTGCCATCTGCGTCTGACTCTGCTGCCAAAAGTGAGCGTCATATTCACATAAAAGTCTGATTTTTCAACAATCAGCTGCGCCGAAACCCAAAGGAATTGTGGGGAAAACCAGGGTGCCGATGGAGGCCGCTTGTTGCACGTGTGCGCGTGTGTGTGTGTGTGTGTGTGAGAGCTATAATACATTAACTTTTACACTTGTCCATGTAACTGGCTACCACAACATTCAGTGCTAAACAGAATGGAAATGCCAGCTATGTCTTCAGTACCAAATTATGAATAAAGCAGCATTAAATAAATGCTTTACTGCCATTTTCTTAAGCTGGGTTGGAAGAACAGATCATTCAGAAGTTAACAGTGATCTGACAAAATGTTCAATCGTGTGTATGGCTGAGTTGTACAAGCAGACCTGTGTATGGGTGCTAAGCAAGAGCTCTGTTTTGTGCACAAGTTTTGCTGAAGGCTCAAAATGTGCGCTTGATGTGTGCAGACTGGGTTTGTGTAGCAAGAATACTTTGGTGTAGAAGAATAATTCAAAATGTAATCCTGACTGATTTTTTTTTTCATTTTTCTCCCTTTAAGGTACCACCATACCTTATGTTCTTCCCACTGCCAGTTGTACCTCACCTGGACGAGGCTGCCCAGGTACGACAGAGCTCTTCCGCAAAGCAGCCTGGGCTTCTGTTTTGCATCTGTCAGCAAATGTGAAGCATCTGTCTTGAGTTAACAGCGCAAAGCAGAGTTCTGTTTTCATCCTCACGGTGTGCATGCAGTCATTTCAAAGCCAGAACAATTAAAAAAGTTTTCAGTCTCCAGAATTTCTGATGTACTGTAGGTCCAATAGCCAGGTTCTAGATAAGTGTACTGCACAGCTGGTGCATTGTGGGTAACAAAGTGCAGTTCTCACCAAGAGGGCTGAGTTGTTCTCAGTCATCCTTATGATGCTCAACAGCATTGGTCCAAATAGCTCCTCTCTTAAAGCTGGAATCAGCCTTACGTGTTCTGTTCAGGCTCTGATGCAACGCTCAGGCGTAGCTGTTCCTCACCTGACTTGGGAAGCTGGGAGATTGAAGGTGACGGTGCTTCACAGAAGTGGCTTCTCCCCAGTTAAACTGTGCATCTCTTCTATAGTGCGAGAAAAAAGTTCCCAAAAAAACTCATGTTGCAAAGAATCACACGGTAAAAATAACAGGGTGCATGGAAAATTACTGTCAAAACCGATACGCTCTCACAGGAAGAGCACAAAAACTAAAAAACCCAATAAATATGGTGGTGATTAAAATGCATCCTAAATTCCTAATAAATAGACAAAGACAACAGCAAAGCACTTTATTGTGAAAAAGACATTGTTTGCTGGTGCCATGGGATGTAGTGAGGAGCTGACCCTGCTGTGGTTGTGGAGAAGATTTTGCATAAATTGTACTTCCATCCAAACAAATTTCTTTTATTTTTGTAGAATTGTGTGTGGTCGTCACGTGATTCCTTCGGGCCTACTTCTCTACGGCTGTCCTATGTTCTCTCGATTCTTTCAAAATATTGTATTACTTCAAGTTTTCCCTCAATACTTGCAGCTTTCTTTTTGTTCCCCTCCAGTAAGTTTATGAGCAGCACGACAACGCATGTTGGGGTCGCTGTGTGAACCAAAGTTCTGGAAAAATTGGGCAGAACCGCGCAACACACACTTGCAAGGCAAAGCATGTGATCACATTGAGGCAGCAACAGTGTGCACGTGTGTGCGTGTCGTGACATTCAGTTGTGATTTATTAACAGAACAGACCACATACTTGAGTTTTGGGGGAATAAGGAGGAGACTGGAAGGTGACAAAGGGAAGATCTCAAACGCTTGATGAGCTGATGTTCCAAGAATGACTGCAAACTCCGCGTTTCACTTCGCTGCTATGAGCACAGCCGTGGGTTTACCTGAGGTTTGGTTTAGAGGGAAGACATCATGAGATGATTGCCAGGAAGCTTCTGAACAGATCGGTGCAAAAGTTTGCTCAAGTCTCCCTGGCAATGTCTCCTGTTTGAGATTCGGTCACCCTGGAACGTCGATTCAGAGTTTGAGCTCAGAGCCATCAAGCTCACCTTGTTGGAGCAGTCTGGTCATTCTTCCCTGAAACAGCTCCTCCAGTCCTGCGCGAAATGAACGAATGAGTCACCGGGTTTGGTCCTGCGGTTTTATTAGCAAATCGAAAGCAGAACAGATGATGTGACTTTTGTGCAGGCATGCCCATTTCTCACACATTCACAGCTTGGCTTTAGGGTATTGAAGCTGCGCTCTGCAGTGATGATTCCCGAACGTGAGACTCAAAGTTGGATGACTGAATGAATATGGCAGGAGGACAGGGACTGTAAAGCACCGTTTTCTTCAGCGGACTCAAAGCTTTTGTTCATGTGGACAGAATCGGTAGTTGTGATGTTTGAGCTCATTCTGTTTGAATATACAGTCTGCTTTGCTCATTTTACAGTTTTGTGAGTGATTTATTGTCCTTTCCTTGAGTCCTGGGTGCTGACTTATTTTCCCCTTACTGCCATTTTACCTTTTTTATTTCTCTAACAGCTGCATTAACTTCCTCTGCCAGAGGCACCATTGTTACTAACATGACTGTTACTAATCCATACACAAACGGTAAGCATGACCAAGTTTGGTCGTTTTATTAATTCATTTTAAAGCCTATCCACACTGTATTTTCTGCTACAAAAATAGAATCTCAATTGTGGCTCATGGCTCAGAACCTTAACCCTTTGTGTATTCAGTGCTGTTAATTCTGCCTTAAGAGGAAGAAGTTCAGGGGAATCATCCATATAGTTATCTGCATATTATTATTGTGATAACATATTGATATATTCTGTATATAGCTTATATATAAGACATGCTGTATGTTCCATATATACCATTTGTATATACTGTATAGCTATAGAAAAAATCCATGAAGTGTCAGGCCTAAATTTAAATTATTATTCCCAACTGTGACTTTGCAAATAGCAGGATGGTTGTCATTGAATAGCTGTTTTCCCAGTAGCTCAGAGAGATATGGTTCACTCTGAATTGATACTGGAAACCCCGTCTAGATCTTCCCCATCCACAAAATGTCATGGTCTGTTGGTCCCCATCTGTCTGTCCTGCATCTGCTGTCCTTGCTGCCAGTTCACCACACATCTGTTTCTTCTACAGCCACTACTAGCATGTCTCTAACCAGCAACATGACAACTGGTAAGGTCTCCGTTCCCTTCATTTCAGTCACACCTCACTTGTGGAGCAGTGCTTCTGAACAGTGTGCCCCTGGTGTGTAAAGTTTGCTGGGTGAGGTCAATTGGCATAAAGCAGGCCTGCTGCTGAGTCCTCATGCTGAGGCCATGGGCTGCAATGCCACAGGTTCAGGACCACTGGTCTCAGGTGTGTCTCTATGCTTGTTTCATGAACAAATGAGGAATGTTCATGTCTTTCATCCTCTGTTTACAATGCATCTGTCCAATTTCTGTTGTCTGTCAGTAGTTCAGTCCTCATCTTTACCAACCACGTCAGCAGCTAACATTGCCACCAGCCCACTCATTGGTAAGATGTCTCATCTATGTCATTTGGCTTTGGAGAAAGCGCCCTGTGCTGATGTGATGCTGCTACCTAAAACTGTAAAAGTTAGCAGTTGCAATTTCCAGCAGATTTACAGAAACTGTGTTGAGTTTTACCTTCTCCTGTATGCCAACGTGCCCTGTCCAGAGTCTACATTTACAGTGGATTTGTTTTTTGTTTTTTTTGCACCTGCTTCTGAAGAAAATTGTGATGCACAAAGATATCTCCTTGGTCACCGGTCTAAACAGATGTACCTGCTCCTCAGACCACTGATGGTCATCTTCTGTCCTTATTAGTGGCAATCAAAGACCCAGTTTGTTTGTCCCAAGTGTTGCTATCAATAACCAAAGGAACGCGTTTGGAACGATGCGTCTAGCTTTATCCTCCATTTCACGGTGCACCTTACTGCTCCCCTTGTGTCAGATTTTGACTTTAACTGCTGTCTTGTAACAATCTTTTCCCACCCTGACCCTTCCCAAGCGCTGGCGGTTTCTGAAAGCACCGTCGCTTCAACATCCTCTGCAACTAACACGAGAGCTGCTATTAACAGCATGGCCAAGGGTAAGAGTCTTTCAAGTTTGCTTTGGAACCCAGCACTGTGCTGCATGCCCTCTCAGACACTTAACAGCAATAAAAATGTCATAAATTTGGCACAAAACAAGTATAATTTTGCTCTGGCCTGAAGTTTGAAAAAAAAACCCTGTAAGTTCGCTCTGCGTAGTGATGCAGTGACTCAGCCGAAAGCGTGTCCAGCCATGCTCTTCGAGTTGGCCAGGATGAAATCGCTATCGATGCGCAACTTTTGTACTTAGCGTTGGTTTTTATTAAAGAAATTAAGTCAGCCCTTCCAACAAAATGTTCTCATTAAAACTGAGTCAGGCTGTCGACCGAATTCCCAGGACCCTCCAATTTTGCACCACGTGCACTCTTGAAAGTACCTGTGCTTGTTTTCGCGACACTTATTTTCTTACCATGGTTCTGGCTGAAGAATGCATCACTAACTGATGGGTACCTGTGAGCCTCTGATACTGTAGGTAGATGCTCTCTACTGTACCCTGTAGCTCAGTAACCATTACTGGCCACTGGAAGGAGAGGAAAGATGTGGTTCACAATTATTGCTGCGGTCCAATAGCCTCCTTTGCTGACAAATTTCTGTCCTGTTGTTCAAAGGTTAGCCTGTACGCCGGCCAGTCAGTTTGTGATCTTAAACATCTCTGTCACGACAACCCCATGTCATGTCTCTACCTTGTGAACTGCCTACGGTCTTCCTATAAAGATGTTCTAAAGCATTCTCATTATCATCCATCAGGCTATAAGTCCAAATAGACGGATATAGAGGACTATAATGAGATGAACTATTATTGAAGACCTGATAATGAAGTTTTTAACAAAGTTGAAATGTTTGTTACTGACTGGTTTTATTTACCTTGAAATGTGTTGTGCAAAAAAAACTCTTTGTTAAAAATTGTTTTGTGAAGAGACAACACCTGACATTGACACCTCACCTCTTTGTTAATGATTTTGGATGTTGAAATGGCAGAGGAGGAGAAGACAGTCACTTTCTGGTCTGTTCTTCGTGAAACTGAGCACGTGGTTCCATCCACCACTCACAGCCCCCAAGCTGATGTCATCCCAGGTCAAAGAAGATCTCGAAAGTTTCTGGGCATTATCTCCACACCTCTAAAGTGGCCCATGAAAAAGAAGCCAGATGCTGTCACAAGGCCGCAGGAGAAGTCTTTGTTGTATCTGACCAAACCGTTAGTTGTACAAGCAACAAAGGTGGCAGATACTTCCCCTAACCTTACTAATCCCCAAGTGGCTACCACATCATCTGTTGCTAGGAAAACAAACCCAACATCCAAAGGCACAACGGATATGAGAATGGTAGTGCCATGGCAACAGAGCAGTGCCAAGAACAGGAGCGAAGACATGGAGTCCTTCCAGGCGGCCCCTCTAAGCAACCGCAAAAACAGGCCACTTGCACCACAGCAGCCCCTCAGTGGCGTCGGTAAGAACAGAACCCAGATTGCCAACCAGACGGCGGCACCAGAGTACACATCTGGTGAAGAATCCCTCGTTTTGGAGATGGACATGCAGGAAGAAGGGCTCAACATCTATGACTTAGATACCTCATATTCTTTTGTCGATGGCCCAACCACGAGCTACTGTACCACATCAAGAAGCAAGACTGACATCACCAGTGATGTTCACGCTCCTGAATTCGGTAGAATTAAGGTGCGATCAATCACCCAGGAAGTCCACCGACCTGCCCTGAGCACTTTGATCAGTAACCATGGAGAAGACCAGTCCGGCAGCTGGACGCCTGAAGGGACACACGAAGATATGGAGTCTGTATGTACAAGTGGGGCAGACAGAGGAACAAATGAGATGCATTTTGAGAGACGTCAAGCAACTGTGGCACATACAGCAACCCTGTGGCCACCACTCAGTACTTCAAACTTAGTCTGGAGTAGTGTAAAGGAAACTGCCTTCAGGCAAGAGGTAGCACAGCCTTTTCCAGACATGCTAATACTGGGTCACAGAAACACAAAAGGGTCAGGGGATTCCCTCGCTCCACAGGGTCAGTACTGGTCTGCATCCCCAGCAGGAGACATGTCTTCTGCTCTGCTAACTCCAGTTTCTTTCAGTGACTCCCAGCAAGCTCACCTTCTTTCTAGTAAGACTTGGAGCCCAGCACCACCTTTCAGTTTTGAATTATTTACAAGAGGCCTTTCAAGGACTGAACCAGCGTCACTGGTGTCTGCGACCGCTTCCTCAGCTATACAAGCTTCTTTGGAAACTCCCCACCTTTCTCACAGAGATGATGCTGCACAACTTCCACAGGTGCCAGACTTTCACATCACACAATTAGAAATCTCTCCCTCACCACCCAGTAAATTTTCCTTTGAGCAGGGATGCAATGCTGAGATAATGTCAGCACCAGCCAGGCACCCAGGATTAGATCTTCCTGTATCATTGGAGCCATCACTGGTAAACTTCTCACCACAGGCTTCATTCGGCACATCTAACCCTACCCCTAACCCATACAGCAGTAGTGTTGGAAACCCAAATGTGGCACAAGGGTGGCAGGGAAATGTATCATCTCTCAGTGGCATCCTGGAGCTGCTGCACAACGTTCATGATGTTATGGCCGATCGACCATCATCTGCTACTCAGGGTTTTCAAATAAGACCAAAGACTGTGGGATTCCTATCCACATCCACCACGCAGGCTCCTTTCTTCCGGACTAAACATGTCCCAGAGAGAAGGTCATCAGAAGAATCAGTGGAAGATTTGGTGCCGGAGCGTATAGAAGGGGCTAGACCGGCCAAGAGGTCTTCAGCTCAAGAACGAGCCACCATGACTCTTTCAGGGGTTTCCCCCTCCTCTCAGTTAACGGCCTCCCTCTTCACATTTATCCTCCCCCCTCCATTGTTACAGCACAAACAAACTGAGGCCTTATACACAGCAGAAAAACATGGGGGTTACCTCTCAATAACAAACCTGTGGATATTGAAGAGTTCTTTGGCAGGTCAGCCACATCTACCCCTCACTGAGGTCCTTAAGTATAATGGTTTCCTTTTATCTGAACCTCCACAGGGTGCTGCTCCAGGCCCATTGCCTCTAGCAGCGCCACAGACCCTCTTTAGCCATGTGAGATACACGAGAACTGACCAACCGCTAGCTGAGCTGCAGTCCAGCATGGCAGTGTTCAAGGACCTTGATGTAGGTGAATTTGATATGACTGGGTTTCCCTACATGGAGGCACTCTTAGGAGGCAGAGAAGAAGGACAGGAGAAGTTCTCCCTGTACACGCAATCCCTGACAGCATTCATGTTTACTGGCACTAGGAGCCTGGCAGAGACAGAACTTGATTCCACTCTGCCAACCCGACCAACAACTGAATTCCTTCAAGGTCCTTCAAGTCAGGGCCACTTGCGACCTTCTCAGCCCACCGACCCTGACAAAGTAGATTCCTGGAGAGCTGCAACAACGATGCCCGCAATCCCTGAGGCCGAGCCGGTGACACGTGTCACGACACTCAAACTCAGTGGGGACCCCTGGGATTGTGAACAAAACGATGGGGTATGGTGCAGTGAAGAGGAGTTTCTGAGCAGCCATCTGCCCCCCGCTGCAAATTCATCCAGACAAGAGGAATTTAAGGCTGTTATTGGTTCACCTGAGGAGCTCTTTGGACCTCCACAGGACCCTTCTGTGGACTCCACTGAGGATTTGCAGGGCCTTAGTGCCCCGCACAAAGAAAAGAGCCCAGCAGATGGCAGTCTGTCCACAGGAGCCTCTAGTGAGCTCTCAGGGGGGAGCAGTGAAGCGGCATCGTGCCCATGTAAAGCTCTCTTTCGTCTTCCGTGTCTGTGTGGACTCTCAGCTGGGAAGAGTATGTTTCATAATAACCGTGTAGCTGTAGGAAAATGTCTGTTTTTTTCCATCCTTTGCCTCTGTTCTCTGGTGGCACAGTGGTGTATAGAGATCAATAATTGGGGTTGAGCCTCTGGATGATTTGACACCTTGTGATTCTGGGGGAGTAGGAATTTAACACGGAGCACGATAAACCGAATCACAGCTTCAGTAGCTCCTTACACTTCTGGCATGAAATCTCTGACTATGGTAAAAGCGGTGTAGTACACTCTCATGATTCAAATGTTCAATTTTCGGGTTTTTAGGAGACTTCTAATTATGTTATTGTGGCTTGAGGCCAAAGCAATGATCTTCCTAACGCACAAGAAGTCCACATAATTTGTTTTTGACTAACTGGTTAGTATTTTTAGACAGGACTGTCATACAGGGGTCTCCTAAGAACCTTCGCAGCAAGAAGGCACACCTTCTGTAGTGGAGCACTAACCATTCATGCTATTTGGGAGCCATCTAGGGATGGATGTGTGGCATAGCAGCAGACCACTGAAAGGATTCAGTTTCATTCCTTAAATCACACCAGTACTTTCACAGAAGGAGTTTATTCCTAACAATACAGCTTGGTAGTAAGATATCTTGAAAATGTCAAGTGTCAAGATGTGTCAAGAGCAGCTCCGACTACACACAAGTTCCTGGAAGGCTGTTGTGCCTCTTACTCAACCTTTAGTCCATAGGAAGTATCTGAGGGCGTCGGGCTTCCGTGTCCTTTTCCCCCATCCGTGCACTTCTGCTATGCAACACAGACAGCTAAATCCAGTCATGTTGATACCACAGTAAAGGAGTAATAAAGTAAACTTCCATTCTCTCCTTTGCAGATGAGGTTTTCTACAGGATATTTGCTGTGGTAGGAGACAAAAATGGAGTGATGACTGAACAGAATGTGAAAAGCAGAGTCACTAGTTGGGTAAGACATTTGTAGCATGAAAAGCAGATCACACATTTACTTCCTACCTGGGTGTTATATAAATTAATATTTCCTGTCACTTTCTTGCAGTTCAATCAAACTTTTGAAAGCTGGACATACGATGTCTTTGTTGCTGTCAGGTGAGAACTTTTCTCAGACCTCAAGATGTTGTTAGGGTCCTGGGAGGTTCCAAACAGATCTGGTCTTTTCCTGTGTCAGGAGCTTGGCTTTTTTCTTACCATGGTAAGTACTGCTGCTGTCTTTGTATTTCACAGTGCACCGACCCCCAGTGACTCCAGCGCTCAACCAGTACGCCCTGATGGTTCAAGGTAAACCCGCGTTGTCATGCTCAGCAGCCCCAATCAGTCATCAGTCCCCCAGTTCACTGCCTTTCCTTCTCTTGAAGTTACACCTTCCAGGCCCTGCTTGAGATCAAGTACACGAGCAGCATGAGCAGCTCTACGCTCCAGGAGTCGATCAAACAGCGGATGGTCAGCAAGAATCAGACCCTGGGAGCTGAACTGGTGCTGGGAAATGTCTCAGTCCAACCTCTCGGTAGATGATCTCACTCGTCGTATCTTTTAACAAACATCAAGTACATATGATCATTTCAGTTAATTTTTCTACAGCAGCATTCCCAGCAGGTTGCTTTAGAGTTTTTAAAGTAATAATCAGAAAAGTGTCAACAGTTGAAAACTTTGGGGATCCCTGCAAGGCCCCACATGATGACCTTTATTGTTCAAATGCTTTGATTGACTCTGTCATCCCCTGGCATATTTCCTACTTATTTAGGTAGCGTGGAAGCGAAAAAGTAAACATTTAAGTAGACAAAATAAACTGTAAAGGACAAAACTAAGATTAAAACTATGGAAAAGTGTGAACTAGCATCCTAGAAATGACCTTTGTCTTTTAAAATCTGAAAGTGAATCACAGGAGAAGCATGCAGATTTCACACTAATAAAAATTCTCAAGGCTTTAATGCAAAACTTCATTTTTGATCATTTTGAGTTGAAGGTGATGCTGTGTCATTTTCCTCCTAGAAAACTGTGTACCTGAGGAGAGCCCATTCCACTATAGCTGGCCTGAAACCCAGCCAGCTGTCACCCAGTTTCTGCCCTGCTTCCCCCACAAAGCCCAGAGCGCTTATAGAACCTGGTGAGTCTCGCAGATCTGCATTATGGAGCAGACAGCTTTCAAATGAAGGCCAAGAATCTGTATACCCTCCATTTTTGGCTGACTCTCCCCAAATTATAGTATGTATGAAGATATTATAATACTCTTCATCTTGTGACTTTTTTGTCCTTCTCAGCAACATAAACTGGCAAAACTTCACGTCATTCTGGAGCTCAGCTGATGTCAGCAGTTGTACACCCATCAATGAAATCAAGGTGTCTGCTGGTATGTCTGTGATGAACCTGAACATCTGAGCTTAGCCACTGTCACAGTTGTGGTCTGGGGTCATGCCCTACATGAGGAAACCATCAGTGCTGGTTGACAGAACAGCTCAGGGGTACAGTGCGTAGTGCTGGTGTCTCACAGCTCCTTGTCTGTGCATTCTGATGTGGGTTGAAGTCCAGCTTAGTTTGTGTGGAGTTTGCTTTTTTCTCCCCGTGTCTGTGTGGATTTCCTCCCATAGTCCAAAAACAAGGTTAACCAATGACTGTACATTGCCCTCAGTATGTGTGAGTAGAGGGATGAGTGGGTGACTGCACTGTGTTTCTCCAGACAACTGATACTTCCACAAAGATTAAATACGAAAGTGTTGAATTTGCAATGCTTAACTGCCAGAGAGCCAATATACTGCAGACTAATATCCTTTTTGGAAAGTTCTCCACCTGAACCCCTTGTTGCTTGGTTCAGACTCAAGATCACTCGACTGAGCGAATATGATGTCACCACAAAGGAGCGCTTTGTTGTCGTTTTGTGTATCTTTCACCCAACAGAAAACGCTGCAGAAGTGGCCACCACACTGGATGATTTGACCCACAGTGAGCTGTCGGCCGATGAGGTCTCGAATGTCGTGACAAAGCTTAAGGAGATCATCAATGTGGCCAAGATCAATGAGTCACTGGCGTCCACTATGGTGAACGTCATCTCCAATGTGATGACCAGCTCAGATACGGCTCTTGCTTCCTCCTCAGAAATGTTAGCCTTCTGCTATTTTCCTGGCCACTTCTTTGCTTCAAAATGGTATCATAATAAACACAGCTGCTGTTTTTATTTATTTATTTTTTTTATTAAATTGCCTGACAGTTTAGAACAAAGTACAGTGAAGTTCTTGAAGAACTGTGGTTTATACTGAGAAGTTTATTCTATTTCTGGTGCCAGAGTGCTGAAAACAGTGGAGGAACTGGTCCAGAAGATAGAGCTTGAGGGGCGTCCGATGACAATTATATCCAGGAACTTGGCTGTGGGCATCTCCAGCACCAACTCCAGCAGCTTCAATGGCAAATCATTCAGTGCCTACATTTCTCCCAATGACACTGATCTCAAGGTAACTTCATTCAAACCCTCAGTAAACAATGTGGAGCAATAAAGCTTTAATGGGTCACTCCTTCAAACCCCTCGGCTCTGTCTGTCAAGCAACAGGACTCTAAGCAAAGGGCCAGGCGGTGAGCTACCTGGTGATGGTCCACAGATCCCGTTAAAATTACAAGCTTTACAGTGAAGAAAATATTTAAGGTTGTCATATTTGTACTAAGTTGCTGTAGGCCTGCTGGAAAAAATCCATAAATCTCCTTGGGTTCCCGGAAGGTACTTGGCAGAAAACCACAGATGGAACGTGTAGCTCATAAAACATGCAGCCTGCCTGTACCATTTCACACTGAATAGCAGGATGTATGTTTGTGCAGCCATCAGGTGTATTTATTCTCTTTCTGTAAGGTTTGCTGCATTTCTTGCCCAAGTAGCAAATGTAAATTTGTAAGTAATCATCATGGGAAACATTAGAAAGTGGCTGGGCTCCATGTTGTTTTGCATTGTGCCCTCTGAATGTCTTCAGACTTGAAAAGTGAAAAGTGACTAATGTGGTTTTGCCATACAGCTTGATAAATAAGCTCAGTATCATACAGTGACATTCAGACACTGCAGTGAAACCAAGACACAAAATTCTATGAGTCTTTTTGTTGAGGTACAGGCCATTTCAGGTGAAAGTAGGAATATAAACAGAGAGGTGTGTGTGTGTGTGTGTGTGTGTGTGTGTGTGTGTGTGTGTGTGTGTTACTGTGCTCTGCTGTATAAGTGATTGTGTGTCCATCATTTTAAGTCACCTTAGACAAATGTGTCAGTTTAATAGTAGCTAAGGTTATTATAGTTCACATTGGAGAAAGTGTCTGCTAAATAAATCTGAACTGATATAATTGACTTTAATGTCAACAGATTGCTACTTGAGCAGTGTGTACCAGAAAATTGATGGTAAGAGCAAAACAAGCTGAGCTTTGGTAACAGCATGTCTGTACCTATTTAAAGCCTTTTTTACTTCAAATTGCCCTTTGGTTTGGAGAAAAGCGGAATGAAATCTGCTAAATAAAAAAGGTAAATGTGATGTGCGGTGTCAGATGAGATCTCCAATTTACTGCAGGCTGGAGGTTTAAATTACCATTCATGCCGTATCCAGTCAGTTGAATACAAAGGAAAATCTTCAGCACAGAATTGTAGTGAAATAAAAGTGAACATAAAGTAAAAAGATAAAAACAGAGGTAGCGATGACTGTGTCCTCTGCCTCCTACAGATCGACTTTGACTCTGAGCAGCTTAACCCCCTGGCAGCCGTGACACTCCCGGCTACCCTGCTGGGCAACCTGAGCCAGGCTGAGGCAGACGCCGTTTCCCGAATAAACTTCATGTTCTTCAGCAAGATTAACCTCTTCCAGGTCCAAAACACTCATGTTTATTTGTTACCTGTGTTGCATTCACTTCAGGAGGATTTGTTGCTCATTTTCATAACTTTGCTGGTAGTTTAGTTGCTGCTGTATTGAACTGCTTAGTTTTGTTAGTTCTGCCATTTTTCTGTCTCATTTTTGCATCTCCTTTCTGTTTCAAATGCTTCAGAGAATAATGTGACCATTACATCAACATGTGCTCAGATTATGAAGACTTTTAAAGTTGTATTTTGCAGTTTCTTTGCATGAATTTTCTACAATTACTGTATGCGGCGATAACTCCACCTGTATTTACCGTCTGAGCCGAAATATTCTTGTTAAAAGCCCTTCTTCTTCTTTGAGACCCCAGGACCAAAAGGAAAACGGTCCTTCCTTGAACAGCTATGTGGTGGCCAGCAGTGTGGGGAACCTGTCCATAACCAACCTCCAGGATCCAGTGCGCATCGAGATCACTCACTTGCAATACCAGGTACCACACTTTGACTCTTCTGGTGGAAAACCATGGAGTCAATTTCTTAGGCTAATAAGATGCAAGCATGGGATATATGCAAAGTGTATCGATTTGAATAAAGGAATGCAAGTCAAGTCGGAATACATGGGTCTTGTCTACCTAAGAATTATTATAAAAGTCCAAATTTCCTTTTTTTCCAGCACGTGTCCAACCCAGCCTGTGTGTTTTGGGACTTTACCATGAACAGTAAGTCTTTGTGATGATGATTTTACGTTTGAGTCCCATGCTTAAAATAAAATCGTGAATTTGATTAATGCAAGTGTTATTACTGAGAGATGGACACGATGCTAAGAACTAGAATGTTTATTATTTCTAAAAGACTGGAAGCCATCCTGCTTTTCAGATCTCTGGACGAGTAACACCAGCCAGTTGTCCTCCATTTGTTTACTGCAGTTCTTATTTTGTCAACGGTGGTACTGATGATGCGAACAAGGGCTGTCAGTTGCAAGCCATCGTTGTTTTGATGTTCTTGTGAGTGGGACGGGGTGGTGGGCTGTGTTTGACCTGCCTTTGTTCCCTGGAGACGGAAGTGGGGGCTGGAACTCTACAGGCTGCACGGTGAGCCAGAGCTCCGACAGCAACCGGACCGTGTGCTTGTGCAACCACCTCACCAACTTCGGCATTCTGATGGTGAGGCCCGCACCTCACTAGCAGAATTCGGTGCACTATCTCCTGCCCACCCAGCTTCACCCCCAGTGATGTCTGCTCTGGTCTCTCATCCAGGACATTTCTGGAACTGCCGCTCTGATTGATGAGCAAAACAACAAAATCCTCACTTTCATCACGTACATCGGCTGTGGAGTGTCGGCTATCTGCTCTGCCTTGACCCTCCTCACGTACATCGCCTTCGAGTGAGTTTCTCTGCATGAAGGCACTCGGCACATACAGGAAAGTTTCAGCTGTAGTTTTCCCTACAGTGAGCTGCAAATGTGAGATACAGGTGCACAGAGACAGATGTGTGTTCTGAGAAGGTCAGCGATGCGGTTATGTTGAGGTTGTGAAAAGTCTGGCCTGTTCTAAACTGCTGCAACTCCATAAACTCACTCTCCACGGTACAGCTTGGACAGACCACTGCAGGTCAATAAAACACTCATTCACAGGCTACGCTGCAATTTACAGTCAATAGTGTGGCTAAAATATATGTCCCTGTGGGTGGAAACCAGAGCACTTGGAGGAAGCCCATTCAAACACAAAGAGAGAATATAATATATATACCGAGAAAAAAAAAAAAAATATATATATATATACACACACACACACACACACACACACACACACACACACACACACATACACCGAGCCTAATTTGAACCCCGAGCCCATGAGATGTAAAGCAGTAGCATTACCCAGTGCCATCATGAAGTCAGGGTCATAAAGAAATAAAATTAGCAACATTCCCTAAAGATGAACTTATCGGTGCAGCAGGGAAAAAGTGGTCTGCAGAAGACTGTGAAATCTATGACATTAAGTATAACACTTGAGAGTTAATGAGCTGGTTCAGTGTTCTGCATTTCCTTTTGTGGAGCAAGCAGTCAGTGGAAGGATGTTCTCTTGCAGGAAGCTTCGCCGGGACTACCCTTCCAAGATCCTGATGAACCTCAGCACCTCCCTCCTCTTCCTCAACATGGTGTTCCTCCTGGATAGCTGGCTTGCCTCCTTTGACAACACAGAGCTCTGCATCTCTGTGGCCGTTTTCCTCCACTACTTCCTCCTCACCTCCTTCACCTGGATGGGCCTGGAGTCCATCCACATGTACATTGCATTGGTCAAAGTGTTCAACACCTACATTCGGAGGTACATCCTCAAGTTCTGCATCGTGGGATGGGGTAAGTGTGTGGACCAGCAAAAGTATGACGGCGCACCACTTAAGTGCTATTGCCACTTCTCTGTTATTATTATTCACATCACGGTGTGTGGAATTGGAGGCGGCGCTCTGCAACTGTGCAAATGGAAAAATTTCATCTTGGATGCATTCTGGCTGAGTGCGCATGACTTCAGCAGCAGGCATGCACATTTTGTAAGGAGAGTAGAGTGCAATATGAAGAATTTGTGGCAGCTTGCAGCATCGTAATTGTTAGACAAACAACTGAGTGAATTCAGCAATTGAGTGGTGGGCATAAATCATAGGAAATGACAGTAAAAAGACTGCAAGTTGAATATGGTGACAATAGCCAAAATAACAAAATGGGAGATGCAATAATTTTCAGTGCAAAACACAACTGATAGACTGACTTACGAAACAGTTTAAAGATCCCTCCTTGTTTAGGCCTTTGGAGCATCCAGTGGAGTTGAGCAAATTTTTAAAATATTTTTACTGTAGTATTGCTCTTCATCACACTGTCATATTCAGCAGCACACCCTTCATCTTTAGGGGGTTCCCTGCACAGGTAGCTCATTGTAACCCTATAGGCCAGTAAAGCATAAATAAGCAACTCTAGAATAAGAGATCTTTAGCTAAATTCTCATAAGGGCCTTTACTTATAAGGATTTAGAGTAGAATAAAACAGAAGGGAAATATAAGATAAAATGAAATAAAAGAAAGTAATTTCTCTCAACTTTATTCCAAATTTAGTGTTAAAAGCTAGAAGATGCAGAATGGCGTATACCATTTTGTATACAACCCTAGTGCACAACTGAAAAACTGAATTTTAGTGACTGAATTTTAAAGAGAAATTATTTATTTTTTACCGCTTTCCTAGGACAAATTGGTAAAAAGTAAAACTACATGAAAAATGTACAGATGTGAAGGCTGAGCGTATTATACCTTTTTGTTTGGTGCTGTATTAAGTGTAGAGGGTGTACAGTTTACTGTATTTGGAGAACTTACTGTGTGTATAATATTTTAAGCAGCTGTACAGGAAATTTACATGCACAGAGAAGAAATGACCACAGATGTGTCCTTTCAAGGCCTGCCTGCAGCCATAGTGACTATCGTGGTGATAGCGGACAGAAATTCCTACGGAAAGGAGAACTACGGGAAGGACAGCCACGGCCAAGGCTCGTCTCAGTTGTAAGTCCCATGCTGATATGAAACCCTGCAGCAGGCAGGTACAGAGGTCAAGCCTTTGGCCGCTGGCTTGATGCCACACCAACGTACGGCATCTCCCTCTCCAGCTGTTGGGTGAAGAGCCAGGTGGTGTTCTACGTGACGTGCGTGGGCTACTTCTCGGTCATCTTCCTCATGAATGTGGCCATGTTCATCGTGGTGATGATCCAGATCTGTGGGCGCAATGGCAAGCGCAGCAACCGCACTCTGCGGGAGGAGATGCTGCGTAGCCTTCGCAGTGCAGCCAGCCTCACCTTCCTTCTAGGAATGACGTGGGGTTTCGCCTTCTTCGCCTGGGGCCCCGTCAACCTGGCCTTCATGTACCTCTTCTCCATCTTCAACTCCCTGCAAGGTCAGCTGTCACAAATGTTCGGAGTAGAAGGAGTAGAAGGTCAGCAGTACCTTTACATAAGGTAATAATGGCAAGGCAGCCGGACACAT
Organism: Heterotis niloticus; assembly: GCA_018136845.1. NCBI lineage: Eukaryota > Metazoa > Chordata > Actinopteri > Osteoglossiformes > Osteoglossidae > Heterotis > Heterotis niloticus. Next base: position 16,840,010 of record CM030895.1, read on the forward strand.
CGGGTGTTAAATGCTCGTGTGGTCCCCTCAGCCCTCGGGGAGCTTTTGCAGGCTGCCTGAATGATTTGCCAGGTTCAGCAGAACTCAGCTGTTCAGTTCACAGGGGGTCCATGGGTGGCCCGGTGATTAGAGCCTGACAAGGTACTAAGGCTTAATCGGGGCAAAAACTCCTGCTTGTTGTAAAAATTACCCAGCTTTGTAAATGGGTAGCTCGCTGTAAAAAGCTTAGTGTACAAACCTTATATAATATTCATGTCACTGTGTCTGAGCATCTCCGGTGGTCTCCCACACCCACGCTGAAAACCAGATGCTGCTTCACACACGTTCGTCCAATGTTTCACGGCCTCTCTTCCTTGCCAGGTTTATTCATATTCATCTTTCACTGTGCGCTGAAGGAGAACGTTCAGAAACAGTGGCAGAGATACCTGTGCTGTGGTCGATTCCGTCTGGCAGACAACTCAGGTAAAAGCCAGAGCGCCAGCTCAGACCCATTATAACGGAACCTCAGTCTGCTGTCATTAATTTCCTCTGCTTCCAAAGGAAATCTCATTATGCAATCATTTTTATTATAAGATGCTTTATCTTAAAATATGAACATCCATAATTAGCAGTCTTTAATAGTTTATAGCATATTAATATTTAAGCCTTATTTTAATATTATATTGACCTGCATCTTTTTTATTGACTTCAGGCGTAAAAATGGGGAAGTCAAACTTTTAATTTCATGATCATAAGAATATGAGCCGTGACGCATATGCAGGAATGAGTGCTTTTTATGGAATGAACTAGTGTGATATGTTCTGCATAATTTATATGACAATGTTTAACAGCGACAAAAAGGAAAGGTTGTGTGGCGTTAAATCTTGGTTTTTCCTGCCTCTAAGAGAAGGCCAGGCTGTCGCTGCACCAAATCCAAATCCAGCCAAACGTCTTATTTTCAGCTGCAGCAAAAACTGTGTGAAGTTTCTTTGTTTTCACCTTTGTCTGCATGCGTTTCCTCTGGGGACTCTGCTTTCCTCCCGCAGTCCAAAGACATGTTTTTCAGTTTCATTTGATCACAACAAACTGCCCTTATTGTGCCTGTGCGTGAATGCATGTGTTGCCACACCTGATAAACTGGCATCCTGGTTATCCAGGGGGTCCCTGGTTCAGTGATTCTGGGGTTCTGAGTAAGTAAGTAATTACCTCCAAGCCCCATTTTATATGCTATGAAATGCATCAAAAACTCGCTTTATTACATTCCTACAGACTAACCAAAAATTGGCAGAATTCGGCTGGACTTTATGCTCCATGGCCAATGAATTACAGCAGTGAATTACACACGGGGGTTTATTTCTGCTATGGGGGTGTGCAGTAAACATGGTGCTTTTGTCCAATTGCAGATTGGAGCAAGACTGCCACCAATAACACCAAAAAAGTAAGCTCAGATAACCTGGCCAAGTCTTTGTCCTCCTGCTCCTTTGGCTCCAGCACAGCCAACTGGACATCCAAAGCGAAGGCAACTCTGAACCCTTTTGCCAAGCGCAGCAAAAATGCAGGTAGGGTAAGAGGTCGGGGGTCCGGGGTTCAGCCCAGGGTCGGGTTCTGCTGTTTGCTTTGCTCAGGTGAAGACTTGTCCCATGTTGATAAGCAATGTATTAGATTATGTAAATAATTCTTCAAATGGATATTTGAATGTATAAATGAGTTATTGTTTAACAGGAAATCATTTAGGTGGACTTTAAGCGTCTCTGACAAACAAATAGCCTGTTTGTAAGAACACATGCAAGCTGACTCCTCTATTTACAAAGCCATCTGGGCCTGGACGTGTCTCTGTATTGGTTCGTAACTGTAAAACCATTCTTGCTCATACGTAACAATAATAAATTGATAAAAGGTCAACGCTACCAGCATTCCTTAATGCATTTATATTTGTTTTCTTAAAATCTCACTTTATGAAATACAGTTGCTTTGTAGGTCTAATGTTTAACTGACTGAATTTGTGTTAAAGAAAACAAATGTTCAACGATGTTATGTACAAATTCTTTTCTTTGCCAATTGTTGACCGATTTGCTATAAATGTGCAACATTTTCAGCACTGACTCTCATGAGACGTGAGCTGTAAATACTGTGGATGTGAGTTGAACTAAGGAGGTTCCACATTACTTTTCTGCTCTTTACTGCCATCCGTTTGATGGTCGTGTAAACCCACGTCGTGTTTGTTCCATGAATGGCAGAAATTTTACACGCAAGAGCAGATAAATGGTGTAAAATGACTATTTGTAACACGAGGAGCCAGTCTGCATGTTTTTAAAGATTCAAGTGTTATTCAGATGTATTTTGTCGGATGTGCAGTAACGTGCTTTGCACGTGAGTTTTAGCAACGTTAGCAACTTACAGTTCCTGCTGAACCAGTTCTGCTGTTTTTGTGCAGTTCTGAGACCAGTTTACACTGAACTGTAGGCCTGCTGCCCATAGCTGCCAATGAAGTGTCCATTACAGGACTCTGTCTGCCACGGAGGCGTCTGTTAGGGCAGAAGCCGAACGCGTTCCATGCTGCTCGGCCTGATTCTGCCCTTTTGCAGCACCACAGCTGTGCCTGACCCTGTATTTATGTTTGTGGTGTAGATAATGCCCACCACTAGCGCCCAGGCGAACCTGCTGAGGTAAACGGCATACCAGCCAGCCTGACCATTTGCTTCTTGGCTTTGTGTGATTCTGCTTTTCCCAGAGGACAATGAGTGCAACATTCTGGCTTTCAAGACTCAAGGCTCTTTTCTCTATTATTTCCACTGACCGTCAAAGCAGCTCATCCAACAGTGCACATTATTAAGGCTATTATTTTTCTCACTTTGTCCAAATGAACTTACATAGCTGAATTTTCTCACCAAAGTATTACAGGTATTTTACTCAAGGCTACACCGGCAGTCTTGGGACTTGAACCACCAACGTTCTGGCTCTAAATCTGGGTCATTAACCTATCTAACCCTATGAATTGCGCCACCTACAAGGGAAGTATTTTCAAGTGAAAACAGGTTGGTTTTCTGCCATTTAAATGAATCGATTAAGGCCAAGCTCAACTGCAGTGTGTGGCTTCATCTGGCATAATCTGTCACAGCTGCGGCAAAGTCTCCATCCAGTCTGCGTTTCCACCCGCTCATCCTTCTCAGGCCTTACTTCTTGAAGGGCCTCAATGTTGCTTGTTGCTCACACTCCACTAATCTCACTGTTATGGGAAAGGTTTTCTCCTTATTTCTTTGTTTGCTGCTTGCATCACACTGAGCATAGAAATGAGGAGGCTCGCACACTGGGATGGTGAGACGTCATGAGAAAACCATATACAGAGAATGCGCCTCAGACATGGCGGCCCCATCTCTGCATGGCAATAATTTTTTAGTGTCTTAGTTTGCAGAAAAGCTGGGAAACGGAGCTTTTCAGTAATCAAACTGACTAAAAAACACATTTGCTGCATCGTGTATATGGTTTGCAATGCGAGTGTTCAGTAGCTTATAGCTAATTCATGTTTAACAGCAAACATCTTTCATTGCATTTCTCCAAGCAAAATATTTCTTTGAAGCACAGTACTACTATACCATGCTTTTTACTTCAGAACATTTTGTGCTGCACACAGCTTTGTAACACTTTGCCAAGATCTGAAAAGTTGTGATAAAGAAATTGCTAAATGTTCAAGGATTAGTGTAAGTGCATTAAGTAAAATGAACTCACCCCATGGTTTTAATGTTGTATTTTATTTTGCACAGTTTAATATAATTATTATTGTTTTTATCAATCCTTTGCTCTGGCCCCACTGTTGCCTGGCAGGTTGAATTGTTAGCAGCTGCCAGGTGTGTGCTTGGCTGAATGAATGTACGAAGCCAGGTTTACAGTGCAGCCCTGAACTCTGGCTTTTCCAGCCTTGTGCTCCAAACACCTTGTTGTGTTTTTTAGAGGCTTCATTTTTGTATGTAGGAAAGGTGAATGACACAAAGAAATCCCAAAGACCTGCTTTCACACGGGTTTTTCAGCCATCAGAGTTTCGGCATTTTTTGGGCCACAAATTCTGCTCCAGTCCTCGCTGGCTTTTTTTGTTTAAAAAAAAAAAAAAAAAACCACACAAAAGCAAAGGCCTGTTTTGTCACGTACAGTGGCCAAAGCATGTGAGCAGCGCTCATTCGGAGGCCAAATTCCAAAAGACTTTGTTCTGGTATCTCTCTCCAAGTCTGTCTTCCACCAGTCTGCTTTGGAAGCAGTCGCTGCAGTTGGAGATAGCAGTCCAAGAGCCGCACATGGCAAATCAATCAGAGACAAAAAGAGGAAAATAGCATAATAGATCTTGGCATCGGTTGACAGACCAGGGCCAGCTCTCCATTTTGTGGAATATTTAGGTTATGAGAAGGTATGCAAATACCAGAATGCATTTCAGGAGAACACAACATTGATGCTTCTCAGAGTTTCGACTCCTTAAGTCCATGATGTGAAAAACCAACCAACACAGCTGTAGCAGCACATACTGCTGAGTTGGCACTTTATCATCTATGGTTTAATCCTACATGACAGCCTTGGTTAGAGTAGTAGGGCCTGCAGTTAAAAGTGTGGTTCCTTCATAGTTCTTGACTTGGTTCCTATCAAAGCATGGTAGACCAAGATGTTGAGCCCTTTCATAAGCTCACATTTGAAAGATGAGGGGGTTTTCTGCTTTTTTGTAACCTTGCAGCATCTTAGGTGTGTCTCTTTCCATTCCATCACGGGCAGGTAAAGGTTACTCCAGCCAACACAATTCCAAATTGCCTCAACCGGATGGTGAAGCCTCCTCTATCATCCCCGTGCACCAGGTTATTGACAAAGTGAAGGGCTACTGCTCCGTCCGCTCAGACAACTTCTACAAGAATATCATCATGTCAGACAGCTTCAGCAACAGCACCAAGTTCTAATCTCTCCTTGCCAACCCTCTCCCTTGAGACTCGAAAAGAAGTGCTGGGAGACACAGAACTCCTCAAGAGCGAACGCCGCACGCGGAGCTGCAGAAACTACATAGTGCTGGGATACACTGGTGCTGCTGAGTGCGTGGCGAATGTGTGGCGGAGGGGTGTAACCTGCTTAGAGAGTCTCCGCATCTAATACTGTGATCTTAAGCCTTTCATCTTTGTCCTTGATTTTGAACAAATTCAAGCAAGTGCCTTCCGCCTCACTTTTAGTAGCCGAGATACCCAGCGCTTGCCTAGATTCCTCGCTCAACATTAAAGACAAAACCTGGTGGCTGAACCGAATAAGAGCCTCAGACTGCTGATATTTCCTGTAAATATTTTGACCTTTATGACCTTTCGAACTTCTGCAGAACATCTCCCGCTCCTGCCATTTGTTTGCATACCTTAGATTGAATGAATCTGAAGGAAGTCTGCTGGAACCTAGCGCCATGTCTGGCTCCAACCAAATGACTGTGACCTGCAGCTCTGGCAGAAATGATCAAACTACGAGGCTTCCAAAAACAATGTGGGGTTTTTAGCCTCTGTTTGGCTTCCGAAAGGAAATGGTTGCTCATCTGCCTTGCCGGTTTCCTATTTGTTTGTGGACCATGAGAGAGAGCTGTAAGTTGCGGCCTTTCTGTCTCTTTTCTACATGCTTGCATCGGTCAGCTTACAGTTATGTTACTGTTTACATCATTTTAAAGCTTTTGCCCACAAATTCTCCACTACTGAATAACAGCCATTCATAAAGTTATGCCGTTAGTTCGCTAATCCACTTTGGATACACAGTTTCTCACAGGTTTCCACCAGAATTCAGTGGTATTTCATGGTTTTAAATAAGCAAAAAAATCATCTGTTTTCTGAAGGACCTTTTATTTAAAATCTGTCATTTTGAGAGATACTAGGCTAATACATACAGTATACAGGAGGTCTCCTACCAGGTACTATTCGCAGTATCCTGTCCACTATTAATAATGACCATTATTGTTACTATTAAGGCTTAATGAATTGACTACATATGATATATCAGTATACATGCGCTAAACATATTTTTGAAATTATGGCCCCATTAACATTTATGTGGTTTACATGAAGCAATGCAGCAGTTGTTTATTCCCATGCCTCACTGCCCCAAATCCAGCTATGATAGCCAAATATTCCACGAAAGAATGTAAAGTTAATATAAAGGAACACTTTTGTTGTTGTGGTTGTTTAAATATGTTGATTGCTATTTTGTACCGTAAGCAAACAGATCCAAATGCATTCATCCAAAGTGCAAGATTTATGTGCAAAGGTGTTAAAATGGCAATAAGATCAAGAGCCTTACTAACTTTTTTCCTTACAGAAACAAATAAGTTGACTCTGCAAGCTGGTGGTGATGAACACAGCCTTGTGTATTTATACTGTCTGATTTATAAATTGCAGTAGGCGGCTCAGGTCCCACACAGGGTGCAGTCGCATAGCTTCATACCCAGTGACCCCAGGATGGGCTCTGAACCACCATGACCCTGACAAAGATACAGCGGTTAATGATGATGGATGGATGGATGGATGGATGGATGGATATTTGTAAATTCTTGGGTGATGACTCTATATGAGACAGTTCTGTAGTTATGATTTTCATGTCACAAACACATTAAAATGCAGCATAGGTAGGGACATATCAGTGTTCCAAGTGTTTTTTAATGGTAGATTTTACCATAGTTTCAAGGGAATTATGGGAGGTCTGAAAGAAAATATCTAATCTACACATGACAAAAATGCTCATATTCATCTATGTATGTACTGTATATACAATTCCATGACCTGCCTTACATGAAGAATGTAATGAAATCGTGTAAAAGTGTAGATAGTGTGCGTCCGGGAAAACTATTATTTATAAATGTAGTTCAGAGACAGTACAGCAATTTTGTTTGTGAAAATTTTTTTTATGGTTGAAATCCTGCTTAGGCCAAATAATTGTGATGTTTGGAGCTGTGATTCCCACATAATCCTTCCGTCCTCAACACCAAGCTGTGGTTTTGACAAACATGTTCAGTCTGTGGTTTGGTGTAAATGTGTTTCTTTACTTGGAGAACAGTGGTCTTAACAGACCTCCCCTGCCAGGGATCAGAAAGTCAAGCAGAAAACCCTGTCAAGCTGTAAATCTGCGTTTTCCCACCCTGTGTTCCCTCAGTCTGCTCCTGCTAGGCCACCAGCAGATGCGCTGCAGTTCAGAGATGTGCTGGCATTCTTTCCTGTACCATCAGGTCCAGAACTTCTGTTTTTTTTGTCTGATGTTCATCTAATCTGCTCAGATGTCTCCATCAAAGTTAAGAATCAACTGAACGTGAACACAGAATCCCGGCAAACTGTTACGAGAGCTGCCTAGTATAAGTTTTCCATCTGTATGTGTGCACATTTTTTTCTTTGTTCCCAAGATCCCTGGATTAAAATTTCCCAGCGTTCCTTGCACAGCACACAAATCTATATTAAATCCAGATTGGGTGTGAAACTCTGTCTCCGTTTGCCATCTTTATGCCGGTGTTTATTCCTTTGGTTTCATTAGACTAACTAATCCATTATCATAAGTGATTGGTGATATTTTTCTTTACAATTTACAGCAAAGGATTACCCACAAAATGAAGCACTGGAAAGCAGCATTTCCCCAACCCACAGCATAACCTGATGATCAGATTTTTCTTTTACCTAAAATGTCAAACTTAATAAGCAAACTAAATAAGGAGTCTGGTTACTTGAATACACGGTCTGCTGGGTGAACCTGTAAAGCCCGAATCTACATGTTGATATAAAGTAGTTAATTTTTTTTATTTTTTTCCTCCCCTTCTGGTCCAAACCAGGCCACAGTCAGTGCATTTCAGCCATAGATGGAGCGCTTCCACACCACAGTCATGAAACTCTTTGGGCCATTTGATTTATGGTAGGCACAGTCTGCTGAATTTCAGATGATTCTGATCGCATCTCTTCAGCAACAAAGATATTCAAGAAATGATAATTGTTTTCGATCACACGTCAGGCAAAATTCCTTGTACACAACAACATGTAAATGTATATATTAACCCAGTTGTTCATTTTTCAGCACCCGTATTAACATACATTGAAAACCTCCATTGCATATTGCTGTCTCACTGACACTGAACCGTGTTTGAGCTGAAAATTGGAATTTCTTTCTGGAAATGTATGTAATAAACGCCAGCTAAAGTGTAAACATGGCTCCGGTGTGTGTGTCTGTGTGTGTGTCCTCTGTCATGTCTCATGTGTTGGCAGGTGTGACTTGAGAAGGAGTGTTTTTGACTGACATTCATTCTTAACTGAGTTGCTCCACCATCTGCAGGCTTTGAGGAAACTGCATTTGACCTCAGCTGGAGTGTCATCTCCCACATAGCAGAAGCATTTAAATTTGTCCACAAAAGATTCTGAGCAACAGTATAGGAAGCTGAATTTGTGATGGAGCTGCATAAATTCTGGTACCTTTTTGCAGTATCACCGGTTGACAAAAGCATGCAAGCAGTCCTTTTACACTGAACAGCACAGGCTTCCCTCACAGAACAATGACCAAAATTTGTTCCTGAATATCTTGCTATAAAATGAATTTTTGGGAAAAAATTCTCCTTGCTACCATCAGTTCCAAAGGGAGAAATCATTGTTATGTTCCTCAGCCACAAAAGGTTCACCTGTGAGACTGTAAGGCAAATGACAGCTATGGCATGATGGGGGCTCACCTCCAGGTTAGAAGTAGAATGGGCAGGAGTGTGTGCTGTAGTTCATGGCAGAGCAGAGCACCGTAACACCTGTGTGGGATCCAAGTTAATTCCAGACTTTAAACACACAAAATACAGAATTGAGGACTAAGTGCCAAACTGCACCGGACAGCTGTGAAGCCCGGCCTGGATCCCTCATGTTCAATAACATGCTTAACACACGTTCCTTTTAACACCTCCTTTCCCTACAATCATTTACTTTTAATATTGTTACAATTTATTACTGTTAAACTTACCTCATATGGTTCAGTATTGCACTCAGAATCAGATGGTTGTTTGGAAGCCACCATTAACTTTTTTCCCTTAACTGCTTAATAAGAAAGTAGCACACACTGCCCCCCTCTGCAGGGAGTACTCATTGCAGTGGCATTAGCAACGCAGTCTGTAACAGCGCTCTTATTTTTACTTTGTTCTCACAGTAAATTACTGGTGTTGTTCTGCTTGGTGCCCTGTAGTTCCTGAGCTGTGTGGTGTTTGCATCCTCTCCTCATGCCAGCTTCCCACACTCTTGGAAGACTTGTTCAGGCAGATCGGCAGATGTGTGTGTGTGTGTGTGTGTGTGTGTGTGTGTGTGAGTGAATTAGGATCTGTGATGGTGTCGTGCATCTTGACTCAGCTTCTATGCTCTGGGGTTGGACTCTAGGGAGCCACACCCCTGTACCATACAAGCATGTATTTATAATTGAACGAACGAACGAATGAATCGCAGAAGGAAAACCAGAGCTGTCCTTTAGTTAAGGGCACTTGAATCACTGTCTGTCTCAGAATATTTCAGGTTAAAAGCCAACAAGCTGAGCCACTTCCAGCTCTCTGACAAGGAAAAGCGAACCAACCACATATCAGTACATCATGAGGTCTTTAAATGGATCAGACTTTTGCCATTTAAGTCTCTTTAGATGAAAGTATCTGCTGAGTAAATAAGGTAATGTGACAAAATCAGCAGTGTTCAACTAGGCTAAAAAAATTCAGAGCATAAAAACAGAATAACTGCATTTTCTGCTGTTTTTCTCTCTTTGTGGTGCATTGACTCAGCATTAAATTAGCTTTGACATTTTTCACAGGAAGATCAATTCGATGCACAGTGGCTGAGCTAAGGCTGTGTTTTGTATTACACTGAATATTTACTCTGCCACAGCTAACAGTTAAACAATAGACCTGGCAAATCAAATGCTGCAGAGTTCAGAAGTGTGGAGACATTATTTTCCCTCTCAGTTCCAACTTGGCCTTGTGGTTCTGCCTGAACTGCACATCACCGCTGCTTTTCACTTCCATTTTTTCCCTGCAATATTCCAGTTACTTGTGATCGTGATGGGCATTATACTGAGGCATGTGGTTCTGGATCTTGGCAGAAGCACAGATGCTCACCATTCCAGGTGACTTACAGAGGTTCATTTTCTCCTCTTCAGGGCAGCAGAACAGTTAAGCTTTAAAAATATACAGATTTCTTTCCTGCGGTACCAGCCTGCTGATCCTAAAAGATTTAGATCCGTGTTTAAAGTTAGCTGATACAGTTCACAATAGCAGCCACTTGTATGTTCTGCTCTTTGGTGAAGCAACACTTTTCCTTGCTGTTTCTCATAAACTTCAGCGATTCTTTTCTGCCCCACCCAAAGACTTCTGCAGTCTACAGTATATTTCCTTATTCAGGGTGCAAGTTATGCTGCCAGTCAGCTCACATGCTGCTTTCATTCAACATTGTGTCCAATTTATAAAAAATATATACAGCAGAGCTCAGTGGTATCTCCCATCATCATTAATTTACTACAAAAACTCAAAATTTAGTCCTCAATAGTTTTCTGATACCAACCAATATGCACAACAACATACCAATGAGTGCAGTAATAGCGCTTGTTGTTTTCCACTTCAAGCACTGATGGGAAATGAAGGTTTTCTTGGCTTAGGGCCGCATGCTGCTGGGAGGTGAAGAACTCCATTTGTCAGTAAGGTCTTTCACTGTGGACCCAGGTCCGTGTTCCATGTCCCCATTGCTCCAGCTCACCAGCGCACTCTCCTGTGTTCCGCAGAACGACGCCTCTTTTGGACACGCGTGTGCTTTTCAATCTTCGAAATGAATTTAGACCCTTTCTTGAGGGAGGGCCCCTCAGTGTCAGGGTGGCTTCTGTGGCTGCACTGCTACAGATCGCAGGCCCTCTGCTCCAACATATCCCACCACATTCCCTTAGCCAGCGCCAGCATCGAGGGGAACACTTTATCAGTTCCATGTTTGTCTTGGACCGCACATTCAGGCACGCATCTCCTCAGGGTGAAATCAACAGCTTTCCACAACATTAACAACTCACATATCTGCAATGTTTGGGCAAATTTACTGACCGCCATCGCATGTCACAGGGTTTACTAGGATTTATCCATGTTGTGCTCAGTCCACATTGACAAGTACATTCTCTCCAAAGAGGCCTAATGATTTGTTTATTTGATAATTTTCAAAATCGCTCATATCATCGTATTTCTTCGGAACCCAAATGTACAGCCACAATGCTTAACATGAAAAATTCTTTTGTTTGTTATGCGTACACAACGGCTGCTTCACACCTTCATCTTGGCCGCAATCGTCCGTCAGTTTGATGCCCAAACTGTCTTCAGTGACCACTTGTGTGCAACCTCATGAGTTGAAAGCACTCTGCAATGATCTGCAGTTCATTCCCATAGATCCCTGGGGGCCGATAGGCAACCGCGGCTCCCCCACATGTTTTGCACACATGTAGGAGCTGCGAGTCAACAAAGTTTCGGTAGCCCAAAAACATCCTGTGGCCAAAACCATTAGAGAAAAGCCGGGGAACTCCTTAATTGGTCTTAACTGGTGTTTCCTCTGTACTTCGCTTTGGTGCCGGACCAGCACAGTCACAGGGCCCAGGTGCTAGGCGCAGCGCCCATGTGCTGCTCACGTGCAGAAATTTAAATGAGCAAAATAAAATATATCTGAATTTATATACATTGCATTTAATGGTTTTAGCTACAGCAAAAATGCCAGTGGAAATCTCCAATTTTGCCTTTAATTCTGCGCTTCATCTTTCCTAGCATCTGTGCACTTTTTAAGCAGAGGTTCATGCTGAAATGCCAGAGCTTTTTGCAGTCAGCAAGGTCGCACCACAGGCCACTTTTGTCGATCAACAGATGTCCATTCGTCTGGAATAACTCCTTCTTTTGCTTTTTCATCAGAAGTCCTCTCAGGTACAAATTGCCATTTGCCAAATGGAAAAAAAGCCCAAATATAAAAGATATATCACCTGAAATTAAATTAAAATTCAAAGTAAAAGGCGTTTTTGTGTATGAAAACGATATTCCGCTAAAAATTGCTCAGCCGTACAAGTGGGCAAAGTATTTGAAACACTTTAACCTTATAAGTCACTTTGAAGAAAAGTGTCAGCAAAATGAATGCATAATGGCGCACGGGGGTCCTTGTGTGATGAAAGTTTGTTACAAAGAGTCTCTGTTATTTGTAACTTCTTCACCTTGTGAGCTGCCAGGATCTTCTTTTGTTGCGGAGCAAACATCACCTGTGCTTCTGCATCCAACCATGATTTATGAGTGAGGAGCGCCTAAAGAGAATAAAGCAACCCAAACAGGCTTTTCAGCTCATGCCTGCAGTTTTTGTTTCTACAATCGGTGAAAGGACGACAAATGTTTATGGGAAGAATTGCAGATCCACAGCAGACACACATTTGAGGAAGTAAACAGCATTTTAAACAGAAATTTAAAAATATCCCAGAAAATATTCCTATGTGTTAAATTTTGTAATGCGGTCACTTGAACAAGCACAAAAAGATGTCCAGGCTGTAGAAAAGCACAGCAGCAGTGAAGAGAACAGTGGCAGAGCAGCCTGGGAAAATGGCACTGTACTGAAGGGCAAGTCCGTGCTCTTTAGTGAAGACAGATGAACATCTTCATAAGCCTCCGTGCCCTTTTCCATTGCAGCAGACCCCGTTGTATGAGCGCTGCTGTAAAGGGTTTCCTCTTCTTGCTAAACCCTGAGTGTTTGCAACCTCAGCCCCCACGCTGATCTGCAAGGTTAACCAACAGAAAGCAGCGCGGGTGAACATCCCTGCTGTGTTGTAATGGCTACAGAAACAGACACTCCATCACGCTCATGCAAACAATGTTGTACCACAACCTGCTTCTCATTTATTTTGTTGCCAACACATTTTACAGAGTGGTTTGGCAGAGGAGGCTGGGGGCTTCATTACAGTGCATTCATGCCTCTTCTCTGCATTTATTGGCTGTAAGTGATACCCTGGTTCACTGCACCATTTCGCACTGAGATTTGGGTGCTGATGCCGACCTGCAGTTGGGCATTGGTTGTCTGACTTTTGGACACTCAGAAAAGGTGCACAGCCCTTTGGCAGAAGTTGAGCAAATCACCACTATAGCAGATACCAAACGCCACCGGGGGGAACACCTTTTGATCTTCTAGATACATGGCCCATGTCTAATGTGACAAACAACAGGGCTCTTTAACCTGGGCCTTCTACAAGGTCATATACATCTTAGTTTTTGTATACAGGATTGTTGGAACTCTTGATTTGTTTCGGAAGGAGGACAGTTCTGCATAAAGAGGTTGTTTGCAGTGCAATAATTTCATGTTATTGTGTTCCAAAAATGGGATGCTGTTAAGAGGTAAAAGATAAATGAATGCATAGTTTCGCTCACCTAAAAGCTCAAGAATCAAACTAGTAGTTCATTCTTACTGTGCACCAGGATCTGGGCTCAGGTATACATTTAGCAGCTCAGTAAAATGGCACCGCAGCATTAGACGCAGTTGTTCTGATCAACGGGTTTAATTCCTTACATTAGAAATGTCCCCTGACACAAAGGCTCACCTCAGGTGCATTTTAGTGGCAGCATCACACCACCTGCATAGCACAAGTCACACAATAACTGGATAACTTTATCACTTCATATTTCAAATGTTAAACAGAAACACAACTGATGGTCATAAATTCTGTCTGCTCCTTGGCAGGGGTACAGCCTGGCAGTCCGCTCGTAGTTTTTTTTTTTCTCTATATCTTGCATGTTAAGGTAAAACAATTCATTCTTATTTTGAATGATTGAAAATCAACAGCTTTTATTGAAGTCCTTCAAAGCTCCCATCCAGCACCCAGTCGCTGGCTTCTATCTCAGTCAACCCTGCAGGCGGGTTTTTCCTGACCCGGTGCTGCCGCAGAAAATGGGGGAGGCTTCTGCACAGGGAGCTGCAGTGAAGCCCACCTCCCCCGGAGTAAAACACGCTCATACTGCCCTACTGGTGCCACTTGGACCCGAATATTGAAAATGCAGTTCCACGTGTTGATTTATTGCTTTTATCCTTTGTTCTCTCAGCGTACTTTGTTGAATTTTGTCGAACTCCTTGTTTTCCAACTCCGTGTGTTTCCACTTTAAGTGGCTGAAAAATGTGAAGTGCATTGCTTAAACTGAAACGAGAGAATCTGCAACAACAAGAAGCCACAAGGAACGCAAAGCAGTCGGCGCCAACCGCCGTCCTCCTTCATGATGTCTTGTGTTCTCTGTCCTTGACGCTACGGTTCAGGCTGAGGACCATGGACGGCATCTACCGCCGCCCTCCTCTGCCAACCACGGCGCCTCCTGGCTGGAGTCACGGGCACAGTCTGCTGGCTGTGGGCTGAAAGATCCCCAAAGCATCCTCTTTCGCTCAGAAATCCCGAGAGTGACGCGCCTCCTCCAAAGGGACACGTATGCGACAGAAGAGACCCCACCTAATAATTATGACCACAACACAGCTATCATAAACACGGTTGGTGTCAGCTTTTTCAGTTAACAAGAAAATTGGTAGACAGATTAACAGGAAGTGTGGGGTGATGAACCAGTTATACAGCACTGCAGGGTTATGTACTGCATATTTACACTACTTTTTGCTCATTTGTGATAAATGATGAAATTTTTTAAGAGCCATGTGTGGATTATTCCCGTGAAGATGGTTCTTACTCATATGAGCTCATTTTGTGCGTAGAGATTTTGTAACTTGAAGATCTCGGGTTTACATCCCACCATCTTGGACAAATTGAACAGCCAAACAAATTAAAAGTCACAAAAGTGGTTAAAATGACACAAGGGAAGAAAATACTTTTGTACACAAAACACCTTTATTACCAACCAGGGTCAGTGACAGCAGCAAGTGGAAGAGAATCATGTGGATGCATAAATATTATGGAATAAATCGCTCCCGATGACAGAAACATCTGAACATCATGAATGACCTCAGAGGTGGTAAGATGGACCAGTTTCCATTCTCACATCTCAGAGTTTTCATTACACCTTAAAAACATTTAACAAAAAAAAGACATTTAGCTGAGGCAAGATAGTTACGTCGATATATTCGCATTTAACATGTACTGATATTGATAATAAAGTCATAGAACTTTCCGGTTTTCACTCCTTCATACAAGCAGTATTAGAGTTTCAAAACCTTCAAAACCTTTGAAATAAAACTGCTGGAAATAAATACAAATTTAAACTTTCACACATTAAATGGCACTTTTGGTGCTTTACTGTCCACAGGGGCAGAACTGCGACACATGTTCAGCCTCAACTGCAGCTGTGCAGTCACGTCTCGGGGCCGTAATGGTCGATTCTCGTCATTGGTCCTCTTCTCCAGCTGACAGCTCTTGTTTAAATGAAGTAGGCAAGTTGGAAGGAATCTCATAAAACAGTGATTTGTGAAAGAAATGTTTAAAAAATTCTCCTTGATGAAATTTATTTACCTTTTGAGTATTCACGTGCAGTGGAAATGATATTAAAACATTGAAATGCAGTTTGTACTTTGATGGATTAGCATCTCATCTGGGGTTTGGTATCCTGGCCCAGTGATTCCAGGACAGGTGGATAGATGGAAAAGTAATATTTCAAAAAATTGTCTTTGCTAACATGTTGTCCAGCTAAAGCCATGAGAGTCGCGCCTCAAATCATTTCCCCAACTGTCTTTTGTTATAATAATAAAAAAATTAGATTGCAACACATAATGACAAAATAATATACAGCCAGCTATTGCTCTCATAAATATGTAGAGGATGCTAACATCTGCTGTGCAGGTTTACTCTGTAGTGAATCTACGAGGGTCTCTTCTATCTTCTCTCATGTCTTGAGGGCCTCCGTGTTGGACCTGCTTCTCCTCTCCATCACGCGGGTGGCTGCTACCTGGGCTGCTGCTCGCCTGCAGTAAAGAGAAGTTTTTTGGATTTCCTCCAATACCTCAAGTCTGTGCTACTGGTGCTGCACGTTTTTGCTCACATTTTTTCCCATCTGGTCACACACCGTGATGTCCACAAGTGGAACACATTTGCTCAGGATGATCATTGCACTGTGTAGCATTTTGCTAGCCGTGTGTCAGACCTGCAAACTAAGCTGACAAAGCAGCAGTGTCTGTAACTGTGGGGTCAAAGTATGTGGCAGTGCAGTGTTAGCCTGAGCTGCTGACCACTTGGTGACGTCACTGGTGTGTAACCAGGTGGGAAAAACTGTAATTTGGGTCTTCAAACCATCATCGATACATCGATACATCACTTAGAGAATATTAGGGTCTTTGCTCATTCTTCTCACCAAGCTCACCTACCCTGTGGTGTGAGGCTCAGAAGAGCAGAAACGAAGGCACTTGGGGTCACGGCCAGCATCACCTGCGCAGACGCAGCGACCTGCTGCCCTCCTCAATCGCATCGACTGGGCAGCCACTCCATAGGGCACCAGCTGCCTGTGCAAGAAGACAAGCGCAGGTGAGACACATGGAGGCAAACAGACCGAGCAGAAGGCGTGCAGCTGCACACAGAATCACTGTTCCTCCACAGCGAAACGTCTCCTTTGCAAGCACAAGTGCCACTGGACAGAATGCACCTTACAAAAGTCGTTTTTCGTATTTGCCTTCCGTTTCCCGTTAACATGCAGTTTTACACGCAAAGTCTGTGTATTTTCAGAATTATTCACAAACTCAAACACAAGTTCCCTGTACCTGGATGGATTGCACCTGTGCCATTTATAAAACATAACATTTTTTTGTTTTATTACTATTTCCTAATTTCTTATTTTTCCAACTGATGTGTATGTGTCCTGCTTCCAGAAGTTTGATTTGTTTTTGCAGCTGTAAAAAGCTGCTTAGCAACAGCGCCGTCTGCAGGGCTGTGACTGAACTGAGGGCGTTTCACTCACCCAGGTGTGTTCACCCACACGATCCCAATGTGGCAGAAGTAAACACACTCTATGTCCTTGAGGTTCTCGCAGGAGCATCGCCTCACCCGATGCTGGGGGGCAGGGGGTGGCTGCACCCTCACACCCCTCTCCGGGACAGGAACTGGGCTGGAGATGTAGGCAGAGTCGGCTGAAAGAGGAGAAAGACGTTACAGCAGCACCCAGGGTGTGCAGCAGAACTTCAGGATATTAACCTGATCCAGATATTCCTGCTAAAACAGAGAACACAAAATGGTCCACGCAGAAGGCACAGGGTGCATTCACACTGGTGCAAAAAATCCCACAAATCACTTTTTTTGAACCATTTACAAATCTCATTGAAATGAACTTATTTGGTTGAGGTTTCGAAAGTGACATCACACTGGGATTTAAACCAGCATCCTTTTAATTATAAAGTTGTCACTGCTTGCTGGTTCACAATGTCTTCACTTTCACTGGTTTGAGCTACAGCTTTTATTTTATCAGCTTTTACAGCTCGCGACTAAAGACGACTTTGCGCCTCTCGTCTTATGAACTCCTGAGTAATGATTTTTTTCCCTTTCGGGTTATTTACTTTTTAATTGCATTTTCTGCACTTTGTTTTATTACATCTGCATTGAGCAGCAGAGGCAACGTGGTCTGGATACGAAGCCCCCAGACAGCACAGTGAATCATCTCACCTCCGCGGCATTGCTTCTCATGTTAGTGAAGTTCATCATCTTTATGGGACGAATCAGTCAACAGTCAGCACTCAACAGCAGTTTGTGGACACAACGCATTTTTATTTCCAGTCATTTGAAATTGGTTCTCACTTTGTTGTGGGTTAAAGTTAATATTAACATGAGAAATCTTAAACCAAGAATTCTGTCTCAAGTGTGTTTGCAACCCATGGATCCAGTAAGCTGGCCAGCAGATCGCCGTGTTTCCACTTTTTAACCCCTTTGCGCTCAGTGCTTCCGACTGGGTCACTTGCTGGGCTTTTTTGAGCCAAATCAAGGTTTTTGGGGAAGAAATAAAATGTTGTATTTGCTGAGCACGGCGAAAACAGTGTGGATGCTGAGTGAAGCATAGCAGAGAGAAGCCAAAAACATCTGAATCCTGCAACCGCCCTGCTGTGAACATAGCAACCGGTGCGTTGCACACACAGCCTCCTGCCGTTTGCTTTATGCCACGAATCAAAACAGATTTGTAGTGTTTTGTGACGGTAGCATCACACAGTCGGCCATTCAACCCTGCTTACACTCTGAGCGTTCGGTGTGCTTTTTTACGCCACTGCTCACGTGGCAGTAAATCCTTTATCTGCTAAGCAGCCTCGTGCATCTCTTTTATTTCCCCTTGGCTGCTTTTGCTGAAAAATCTTCACTGTCAGTTGCTTTTATACTGAGGTAAGAGACAGATTTGAACCTTTGGGGCAAAGCTGCAGCACCAACCACTGCGCCCCCTGTTGGCGCATCGCATGCTGAGATGAAGATTAGCAAGCTGAGTATAAGTTAAGGGCTGAGCTGCAAAAGTGTTGAAATCATCTCTTCCACGCCAGCAGCCATTTTAAATCGACAATGACTTCTGCGACGTGTTGCCAGCTGCTGGCCTCTGCTGGGCTCCCTTGGGCTCAGGGCATGGAATGCAGTTCGGCTCCTCCACAACCTCTGTGGACACTGATTATGGCCATTAAACTGGAGGGAAAATCCCTCCATCCATTCTTCATACAGGACTCTCCAGAGGGTGGCATGATGTTCCTCCAAGTATAGCTGGTAACACTGAAGAAGCTGTTCAGATGTTCATTAAACTACTGCTTCTCCAAGTGGTGCAAGGCCTTGTTTTTGGGCCCCAAACTCACTTTCTTGGGACACAGAAGGAATAACTTGTGAGCCAAAGCATGAGCACTGAGTGAGTAGAGCATCGCTAGAATGAGAGGTTCATTTTTCTCCCTAGACTGCAACTTGTCTCAAATGAAATCAAAATCAGTCATAACGCCACAGTGTTTCTGGGGAAAATTGCCCTTTGGACTTGCACAGCACAAAAGCAGCTGACACCAGTCTGACGTACAGGAAATATGCAAGGAAATTTACTTTCTCTTTCAGCGCAGTTCACTTCACTTCCAGACACGCAAATGGAAAAATGAAATTTAAGTATATTTCTAGAAAAGCTAAATAATGCCAATAAATAATGCAAAATATTCCATTCATAATGCAGCCAAATCCAAAGGCTTTGCCCCAGTTTAGCTCAGCAAAATTACAGATTATTCCATTATTTATTTTTTTGTGTTCCACAGCACTGCCTTGGATCAGCAGATGCCGGACATCTTCAAGTGTTCGAAACCATCAGACACAACAACTGGAGCATTAAGTAAATCGTAACATTTCGATGGATTCAGGAAAAATCAGATACGTTTGCTCATGATCCAGTTGATGGTGTTACTATGACTGCAAATTCTGTTCATATTCTGCATAAATTTCCTTAAAACCTGACAACAGCTGCTCGAGGTTTCGTGCATCCGCACAGCACTGAACCTTTCCCGTGCACTACATCTTCATGTATTGTGAGAAACCTCTGCTGATGCAGTTGCGCAGACAGCTTGCAAGCGTTCACCGTTGCTCCGCCGTACATAAATGTCATCTTTATGACCAAAGTAGCAGTTTGTGCGTGCAGTCACAACTCTACAAATACCCTGCATTTCCTTCGTGCTGTCATACTGCGACTGAGACTCTGCTTAAAACTTGATTTATTCTCTGAGCTTAGCCAAAGTGTCTTTGAGCTGCTTAATCTGCATTATTGTTGAACAGGAGAGCACATCACCCAGTTGCCAAATAAAAACTACAAAATATTAATAACTGCAAAGTTTGGAGAATTTCAAAGCAGTATTTGGTGGGAAGCCTCCCCAAAAGGACCAGCGCAGCTCTGTGCTGTGGTCACTCGCATGGTGAATCCACAACTCTCATTGCACTCGCACAGATGCTGGTCAGTTTTAATGAAAAAATGCTCTGAAAAGGATGCTTTTTGTTAGCATTCTTGTGCTTCACACATCTTTTATTCAGAAAAAACATCTGAAGAATGGTCCTGAAATCAAGGCTTTTTTTGCACGCAAGCAATTATTCAGATGTGGCTCTTATTAAAAGCTTTAATGTAATAGAGGCAACACTTTCTAACACTTTGAAATATCAAAAAGCAAATTTTAAAACTAAAAAACAGGCCAGGTAAAAAGCAGAAAAGTGACATTTTCCATAGTCACGAAAAATGGATATATGTACACGTCACACATAAAGCAGTCAAAGCAAAATGCAATAAACGATTTTGGGGAAAAGCCTCAAAGGTATTTACCTTCTTGCTCCAGGATTAGAGCCAACGTGGTTGTTAGGAAGTAGAAAGTTGTGAGGTCCATGCTGGTCAGGGAGGAGAGCAGAAGAGCAGCGGTGTCTCCCACAGCGAGGGCCGGCTGTGTCCCAGAGCCGCAGGAGGGGAAAGGGTGATGCATGTGGGGAGGACGGCCACCCCACCCCCCTGCTCTGCACCATGCTGCACCACGCCCTCCTCTGCAGCTGTCATTTACCGCGCTCTTCCCAGGAATCCCCCAGCCCACCTCCAGGAGCGAGAACCCGTGTGGCCGGGGTCGCCTTGAAGGTGCAGACGTGCCACCCACCCTCTGCCCCAGCCCACCCTCCAGAACAGGAGGCAGAGCTCAACCAACTGTCTGCGGGAGCAGAACGATACCCCTGTGGCCGGCCCAGGGTTCGAGAGGGGCGGCAGAACAGAGACCCAGCAGCAGATGTGTGTGGCGCGCTGGGGAATGCGGGGTCTGAGGAGTAGGCGCCAGTCGGCATGCTGGGCTCAACAGCAGAAACAAAGGGGCTAAAAAAAGAAAATGGGAAAAAATAGATAATTGCCATGGCAGGAAACCCTTATTCTTAAATTGTACTGGGAAGCTGTCTAGCTTCACATATTTAACCCAAACCAAGGGAAACCCAGTGCGGCAAACCCACACCTTAATTAAACAGAATAATTTCATGGCATCTGTAGGCCAGGCTTTTTTTTACCCCTAAGTGGCGAGCGGTTGCCGAAGTTGAGGCAGCTGAAACTCCGAAGCACCGTAAAGAGCCTGGAATCCCCTGTTCTCAGGGTAACTACGAAGGTTGGCATCTTTTCCTCTTTTACTTCTCTCTATCAGATGTTCTTTCACTGAACCTTTGAGGAGGCTGCAAAGCTGAAATGGTCCAAGGTCTGCTTTCTGCCTCACACCCCCCTGAGATGCAGCCGTTCGCGTTTGTCCTGAGTCGAGGAAGCGCAGTTTTACGTAACCTCCCAAACTGTTAAGTGCTCCACTTCTGAGTCCTAACACATCTTAGAGAGGACGTTCTGTTGGGTTCAAATGATGCCGCGTATTTGAATTTTGGGCTCGAACATCTTCTTCAAAAGCGGTTTTTTGCAAGCCGTCGAGGGGACATTTCTGCGGGTCCGGGAAGCGGAGCAAAACTATGAATGCTCGCCGTTCGACTTAAGCTGCCTTGTCTGCAGGCCTCCGAGAGCTCGGCCATCTGCGAGACATTCCTGCCCTGGGTCCTCGGTAGTGCCACCTAGTCACGGTAGGTGTGTTCAGCCTCATTCTGTGCTCCGCCGCAGGGGTGATATTTCCTCCATCCCTCGGCCACATTTAGCTCTGCTTTCGACTTCTCATTAGTCCAGATGAGGCTTAGGCTCACATTCAGGAGAGATAATTAAAGGGCTGCAAAAACACGAAACAACATCTTTGGTCACAGGGCCCTGGGCAAAAAGCAGTTCAACATCCGAGGTGAGGCGGGGGCTGGGCGTAAGCGGAGGCGAGAGCCGAGGCGCATGAGATGAATAAGAGTCTGGGTAAGAGACTTAATTATCCTTTTTGCCACCAAAACTGGGGAAAAACACCAACTGGCTTTGGCTGTAGGTAACGGAGATGCAAGAAGCTGCATGAGAAGTTGCATCAGAAAGGGCCCGGAACCGAAAAGGTACGCAGGCCGCATCATCGTGTGCGGGAAATTACCTGCACAAAAATGTCTGATGGTGCCGAGGCCTTTGGTGGTAAATCACCGCGAATTACCGCACCTGGGGAGCAGAGACGCGTCAACCCTGCGTGCGGATGTGCCGAAGGCACCTTCGATGAGCGGCGACGTCAACCTCTGGTGTTGTCGCTGTTGAAGACGACGCCACTGCACCCCATGTTGTGGCGCTTTTGTGACGACAGTTCCTCAGCACTGTCTGCTGGGCCACTTTAGGGCAGAGCTGTGCTTTAGCTGGGATTTAGATGGAAGCCCCAGATGGACGTTTTAATACATTTGTTCCGAGGGTGTGATAGCAGGAACAGAGTCATTCAACTTCTAAAAAGATCTCTTAACAAAAAGTCTGATGCATTTCCTCCTACACGCTTGTTATTCATAACCATCATTTTGATTTTGACAAAAACACTAAACTTATCTGGATTATTTTTAAATGTGCGGACGGAAAATGCATCGTTTTGCTTTGGTCCCGACCAGGACTGCCAGAAGTGATCAAAGTGCCTAACTTACGCTGGAAAAGTTCACATTTGAGCATCATCATAACTCTAATTCCTTTTTACAGATTTGGTGATGTGTTTGTAACCGCTATGCAACCGCTTCTGTTTAACATCCCAAACATCCCTATTTACCTGAAACCATATGTATTTTTATTTACGCAGTATGTTATATGGCTTACTTTTATTTTCTGTATTGTTGTGAGCACTGTTCTGTTCTGACGCTAAAAACAAAAAGAAATACAGTCTGGTAAATTATAATAATAAATTTCATAAACTGGACCTCAGTTCAAAACAGAGCGAAAAAGAAGAAATAAAAACTTTAAAATGTCTTTGGCTTTCAGTTCTGTGATTCTCAAAGCAAAATGCTTCAGTGGACAAAATTTTTCATCACATTAAAAATGTACAAAATGCTTCTCATTTGTCTAGTAAGACTGCAAAGAAGCATGACAATTTCACATGGCAGGTAACATGGAACAGAAATCTGGACGGCAGCATCAAATAGGAACCGGCCTGCAAACACAAACTTTGACTAAATAAAGCCGACCGACAACCTACTAGCTTTTTGAAAGAGAAACAGCGGAATCGGGGGTCTCTCCCCTGCAGCTGCTGCACGATTGTGTTCATAAACAGGCGCTTTTCTCAGCTCAGCTGTGCTGCTGCTTTTGGCTGCGAACTTAAAGGGGGAATCATGTGTCCACACCCCAACAGAGTTCACACCAGGGACTCGAAGGTGCTGAGGTCCAATGAAAGGTGGGGAGAGGAGTTAAATCCCAATTAAAGGACATTTTGCACAAATGCGGAGTGCTGGCAAGAAGGACGTTCTCGTGTTTCCCAGTGGTCATCTGTTTGAGCAGCAAGATTCCTGCACACCCCCAGGAATTGCACTTCGGCTTCCCTGTGAGCCCACAAACACTCCTGTACAGGCGGGTGCCCAACTGCAAGCGGTTCGGCCACAGGCCCTGAGATGATCGTGCAGGTAGGAAGGTTTGTTTTCAGCACTCAGGTGCGGTTCACACATGGACCCAATGTCAGCTGATGTCAGACGTCCACTGCAATGGAAGTGGTGCAGAGCAACAGAGACAAAGTAAACACTGAAAGAGAAGGTCAAACAGCACATAAAACAAAGAGGACAAAGAGTTGGAGGAGTCAGCATGGCTGCCCAAACAGCCCTCTCTAAGAAGATCCAAAAAATATATTTAAAAGGGTCAAGGTTTATTTGTCATGGGTGAACAACACAGCATAGCAGTTGTCACCATGAAAAGTTTTGTTTCTGGGCATCTTCAGTTATATAAATATGTATATGTATAAATAAGGTACAAGAAAGTTAAATAAATACTTGAATCAGGAAACGGTACAATAAAAAAATAATAAATAAAGAGAGTAAATAAATAAGAATAGGGCATGAAAATATACATGGGGAGAAGACACAGCAACCAAACCTACAACAACACACCACCGGTAATCTTATACAATTGGGGAGGGGGGGGCATACAGACAGACAGACCCCGATCTGTTTACAAATATTTGTACACTTTACATTTAGCATCTTATAAACACAAACTATTCTATTAATGGGAAGAATTCTCATTACCTGCGTGATGAAGTCGGCTTCAAGTGATGACCTATCTGCCCACAAATTTCAGGCCAAGACAAAGCTGTGCATGAGGCCTCAGGTCAGGGACAAATAACCAATGTGAGCTCAGACCTTCGTGGAAAACAGGTGTGCGGAGGTTTTTGACTCGACAGTTTTCATAAAGGACAGAATTTGTTCACATTTTAACGCAGGGGAACACAAAAGGGGAAAAAATTAAGGCTTAAGACAGCAGGAGAATCTTTTCCATAGACAACTGATAAATAATATTATCTACAAAAGGAAAGAAATAACCTTGGACAAAATTGTTGACTGGCAAGGAAGCAAATGGTGACATGAGACAGAAATAAGTACTGGAAGGGAACTTGGGAGGTTAACACATAATAATGCGCTGCAGCTATGTGTAGAGACACAACTGCCATTCGTGAAGGTCAGCGGAGGCCAGGATAAAGATTGAGTCTCTGGAGTAGGTATGAACCTCATTTTTACTCTGACACAGAGTACCTGCAAGGTAAAACACTGTCCTGCATAATCCTACAATCCTCTCCTTATCGTAGTCCATCTCTTCAATGTTCGCATGCTCACTCCATCATCATGTACATTGGCTGCCCTGTCTCTATGCTGTGGTGGAATTCTCCATTTTTGGCCTGGGCAGCTTTGTCTTACTGTAAAACTTCAACTTGAAAGTGAATTGCAACATCAAAGAGTTTATTTCATAAGTTAATACTTGTCATTCAGATCTATGAAACATTACTTCCAACCCAGTGCATGCAGCCTGTTACACTCCTTGTGTTGTAATTGGTTGAGATACAAATTCTTAATACATACAGTTTACAAAAATATGCTTTGTTCAAATAATTTACTATTAATTGGATTTCCTGCACTGACTTACTTGCTAGTACAG
Organism: Heterotis niloticus; assembly: GCA_018136845.1. NCBI lineage: Eukaryota > Metazoa > Chordata > Actinopteri > Osteoglossiformes > Osteoglossidae > Heterotis > Heterotis niloticus. The sequence continues at coordinate 16,864,917 of CM030895.1, forward strand.
ACTTGAGGTTGTGTTCCTAAAAGGAAGACTGCTACATGGGGTCACCGGAAAATTATATCATGTTACATTAAATCTTATATCTTATTAAATGCAAAAATATTCTGATCAGAATAGCATAAATAGTTAGCCCTTGTTTATCTTTGTCACTGTATTGGTTACAGCCATAAAAATATGTAGGGAGGTAGGGAGAGACAGTAAAATTCAATAAAAAATGGGTAGAAATGCATGTAAGCAGTAGTGGCTTCAAGTGGTGGAGACAGCACGTGCCAAGAATGGATATCTGGCACTGCATGCAGAGGACATTCTGGAGCTACAGAATCAAAGGCGGGGGGATTCATGGGAAAAAAAGGGATAGTGAATACCTTGGCCCGTGAGGGAGGGGCCAGACTGTGTGGCAGAAACACCAGAAACGTGAAGAGAATAAAGATTATGACAATTATGAGCTGAGTCAAACCGCACTTTTTCCATTCTGGGGTCCAAAAGGCCCACAATATGGCTTCAGTGATAAAATAATACTTTAGATAAAATATGTTGAAACATTAACACTACTTTAGTTTTTCTATCAAACTGTTCTATGAATTTCAAGTTGGCGAAAACTGTTGTCAAGTCAGACTGGACAGATGAACCTAAAAGGGGCTCCTCATCAGCTGCCTCTGTAGTGCACACGAGGAAGACAGGTGGGTTAATGTCAGTGGATGAGAGAGCAATAAATATGAATGGCGCAAACTAAATAAAAAATAAAGTCTATTGGGTTTCCGAACAAAATATTAGCCAGGCAGTTTATGACTGATTGTTGACCCCCTTTAGGGAAAAAGACGGAAGAGGAGGTAGGGAGGTGGCAGGAACAGCACCCGCCAGGCGGAGCAGCAAGGTGTGTGTGTGTGTGTGTGTGTGTGTGTGTGTGTGTGTGTGTGTGTGTGTGTGTGTGTGTGTGTGTGTGTGTGACTGATAGCAGGATGTGGCCAGGGCTTTAGTCTAAATCCTCCCTCCCCAAATTCACCCTTTACATATGGATCCCACTTTGCAGTTTTCACACATTTCTCACATTCTACACACATTTTTGTTAATTCTGATCATAAAATCGTCCTCGTATTTCTGGGTTGCAACATATTGCATTTTACACTTACAGCACATTATTCAGCACAGTGCACTGTGACTCTATTTGGTGTCTTTAAAATATTTGTTACATAGATGGATGGATGAGTTTACATGGACTGAGGTTGCTGGTTTACAGCCAAATCCTGCCCTCCAGCACTAATATTGCAACATGCTCCCTTGTGCAAGATAGAAAAATATTTTCCCAAAATACCATGCATAAAAATCCTAAGTGAAGCGCAACATTTTTGCCTGTGAAATATTTCCCTAAATCATGTTCAGATTTTGATTAAAATATGAAATAACAGCTGGCCAACAGCATTAAAAAAGGCCCCCACGCTGGAGCTGAGGTGCCAGTTTTTACAGTGAGAAAAGCCAATTGCACTGCTTTACCTGCAGCACTGGTTGGTATTACAGCGGCCACATCCAAACGGCCTGATCAAAGCCCCCTGTTTCCGCTTTATGCTCGATCAAGGGAGCCCAAATTTCTTTGAATGCGTGCAGGTGGCCCTAACCGCTGCGCCACCTGCTGTTTCCTATTTGTGCAAACCATTCCTGTCAGATCCTGCAATGGAAGAACAGCTATTACTGTGATCCTAACATTCAAAACCATCATTTTTCCAGTTCTTTAACAAGGGCACCATTTAATTTAGCCACGTTGACCCTTTAGCATGAAGGTTAATGGTGCTGTAACCTGTGATTAAGGCCGATTTCCATGGTGTTGCTGCCTGTTTGGCAGGAATGCTGCTTTTCAGGTTTATTTCTGTGCAGAATTTCTTCCTGACTGCAACTGCTCCATTCCCAAACTTTCCAGAAGAGTTTGTTACTTTGTTGTATCCCATGGTTCCTATGACACGGTTTCAGCAAACTGTAGATAATTCACACAGAAATATTAGTTATACTGTATGTGTTTAAGGTCCTGGCAGTCGAGGTGCAAATTCACGACAGAGCGGCAGCTGCACAGATTAATGATAATAAAGAAAAAAATGTGTACACCCCCACTCCATGGTGAAGAAAACCCTCCCACTGTCTGCTGGGGCCACAGGCTGCGTGGGAGACGCACAGGATGGCAGCAGCGCTTCCCAGGCTGGAATGTGAACATTAAACACAGTAAAGCAGTAGCCACTGTTTCCAGGCAAATGGGAAGTAGCAGACAGAAAAGGAACAAACGCATTCTACTGATAGCGATAAAATGTAATGTAAAATAACATGTGATAATAGTGTGTGTGTGTGTGTGTGTGTGTTTCCCTCCATCCACACATTATTCAAAGACCATTGCACAAAGTAGAATGTGTGAGGAAGGTATTTGGTGGATGGAACACCAGTCCATCGTAGGCCACTTGCCCACATTATGTTTGGTTATTAATTTATTTATTTGACATGCTGTAATTTTGGACAAGTTTTCAGAGGATGAGCCCTGTGTCCAGTACGCTGAGAGGCAGTGACACCTGCTCAGGTGGAAATGTGTGTCAGACATCAATCGGTGCCACTTTGACACTTTGCCCCCTGGGGCTCCTTGTCTTAGATGCCTAGTATGGCAGTTTCAGGTGTTTCAGGGGCAGTTTGAACAGAACAATGAAAACGTTTAACTCTCAGCTCAGTTCTCCAAAGACTGGAAACTTTTTTTGTAATTTGACATTGGAGCTCAAAATCAAATCCTACCTTTAGGCCTTTGCAAGTTGACAGCCTTTGCCAGTGTGGTACTCTGCTGCCTGCTCTTCTGCAGTCAGAAGGTCCTGGGTTTGAATGCCTCTCCTGCTGGACAAAGTTTTCACCCTACACTGAGACAGTAAACTCCTTGCCTCATTATTATAACTGCTTATCCCAGGTAGCAGGATGGGTTCCGAAACTACAGCCTGGATGGGATGCCAGTCCACTGCAGGGTGTTGGTACAGTAAAAGCTGTAGCACAAATTGGTCGATAATAATAAGAACCATAGTATACACAGCCGACATTGCAAGTGGCCTCGGCGAAAGGGGGAGCCTTGTACCCCATGCAATTGCGTGGCCCTCTTTAAACAATCAATATATATGCAGCCTCCCAGAAGTTTCAGAAGGCTCTGTGGACCTTCTAAAACAAAGCAAACTTATGCCATGGCTTCTATAGGGCGATTAACTCCAATAATGGATCATAAATCACAAAAATATTCTTTGCAGCTCCACGTACGCAGCAACAGATTAAACAGGGAAATGTCTCCCCCTGGCGGTAATAATGTGGATGCGCATCACCAGGTTGTACTGTATTTTACTGGGCAGCAGCACATCAGACGTCCAGAATATTCTGGACTGGTTGTCTTAAGACGGAAAGGCTGCTCATGAGCCAATACAAGCAGCTACTCCTAGCAGTCATTCTGTAGTCAACACGTGATACACATCATTTTTACTGAAATTAATTTGTTGCAACTGCCCAGTTGCAGAGCAACAGGGCAGTTTTTTAAAAAGCTTTCTCTCTCCCACCGACTGGTGCAGTTCCCAAAGGCAGGGCCACTTGATGCCGCCATGTCTTCAGACCGCAGCATAATGCTCCTCTGAGGTGGTATCTGCTCAGCAAACCGCATCCTGTTTCTCATATGGAAGCATGGCGACTGCAGCCATGTGGCTGGGGGCGAATCCAACGTGATTTTTGCTGATTATCACAGCAGGGACCCAAGGGAATGGGTTTTGTTTTGCAGCAAAAGAAATGGGACCGTGTTCCAGTAAAACTTCTTAAAGATCCTCAGCATCCCTGAAACCCATACAGCTCAGCACAGGTTTTATGGCCCCCAGAGGGTCCCCAAGCAGACCAACGGAACACACAGTTTGTACACTTAAATTCGCCTGTCCCTTTAAGCTTGATCCCCCTGCAGAAGATTGTACAGTGCATAAAACCATTTTTAAATGTACAATCAGATTTTATAACTCCTTATTTTTATCCATTTAGGGGCTAGTTCTCTCCAAAGGGAACTCTAAGATTCGGTTTGTATGCTGAGCCCCTTACACAAATCTGTTTCTTTTGCTTGGCAATTTCTGTACTATCGGGCGGAAAAAGTACCTGGACTTAGGGCAGAGCAGCAGGACCAGGGAGCTGAGACGATGACTGTAACCGCTGTGCCACCTGCTGGCTCAGGTTAAGTAGTGGAACTGCAGCTCAGGCACAACAGCCACATGAATGTGGACTGACACAAAGCATAAGTAAAACTGGGCAAAAACAGCAGTACAGCCTTACATTTTTTACAGAATGACAAAATGTTGTTTATTTTAAACTGACCTGTGTGTTTGCACTGTAAGCCTGCAAGCCTCTCTAGCCATTCTGAGAATTTTAGTTAAAAAGCAGACAAACCACCCCTCCCACTACAGTATTCATAAATACAGAGAAGCAGCATGAAAAGGAGCACAGATGTACAAATGCAGCAAATGCAGTTTTTAGGTCTTTTCATTATGATGCAGTAAAGGGCTTTTTTGTAACTGAGATTTTCAGCTTTCTTGGATTATGTTTAAATATATTTAGATGTGTTTAGATGATGGCTGAGTGAACTGTGCTAAAGACTCTTTGGGTACCCATGCAAAGCAGAACTGGGAAGGCTATGAATTTTGCTTTTGAAGACCTGCCACACACTCTGCTCCTTCATACAGATACAGGAAATCCTGGCACTGGGAGGTTAATAATCTATACAGCTAAACTAAATCCATGCATCTAAACACTAAACACTAAACACCGTGTGAGGAAGTAACCATGAAACGTTTGTTGAGATTTGCCCATTTCGTGGCTTTTCCCTCGAGGGCTGTTTTGGTGACTTGGACAGTGCTGTGGAAAGATCTGGGCGAACAGGCTGAACTCAGCATTGAGCAGTTGTGCCAGTGCCCTGGCCGTGGTTGCCTGGCATTGCTCACCTTCTTCCATCAGAAATCCGTATTCATTTGTTGCCCACCTGGACAGGAGCCTCAGTCCCATGATGCTCCGCTTCTCCCCTCAAAGCAGCAGCACTGTGCTTCCAGCTGGTGCGCTGAGCAGTCGGACAGTCTCCTTCCCAGTCCCCCCTATGGGCCTTCGGACCACCGACAGCCGCACCCCAACTTGCTCTCGGCACCACATACGAGAAACCTATGGCAACCGGCAAACAGCCCCGTTGACCGTTGCCACATCATCCCCACAGCAACCAGGCCACCCGGGGCCTCCGGTGGCACCACGTTCAGTACCAGGCCGTCTCCCACAATGACTCACCGCTGTTGCCCGCCACTCTTATGACTCATTAATACATTATTAATTACGAGCATTTCTAGGCATTTTTTGAATCCTTGGAACAAAAAAGACTCCTACATGTCAGGTAACTTCTTGTGAAGAAATGTGCAAAAGAGCAGTCACTAGGTGACAGCACGTGAGTGACACAGGACCTCTTCAATATTTTGGGAAAAATCTGCATATGACCGGCTTGTAGGGTGCACACGTGTGACAGGATGATGTTCGGGTGCGACTGCATTCGCTGGCTCCAGTCACGAGGCTGGAGGCCATGTCGCACGTGGCCGCATCCCGTGTCCTGTATCCCGCAGGTGTGTTTACCTCAGAGGGCTGCGCAGCGTGGTTCCTGGAGGGGGACGCTTGCATGTACTAAAAATAAATATAATAATAAAAAGCAATAATAGCAGGCGCCCTCGGTCGGAATACGTCACTGAGGATGGAACAGCTCGTCCCTCTGTGTCGCTGCCAGGTTTGTCCTGGGAGTGCAGTGATGTAAGGAGGAACAGATTTTTTTGCCATATGTTCACTTTATCTTTCCTGGCTCCATCTTCCTTGCTGTTTCATCTTTTTGCTTGTACCCCCACAAAGCCCAATAGCAACCCACCCCATCCCTCGCCTGCCCACCCCATCCTCAGACAGCTTGAGCCACACTGTGTTCTCACCTAGCGAGCCTTCTGGGTCCCCGGCATCCTGCCTCCGTGAAGCCGACCGCCGACCTTCTAGTGACCTCGCCGACACAGATGTCATAATGGAAGTGCAACCAGGAAGGAAACTGCTGGGAAGACGTCAAGGCCGCTCTTCAGATTCACGCAACTTCCGCACAGCTGCTAAGAAAAACAGCGCTGACCAACATTAGCAACCACAACCTGCAATGAAAAGCAAAATCACTGCTTTTTGTAACTCCATCCATCATTCATCACTGCTTCATCCTGGTCAAGACTGTGGCCTTCGGGTGTCCACCCAGCAATCACTGGGCTCTTGGCTATGAAGGGACACAGTTCATCGCAGACTGGGCACACGCAGTCACACTCTCAGGGCAATTTAAAGTGAACGATGGACCTAAAACACATGGCTTTGGACTGTGGGAGGAAACCAGAAAAGGTGTTTGATGGGGTGGATCCTGTCACACCAGGGCAGGTGGGCAGATTGACAGTCTGCACATTTGGGCTTCTGGGGGGTTTTGTAAAAAGAGCAGTGGCTCTGCAGATCAGCAAACAAAATCCTGCAGGCGAGAGAGGGAGGGAGCGATGGGGTCTCCTAACCCAACATTACCCACAATTCTCACTTCCCAATTGCACAGCAATTAGATCATCACTGAGCTCTGTTTCCTTCACAGTGGGATTAGGATGAGCAGATTCCTCTCCTTTGGTTTCTCCTTGCTGCCGATGTTGTCCTCTGCACCTTTCCACAAACAAACATGGATTATGTGGGAATGAAGGGGTGATGATGATGATGATGATGATGATGATTATTATTATTATTATTATAGTTAATGAATCGCTAAAACCCAGAACAGAACAGGTTCTCACACAACATTCGTCACAGACACTCTGGTGTGTTTAGGGATGCGGCTTCAGATCACCTGTGTAGGGAGACTGACAAGGCCAGGATTCATGGGTAACGGGCAGTTATCATAGAAAAATGAATACTACACTTCACCAGTAGACCACCACCATGTTGCAGTGCAGGATGATTGTGTGTTCTTGTGACCTCCACAGCTACTGAATGTTGTCTGGAGCCTGGAGTTCCTAGCAGGGCCTCCCTTGGTAAACAGATGAGAGGAGAGAGTCAAGATGGTCCACACTGACCCCCCTAAGCAGACTGAAAATACCAAAGGGTACCCTGCCCAGGTGAGGCTTATTGGGACCACCCCCTAGAGCAAGGCAGGATGAGGAGCTCAGCAGTCCAGGAGAGCCTTTAAGTAGGAGTCCATGTTGTGAAAATGCCCGTTGGGCATCCCATGAGGAGAAGACCCCAGGGCACACCCAGGACACGTTGGGGAGATTACATCTCAGCTGGCCTGGGAACACTTGGGAACCCCCAGGACAAGCTAGAGACCACCATGAGGATCAGGAGGGTCTGCACCCACCTTCTCAGTTACTCCCACCGTGACTCTCAGCAGGATCAGCAGACAGGGAAATTATTACAATATTAAAAGGTCATTTACTAAGGTCCATTTATAAATGTATAGAATGTGTAAAATATTTATTCCTATTTATGTACATTTCTCCTCCTACTCATGTGCATGCAAACAACTGTAGAGCTCAAAGTGGCAAAATTAATGGAAAAAATAATAGTAATGATAATTAGCATGCTTGAGAGTAAATGTTAGACTGCTGTCTTTTCTACATCTTTTCTACATCTGCTCTCATTTATGACTCACAGTTCCCATACAGACCGTGTGTAGTCTGTAAGCTCCTAGCAGCAAGGCGGATGGCCAAGTGGAGCTGTAAAATCACCTCCCCACCTGACAGAGGGTGCAGTGCCCTCCGCCTTCAGAGCCTGTCAATAAACAGGCCAGGCCTCAGTTTGGCTTGGGTTGGGGAAAAGGGGATGACCCGGTCTGTTAGAGTTAACGCAAGACCTACATTTACAGCTCATTACCCTGAAGAGTTCAGTTCAGAGAACAGCAGGACATGGGTTCATAGCCTACTGCTTCCAAGTGTCCTGTTCAGAGTACAGCAGGAGGTTTATTACCCAGCAATTAATGAGCAGCATACAGTCGAGAGTTTTTGTTTACTACAGTACAATTTGCAGTTTCTGTAGGTACACAGTCTTCTAGCTTTCTAGTAAACCTCAGCAGTTGGGGCACAGATCCATCAGCAGCTGCACTAAAATTTTACTGCAACTCGCTGACTGGAGCCAGGAGTCCGGCAGTCTGCAATTGCTCTGCCTGCCGAGAGGGGGCGACAACTCCGCACCACTCCAAGCTATCGCATCATGAAATTCATCCTCTAGAACACAAAAAAGTAAGAAGTAAAAAAAAAAAAACCTAAGGTCATATATATTTTAAGTGTGTTCTATATTTCTTTAGAGTGGGAACTACACACTGGCTGGATAATGGGTGGAAATTAATAATGCATGCACAGTGTAATGACTGTAGGATTAGGAGTCGAACCACCACTGAGGACAGAACTGCGCTGTTATCTGTAATATTAGAATGGACCGGTTCACGTTTCCACTGGTAATTGAGTCTATTCACACCAGATCAAAGGGTGGGGGGCACAGATGTTTTTTTTTCCCTTTCTTTTAGATAAAGTGTTATTTAGGGCTGATTCAGTTACTAAATTATACAGGAGGAGGTCTTTCAGCACTTGAGCTGTTGTGAAACGTGCTGTGGTGACCTTGTTTGGACAACAGGGGTCAAGGGTCACCCCCTGCGAGCAACACTGGGGCTTCCCATCCGAGAAGAGCGACAACACTTTCCTGAGAACGAAGCTAATGGGCAGGAAATCTATAGCCTTTATTTTATAAATATGGGGGGAAAATGCTTAAAACGGATCAGTGCTGCCGGCTCACTTAATCGGACCCCTAATGGTGGCTTGCAGCTTAAACACCCCCATTAGAGCACATATCCCCTTTACAGGGCACTTACAGCACAGCTCAGCACATCACAAGCTGCTTTGGAAGCCGTAACAAACATCAATAAACACTGATGCTCATCTATAGATCAAATTACACCAAAGAAGCTTGAAAAAATATATTTATAGATCCTGTAGCAGACAAGTGTTCATTCTCTGCACAAGACTTTCCTACCATATGCAGATATACTGTATTTAATAAATTATACATCATACATCTTTAAGCAACAACGAGGCTGTCCTAGTGGCCAGCAGGCGGTGTGGTGTTTAGAGCTGCACATCCCCTGGTTCCAAACCCCTCCTGCTGCAATGATAAAGGCACAGCAGGTACGCTGAATTTTTGCAGTAGAACTGCAAAATGGTATGAATGGGCAAATACAATGGTTACACTTAGAGCTTACAAGTCGAATTAGAGAAAGGTTCAACTAAAAGCAGTAACTGAGAAAATGCTATCTTTCTATATAGATATATACAAATGGTTATAAATCTGAACCAACTAAAGGCACCAGCTTAGTAATGGTTAATAAAAATGTGTTCGTTCAAAACAATGGAGGGAGAGGGAAGGAATGACTGTGCAGGAGGCAGCTTTGTGACTGGAGGAGAAGAAGCCAACTTGACACCTGAGTGCTGTGACCCTTGCATTTGATTGGCTGGCGCAGCCATTCGCCCGAATTTACATTTTGCTCGGCCTCAACACAACTGCGACTGGAAGTTCAAATTCAATTTGCAACCCCAAAGTCACTTTTACCACTCAGTGGCAGTGAGTGTAAGGGAGCCATACAGACGTAAGCTGTAAAAACTGTAAACGGTAAAGGTGAGCTGAATGAAGGTGGCCCCACACTACTGTTCCGTTTATATTCGTTTGGTTACATTTTTCTTGCAGCTTACAGCTAGACATGGAAATGCAGGTCATTTTAGCAGCACAACAGACTGAAGAAAATGCAGCTAAATAAACAGTTTGTATCTTCTATAATTTGCAGCAAAACAATACAAATTATTATGATTTTAACCTCCATGGAAATCCTTACGCAGAAATAAAGGACGGTGATGAACTGCAAGCCACTGACCACCAAGCAACCACCTGCAGGCTATTGAAAGCACATTCGCAAACGGGCAAAGTGGGAACGAGAGTCTGGCAGAAAACCCCACTCACGGTCCAGAAAGTGCTAGAATCTTCTTTTTCTCGCTTCATACATTTGACAGCACTTGGCCTACAAAGTGTCCCTCCTTCCATAGCAAGGGGGCACTCAGCTGATGACACTTGTTGTTGAGGAGGTCAGTGAGGTGAGCCTAGCATGACCTTGCAGTGGTTTAGACCTTGCGGGTCCTCAGAGCTGCGTGTCTATGGCAGATTTGCCCCCACCCCCCCCAGGCCACCTTCTGAGCAGTTAATCGGAAAGGACAACACATAAAAAGGCAAGACAAGGACGGTCACACTGGGCAGCATGTGGGTGACAGACAGCTCATCCTTGGGGCCCAAAGTGACTGACTGTCACTGGGAGGTGGAGACACAGTGCTGGACAAAAGAATGTGTTTATAGACGAGTAGAACTGAGCTCACTGGCTATGTGGCCCCTCATGGTCCATATGATGGCTCTGTGTGTGTGTGTGTGTGTGTGTGTGCATGTGTGGTGGCCCAGCTGGTTCCCCTACAAATGCACGCAATGCCTCCTATAATGTTACAAATAATCAACTGGCACATTTTTCATTTTTTACCTTCATTTTCTCCCCTTGCTTTTCTCTCACCGATTTGAGTCTGCTGGACTGAATGCTACCTTTCCTCAGGTGTCCAGCTAAGTTCTGCTTTGTCTGTAACCTCTATCTGCTCTCCTCGAAGGTCAGAGTTCAGTGACATGATGAAAAACACAGCACAGCAATAGCAGAGCAATTGGTCAATATTCGGCACAGTTTGTAGAAGCGACATGTTTTTAAGTTTTGTACTTGTAAATTTTTCATTTTGTAGTTTTTTTAACCCCTCTTTGGCTCATCCCTATTTGCTACCTTTATAGAACTGTAAAATGCTGCAAAAAACATATGTTATTAATCTTTTATTTGGTGTAATATGATGGCTAAAAGAATTTAAGATACCCCAGGACTCAGCCTGCTGAGCAGTGCTCCTCTATACAGACAAGAAGGAACCACAGAGGGGAGACAAGTGAGCGAACTGCCAGTAAAGCCCCGGGGTCACTCAGTTCATGTGAACAATCCAGAATGAATGACCTGTGGGAGCCGCTAGTCGCACAACAGAGGGACAGACAGCGGTCAGCACTGGGGGTGGGGCTTGTGGAAGAGCCATGCAGGTCCGGTGTTCATAGGTGACGTCGGAGTTTGCAAGGAGTTCCGAGCTGAAAGGCCATTTTGTCATCTGCTTCGCCACTGTAACCCGGGGGTAACCTCAAGGTGCATAAAGGCCCCAAACCAGCTCTGTGCCTGCAGTCCCGCTGGCATCAAAGTCTCTGTTCACAAAATCGGCGGAGCACTAAATCCTGCCAAAGATCTTGGGCTCGCACCGCATCTTTGTGAAAACAGGCATTTCTGCGACTGACAATGCAGTTTTTGGGGTCTATTAATTGCTAATATAGTTTACAGTTCTGTTGTGGAGTTTTATGTGCGCTCCATTGCCGTATGCTCTCCAAAATTCATCAATAACAGTTTTGAAGTCTTTTCTATAAGACATCTAGGAAATAATGACAGAAATGGAAGGAGATCTGAGTTGTAACAGATTAATTATAAGACACAGAAAATGTAGGTAAACGGCCTTAGAGAAAATCCTCCCGAGCGCAGGACAAAGCTGCAGATGAGTGCCGATGACAACAGGCCTTCAGTCTGTGTGGTGGGTGGGAGTAAATCAAGTTAAAAAGAATCACAAAACACACACAAGCACATTATAAATAGTATATTTTTGTACAAAATTGATACCAGCACTGATTTTACTGATTGAAGTCCTAGCACCAAACCGATGTCATATATATTTATATATTCTAACTTACAAACACTATAAAAAAAAATTAAAGTCAACCAATTTATATCACTTTGGATTGCATTCCTGTTAAGCACAAAACATTTGAGAAGAGTTCAGCATTACATAGCGGGTATATTTCCAGAAGAGGGATAAGACTGATTATCAACTTAAAAAGAAAGAAGAAAAACAAAAAAAAAACCACGGATGTTTTTTGATGTCACCATTTTTAAAGCATTTCCTTCAAGTGTTTTGCTTGGCTGTATATCGAAAAGACCTGGTTTAAACCCCTGGTACCACAGGAGAAGGTGCATTTCAACAGCACGGTAATGTCCACTAGATATGGCACCTTGTTCGTCTCCATCATACAATAATGGGATGTAATGTTTTATGTGAAATTTGACCTTTGAATTATAGATGAGCAATTCTAATTCATCAGGACGGTCTTAATACCTCCCTCCCACCTTCACAGGCACAAGATTTTGCTGAAATGCCCCCTCCAGACATAAAAGTCTGCAAAATCATATTGGAATAAATTTGATCAACAAAGAAAATTAAATCATACCATACCATGCAAATTATTGTAGCTGAATTTATTTGAAAACAACAATCTGTTTCTCACCTGTACTGCAACTCACTGGAACTGAATTTTACATTTCATTTTCCACTGAACATCACAAAATTACCCTTTTCATGTTTTTCTTTTCCGCAAATTTCTGTACAAGTAGTTGTGCTTTGATACCTTGTATTTTAAAGACATGTTAATACACGTAAATGAACAGGGACAAAAATGTCCAAAGTGTAAATGACACTGATTTTTTTTTCTTTCTTTTTTGTAACAAACACAACTACAGACAGACATGCACGCACGCACGCACACACACACACACACATACAAGTGCACTGGCTGAATACTCCAGTTCATTTAGCGTTGTCTCTAAGCAAACCAGTTTCAAAACCATCTCAATTTCAAAAGAAACAATTCCCAAAAACGCTTGCACCACGCAACAGTACCCTTATAAATGAGGAAACATAAGGTGCATCATTAGATTTCAGAAATATCTGCGTGTATTTAACAATATTTATACAAAAAAAAAAAAAAAAAAAAAAAAAAAAAAAAACAAAAAAGAGAATTCGGTGGACTTAGGAGTCCATGACTTTGAACCCTTTCCATCTTTCCATGTACACTTTTGTCTGTACGGCGCATTCCGATTCGTGGGGACGTATTGACAGCCGGAATGTTTCCCGCACTACTGAACAAATCAAGTACTTCAAGAGACATTATTCACAGAAGAGTCAAATACCTTTAATATTTAACCACTACTTCAATTAGTCTGGAAAGAAAGCAAAAAATGCACAAGTGCACATCGATCCACTTAATGCTCAACAGTTCTACCTTTTGTAAAAATGACAACCAGCAGTCAGCTTAGGCCAATGCAGCAAACAGGAGATAAGAGGTTACAAGCGTACTCAACAAGCTATAATATGCAGATGTAAATCCAACACGTAGGTGCAGATAGATACTGTATATGCATACATATGCTCGCGCCTGTGTGCGCATGTACATACACATATACTCTCAATATAGAAAGCAGTTTTACAGAATACATATTTCTTGTTCTAATGAGGCAATAGTAAAACCCATGCTCGACATATAAAAGGCATCCACAACATTAAGAAAAAAATGAACAATTTTATGAAACGTAGTACAATAAATAGAACTGCTGCTGTACACAAAAAGCAATTTAATTTCACTCATATAAAAATATGTTTTAGTGCAACCTTACATATATTGATACTTCACATCATTCAGACTCAAGTGTCCAAAAAAGAGGGGAATTACATTTATTACAAAGCAGATACACAAATGTGATATATTTACATGTCTTCCTGCTTAATATGCTTATAAGAATATAAGCAAAAAGTAAAGAAAAGGCACACACATCTGTACATTTAAAAGTACCAGACTGGACTTGAAGTCCATAAACAATTTTGGTCAGGCTCATGTATAAGTTAGCATTATGTATGTACACGTGTGTGTATGTGAATGAATATATATATATATATATATATATATATATATATATATATATATATTTTACTTATATATGTATATACATACACACACTGACACTTTAAATAAGAAAACTGTTAAAATAGCAAACCAAGATATAAAAGGCATGCTATATATTCTTAAACTACAGAATATTTAATTAATTTGCTTGTTTTAAAGACCGCATGAGTGTATGCAAGTGCATGTCTGGGTTTATTCTTTTGCATCTGCACTTCACCAGTTCTCCACTTGCCCTTGTTCACCTGTTATCCATGGCATCATCGGGCAAATCTTTGCCCCACTTTGCGCTGGCTGGTGGCTCCCCCTGGACCTGCAGGGCCACTTGTCTTTCTTTGGCACTTTCACTGTACGGGGCAGATTGCCCCATTGTCACTGTGCCCTTTGACCCGGTGGCATCCTCCTGCTCAGCGATGGAGTCTGAGGGTCCGGCCAAAGCCCCGACCAGCGGCAGCCTGACCTCGGAGCCACCGGTGTGTTGAATGGTAACCTGCGCCCTCTCCTGGTGACTCGAATGGGGATGCGAAAGGGGACCTGCAGACTTGGAAGAGCCCTCAGCAGGTTCCTCGGAAGCAATGCAGAGGGAGGCGATGGCATTGGTGCAAGTCTGTATGCTCTCTTCCTGCTTGCCATCCATGTCCGCAACGTCTCTGCCGTCCTGCGGCATCTGCGCTAGCGGCCGAGCTGGGTCCTCTGCCATCTTGCTGCTGGCCTCTGGGAGGAGATGCAGAGACACCTCGCCGCTGCCGGACTCCTCCGATGTGCTCTTCTGCAGGGGCAGCCGCCCAACATGCACCAGGCCTGTCACTGACGCCGGCACCGAGTGTACCATTTGGATCCCGCCAATGGGGATCATGGGAAACAGCGTCCGTACCTGCTGCTGCGAGTGCAGGGGGAGGTGGCTGAAGAGTCCTTGGGGAACACTGGGAGCCTCCTGACCTCCATGGGCCTCCCCGTGGAAATGTGAGGATGAGTGTTTCTTGTGACTCTGAAACCAGCAAGCCGACAGCATTAGACCCAACCCCGATGCATGCTAGGAGCGAACTCAGAAAAAACAGCATAACAGATCAAATGGGATTTTTTTAATATGAATTCCACTACAACTTTCCACAGACTACAGATGCTAAGTGTTTGTGCATCACCTCTGCCTCCATACAACAGTTTTACTTTAAAATAATTCAGCAGGGTTGCATGGAAATATGTTGAGTTCAGCTGCTGAAATAAGTCCTGTTTTCATTAAACTGGTCCTTGAGAAGCTGGTTTTAACAAGACTCTTAAGAACAAAAAAGGCCTTATTAAAGGCTGCATTTTGAGCCAAACCTACATTATGGGCATTGTTCCCTTATCTTCATATCCTCTCGTTCCAGGGATGGTGGCCAGATGAAGTTAAAACGTTTAATATCCCCTTCTAGAATCGTATATGAATGCAGCTTTTTCCTCTACATTCCCAGTGGCTTTCTAATTAGTCAAAATATAAATAGCAATGTGCCTTTCAGCAGTATTAGCTGCTGAAAATGGGTTTTGCTTCAGAAATGTACAGCGCGTGTGCATTAGGTTTTTGCACGCCGACACTTGGGTTTACAAGCAGCCTGGTTTGCACACTGCGCAGGGTCTCCCCTCCTCAATTTTTAAAACATTCTGCTTATTTATGAGACTCAGCAGAACCCAAGGCAGCCTCAAAGGAGGAAGGCTTCACACACCTTGCAACTCACCATGTCCATGCTTGAGTGTCCTCTGTTCTTCTGTCCCAGCGGAACCATTTCCAACTGCAAGTACTGTCCCAGGGCCCAAGGGGCACTGTGGTGATGCAGACCTCTGCGTGGAGATACAGGTCTGATCAAGCCCCGGTGCCGACTTCTTGGCGACAGCTCACGTCTGCCGGAGACATCTTTCCCGGGAGACACCGGCCTCCCCAGAGAGACAGGAGAGAAGTGGCCCCTGGGCGACAGGTCTCGACGAGGGGAGACGTGCCTAAGGGGGGAGGCTTCACGTCGTGGGGACAAGCGGCCTCGTGGAGACAGGTCCCTACGGGGGGACAAGTACCGCCGGGATGTCGGCGAGGTTTCCCTGAGAGGGGAGGAGTCACAGCCTGGGGAAGACAGCCGTGTTGGGGACAAGTCGAGGGATGAGGAGCTGTGTTCCGGTGATAGGCCCAGGTCCTCATCCATGGAGCTAGGCACATCCAGCCGGCTTTTGTTGTCCTCACCCAGTGCCCCTTGGAGCAGCTTCTGGTATTGCACCATCTGGGCCTCTCCAACCCGCTCACCAGGCCCCATCAGCGGAGTGATCTGAATGCTAGGCAGGCTGGCAAGGTAGCTGAAGAGGGCTGGCTTGGAGGATGGGCCCAGGAAGTCAGGAGAGGATGAGGAGGCAGCGACGGCTGTGATGGACAGCGAGGGGACCCCGTAGGGCTGTGGGCTCGTGCTACGGGAGCGGGTTTTTGGCGTGGAGTCTCCCTCACATTCATCATCCTCCTCGTCGTCCTCATCAATTTCGTCACCCTCATCCTCTGCCCCCTCCGAGTCATCTGCGTCCGAGAACTGGTGTTCTGCCATCAGGCCAGGAAGGCCAGCCTTTCTGGAGTCCCTGTGGCTTTCGTCCAGGTTTTCTGAAAGGAAGTCGGAAGACAGAAGGTCGTGAAACAAAAGGCTGAGTATTTCTAAAAAATGCACTTTTAAATATGACATTTTGCAGCCTGTCAAAGAAGCGAGATTTGGTTCAGTCTTCGCGGGGATGAAAGGCACTAAACAGTCCTCCTTGTATTCACTTTTTTACAACTGTTTTATTATGGAATTTCCTTTAACCAGACTGAAACAGGCCATGGATTCTGTCTATCTCCTTGTGGACATAACTTTTGGAAAACTGAAATGGAAAAATCTGTCATTGATTTGGTTGTGTTTTTGTAAACACCCCTACAATGCTGTATTGTACAAACGGTGACTGAAAATAACAGGGCGCAGCAAGCTGGCCAGGAAGGGCGCTTCTCCAAAGCAGGTGGCCTGTGCACCAAACCAACCTGCTTCCTCGGTCTCTGCCTCATCCACAGAAGTCACAGACACTCCAAGCTCCAGGCACTTCTTCATGTGGGCCTTTGACTTCATGTGTTTTGTCAGGTTTCCTGGAAAACAAAGTCAGAACGGATCACGAGGCTGTTGAGCGTAAAAGGCAGCAAATAATACAACTTCTTATTTCCATTATTTTTAACCTTGAAAAACTTAGCTGTTCAGCAGTCTCAGTGAATTTCCTCGACATTCTGGTTCAGCGTGACGGACCTTTTTACAATAATTAACCTTTATTAACCTTTTTGTTCCCCCAATTACATGAAAACATTGTATTTTGCATTGATGTTTTGACCCATTGCTGCATTCCTTTTTAAAAGCACAACTATTGGATTTAATTAAAGGAAAAGTGAAAATGTACTTTTCTGCTGAGGGAATTCTAGACAACGAACCTTTAGTCTTAAAGGCAAAATTGCAGAACTTGCACACATAGGGCCGGACATCGGTGTGAGTGCGGATGTGCTTCTTCAACATGCTCGGCTTCTTGCAGCGGATGCCACACTCCTCGCAGATGTACTTCCCACGGCCCCGGCCTCGCACATAAACGTAGTCCTCATTGGATTTGTATCTGGCCACAAAACAAACCCCCACCTCATTAAATCTGGAAACATGAACTGCGTTCCGGTAAGCGTGCAGGCATAAGCTTTTTACGACCCCCCAAACAAAAAAAAAATAAATAACATTTTTAAAAAATCATTCTCCTGCCAAACAGAACACCCCATTGGGGCAAAAAACTGTTACAGCCATTTTCATTTATGGTTTTATTTATTTACTTTCCAATGTACACAGTGCCACCCATTATAAGATAATAATTGTTTCAGAAAGATTACTTTTTGGAAGCATAAAAGCACATATTTTTACAGCAGATTAGATCAGTTTTTTAGTAGGAAAACAGTTAATCAGATATTAACATGAGTCCTCCTCTCAAATCTGTTGTGGAAAGACAAGGATTATTCAGGCAGGACTGTCTGTGTCAAATCCCTCAGCAAGTTACATAATCGAATGATGCTCTGTCCCTGCCATGGATCAGATTCCATAACACCGTCTCCAGCACTCACAAGACAAATGTCAAGTGAAAATATCGTGCAGAATTGCATTAGTTGTTAAATGTGGGAAAGAAAAGCGTTTGCTAAGCTGAATAAATGAATTACGTCGCCATCGCATTCATGCCAACAGTTAACTCGTTTCAGTTGAATTTTCACGTACCCTCCTTCAAAGATCTTTATGCGGGTTGGCTCAGCCTGCTTCGAGGATGCATCCTTCTCTCCATCCTCCTTCCCTTTGTCCCGGGAAACAACCCCCTTCATCTTCTTTTCAACCTTGCTCATGTCCAGTTGCATGAGTTCTGGTTTGACCTGAAACAATTGCACATGAAATAAAATCCCAGTCAACTCCAACGCTCAGGTCAGCACACAAATGCAAGTACAAAAAGCACACAATTCTGAAATGATATAGAAATAAGAGAAGGAGAGTAGGTCCAAAAATTTCGTTCTGCAACTTTTGGAGCTGGCCAGTTTATTTCAGATGTTTTCTGAAACAAACCGCTGTTCTTAGATTAATAGAAAAAACAATACTAGAGGGAAATGCAATGCATTCTGGTCATAACTAATTAATGGGGGGGGGGGGTGCCGAATAACCCACGAAATAGCGTATCAACCAGTCTATTATTGCACCTCTGTTTTAAATGCACTGATTTTCGATACCAATATGTGAACCACAGAACAGAATTAAATTGACATTCATTAAATTGGGTTCCTTTAAATTGAGGATTTACTCGACTTAAGATGTGTATTTTTAATAGCAATGCATTATTTTCAATGATTTTTTTAAAAATAAAATAACACTTTGGAAAGTCTTCATACTGAAGTTACAACGTTCTAACGTACAGGACTACAAAGTCAACCACAAAAATCTTTTTCATTACCTGGTCAAATTTTTGCTTCCAAGACAGTGAAGACACAAGCTTGCCTGCCCCGGGTCGGTACATAGCAGCTGTTGTGTAGGTCTCTGTGTTCGTTCTCTGCTTTGAGCGAAGAAGTGCCAGGGTTGTCTTGGTATTCAGGCTTGGTGGGTTGGGGTTATAAGAGCTAATGCACCAGGAGGCATAGACAGAGGTCAGAGGTGTCATCTGTGCAAAGTTTGGCTTGGTGTAGTTCAGAAAGCACCAGCTGACACTGGTTGTCGTACGGAGGCTTGGAAACTGAAAGAACTGCTGAACATCAGCCAGATCCGTAAGTAGGAGAGTGCTACCAGCCACACTCCCTGCATGGTTGGCTGCCAGCTGGACCAACATGTTGACTGGCATCTTGCTTCCTTGCTTGGTCTCATCTTGGGTGTCACTAGAAGAGATCATAGACTGTGGACTTGAGCTGGCTTCCTGGGTTGACTCATCAACATCCAGGTCCTCTGGGGACTTCCTACCATCTGGAGTCTCCATCACTATCTGGAGAGGTGGAGTGAAGCTTTCTGCAGGTGGGATCTCAGGTAAGTAAGGTGCAGAGTTTCGCAAAGGTGCTTTAGAAGTCGGGAAGTCTAATGGTGGCGACACCATTCCCTCTTGGTAGTCAACCGAGCCATTATTCTTCGAGAGGTCTGACTTTGGCGATGCGTCACTGTCGTTTGAAATGTTTGAATTGCTCAGTTCAACAGCACTAAGCTCCTTTACAATCTGACCATACATGGTCTCCTCCTTGACCCGTTTCTGCTGCTTGGTCTCAATGAAGAGTTCGAGACTGCTCGCTGGTGACAACATGCGCTTACTTCCCCCAATATTTGAGGAAGCATCTGTAGTTGAGATGGTTCCAGAGGTCAAAGATAAAGGAATCCCTGTGTTTAGCTTCCCTG
This sequence comes from Heterotis niloticus, assembly GCA_018136845.1. NCBI lineage: Eukaryota > Metazoa > Chordata > Actinopteri > Osteoglossiformes > Osteoglossidae > Heterotis > Heterotis niloticus. The sequence goes on from CM030895.1 coordinate 16,884,740, forward strand.
GCAGGGGTTCTGGGACTTTCCAAAGTGGATAACGTAGAAGTCCTCCTGGATGACTGAGTAAATGAGATAAATTGAGGCCACCTCCTTGCTTGGAACCAGTTACTGTGAGTGAGGTTTGAGAAGTGTTGTCTGTGCATATGATCCTCGGGGAGCTTGTACTCTGGCTATGTGTAGCCATAATCTGTGAAACGCTTGTGTACATAACACTACCATAAGATGGCACATGAGTCTGGATTCTAACTGGAACTACCATACCAGGAAGAGATGGCTGCAGTCCAGCAGACTGAGTGGCAAAGATTGGCTGGACTTGCTGCAAAAGCACTGTAGTTGTGGAGAAAGCTTTTGTGGAAAGATGGTGTGGTTCAGTTCTAAGAGGATACTGATAACTGTGGCTACTCGCACCATCGTCTTTTGTGTCACCCTGCTCCTGAATGAACTGCAACTGATGTGACTTTTGGTGAGCCGACTGCAGGTTGGGCTGCCTGATATGCATTTTCTGGAGCTGCTGTCCATGTAAATTAAGGTGCTCTTTGTGCTCTTTTGATGACTCAGGATTCCAGTACACTTCTGGCTGAAATGACAGGTAGGGAGTCTGTGCTGAGTTACTGTGAAGTGATGGATACAGCAAAACGTCATGGCTCAGGGGTTCCTGTATGGGATGTTCACTTTCCGAGGGTGGTTTGCCTGGCAGATGAGATGATTTCTGGCTGTGCAAATAACTTTCTTGCTGGGCATCCTCACTGATGCTCTGCTGCAGTGGACTATGATGTGAACCCAACACTGCTGGAATCCCTCTCCTGGGGCGTACAGCCTCACTAGCTATAGGAGGTTGTGTGCCATGCCACCCAGAGAGATGGGGGCCACCTTGGACACTCTCCTGCTCGTGTTTGACATTCATCTCAAGGCCTTGCTCTTGTATGACCGTTTCAGGATAGACACTCAGGGATGCCTGCCGCACCAGGTACCCCCGTTTCCGCTCCTTCATGACGGAAGCACTGGTGTAGACTTCTCCTTGTCTGGATGAGGACGAAAGGCTGCCGTAGTCGAACGACTTGCTACGGATCTCAGGGATCTCTGTTGGCAAGGCACATGGTGCCTGTTCTGAGGAAGAGCGTCGCATCTCCCTCTGCTGGTGATGGCTTGGGATAGAGAGAGAATGTCCACTGCCTGGCACGGTTAAGAACTCTGACTGCTTGCCAAAGTCATCCTGTTTAGTTGGGGAGACTGACTTAATGCTTTCCTCTCTATCGAACGACATTGAGAAGCTCGAGCTGTGCGACAGATTACTCTCTTGGCTGGGGCTCCTGGAGAGGCTAGTGCAAGTCGATTCAAAGCTGGATTCTCCAGAGGAGTGCTCCAATTCAGTCAGACGTAGGCGTTTCTTCTTAGGAGGCAGCTTCTCTGCGGGAAGCTGAGACAGGGTTTCACTCCTTTGCGGCCACTGGAACTCTTCCACATGCTTTTCTGGTTCCTTAACTGGTACCTCTGGTTCTTTTTCTGATTTATCTGGCTCCTCTGTCACTCTGATTTCAGGCACTTGGATGTTGGGTTGACGTACCAGTTTGTGGGTCATGTGGTACTGCTGGCTGGGCAGCGCAGCCACCAGTTCGCTGTCACTCAGTTGCTGCTCCATGCTTTCAGATCTTAGGACAGAATCGGGACTTCGCATGTCTTCTATATTTTCAGAATCCGACTGCTCTGAACACTGGCCACCAGGTTTTTCCTGTTGATAAGAAGAATGGTCAATTGACTCAGATTTTTCGAAAGAACTGGGCCTACTTAAAGAATTTGTGTGCTGGATGACAGAGATCACATTGCCCCCAGCCTTTCGCTCCATGTCTGGTACAAGCACTATGTCTTCTGAAGACATGCTAGCAGCAGTGTCAAAACTGTCTGATTGGCTGTGCACACTGTACATAGTTCCTTTCCCTGTTGGGATAGCCCTTGAGGTCTCCTGATTGGCTTGTTTTGAGTCATAGTCCGAAGGTGATGAAAGCATCTCGACCGAGCCACTGTGGTCAAAGCCGTACTGACTAGGACAGTCCTCTTCTTCCCCAACACTCTTTTCTTTTCTGCGCTTCCTTGTAAGAGGCTCTGGCATTCCCACTTTACTATTATATGATCCGTAAGTTGCACGCATGTCAAGACCCGAGTGTTCTAATCCTGAACCTTTTGACTCTGACATGAAATGTCCACGCTCTGGAGGTTTTATCACCCCGGAAAGTGCATTTTTGGAAACGTTTCCGTAACTGTCAGATTCTGCATGTCCTTCATGTGCAGAATGTTCAAAAGCAGCTTGCCTTGTCAGCCTTTTGAAGCCTGTCGAACCTGGGAAGAAAACGTCATCTGGGGTCATCATTTCATCAAAGGAGTGGCTTACTCGAAGAGCTTGAGGGACATTGAGGTTTGATGGGGATGACGTTGGCATTGAGTTGCTCCTTATGAGTGGTCCTGAATCGGTAGGAGCTTCCAGAAGACCCGTGCTACTTGTGGTGTATTGTTTAGGATCACAGCCCGTTACCATCTGCGGGGCTTCACCCCTGAAAAACATGTCAGGATTTAGCTTCATAGGGTTTTCATCCTTTGAGAAGAGATGGCCAATGTGACCCTCGGAAATTTTGCCCATGCCTAATTCGAGCATGCCACCAGATTTATTATTTAAGTCAACCATATTACAGTCTTGGCCAGTAACAGTTGTCATCCCTACAGATACAGCCTGGCGGGGTCTGGGATTCGGCCTGTAGTACCAAGTCCTCCCAAACATAATTTCTTCGTAGGATTTCACACTGGTGTTGGGTGGGCTGATCTGCTGCTCAGCGCTCTCGGAGCGAGAGAAGTATCCCGAATCTGTGCTGCCTTTGCTATGTGGACTTAGGAGGTTAAGGGATGGCTCGGAATCCTGACCCTTCTTCTCAGTAAGTCTCAGGACAAGCTTCTGTTTGTTAGTGTGAGACTCGTCAATCCTGCTTCCACCCTGAGCACCAATGGAAGATGCCTCAATATCTGTGAAATGAGGGCACTCCATAGCTGTAGACGGGATGCCCGGTTTTGGAACAATCAGGATAGGCACTTTCATTGAGGCAACACTTAGTTCTTCAGCTGAATCTGCATAGGCAGGTTCGCCTCCCTTCTCCATTGTGCTTTTGTCAGATTCAAATGATATCTGGGGGACGGGGCTGTTTTTCTCCATGTACACCGAGCCTTCAGTGCCCTCCTCATCCGTGTCTGTGCTCTGCTCGCCATCCGAGTGCACCTCTGCCTCTCCTACTGAGGACACCTGATCCAAGTCCGTGCGTGTAGCCACCAGCTCTGAAAATGGCAACAAGCCTGCTTTGATGGCATGGGCATGAGATTTTCTGTGTTTGTACAGGTTGCTTTTGGTTTTAAAGGAAAACCCACATGGGACACATGGATAGGGCCGTTCCCCAGTGTGTGACCGAATGTGCTTCTTCAGCACGCTAGGTTTAGCGCAGGCCCGTCCACAGTAGTGACAAATGTATTTCCCAGGCTTCTTGGGCTTCTGTTCTTTTTTGTGCGCCTCCTCTGGCGGCTCAATACCCGACTGGGAATACTGGCTAAAGGAAGAGGGTAAACTGGGAGACTTTCTACGTGGAAATACCGCACCATGGCCACGGGAGTGAGCAGGGAAAAGGTCATCTGAGGCAATGGATGGCAAATGGCTGGTGAAGGGCCAGGCATGAGCCTCTAGGCCAGGCTGTGGCTTTACCCCTGGTAGGAACCGGTCCTGGATGGACTGCTGTGGAAAAGATTGTGGCAGCTGATAGTTATAAGTGCTAGGGAAGAGTGGCGGGTATGGACTGTCCTGTGATGACTGGTTGCTTGTTGAAGACAGGTGGTTCCCAGAGCCATACTTTTGTGCCGGGCCTGCTATGCCGCCACCGCTGGTGTCTCCTCCACCCTGTGGGCCTTCGCGTTGCAAGTGTCTCCTCACATCCGGGTCAGCAAAAGTGCTTCTTTTCGTGCCAGCCGTGGGATCGGAGACCCACTTCCTTTGTAGTAGATTCTTCTCTCGCGGCACTTTAGCGCCCTTTTGACCAGCAGCAGATTCCAGCGGCTCCATATTTGCTATTTATACTGTATTTGAGTAAAATATGGCAAGATTGTGTTAAAATATTGTACACATGTCAATTATTTTCCCCACTAATGTGGTCCTTAAACTCCACTTCATTCCTTCCAAATTCTCCTCAGTTAAATTTGCTTTATGATGATGACGACTCTTCAGTTCTCTGAAAGAAAAAATTACTTTTATTGGTTTGCGTTGTAAAAATGTGCACATATCAGCAGTGAAGGAAATACTAAGTAAAGATCAGCAAGAAGAACTGAATAATTGCTGGCTTACAATGCGGTTTTGAAATGACTCACTTCATTTCTTAAAAAAAAAAAAAAATATATATATATATATATATATATATATAGGCAAAAAAACACTTACAAATGTATAATCTGAAAGGTGCTCACCTGTTTGCCTATTTTTCACTGGCCACCTTTGCCTTTACATTACCTGGAAGGAAACGTAAAATAAATATTTATTTTCAGCATCACCTCTATATTGTCACATTAAATTCCCACATAGTAGAAGGTGGAAGAGATATTCTGATTTGCCTTCATGAAACAAAATTTGGTTTAAGCAAACACATTTCTCAGTTTTCCTCAGTGCACAGCATCTCCGTGTGGCGCTACCAAATGCCGCCATGAGTCATCATTAACCACCGTTCCCACACAGTTCCTCAAAAGACATAAAAGATATAAAAATAGCTCATGAAGTGCAAGTGACGCAAGATGCCTTATGTACGTGGGTGACATGAGACTCCAAAGGCCACGCTGTGGAGGGGTCACTGCCATTTTCCCTTCTGCAAGTTTATCGTTTTATATAGTTTACCTCCACACTCATGCCAACAGAAACATTCTTTACGCATCAAAGCACGTCCTGAAGGCATCTATGTGCGACGAGAAAGTCTAATGAAAAATGTTTTCCAGCATTGCATAATCCATACCATGCTGAGCCATATTGTCTGCGAATCACTTTGGTAGCGAAGCAAAGGCATTACACGAGGTAGAATCCTCACAGCTAATGTGAGCCCTAAAATAGCTCCAAAGAAAAAGGTATTTATAGCACCTGAAACACAAACTTTGGGTGCTGCCTTATGGTAATCAGTTGTTTGCTTTCTACTGCAACAGCAGCAGCAATGGGCCATGGCAGGACACAAAAAACAGCATCACCGAGAGACAGGGACCACTTTCCCAGTCTACTGCCACTGTAGAGTTCCTGTAAGCAGTTACATAGATCAAATATTAACTTTGTCTGGTGAAAGAGAATTCACAATGAGCCGTCCATACGGAGGAAAGTCCTAAAATGGGCCAAAACAATAAAATGGTGTCACAGCGCTGACACAGAGAAATAAAACTAATACATGCCTTTACAAGCGCAATATTAAACAGACCGACATCCCCATTTCCTTTGAATGGAACATTTTAACAAATTCAAACCCTCCTGCGTTATGATTATAATATCATCGGGAGCGATAAATTAATCTGGAAACTCGGTTTTACTGTAAGACAACAGTAACCCCAGTCACGTGTAATCTGATGCTTTTCATTCCAAATACAACGCCCTTAAATCAAGATGCCTGGCCAAAAAGCTTCCATGAAGGCTGCTCAACTGCGGTTATCGGCTAAATACGGCCCCTTGGTGGTTAAGCCTTCTGGAGGCTGCAGGGGAACATAAACTATAACCCCTTTATCAATATGTCCATGAAGAGACTTTTCCAAAGCAGGGAAAGTGAAGATTATCCTTGTTGCATTGCTGCTCAGCAAACAATATTTGCTTAAGGGTACAACAGCAAGGGCTTCTGGGGACTTGAGAAGGCAGCACCTGACTGGCGGGGTCAATGCCTTAACCACTTTGCCATTTAGAAATAAACACAGTGCACAAGACCATGCGGCACAGCTTGTTTTCAATCAACTGGCTTCCTTCCTTTGTACAAGAACACAGGAACAGAGCACTTGTGCAGCATCATCTGTAAGAGCCGGCTGCAGAAAAGAAAAAAGCAGCCACATGAGGTCGACGCACAGATAAAAGACTAATGAATTCAATTTTCAGGCCCACCGAAAGGGAGAATGAAGTGTGAGTGAGCACAACTGCCCAAACAAAAGGCTTCCTCTGCGATTCACGCACGCCCACCCCCCACCTCCCCACCGCCCGCTCTTGGCCAAGGACTTGAGGAGGCCCACCTACATCCCATTCTGTGCTAAACAGTGTCCAGATGGCTTTGCAGTGAAAACCACCTCTACTAGATTGTGGGTTTGCAGCTTTTAATGTCCAACTGGGATGGATGTAGTCTAGACATGAGTATTGTTAGGATCAAAGGTACAAACACTAGCGTTTTCAATTCATCGAAAAACGGTGACCGAAATGTACCACAGCCCTTTCTTTCAACGTGTGGCCTTCGTAGACCTCGGTCTGTGGTGAGGTGCCTTGCTTGCCTTCTCCTGCCTGCAGGTGGTCACTTTGAAGAAGCCCCTGTCTCCAGCAAAGGATATCTGGAAGGCAGTCTGAATGGCTCCAAGTTACACGGAGACAAGTATTTTTTACATTTTCGCTCTTGTGTTCAAACTTGTAAACATAACGCATCTGTTCCAACCGAGGGATCAAACCTAAAACCCCAACAACCACAGGCTGAAGAACCTAGCAGGAAGCGGTAAAGGAACCAATCAAAGTCGTGCCTTTGCTGCAAGATGTGATGTCACACAAGCAGCAGATTCGCAGACTTAATGAGCTCGAGAAGAACGGATTCTTCTCATAATTAACCTGTCTAAGTAAACCCATCCATATTCCCCTTTGTTCTGAGCTGCTCAGACAGTTGGATCCTCTCTTTTTAACACAAGACTTTCAGTATCTAACAATGTTCATATTTCCATAGAGTGTCTGTATTCTGTATAAATCTGTGACACCCTAAAACGGCTTAATCAGTATCTTCAAAAACATTAAGCCTCAGTAAAGACAAGCTTGAACCATCAAAAAGCAAAATTCATAAATTATCATACAGCAGAGTTGCTGCAGAGTTGGCCAGAGTATATATGAAATAATACATGAAATGACAGATTAAATATAACAGTTTTCCTCTTATTTTTCTTAGTAAATCTCACCATTCACCCTGTATGTGAATAGAAAGCGGTGGGGTGGGGAGGAAGCAGGAGGAAACATTCTCATTTATGAAGTCACCAAGCTTAGGGATGGATTGAAAAAAAGCCATTAATGAAGTTCTGTCCAGAAGGCCTCTGGCGAGTGTTGCGTAAGGTGTGTCTTTCATCTGAAAAGGAAAAGTGAGGGAAGAGAACGGAATCAATTATGTGAAGCGGTTATTTATATCGGTGGAGCGGTGCTGAAAATACCGCAAGACACCCTTCTGACACCCAGCACGAGTCATGATCGGGGAGCAGAGGAGCGTAGGCAGCGCGTGGCGAAGTGTGGAAGAACATTAATCCGACAGGGAGAAGAAGGACATCCTATAGGATTCACAGGAACATTGATCCTGATGACTCACACAGGTTGCGTAAGGTGTCAAAAAAAGCCAATGAATATTCAGTCACAAAAAGGGGTTGCTCTGCCCATTGGATGTGTGGAACTTGCGCGCGCGTGAAAACACACACACACACACACACACACACACACACACACACACACACACAGACGCGCTCTTTTGCACAACATGCGGTTCCCCTTGAGAGGTGATTGCCGTGGGGGTCTTTAAGCAAGGCTCCCGCCCGCCCACCGTACCTCCTCCCCAACCTGGTCCCTCTTTGCAGAATGAGGACGTGGGAAGCTCTTAGCCACGGGCCACAGTCAGCCCCCCACCCCCCTGCTGACGCACAACGCCATTGTCGTGGGGAGGGAGCGAATCTCGCAAGGTCCTTACTGAAAATAAAAACACATTCTCTCCCCTAATTCTGGGATTAGGCACTTCACATTTCTGCAGTCACAGGGGATTAGCAGTCGTCATTATTTGTTTGTGAATAGATGGTGTGTGTGCGCTACAGCCATCCTAAAAGGATTTAAGCTTCCCATAATGCTAAACCGCACATAGCTGTAACTTGTTTTACAGCAAGAAGAGGAACGGCAGCTCCGTAGCCCACAGGCACAGCCTCACACTGCACCCAAAACGCTCTATGCTCAGGTGCGCCTTGCACTTCCGAGTCCCACTGCACCTTGGTGAAGGTGTAGCTGCATGTACCGGTGTTCATTTCCTCGCCTTCGCTGGCACGGCTCCTTTCGGGGGGCTTCTTCAATAATTTACACGACTGCTAATTATTTCCATTCAGTAATTACACAGTTGGTGGCAACACGGGCAAGCGCTGAACAGACTGGCGCTGCAGTCCATAAAAACCCAAACTTCTGGGTACACACGCGCGCACACATACCGCATGCGCACGCACACACACGCGCACACACGCACACACGCGCGCACACACGCACGCACACACACGCGCACACACACACACACACACACACACACTTCTTTACTTCTCCTCCATGAGGTGTTTGAAATGACCTGCATATGGACCCTCTGGGAACGCAGTACTTCGTAACCGGCATGGCAAAATAAACACGTCCTGCAGACTACAATGCTGGGTCTTTCTGCCAGCTACTTAGTGCCGAATTAAAAGAACTGTTAGCTGCAGACTTCCAACCCGATCTGCTGTAGGTCCTTGTTACCGTTCCAGCTTATTAGGGACGGAGAGCAACCTTTTACAACCGTGGCCCAGTGTATCGACTGGCAAGGATCGGACATAAAACTGAGCCTGAAAATAGACAGCGTTTGTACCCCACAAAGCGCTGTGTGTTTTAACAGCCGCTGGCACAGTGGTGCCTGTTCACCTGAATTCAGGGGAAAATATGATCACATTTGTGAGGCATTTGAAATAAAACAGCTTCTGAAGAAAATGCTGTTGCAAGAGTTTAAAACAGGCCTAATTCACCAGTTTAATGAAGTAACATTAATTCTCTTATTACCTGTGGTTATGTAAAACAATCTGTTGCAAAATTACAAAGTATTCATCCATTTTAAACATGAAAATTTTGTTTAAGCTTTTTAATATATAGCTCTATGTGGCAATAACCTAAAACTGAAGAACCTGGCCGGATCCTCACACCATCGCACAAACTTGGGTTTTTGTGCCACCTTCAGAGTCCTCGAGTCTACGCTGGGACCATTCAGCAAGACCCTCCATTTGCTCAAACAAATGGAACGAAAAAGAGATTACTGCAAATTCTCATAACAGCTGTCCTCAGCTGAAACACCTGTCCACCCTTCCCAAGCACCGGGTGCTCACCTGCAGCTTATTCTCAGCATTCCTTCATTGTGTATTTTGCTCATGTGGCAATTTGCCGAACTGGTTTAAGCCTCGGAAAGCATGTTTTATGCAGGAATCACCTAGGGTGTTTGAATGATAGCCTCCAGAAGAAAGTGGGCGAGTGGTTATTTGCTAACTGAAAGGAAAAATAAACTCAACGAATATATGAGCATTGCTACCTTGCTGTTATGACACCAACATCCAGCTGTCCGTAAGTCTGCTTCCTATAGACAGCAAGGTAGAATACAGTCTCTTGTTGGATTTCACTTCCAAATGCAAAGCTGAGTGAATGCCATCTGGTCGGAAAAAAATCTGAATTTTTATCTATTGGTAAAAAAAAAAAAAAACTAGGAGCAATAATGAATCGTAATGCTCTTACAGCATCTGCTTTCAGTTTTGGTAATAATATTCATTTAAACGTAATCATAGCTCGGCTTATGATCATAGTTCTTCATCTATGCCATGATAGACTACAGAAAATCATCTCTGGCGAAATGACCGATCAGTTAGTGCTCCACCTGAGGTGCACCTATCCAGGCCTTAGCAGCCCTCGACAGGCAGGTCACACACTACTCTCAGCCACACACAGGGCTGGAGCTCAGCCTTCATGGTGTATCCAGTGGAGAGGCCTGGTGGCCAGGTGAGCAAAGTTGAACCAGCTCTGCATAAGCACACCAGTACACATGTGGACTTGTGTACCTGATGGGAATAGCAGCAGTCTTGCCAAACAGCCTTGTTGATGAAAAGAAAACTTTAGTCCAATATTCTGAATGAGTATGAAAGTAACTGAAATAATAGTGAGTATTCTGCATGGTGTGGGAGTGTGTGAGGGTGTGCGTGCTATTGCTGGAAAAAGAAACCAAGAGCAGGACGCACCCATTCCACTGCCATCTTCAGACACAGTAAGTGTTGTGGGGGACAGATTCTGTGTGGAAGGGGGAGGGAGGCATGACCCTGGGGTCACTGAGTTGACAAACAGCACTATGAAAAACTTTGTTAGGCAACAGCAGTCGCATTGCTCTCTAATGGCATCAGTCTGCACCCCGGGGGGTGGGGGGGGGGCGTTAACCAGAGCGAGGTAGTGGGTGGGCTGCGCATTCGCTGCTAGAGGCGCAGACGTGCAGACAGCGGCAGCTGCTTAAAAAGCCTCTTGCACGCCGCTGCTGCTCCGTGGCTATGCCTGGAAAAAGTGAACAAGTAGACAGGAAAATGGAAAACCCACAGCATGGAGGTAGAAGTTCCAGCAAAAGAAAAAGCTGAGGAAGACAATGGCTTCCAAATATAAATGCAAGCAAAGAGAAACAGGTGTGGCACGGTGTAATTCTGAGGAACACCGCACAGTCAGAAGAACTGGTATATAATGCAAGAGCGGGTGGTTTCCCTGGTATATTCACAGTGTGCAATAAACCACATAAAACTAAAACTCAATTTGCCTCAATGACAAAGGCAGCAGCTTTTATGTCTGTGGACTTTATTGTTAGTTGTGATAAATGTTATCTGTCCAGCCATTATTCCCCACATAATCTAATGCAAAAGCCACAAAGACATTTTGAGTCACATGAGCAGCTTCTGGGTCGCCCAGGGGATGCCGTTTTGTTTAGTTTCGTTTCTGAGATCGTTTGCTGTTTGCATTTCGTGCCAAGTAGCCCGAGTTTCCCCTTCTTGACAGAGGGCTGTCCTCTTGCTCGGTGACAACCCAGGGGGCTGTGTGTGCATCTCAAGTGAGAAAGGGCTCATATTCACCTGAGCAACATGCACAGCAGCAAAACACATTGTTATCGGTTCCAGATGTGTGGTCAGTGGGCTTTGAGAACAAGAAGAACAGGTTTACTGAGCCCTTTTGGATACATCCCCTAGGGTATGAGATCGGCATCACTAGTGAGCTTGAGCAGCGCACACCAATAGAAAGGCCTGAAATCTCCTCAGTGCAAAATATACATGATGCTCCTGATCGCCATTAAAGACTCAGAAGAACGGAAAGGGGGCCAGACAGTGCATCGCAGGCCAGAGAAGACGTGACAGTTTGAGAAATGGAACGAGAGAAATTTGAAGCGAGAGAGAGGTGACTGTGAACAAGCAAGGGGGGAGAGTAAAAGAGAAGCGACAGAGAGAGGGAGCGCAAGGGCATGTGAGTGAGAGTGTGAGTGGGAGAGAGCAAAGCAGTGAGCAAAAAGAAAAGCAAGGTAAAGACAGAGTGTGAGAAAGGGAGCCAGAAGGGAGAGGGTGGGAGAGAGCAAGAGAGAGAAAGAGAGGGTGAGTTCATAGTGGATGTGAGGTCATGAGCTAATGCTAGTGTTGCTCCCACAGTCCAGATGCACTCCCTGACCTGTAGCGCAACTACCTACCAAACAGAGGCTTCGGGCAGGACAGAGCAGCTACCACCTCTAAACTCACTGGGCAGCGGGCCGCCATGACAACGTGGGGCTCATGTGGCCATTTCTGCAGACGGCCCTTCCTCACATACATCTGCTCCTCTCTCTGTGACCTCCTGCAGAGCTAGACAGTATTAGTACATAGCGCTTTGCTAGAACCATCATGACTTTCTGGCCTAGGACTCCACACTATTTTTACAGCCATGAAACAGGCAACTGAGGGTGCAACTGCATATTCCTTCAGAAGGGTCTTGAGTCGCAGATGCTTAGTTCCGCAGCTGCAGCTGTTTACTGTACATGTTTCCATTTAGCTGTGGAAGAAACATATTACATCCCCCATGGAGAAAAGGAGGGAAAATGGAAAAAAAAAGAGGGAAATGCTCCATGTTGGTCTTAATTGTCTATGGAAAGACTGTCATATTTTCCACCGGCTAAGCTTGAAACCATTAGCCAGCTAGCCTTCATTAAATTTTCCACAACATTTTGCAGAAATGTCAGGAAACAGCTGCAAAAAAAAAAAAAAGAAAAAAGCGATTAATTGTTTCTCACTTGTACCTCAACTCATACAGCCCTGCATTTCACAGAAGCTCTTCTACTTTCCTTCCTTTCTCCTACTGTGGAACTCCATGAGGTCCACCATTCTCACTTTATGTTGTGGAACTTTGATTGAGGAAAAAGAGGTGATTTCAGTTGTGTCTGCTCTGGACTGTTTTAACTGCGGGTTCAAGCCTGGAGGTATTTTACATGTCAGTACTAAAAGCTGCACCTTCTACATTCCTCGCCCTTTAAAAAAAAAACAAACATCTATTTAATTGATTTTTTTTTTGTTATACAACACCTTGTGGACACAAACACATAAAGCATAGTATTGTGCTTGCTGGCTGCAGCAAGTGGAAATGCTGTACTACACAGCTTCAAGGAGAAGGTTAAAAATAAGCAAAACAGCCGAAAGAAGAGCGGGAGTCAGGATCGAGGTAGAGGAGTTTAAAGACCTGCCAAAGCTTTAGCTCCCCTTCCCTTTCCCTACTCCCCGTCCCAAGGGAAACGTCAAATAAAATTCTTTCAGTCTGAGTGCCAAATTTACAAGCTTTGGTTCTTCTGGACAGGCACGTATGCACCACAGAAGTGTCAAACCCTTGCAGTGCTGCACAGCACTAAAAAAAACTTCTATGCTACCACAAATGCACTTGCAACAGCAGAGACATGAACATCCGGGCTGTGCATTTCCATGGCATGAGGCACACATGAAGCATCTCCAGCACATACAGATACCTGAGGATGTGCCATTATAGCTGAAACAACAGCTACTATGAGGAGACAGGAGGGGTCAGTGCGCATGAGGAAAGACAATGACTCCACGCAGTTCTCCAAGGAGGCCATGATTAAAAAAAGATTTATGTGACTCAAGCCAGTTAAAGGCTATTTAATCTGTTCCAATCACCAAAACACAGACTCCTACTGAGCTTGACTCAATTCTTTTTGTCATGCATTGAAGAAGAAAAACACAATGGGGTGATCTCAATTCAGTCCTCACAGAGAGCACTGAATGAAACGGATAGTTCAGCCTCAAAACATCACATGAGCTAAGGGCATCCACTAATCCACTGGTAATATTAACACAGAGTAAAAATATATTCAATAAATGCACGTGTGCCTGTTAGAAAGACAAAAAGGCTACTATGATTTCTCACCGAATCAGCCCGTAGAATCACCACAGTCAATCTCCTGTCCAACGCAAAAGCCAGCAAAGACCTTGGAAGTTAAGTAGCAAAGACGAAGTCGTCCTGCATGAATGGCATTTTGTGGGCGCAACTCACTGCCACCAAATAAAACCCCTGAGGTGTCCAGTGACTTAGCAAATCCCACAGTTAGGACAGCAAGATGAAGACCAACAGAGATTTAAAAGGCAGCTGCATTAAATGCAAACTGGACAACATCCCAAGCAGAAGCTGCTCCTGAGATCAGCCTGCGATGGTGGGGCGTCACAGTGCAGTGGAACAAGGCATAACCCTGGACTTGTCATGTACAGCATGTGGTGCAAACCTCTGGCTGCTTCAGCATGAAAGAAAGGCTCCTGAACTCACCAATGGTGCTGGGTAGGGAGATCCTGTCCCCCAGGCCCTTTGCGGTAGGGCTGGTGGCTCACAGGCTTTGCCCAGCTTTTCCAATGATCGGTGGATCTCCCTGTTGACGAACTGAAGACGAAGCGAACCACTGGGAAAAAAGGAAACCACAGGAAAAACGTTTAAGTGTGAGGTTTTTAGAGTACACGCTTAACATTGTTAACATCATCTCTTAGAACAGGGTGAAACCTTGTCCTCTTAATCCAGTTGCAATGAAAAGGCTTCAATTCAAGAGTTGCCATGAAAAACCAAAAGCAAAATATCACAGAGTCCCAGGAGCACTGCAGCAGCTGTTGGTTTAAGTCCTCAAAGACTCAATTTCTGCACTATTATACAAGGTTTTGAAGTATCTTAAGTCCATGTCCAACTGTATGAATGGGCAACCTAGGTCATTTTGGACAAAAACAGAAGAACTGAGCTGCTGCCTGCTGAGGATCCGCTTCCTCGTGACACCTTGGACCCAATTACGCAAATCTCATCAGCGTTCGAGAGGACCAAGTGTAATTAGGCTGAGTGATCATCCAGCACGAAGGTTTCCTTAATCTTTCCCCAGAACATTCAATGATGAACTACAAGCTATTCATATCTCTGTGCTGACAAATCATAGAATTTAAATTAAAAGTAACCCACCAGCCCTGGGCTACTGAGGCAGAGCCCCCCCAATTTAACCCAACCCCACCTCATGCCAGAACCACGGTGTTTTTTGTGCCTGTCTGGTTATGTCAAATATTTCCGTCATTGTTGTCGCAAAACCTTCTTCCTGAGGCTTATAGAACAGCAGCGGACACTACACGCTTTACAGCTTCTCATTTCTTTGACAAAACTCAAGAGTAAAAATATCGGAATGATCTCCTACAATGTAACTCAAAAACGGCATTGATCCGCGGTTAGTGACCACCCAGCTAATTCTGTTGCGCTTCCTGCATATAAGCTGTTCGTACATGCGACAGGGTACGACGCAGTGCGACATGAAACCCCATGAGTATCACAAAGTAATGTGATGTAACAGCTCAAAGACAATTCTGAGAACTTCAGCTACAGCCTACAGCATGATCACAGTGTGTGGTGTCCATACACCTCCTCACAGCACCTGCACTCATACCAGATGGTCTTTAGTAAAGTTGAGACCTCAGGAACACATAGTTTTGGACTTCCCAGGTTCACCAAAGGTGCTCAGGAAAACTCAGGTAGAGAAACAAGCTCAAATGGCAAAAGTTAATCTGTAGCCGATAGGAGGAGCTGAACACGTAATGGACAGAGGGGCTTACATTAGCCCACAGCATCGCCATTTTAAAACTGACCGAAGCAGACAGGCCCTATGAGTAAGAGTTCAGCTGAGGATCGCTGGAGGACTTTTAGACAACGCTCACAACACACGGGTGCAGATGTGTACACACACACACACACACACACACACACAGTGGGCAGGATAAGGAGGACACACTGCAGACTTTTCCAATTTACTCAAGCTAAAGTTATCCAAGTTATTCTATAGTGTGTGACACCTTGACAATGATATGAAGTTCTTCTCTAATGTTAAACGTTATTTAGGTTGCAGCCAACTTGTAGACACTGTCAAACTGTAGCTTTCCACTTGCACGAATAAACTGCGTGACCCCATATGGTGATCCCCCAGCACCCTGGCCAAACACAGCTGAGCGCACAAAACAAAGGCCGTGGGTGATGATGGAGCCTCCGCTGCAGACCGGCCCAATTTGTTTCAGTTTGTGCTCCTGATCCAGCAGGCGAACGGGAGCTCCTCTGAGGACGTCTCGAGTAAATGACTAGATCATCAACTCCTTGAGGAGGAACATCATCGTGCCCCTGGAGATCGGAAGCTATTATTGGCTTTGGATCACACCAGGACTCAATTCGTCTGTGTCGGTTCAACTAACTCTGTCAGCCGCAGTCAGAGAGTGCCTGTAGTTCAGCGTTGTTTTGTCATAACTAAAGAAAGGTACGTCAATACTGAGCTGCATCACAATTTTGGTTGAATGGCCCACATTTGTTCCTATATATCTCTTCCATTTAATCACTTTCCCTTCATGAGTAAACTATACTGTTATTCAGTTTCATGTGCATAAAAAAATCCACACCACCTTTTTTTTTGTCACCTGTCCACATTCCTATCCCAGGAGACAGACTTAAAAACTCATGTGTTCCCCATACAGTGGTTAAGGTTCATACCTAAATCAGCAGCTGATAAACTGGCATAACAGCTAACTAACAAACAGTTAAGCTTTCATTTTGATATTGTGAGGCAAGGCATGCATTGTGACACTAAATGGGGCAACAGAAAAAGACAAATGATTATCACAGGCTGCCACGTGGGTTTCAAACCCCTCACCGAAGCCTACTGAGGAAAAACTCCTGAACGACGCCGGCAAGCAAAGCCTGCTGCATGTGGCAGTCAGCGTACAGCAGGGATGCACCACAGAGACAATTCTATGCAATCTCTAAACTGTTAAAAGGTTTAGACTGCCGTATGTGCGAATGGATCGTTTCACTTTGGTGCTGCATGACTTGCATGAAAAAGATTTTGCTGGTAATAGTCCACATACTGCAACATATAGCAAAGTCATGCAGAACGTGTGAACCAAGTGCCCGGCGTCAGGCTGTAGCGGAACTTCCATCAACATACATTCAGCTAAGCAAATAAATGGTTCCACAGTTTTTATTTTTTTGCTTTATTTCAGCACAAAGCTCACATTTTTACACGTTTTTTTGCACTAAGGCCGTTAACATTTAACACCTTCTTTCAAGGGTGCAAAAGCAGTTGCTTCCCTAGAATCTTCAGCAGCTCTGTCACCCCCAGGCAAACACAATGTGCAACTTAAAGTAACATCTCACCCATCATTCTCAAATCCCCTAGCAGCCATGGCTATGAAGCACCACTGCCATCTCCACTGTGCTGCACTTCCACACCATTATTCGCCTGATAAAACTTTAATGCTATGTAATAAAGAAAAGTTACTGAGATCATCCGAAGTGGCATTAAGAAGCTAAATGTATCACACCATGGCTCCCCCAGGGCCAGCAGATCCGTCAGCAGCCAAAGCTCCACTCCTGCCACTGCCAGTGAAACCGTGTGGACAGACGCACGAGGTGTTGGACACACCTGCTCCAGAGTGACACCAAAACGCAGCCCGAGAAACGCGTCCAAACACAGACGCACGGAGACAAACAGCACGCCCGCTGACATGTGACTCAAACATCGCCACCCAGTTACAGGAAAACAATGCGCATGGCAACGTGGCAGGGACTCGATGCATCGCACATGTGAAGCATTTCCCTGTAAGGAACCACCTCTTTTGCTGAGGCTCGCACTCAACCCTGGCCTCTTGTTCTGCAGCTGCATGTCAATCCCCAGCTCTCGTGCTGTTGTTCATTATGAACCCCCTCCTCACGTGCTGCAGTTTCCCATCAGTTCCTGCCTTTCGTGCTGAAATTGCTCATCAATCCCTATCTATCGTGCTGGAGTTCTCCATTGATCCTCACCTCTCATCTCACAATTACTCATCAATTCCCACCTTCTCATGCTACAGCTCTCCATTAGTCCCCACCTCACATGCTGTAGTTCTCTGTCAATTGCTGTATTTTGTGCTATTGTTGCCCATCGGTCTGCACCTTCCAGGTCTTTGTTTCCCATCAATCCCTACACCTTGTCTTCATGCAACCCACAAATTACTGCATTTTGTGCTGTGGCTCCCAATCCCTTCGCGTCCTGATTCCTCATCAATTGTTACCGGCTCTGCTGTGATTTAAACTTGGTCTCCAGCTGTACGCTTCCAGCTCCTCACCACATTTCCACATCAATGTAGCTACATCCACTTCTTGAGATTTTCACTCTAAGAGGAAAAAAGATGCATAAAAATGTGCTTTCCAGGTACACAGACCCCCACACGAGGATGTCTCCATAAAATCAGTCCTTTTTGGTGTTCCTGCTAAAAAAAAAAAAAAAAAAAAAAAACCTTCATAATTAATACAGGTCTACTTAATAAATATGACTAAATTTGATGCTTTTTTGTGTCTTGGCTTTAATTAGGCTTGTGGCTTCAGGCATGACACAAAGACAGTGAAATTACCTTATATTTAATGGAGAAACTTAAAAATTTATAGAAGGAAACCAAATAGTATTTTTGAAAAATGGTACGCTAGATGGCGGGGGGGTTGAGACTGGGCACGAAACTGCCCACAGAAGAGTCTCCCTGCATGGTCACATGATGCTGGGACAAACACAGAAAGCCCCTGTTGTTCTCCTCTTCGGCCGGGGCTGTGGTCACCGCCGCCTTCTCTCCTCACCTCCTCCCCCTCCCGCCATCTCCTTTGCACAGACATCCTAATGGAAACACCAGCACTGACGGATGAGCCCACTGCCAAGGAATCTGCTGAAGAGCTGTGGTCATGACATCAGAATCACACTTTTTATTGTTCGGCTACGACTGCTCCCCGACGGCTGAGGTCAGGAGTCGCGTTACCCTTCTCAAATGCGGGAAACCATCTATGTTGATTTCCTGAAGGGGGCATCATCTTTTATTCGCATTATCCTAACATCTCGCTCCGTGTATGAGGTAAAAGATGTGGGGCGAGTTTTCATGTCAGCCTTTATGAAAGAACGATTACCGAACCTCTGGGAGAAAACTGAAGCGAGCGTCCCAGAGAAAAGCAGCGGCACTTTTAATGCACAAGGTGGACACAAACACATTGCTGTGTGTACCTTGGACGGCCCAGTCCCGCTCTGCGATTCTCCAGCTGACTGACTGAGTTTCAGCAAAACAGCTGCAGCTGGCACAACCCCTGCCTTACACACCGTCTCACGTGTTCGGCTTTCCACTTTTCCCAGAAGCGTCTGTCACATGAAAATGAGTCGAGTCCACCACTCAGCATCCAGCAGAAACATCAGCCCCATTTTCTCAGCAAACTACTACCGTGTTTATTATTGGATGGATACCTGATGGGCGCTGTTTTGTGTTTCGTTCCGCACGTTTAGGAAAGAGGCTTGTTGATGAAACACTGCTGGGGGGGCGCATGGCTTTTATCAGAAATGAATCACACGTTACATCAGCACTGTGAAGAGAGCTGCAGCACAGCAGCTGCCTTAGTCTGGGATTGTGAAAAACACTTCCTCGTTCCCCTCGGATTATTCTGTTGCTTAGCAGACGGTTTGTTATCCAAATATACTTTGTCTGAGCCGGGCCTGGCTAACAATTTCACCCATTTTTAAAGCTGGGTGTACAGTACGTACCACAGCAATTCAGGTCGACCACCTCAGTCTGGGGGTTCCTGCTACGACTTGGATCTAGAACATCTTGGTTTAGTTTCTTAACCATAGGGCTACTCACTGCCTAAGCTTCAGAAGAAAAAACTGAACGCTTTGAAATTCAAACACAAATCTTTATTATTAATAAATATGTAACCTCTTTCCATGCTTTTCAACCAAATCCCACATTATAGCCTCTTAGACTCGGACATTATATTCATTTCAGCGGTAAGGAAACGAAGGCAAGCAGAGAGCTGACTGTGGCTAGTGTGCTGAAGCCCAGTGGGTTCTCCTCCTCTTCTGCAGCCTGGTTTCCTTTGTTGTGAAGCAAACCATGCATGCAGAGCAGGAGTTCAGCCTGACCCTCATCCCTCAGTCTCTCTGGCACCGGACACACGATGGAGGGATGACTCAGGGCTCCCGTCAGGCAGCCAACAAGAAGAAGGATCTATGTTGATAGGGTGGAGGTGAATGTGCACTGGCCTCAGAAGCCCTAGCATCAGCCTGAAAGCAGCCCTCATCAGGCAGGGAGCTTCAAGGGTTTCAGGTAACAAAGCTGGTACGGACCCCAAGCCTGAAGAAGTTTTCCCATTAACCGTGCCCCTCTCTGGCACTGAAGCTAAACAAAGCACACTACCAACAAGAGCAGAACTTCACTGTGTTCTCCCTTGTAAATTTGTTGTATAAGGAAATGCAATGATAAAACATTCTCAACTCTTGAGAAGTCAGCCCTGTAGGTGCTGGAACCACTAAAACAAACTCAATCTGAATTTTAACCCAAAAAGAAGTACACAGTTTACAGTGCATTCTCATTAAAGAATCATCATAATTATGAATGATGTAATTCTTACGAACCGCAGGTGAAGATACTGAGGTGTTAAACAGAAAGAGTGCTGTGGTCTTTGGTTCTCTCTGCCACATTGGTGTTGACCACTGGTGAGTTGTTTCCACACTGTGCTTTCTTTCCATGCAGGAATCAGCTGCTTTTGAGAAATCTCCAGCAAAACCGGACCCATGCAGACACGTACTGGGCATCTGAAGACCCAAGGGCAACTATTAGGTCGAGACACACAGCTATTAATCTCAGCCAGCCTTAAGCTAAAGCTGGGGAGGTGTGAAATGGGGAACAAGAGAATCACAGAGTCTGTCCCTCTGCTAACATCTGGTAAGCAGTGACAACCAACAGGTGCAGTCAGCAGGAGGAAGAAGATGCACGTAACCATCTGAGTCTGATGGATTCCTCACAAAAGAACGTGATGCTTTGTGTTGCCATGCACTGAAATAACCCTTCTGCAATAATTATAGGCGGAGGAGCTTACTTTTACAGAAGTAACTGGAAAGGCGAGTCTGAGAAACATAACATCGTGATCCTTGGAGGGAACACCTTAGCCACACAAAAACTACAAGCTGGTGTCTTCGCCTATGGTTTGTCATCATGTGGGTAGCAATGACCATTGCACACTTGATCAAGAATCCCAGCCTGATATGACAGAATCGGCCGTTTAATGATTTCAATGGATAGGTACACAGCTTGTCATGGGCCTCTAACACTAAAGTCAAAAACAGAATACAGAGGCTGCGCAAACCTATCTCCTGTGACCTCTTATGTAATCGGGGCTGTCGTGATTGAAGTTCACGCCAAGAGTGGTAGGACAAATCCCAAGAAGCCCAGAGCATACAGGGCGCAACACACACAACCTCCAGGAGAAACCTACAGGATCCAGTGCCGGGTTCAAACCCACAACCCCACAAACAAGATTTCCAACCAAGCTGTAAATCCACTTCCTAAAACAAAGTAAACTGATCAACCTTCACAAGGACATTTACTTTGCTAAATGATATTTTTCAGCTTTTCTACAAAGCATAAACTAAAATCCATGCATTCAAAATTTCCAACCTCCAAAGTCAAAGAGCAAAACAATGGAGGTCTGAAGCAATTTTATTTTGACTCTCTGCGGAGAAATGTCACCAAGGTTGCACCTCTGCATTTAGTAGCTTTGGATTTCCAGGGCTCGAGACCACGCACTGAACAACCCACATTGTCAAACGAGACAGGAGCATTTGGCCACTTAGTGCCATGTTGTCAGTTTTCCATACCACAGAACTTAATTCATTTTAAAGATCCTACAACAGTGTGCATCTTACACCCTCAACACAGAATAGTGAATGGGACAATGTAAGGCAGTCTATTATTATTATTATTTACTTGGAAGATGCTTTCATGCATCAACACAGCTGACCTAGACTGCATTATAATTTTACAAAGCTGTTTATTGAGAAAATTGGAAAAATACATGTACATTTTTTCCTGAAGCCAGTAAATCCAGTAACCTTACAGTAACAAGACCAGTTCCTCAACCACTGTGTCGCTGACTGGTCGAGACCTGGTGTCAAACCCATCTCGCACCCTTCCTAGCTGATGCTTCACTCTGTCGCTGCAGGTAATGTGGCTTTCAAGAAAAAGGATCGCTGTACGGGAGTGCTGTACCTCGGAGGAGATGTCCATCAGTATAAATAGGTAAACGTGTTGAACTGTTCGCTATACGAGCAACCTGGGCTCATAGCACCCACTGAGAAAACGCAATAAGGAAGATTGCAGTCCACAAGCACACCAACGGACAAACATCATGTCGGCATAAAATCTTCAGCCCTGTTTAACATTTCCGCACAAGTGAGCTAGCCGCTTCCAAAGCCCCTGGCAATCCGGCAGGTGCGGGCCAGGTAGTGAGCAAAGGTAGATCGTAAAATGTCGCCAGAGGGACCATCACAGCTTCGTATGCACTTGGACATTGCCCACTGACACTCGCAGTGCAGCCTGAGTCAAGTGGCCTGTGCAGGAAGGTCGGGGAGGTTCCGTGAATTCCTGAATTTCCTTCATGATTACATTTTTTCCCCTCTTCTAAATCGGTCACACTGTGTAAAAACAATTACCGTGTCATGTCAAATCGGGATACCATGAAAGCAGTTTGTCTATGCTAAAATTTTATAAGTAATTGAGCCTATTTGTTTAACACGATTATGGCCATTACCTCCAGGAATTTGTCAAGGAGACAGAGAGTGTTCGTCTGTGTCGGCATGAGGGTTGGTCCACGGGGAGGGCTGCTGAGAATAGAAGGGAAGGGGAGCATCACAGCTGCGCAAGGCGGCCGTAGACAGCCGAGCCCAGCTTGCAGCACCAGAGTGATGGGGATAAGCATCCTATCAGACACACACGGAAGGCCTGCACCACCCGAGTGTGAGAGTCTGGCTCCACCATTCATTTGTGCACCATCACAGAGGCGGACGTCAGAAATTCACTTGCCTTTTTTTCTTTTTTAAAAACGCAAATTAACAGCATTTTCACAAGGAACCAGTAGCACAAATTCACAAATTGCTTGCAAGTAAAGTGTTTTGCTGTTTGAGATGACGTGCGGTATATACCCTTTTCACCAGCGACGAGAGAAAGCAAACAGCGCTGAACTGTGTAACTGAGAGGTCAAACGAAGCGCTCAGACCGTTGCACTCAGTTCCCACTGGGACTACTATCACAGAACCATCAGCTGGCTACTGGTTTTGCCCAACACCAGGCAAATTGATCATGTACCCAGCTGGTTACTGTTCCAAACATCCTAACATTTTATCAGTTTTAGCATTTTGCATAGACCATTCAGTGACTGTGTTGTACTCAGATGTTGTGACAAAAAGCACTCTAAATATAACGCACATCAGAGAAGAACACCAAAAGGGTTGAACGGCTGCATCAATGCTTCATGTAGTTCACAAATAAGGCTCTTATCAGAAAGGGAGAAAAAAGTCCAAGCGAGCACAACACTGTAAAGTGTCTTTCTCGGGATTTACCTTATAGGTTTGTCTCAAGAGACTGAAAAATCCTGATGAGTAGGAAGATCTTCGAGGCATTTTTTAATACAGCTCCACAGATCGGTTTACCCCATACCATAGGCAGTCGAACGGAAACTACACTATACTGTCAGCGAACTTCCTTGTCTCCACCCCACCATGAAAAATGAAGACGCTGCTTTGACTTTGAGGCCGACTGACTGCTGCACATCTACGCTGGGGCCCATCCGCCCACGTCATACCTCGCTTGCTGCAAATGAAAGCACGTCGTCACAGCAATGCCGACGGCACACCGAGGGCTCCAGGAAGTGGTTGAGTTGGGTGGCTGTGCAATAGCAGGCGGCAGAAGTCTGTGAGCAGCTGGAGGAGACCCAGGAGGAAGTGGTTCTGATCCTGGTTGGGGAACAGCGGTGCGGGGGGTGGGGGGGTCCAGACTTGAGGTCTAAGTTTGGGTTCCTGACGCAAAATCAACCATGGGTCACACACGCAATTGGGCTAGGGCTGGGGGGGTAACAACAGCCATGCGGTAAGCGAGTTACTTAAGACTCGGGGTTCCACCAAAGACACAATATCCAGAACCCTTCCATGAAAGTGGCCCCTTCAGTGCCACAACTCTACCCATGGAACATCACACACACACTCACTCACTCACTCAAACATACTGAAACAGTGTTGACTGCGTTGTACTCTTTTTTCCTTTTGCTGCCTTCATTCCCTTTGAAAACACATCTTTCCAAGTCACAGGCTGTCACTCACCACTGCCAAGGAAAGGGGAAAATAGGGTGATTCTCGTCTTTTTCCGTGTCTGTCAAAACATGCTGAGCGCACTCTGTGGAAACGTTCATTAGACCAAAGCTTTTGAGGTAAACTGAGCATGAATTTCCATTTCGAGACGGCGCTGTATTACGGAGACACCAGCACCGGAGAAGATAATTCAGTGTTTATTTTTCTTCCTTTTTTTTAAAGTGTGGAGATAAAGCAGTTCAAGGAACATTTACATAATTGGTTTTCCAAACCCCGAAAAAGGCGTCGGTCATGATACACAAACACAAATGGCTCCGACTGTGTGCTTAGACCAAGCCTACTGCCGATAGCCTCCGTGTGGTGCGAAAGGAAAAAAAAGCTCGTGGCACCGAAAAAAAGGAAAAAGATTTAAGGGCAATTATACACCCCCTCAAACGATTAACGGGGCCCTGATGGTAGCGGCGCGAAGGACCCGCGTCGGAGGAGCCGACTTCCGCTCGCAGCCCGAGAGCAGGTGCTCCAATGACTTCCTGTCACCAAAGGAGATTTTCGGCCTAGTTTCGAGACAGAGGATGTGGGTGTTGTGAAAAGCGGCGGCCGGGGGGGGGGGGGGGCGCAGGCTGACATAAGCGGCAAAACGGCACGCAGAGACGAGCCATTCCGTTGACAAATGATTCCAGGCTGCCTGGATTGCAAGAGGACCCGCAGATGGACGTCATTTACACTTTCGTTTTCAGGGGAGTTTTTTTTTTTTTTTTAGGTGGCAAGTCAGTGCGTGACTTTCGATCACACATTAACCACCAAAAGGGCGTTTGTTTGGAAATGTATTTTCAAACTGCCCTATGCATGTTTTTTTAATAAAGCATGAATCACAGATATGACACCAGTGTAGAAAACCACTCTTCCCAAGACACATAAAATCTCATTTTCCAGTCCAACCTCTTTTTTTTTTCTCCTCCGCAAACTGTCGCTGCACACTGAAATGTCATACGGTTGTGTCTCAGAAAGTCATCAGAAACGTTTTGCAATCTTCCGTGTGCCGTGTGGGGGGAGGCGGCGGCGGCGGCGGCGGCCATGAAATGGCAGGGCTTCCTTGCAAGGCTCACGTTTCCCCATCATCAGAGTAAACTGTCATCCGGATGCCTTTTCTCAGGGCCACCCTGAGAGACACCAAAGCCCCTTCTCCAGGGAGAGGACAACAGGGTCGCCCGTGCGCTTGAACAACACAGTACTCGGGCTTCAAACAAGGCTTTCTGACACACACAAGGTAATAGAATAAATACATAACCCCCACCCCAAACACTCATTGACAAAGGGAGGCAAGCTAGAATTTTCGTACAAATTTTGGTTGACATTGCGCCAGGACGAGCATGGCAGCTGCTCCTGTGTAACAATTGTACCCCACTGTACCACGCTGAGCAAGGTGCACCAGTTTGGAGACAGGTGCCGCTCTGCAGGCCTCTTCCACGTGTGACTCTGTTTGAGGATCCCTACCACATGTGATTAATGCCCTAAACAAGATCCTGGGGATTGTGCAAATAAAATTTACTTAGTTTGAAATGTGCTGCTCATTTTCATATTGCAAGAAACAAATACATTCACACATGGAAATTTAGGCATCCAGACTTAGTCCTTAACACTATTCATGACCTTTCAAGATCATGCAGATTAATATATCAGGAAGAGGAATACTGCTGAACCCTAAAGAACCTTGCAAGTAGGCGAAGACCCAAGCATCTGCCATGAACAATTTTGTGAAATTAAAAAATGTGTTATTAAAGTCGCTTTCATAAGATTTGACTTCATTGCATTGTGGCATCACCATACTGTGCCTAGAGGGCAAGTGGCCCTTTACACTCTCCCCCTCCGTAGACACAACCTGAGCTGCCGCCAGAATGAGAACGGGCTCTGCTATTGCATCCACAAGAAGAATGCATTAAAAGGCAACAAAGCCACGCACAAGAAGGGAACGGTGCGAGTTATGAAAGACGCGCTGGACAACAAGGCCGTCACAGCAATAGAAATAACACAAACAAGGATGGCTCGCATTCCTTGAGAGTCTCCGCTCTCTGCCTCCGGGCCGGTCGTCCTCTGCTGACAGAGGAACCTTGAGGTAAAAGGGCTGGCTCTTAAAGCAGAAAACACACCGTCGGTATCCCAGACTCTGTGGTCAGGACGTGGCACGAGAATGCACGCTGGGGAGAGCCTGACGTAACGTCCTGCATGAGATGAAGATGCTCGAATGTCAAAACGGGCTTGAGTCAGAAAAGGTGCTCAAAGAAATGTTGCAGGACGCTAAGGGAACCAGCCACGTGACACAGAAGGCCTGAGCGCCAAAGGCTGCTGTGGTGAAGCAGAGCAAACAGCAGCACCAGAACACACAAAAGAGGGCGCTACAGGCATCCTCAGCCTGCAGATGAGATACCGTGAGCCCTCAGCCCAGGCCGCCACCACTGCACCCACCTGTTTGGAGGCGACGCTGCGGCCATGCTTTACAAGGCCAGAGTAATCAAATGACCGTTGTTATTGTTTCCGTATTTGTTCTTAGTATAACAACATTTTATTCATACTGCAAATTACTGCCAAAAAAAAAAATAATAATAAAAAAAAAAAAAAAAAAAACATGATCAAATTACACAGCATAAATTATCCACAATTTCCTTTGGGTTGTTTACAATTCTAAATAGGATATTTCTCTCAAATCTCATTTGAAATTTCTAATTAGACCAGTTCTTGGGGCACCATATTTAATTCAATAACATAACCACGAACACAGGGAACAAAACCTACCAATCAGTTTAACAACCTTTCCCACAAGTGGGCGCTTCTCTTTCCCAAAATGTCATATTTAGCCCCGGGGGTGGCATGGCAAGCAGACTGTGGGCCCAGCGGCCTTGGGCCCATGTCTGGGAGGAAGGAGAGTGGGCGAAGGAAAGAGCAATTCTTTTTTGTATTCCACTGAAAGTGGCCATCAAGGGGCCACCCCATATACCTGGCGTGCCCCCCACCGCACAGACATGAGTGCAAAGCCCCTTCCCGGCCCTTTAAAGGAATTTCTCACTCGTATACACTCAGTAACGGGATGTGCACACAGCAGGAATGGAAACTCCAAAGTGCCTTTCGAGGCTTCCACATTTCAGGCCACCCCAGGGCTCTGCTGCTCCAGGGCACCCGGGGGGTGGGGGTTTGCATCAAGAGGAACGTGTGCATGTGTGTACAGGTGTGTGTTCATGCACGCGGTTGCAGCCTCCCAGAGTGTCTCACTCTACTGCTCATTTACCAGGAACTTTTAAGAAAGGAAAGTAAAGCTGTGGGGAAAATTTTCCCGTCCGCACGCCCTGCACACCGAACCATCAGAAGCTGTTCTCACGGCTGCCTTTAGCAGGACAAGTAGCCATGAACATGAAGAGATTCTTCAGGGGCATCCAAGAAGTGAAGGAAGTCACTGTTTACATAAGGGAAGCTAACAGCCAACAGACAAGCTAAACAGTGCACCGTGTTTCACCATGGTTACCAGAGGTGTGATGCTATGTAGGCAATCATTAACACATCGAGGTCAAACTCTTCAACCTCCTGTGATGAGGACCACTAATGGAAAAGTGTTGATCTTCTTGAGCTTTTCTCCACCATTTTCTGAGTTGCTCCAAGACTGTGACAGAATTGAGAAACAGAGTCCTTTGGTCTAAACAAATGTCTATCCACATCAGCACCAGTCCTGCTGATTCCGCCAATGACATGCAAAACAAAATAAATATCTGGTCTCTCACGTGACCGTGTCATTTCCCTCTCCTCGCTCAGAGGAGTGATGACTTAGGTGACTGTGCTGGGGGCTCATAGTGCTGTCTTTCTTCAGCATTGCATCCTTTCTTCGACTTCTACAGGGGCTAACTAGCATTTGCTCTGCTATCAAATAGTGCTGTGACTCTGCCCATAACAGCGTTTCCCACCAGTGTCGCAAACCAGCAATGTGTTCGCTAGCTCTGTCCGCCCGCCTTGCCAACCCCAGCCACTTCTGTGTTTCAGGAAACACAGCTAACAGAGTAATAAAGCCATTACCTCCATCCGCCTACACTGCTGTACTCTGATGGCTCCGCCCACTAGTAACTGTCCCCCATCATTTCCAATCACAGATGTGCTCAGTAGTTACACCCACCACCGCTACTGTATCCAGGTAGCAGCAGAGAAAACAGGACAGCAACTGATGCAGTGCGTATAGCTTCCAGGACTCGGGCTTAAGTCCCAGCTCCAGCTGCATTAACCTTGAACAAAGTACCTGTCATGCATTAATTCAGTAAAAATCACCCAGCTGTATCAATGTGTGAATTATTTTAAGCAGCTGAAAATTCAGTCACTCTGTAGAAAAGAGTCAGTAATATAAATAAAGAATTGCATTTACTCCACCCACCTACACCTCTGTCTTCCAGTATCCTGATCCAGGGTAAGGTGTTTATGGTCATACATCAGTGATACTTACACGCATCTGACAATAGCAACGCACCAGTCCCTGTAATGGACGCCGCCAATCCGCAGGTCCCGCCTCTGTCCAGTCCCTGTGCCGACTCCACTCAGTAAGTGTGCTAACAGCTCCTTCTCCTTATTGCCCGCTGGACTAAAAATATCTCATTACACAACGCCGTATCTGATTCTGCTATAATGAGTCTCGCTCACTGCCTCTCCCCGGCCCACCCTGTGCCCATGCTCTAGGATAACGTTACGCCTTCGTGTAACCTGCTCTCTCCAGCCTCTGGGCCAGTACCTAACCACAATGAGGGCTGGCGCTGGGAAGTTGAAGAGGAACATCTCCCCAGCAGCTCAGGGTCCACAGAAACCACTCGGGTGCACTTGATCCACAAGTCCATAATATGATTAGAGAGACACACCATTCGGAAGCACCGGATTTGGGACTGGGGACAGTCAGCCCACCAGTTTCTGTTAAGGAAGAAGAACTATGTGTTCTCTAGACAGGAAACGCTACCATGCCAAACACCAGGCCATAGAGGCCTCCGAAGGCTGGCGATCACCGCTGTTTTGGGCAGAGAAGTTCCATCACCTACAGACCTTGAACTTCACGTGGAGCAGTTTGCAGTGTACAAAATGTCTTGCAATGGTTGTCATCACTAATGCGGATTTACATTCATATAGAAATGAGTAGGGAGGATGACCAGATCGCGGCGCGGAGGACAGGTGCTCACAGCCAGGGTTACAGTCTTATGCCATGAAACAAAATCCCATGCAGCCCCAGCCCTCTGGATGGTTCTGGGCAGCATCATCCCTCTCGGTGGGAAGCCCCTCTCTCTCAGCGGAGGCTAGCAAGTTGGCTCAGGGCTCCGTGTCTGGCATCCGTAGCCCATCTGTGAGCTGAGATGCCCCAGGCTTCGCCACGTTGGGCCCCCTTCCAGCTCTCTACTTCCTGTCAGGACTTTGCACTCTGCCTGGAGCTTCTGCCTGGCAAACATCACAGACTGCAACAACAAACCAAGCCGCCCCCCCCTCATCCCATCCACCCCATCGCCTGCCATAGGCCACTGGCAGGCCAGTTTTAATGACAAGAGAGGCCAGAACAGCAGGCCTGCAGAGGGGCCTGGCTCTGCCAAACCACCAACGGCTCCACAAGCTTTGGCGTTAATCCTCCTCCAGCTAGGTTTGGGTCACCACCACCCCACGAGGAACTTCACGTCTTAGCTTCCTGCGGGTGTGCCCTACCTCAGACTTACATGATGCCAGAAATGCACTCACCAGGATTTGAACGTGGTCTGTTGCATTGTGGCCCGATGTACAGTTCAAAATGGCCAGGAAAGAACTCAGAGGCCCATCAAATACAAGAAGAGCTAACCAAGTACATCATTACAGGGGGAAGCTCAAAGAGTCAGATGTTCAAATTTTGCTTTGCGCCGAGACAGCGGCGTTCCACATGGCAGAGCTGTGGCTTTCACAGGGACCCTTGCAAGGAACATACACATGATGGGTGGATTTGAGGCCAAAGCACCGAGGAAAGATGCCAAGTACAAAGAGACATCCACCACTGCAAAAAAAAAAAAAGAAAACAATGGCAGATAAAGTGATGGAATTTCAAAACAAATTTGGTACCTTCTGCAGTTTCCTACATTCAATCATATCACTAAATGCTTCTTGAAATTATATAAATAATGTTTTACTTGTTAACCTATTTTCCAAAATCATACCAAACCAAAAATGAAAAAAGGTTATTTAAAATATTGTTGATTATATTATTACTTGGTTGGTTGTCTGAATCCAGCAGCACGAAGCTGACAAACTGCTGAATGAGCTTTGAACAATCATCAAGGTATCGACAGCAGGCATTATTTTCTATTGATCGTTTTATTAAATCTACAAAAACCATTTAAAGTTGCACACATGTTGCATCCCTGTGCATAAAACCCCAAGTTTCTTAGCACATTTATGCTTTTGATTTTCAAGTCTCAGAAAGTAACCCTGGTCAGTTTCTAGACGTCCTGCCCTGCCAGAGATTCACCACCACAACCACTGGAAAGAGCCAATAGCACGACTTAAGATTGGCGACAAACGTGCATTTCTATCGACGAGCAGAAACCTAAAACTCAATTGGGAGACACAAAGCGCATTTAATGATTTTTTTTGCTGCTGAACAGAACACAGAGCACCCATTTCATTCTTGTAGGTTTTCTTTCAAAGACCATCAGTGCCGATAACTGACTTGCAAAGTACATGTGCAGCTCTACTGTTTCCTTAACAAGTCGATGACGTTCACATTCTTTAGAGGCAAGCACAGATGTCTCAACTGCCTACTGAATAGAGTAATTTTACGGTGCCTTTGTCATCTTAACCACTTCAGGATCGTCACTCTTCAGGCTGCACCTCTCTGTCTGCATGGGGATGACTGCCTCTGAGTGGAGCACAGTGAATCAGTCAAGGTGTGCCTGCTCAGGTGACATTCCAGCAGCCGCTCCACCCTGGCCTGTGCTGTCAGAACTAATCTTTGTTGTGCTAAAGATGGCTGACATGCAACCCAGCCCTCAGTTCGTATGTAATGCACTTCTGCTGTGCCACTAGCGCCACAAGCTGACAGGGGTCTTTTGCTTTGTTGTCCACCAGCGAATGGCTCTGGCAGCCCAGTACGAGGCCAGGTCAACAGGCCATACCTGTTGCGGGAAGGGGCGGCAAGAGTGGGAACAAAAAGCCAGGTTGGGCACCAAGAGCGCAGGCATTCGTACGCTGTGACCCCAGGCATTCGTACCCAGTAAACACATGCTGTTGGCAGTCTTAGCCCAATGAGGCCTGCAGAGACCTCATATCAACCCACCTGGGGATAAAGATCTACCAAACATGAGACAGACAGTATTTAAATTTACATTTATTTATTTAGTGCCCAAAGTGGCTTATAGAGATTTAACCATTTAAAAAAACTGGATAATTTTTCCAGTACACAGTAAAGACCTTGGATATTACAGGAGGAAGGAGGGCTTCTGAGTTGAGGTGGCTCTAACCACCGCAACACCTGCTGCCCCTTGTCCAGACAGTTTATCACATGCATGCCGCAGAACGTGCCTGTGCCCACATGCTGAGTGTCAAAAACAGACCTGCAGAGACACACTGAGACCTCCAACAGAACCGTAAGCCCCCCTCCCTGCGCGAGAAGCTTCTACTTACACCATGCAAGGATGGAGACATCTTTGAATCTGCTCCTGCACACTCTTAACTCACTCTCCTGCGCACACACACTTACATGCACGGCCAGGCTGCACAGTTGCTGTGGGCCAACGAGTCACCTCACCCCCGTGTGAGTTGGCAGCCCGCCGCTCCGGAGATGAGGGCGGAGGCGAGGTTTGGGTGCGAAGCAGGGCACCGAGAGGTGAGAAGCCTCGCTTTCTCCTACTGGAGAACAGGCGTTGCTCTACATCAGGGACTCGTTGACAGGAAGTCACTTCAGTGAACAGAGTGAAAAATGTAACGGGTTTTTTTCTTTTTTTAAACCACATGTCGTATCTCTGTAGCAGACGGAACATGTTCTGAAATCCAGGGGCTGAGAGGTGCCAACTTTTCTTCTCTGGCAACGTATGAAGTGAATATTCCTGAAGGTGGGTATCAGCAGGGGTGTAGAAAAACTGAAAAAATATCAATGTACATACCAAAGCTAAAAAATGTGAAGGTCATAACCTCTTGTGTCCTACACAGCCGTGATTTGCACGATTGGAGCTTTCAACTTTCCTTGATCTTCTCCACACTCACTCTGTAGGGGGCAATATCAGGCGGCTGAGGAAAGGGCACAGGCACATGATGGAAACAGGAGGGCCTGCTTCTCAAACACAAGCAAGGGACAGGAGTCCAGGATGGACCACCAAGCGAGGACATCGCAGTGGGGAAATGCAGGGCCCCCTCTCTGGTCTGTCCTTCACAGATAACTGGTGAAGAGCACAATGGAAGGCAGGAAAACTGAAGAAAAGGAGTTTTTCCAACCACAAACGGGAGGATTTTGTGTTTTAGTTCTGCAGAACCAGACGCCCAGGGTTAATGCGGGCCAACAGATGGACACACATGTCGACATTTTTCCAAGCACAGAAAACTTATTTAACATGTAATACCTTGGGGAAAATGCAACCAAACGCTGTTGGGGGTTCAGATGTGATTCTTCCCAAAATGACAAAGAAGCTTAAACAACCTTTCCCAGCAGCTGTTTCCTCTTGGAAACTTTTCTGACAATTTAGGGAGCCTTGTTTAACTTGGTTGTTTTTAATGTAGTGGTCACTCTGTTTGAGCAGCAGTAGGGAAAACCATGAACCAAATAACAGCCACCAGAAAACAACAAAGAGCAGAGCTCTGAACTCTGCTCACAATTAGGGCCGCGTGGCTGCCAGAGCAACGTCCTTAATAAACCGCCAGGCCTATTAGCCGCAAGCCACACTGTCACGGTGTGAATCACATCTGAGTGGCGCTCAACACTATCGGCCATCGAGTCCCGTGTTCCAGTTTGTTTAGTACTCTGGGAGGTCAAACCCAACGAATGATCTGTGATGATCTCATGCTTGGAAGATATCCTAATGCATCAATAAATGAACGGTGGGGGGGACGTCTGAGCCAAGATCCCTTACCAGCCCCCACTGGAGGGGAAAAAAAAAAGTAAAAACACACGTTGTTTTGAGAGATGACATGCAAGCACCAGCCTGCAATTACACATGAAGACGCTCGTGTCAGGGATGCCGAGCACTGACATGCATGCTGCAGGACCCACGTGCTCATCCCATGCCGGTCCACCAATTTTATAGACTCTTGTATGCAAATTCAGATGCTGGGAGGGAAAAGTGATTGTGTGCGTGGGGGGGGTGGGAAAATGGCTGAGTAAAGTGGACCAAGAGAGACGGCACATACATTATAAATCGTCTGAGAATTTGTGAATGGAAAATGGTTCAGCACACTTGGCAGGCACATGGCCGTCATTCCTAAGCAATCAGATAAAGGTATTACAGCCCTTCCTAGAGACAGATGGTGAGGAGGGGGGAAGAAAGTAAATAACATATCTATGGTGACAAGCCTGGGGGGCCAGCAGTGATAGAAGTCCTGGCTCTGCTTATTTCAAGGTCACCGTTGTCTCACTTCTGGTTTCCCTGCATGGTGAAGGTGGGGGTGCGGCGGGGGAGCAGAATTCCCAATGCATAGTGGCAGTGCAGAGATAAGCTTCTCAGAAACAACGTGCACCTTTGAACCCGAGGTAGAGGACGCACACGGGGCAAAGGCCAGCGGCCCGCAGTGTTTCCTTGCCTTATCCACTGCGAGCTGCATCCGTCTGATAAAGGCCAGGTCAGGAGCTGCAGAAATTTCAGCCTCAGCTCACTGAGTGGAGGTGAATTTTTTCACGGGGTGATGAGGGTGCCCTCCAGAAAATGATGTGGGTTTCCAGCACGAGGGAAAGGAGCAGCTTTCCTCAGGCTGCACGTCACCACGATTTAACTGTGCAGACAAAACAAAAGTGCTGCTCAACTTGCCCCCGCTTCCCTCCTCAAGATATGACAGTAGAAAGGAGGGAGCAAGAGAGAGAGGTGGGGGGGGTTCACCAGCTTCTCTCAGAGGGGCGCAAGTTATGTCATTGGAAGAGGTTGCCAGAGTCACACAGGCACACTGTTGCCGTGGCAATAGGCTATGCCGCTTGTAAGAGCTCCAGTGCAAATCCCAAGTCCATCAGGGTAGTGGAAGACATAGCCGAATCAAAGTGACAGGGTCACCCCACCCCCACCCCGGTCTTCCCAAACACAAACAAAACAATGAAGAAATCACTACTGCGCCAGACAGAACAAGCAAGAGAGAGAAGAAGCATTCTTCTGACTAACCTGCCTTGATCACAGCGTCTGTGATTGCGTCCCCTTCCTGTGTGGCTGACTCCCACCATCCATGTTCTGGGGTCACGGATGACGCCCAGCGGCGGGCAAGATTCCTGTCAATCAGAAGGCACTCGCTGACAGTGTATGTGAGGAGACCTTCTGATGTAAGCCAGTCACCAGAGAAAATACCCAGCCGTGACGCATATCCAGGAACAAAAATAGCAGTAGGGCCCCCGCAGGGATTATACAACACACCACGTTTAGAGACACTTCCAGCAGCCCAGCAACACAGCACTCACGCCGGCTGCTTAGAGGGGCTTCCAACAGGAAGTTTATGCTTTCCTGAGTGGACATGACCACAAACGGAGGGGTGTGGGGTCAGGCGAGAGCTAGACGTTTGAAGGGCAACCATGACTGGTCTTCCCTAAGACTGTCTGGGATGGGGAATATATGGTTTGTTGAGTTTGAACCGAGGATTGCCGGAAGTAAGCAACCCACCCCACATACACACACACACACACACACACACACACACACACACAGAAAGCCTCGCAGACACCTCACCCCAGCTTCCTATTAATAGTACACCAGTCTAATACTCGTAAACCTTGTCTCCTCCTCTGCTAACAACCAGCCACTGCACTGTGACAGCAAGGAGATTGTCACTGTGGTTACAGCCAAAGGGCCCCAAGCCATCCAACAACTGTGCACCTCTCTTGGAGCGCTTGTAAATTTACCCTTACACCATCAAGGCTTTCAAAGGTTGTCCAGAGTCAATAAAGTCAATAAATCCCTCTAGAAAGCTAAAAAGTAAATATTAGAATCTTTAACTGAGTTAAATTTTTTAACATTAAAATGGCCCCCACCCCCAAATTTGGATACTACATATGGGCATCATATAGGCTTCAAGCACATGCCAGTGGCACAACCCAGGACAGACAACAACAAAGCAAAAAAGTAACTTATTTTGACTACAGCCAATTGTCGTTGTTCATAAATGTTTATGTAATAAATAATTCATTGGTTAATATCACCTGTAGACACATATACAGTAAATATACATGTCTATGTTTAGCCCCCCAACTACCCGGTCCTACCAAAAGATCCTGCTTACGTGACTAAAAAAGCACCCTGACCTCCTGTAATCCACCAGGTCAGGCTCCGTTGCTGAGCCTCAATCCCTCCGCGTCAGTCACAGCTGAGAGACGCAGCAGAGACCTGGGTGTCACGCTGTCCATTTCACCATCAGGCAGGGACGTGCTGCTCATGTGCTTTGACTTAAGAGTGCTTGCTGTTAAAGCCAAACATATATCCATCAGTGGAGCCATTGAGGGGCCCATCTGTTCATCCTACAATAAATTATTCATGCAGTTATTGTTGTGGATGCATGTCCGTGTCTGTAAAATGTACCTCATCTAACAGTCTACATCTAAAAGGAAGACACCAACAAAAAGCGATCATCCTTTCTGCCATTAACAATGGCAATAATAGCAATAATGCTAATATAATGCAGTTGTGGTCTTCCACATTCCATAGTGGTTCAGCCATGGACCGAACTAAGCTTGGGAAGAAGCGCCCAGATGTTTCAGAGTACCACCTCCAGGAAGGCTGTAAAACTGCAGGAAACTCAAAAGTTAGTTAGGATTAAACCTAAGGGAAATACGATGGTAAAATTATACATGAGTGAGCCACACAAAACCAGCTCTGAAATTACAACACCGAGTGCAACAAGGCCATGTTTTTTGTATATCTGCCTACCTTTAGAACAAGGTATAACCCTATTCAGCAGGGGGCACTGTGGTAAGAGCCATAGCCTTGAAATAAAGGATCCAGGGTTGAAGCTGTACAAACCTTCGAGCCTCTTTGGATGGAATGCGTTGGCAAAAAAAATGAATGCAGATGTAACTATGACGATCGTGAAGAGGTTCAAGTGACCAGCTGAACATCTTGTGGAAACAACAGAAGCTTACAGGAGCAGTCGAGCAGGGCAGGTGTGTCACTGTACACGCTTCTGTGCTACCCGGCATGGCCCGAGACGCGCTGAGCTGAGGATGTCAGGCTGCGCCAGAGCAGCGGTGCTCACCAAATCAGGCCTGCGTTGGCCACCACTGCTGGAATTTTCACAAACAAATTCTGTGTCAGTTGGGAAATTTTACCCCTCTCGCCCTCCCTCTCCAATTACCGCTTAACTGCATCAATATTTAATTTCCAGTTCTGCTCAAAGTAATCTGCTCCCAAAGAGCTCCAAAAGGAACTTTTGATATCTTTATCAAAGTGGTTTCTAACCATTGCTGGATAATTAAAAAACCTACAGCTATGAAGCAGTTGCAAGAACAGTAACTTCTAAACCCATTTAATTTGTCTGAAACTTGGAAACGGTCTCAGAAAGCTGCTGGAAAAGGCATCGAAGTACAACCAATCCAAGATGCGATACTCCCACTGCGCACAGGTCGACTGACACACCAAAAGACGTATGACCACCACAACTTGCACCGTGAAGCAGGGAATTTAGCCAAAAATATTAAAACTAATGGTTTCTCCCTCTCTTAAAAGATTCTATGTCTTCAGTGTGTCAGAAAAACAGGACAGAGACTAAAGTGAGTAAATTTGGGATGAGTGGATCATCACAGAGGAACCTGGCAGAGCAAAGGTCTCGTTCTGATCCCCACATTACAAGCGCCTTTACCACAACCTCTCCACACTCGGTCACTTGAGTCATCTACAGTTCGATAGAAGTCACAGGATGCACACAGGCTTTCTCTCGCGCACGCACACAACATCAGTGATGCAAATACACATGCCATTTCCTTATTATTTACTGTTCATTAATGCAAACTCAATTTTCTGTGGAAGGTCAACATCATCTTATAGACTCGTAAGCCATGATTTGGGTACAGAGAGCTTCCTGGATCAGCCTCTGTCAAAGACAAAGATGTTCAAATCAAGTATGCACTGAGGAAGATCTCCGGGACAAACTTTTGGGTAGATGCTTAACCTCTGCTTATTCAGAAATAGAGAAATCTTCAACAACGAACAAATAAAACTTCCTCTTGGTTCAGGGTTTCAAAATGACCTTAATTTAAGAAACATGTTTAACATTCATAGCAAGTTGATTGTTATTTGTTACTGCTTGATGTTCAGACTTTTTTTTGAAGATACTGTGCTGTTTCATTCTGGGAGTCTGATCTGGCCGCAAAACGAATGTC
Source organism: Heterotis niloticus (assembly GCA_018136845.1). Lineage (NCBI taxonomy): Eukaryota > Metazoa > Chordata > Actinopteri > Osteoglossiformes > Osteoglossidae > Heterotis > Heterotis niloticus. The sequence goes on from CM030895.1 coordinate 16,921,964, forward strand.
CAATGAGTCTCCAAGTGAGGCCTGAAGGACAGAAAGGCCCTTTGGCAGGAGGGGAGCACAACAATCACAAAAACAGGTCCCCTTCAGCCTCCTGGCTAACAAGGAATTGTGGGTCAACACAGAGTGAGCCACAGGCCAAGCACCACGCAGCATCAAAAGCCTTAGCTGTGTTACGCAATGCCGGCATTATCCATGGATAATCCCCCAGCTGTCCCCAATTGCCAGAGTGAAACTCTCTCTCTCTCTCACACAGTAAAACAGGGTCAATCTCCCAGTAACCCTCAACCCACCACTTCCCCCACAAACCAACACCCGCAAGCCTTGTGAGCAGACAGGGGTTTCAAGTTGCTGTGACACCTGTCACCCCACTCCACCCCAACCTCCACCCCCCGTCCCTTTATTCCTTAGCAGGGCAGGCAGTGCAAGCGGCAGGGGAGCCGCTGGACACTGCGTGGCCAGACCTGCTCTCCCCTAACCCCCCAGCCCTGCTCCAGCATAGTGTCACTTTACTTCAATCGTTCAGACAGGCAGCACCAATTTTAGGCCTGGCGCTGAGTCAGATCAGCTGGCTGAGTAGGGGAACAGGAATCAGGGGCTTCCCAAACAGATAACGCCCCCCACCACAGTGTTTTCAGCACTGTCCTCTAACCCCGAGTCCTGACACACATGGTGCCCCAGGTGACTGTCAGGCAAACATAAACAAGCAGTGCGGACTTGTAGTGGACAGCTGCTCTGCTGCAGACGGATGGTTTGTTGTCAGTCGTTGTTGGAAATCAGAGTGCTGGTCACTCACAGCGCTTCCAGTAAAATCCCAAAAAGTGTTGCACAAGAGGTCCCCTTGTTCCCCGACATTTGTTCTTGCTTCAGTTTTCATCTCAGTATGCCTGAATTTATTTCACAATATAATGCATTCAGGGTGGAAAATCTCAGTTCATAACACAAAACTACACATACACGTGATGGAATGGAGTTACCAAAACTCAGTATTGCTGGGATTGCATCACATCTCCACTTTTTAGAGCCAATTAACATGAACTTGAGTTTAACATGTTTTAGTTCAGGCCAAATTTGCTTATCCATCTCTAGATCTCTGTTGAGTTCCGTGTGGGAGGAAGAGGAAGTAAAGCCCTCTAGGGTGGAGAACTATAACAAAACAAAAAAAAAAATCTGTGTCTTCAGCAGAAAAAAATCTTAATAAGTTGGCACTTCCTATCAGCACCTCCAGGTAACGTGTTTAATGTGAATATAAAATAGCCAAGGACGACACCGTGGGGAACACCAGCCAGTTTCAGCACAAAGTCGGAGCTGCAAAAGCCCCTTGTGACCCACTAACTTTAGTTTGAAGGCAAGGCAACAAGTCAATATTTTATAAAGCACAGTCTCAAAAGGCAGAAAGAATCAAATGACAGTTAAATTAGAGTAAGAAGTTTCATATCACCATACACACTGCACCCAACAACCTGTTTTTGTATTATTATATGCTCTGACATATTAAATAATGAAATGATGCTATTGCCACAAGACTGACCACACAGAGACATTTTGAATTGGATCAGTTTATTCTGCTTTACAATAATTTTGTACACAAATTTACTTCCTACATGCAGCAATAAAGCTAATTTGTATTATTTGTATGCAAGACCTGAGAGATAACCTTGAAAGGCTGATTCTGGGAGCGCCGTGAAGGACAAGCAGACTGCCTTGGTCTATAAATAATGTCCGCTCCATGGACGCTTCTCACTGCTTGGCACCTCCGCTAACCCAGACTCTACCGGCTCAGCAGCATAGCCACACACTCACAGTTGTACACAATAATCAAGCGCTATGAAAGAATGCGAGCCATGCACTAGATTAATAAAGGCCTCAGTACCCAGGAAGAAGAGACAGATTCATACAGTATCATAGCAACAGCATCATGCTTGCCTATATGTCTCTAAGGGCTTTCCTTTTAAAGGAGATGATCACCATCCAAAATGCTAGTTTTATGAAATTCGACTGCACTTTTACGTGTATGACACTCTTGGCCAACTCTACAGTGTCTCCAACAAGGTTACACACAGCATTTTACAGCGTTTTTTTTTTTTTTTTTTTTTTAACACCACTGTATTGTTTTGGCACCAAGGCTTGGAATGCAATTATATTTTATTCAACCGTGTCATTTTGCCATCCCCAGACCACCCCTATGATTCCTCAGAGTCAAAAAGCACACGATTCCAAATGAGTCGTGAAGTTCAAGAGGTCCTTTTATCAGTGACACAGAGCTGAATCCTCAGGAAGGCCTGACCAGAAGCCAGCCCTTCTTTGGAGGCACGAAGAGACACATGACGATTGACAAGCCTGAAATTGCCGGAGCAGCGGGTTCCCTTTTACACGGCTTCGCGCTTCCCAGTAAAGGATAGATTTTTCCATGACTTATCCCACACGGTTGCATAACTGGGACAAAAAGCACAGGAAGATAAACAGCACTTGCAGCTCACCATGTTTCGGGAAGAAGACTGACTCACTCGTTTGTTTTCCGCAATTCCAAAAATATCTTTTAAATTGAACCTTTACAAGCTTATTCTCCTGTTTGCATCAAAGTGAAACATTTTGCAAAATTCTCTGTACGAAAGGGGATAAAGAACACTGAAGCTGTGCCCTGTTTGGGTTTGGATTTTCAAAACAAGGAAAGCAAAGGATTTTCACTGATGCTTCAGCATCACACGCAAAGACATGCCTTCATCATGGAAACAGCCCTGCACAAGCACGAGGCTCAGCTAAAATTAGAGGGAAGAGCCGTTGCTCTTTCCTTTCTCACTGACTCCAGTGTGGAACACCTTTGGCCTGAACAGCAGCAGGTCTGGGTCAAATATTTGTAGAAGATGCCGTATCATTGTGCCACACGTCTTCTGCGTCTGAGATGAGTAAATAAAGCACTGGGGCGACAGCTACAACGGCCTCTGGGAGGATGTACTTGCAAATCAGGTGTCTGATAAAGACGCTCAGGGTATCATCTGAGGTCAAGACAGGAAAGCTCTCTGGAGGATTTCTTCTGCCCTTTGTACTTTTCTGGTAGTGTTTCCATAAGGATGATGAGGAGGAGAAGGGTTCATTTCCGCTAATAAGGGGCAGAAGGTCACATAGTAGCTAGAGCTGCTGCTTTGCAATACAAAGAACCAGGTTCAAATCCCTACTCTTACTGTACAACGCTGGATCAATGTACTTACCTTGAACTGGCACGGTAAAAATTACCTAATACATAGAGGTAAATCACTGTTAGTAGCTCACTGTGCAAATGTAACAATGTAGTTTATTTTGGACAAAGGTGTCAGCTGAATGACTAAAAATAATAAATGTGACCTTACGGGCTCTACTTCATCACCCTGAAATACGTACATTCAGGCAAGGGAAGAATTAAGATGTTCAAACAGCTTCAGATGCAACACAGCAACCTTCTGTCTTCCCGACTAACCAAGGACGAAAAAACAAACAGCATCACTGACCTTTTGCGGAACTCGTTTCTCCTCTCTGCTCGCTTCAACACAGTAAAACACAGCACAAGACAGCCACACAGAAGCGCACCACGCCGATGCCACGTTTAGCATCGGACACTTAGAAACATCAGCAGAGGTGGATTCCTGTTGTGCTGGACGACTCCATGAGGCAGAGCTAATCATTGTGTGCATAAAAGATAAACTGATGGATAATTTAAAACAACAGGTCATCTCCCCCGACTGTCTTCATTCCGAGCGCTGCCCTCAATTGAGTTTGCACAACCTGACCGGCACAAACGCTCCGTTTAAAATGCTTTTTCCCCACGGCACACCTCAGCGGCCCGCGTTTGTCACTAGTATTCACAGAGACCGTCCCCACCACCAACAGATGTCACATCACTCCTCAAATCAGGTGCCTAGAAAGCCTGCTGGGCTCAAATCTCTAATTAAAACAATGGAAGCAGAAGGAGCGACTGATACACTTTTCATCATCTTGGACAGGAAAGCACCGCCACTTGAGGAGAGCCACAACAACATGCTCTCCACAACGCTGGCATAAAATATGCATAAAATTATATAACCCTTATATAAGCCCTGTAATGCTGAAGCCTAGATCTGCCACACTATGTGCAACAGCTAATTAAGTGATGTGCAACAGGGAAAACATAGCGGGAGGGAGAACTGCTAATTTTAGGTCCCTTTCCCATGTCTGTCGGACAGACAGGAGGCAGAGACAGGAAGCTGTGGAGCAACAGCTGGAACACCAACCCCCCCCACCTTGCAGAGGGCTATGGATGACATCACCCAAACAGAGATGGAGAAGAAGAGAACAAAGAGTAGCACTAGCTGGCGTTGCTCCCGATATCCTTCCTAGCCAGCACACCTCTCACCTTTTACCCCTTTCTCGGAGCTCAGCCCTTCCCTAAGGTTCTGTGGGTCTACGCATGCTTTGGCACTTGGTGGCATCAAGAGCACTGTGATTCCAGGCACTCTCGCGTCAAGGGAACATCAACGCCAAGCTGCACAGCTCGTGCCCTGAAACTAAGACCGTTGTCAAACTGTTTGTTAGAAACGGTGCCGGTGCCAAGCGTCCTTGTGTGATTATAGGACAACCAGGAAGCGGGACAGTGTCGTGGGGGTGTAGTAGGAAGTCAAGAATGAAACAAGATGCAAGTTGCCATGGCAGCAGAGCAACACCAGGGTTGCATGCTCAGGATGTCACACTACTCCTCTGCACCTTTCACGCAGCCTGGCACTGCCTGCCAACAGCTGTGTAAACGGCTGTGCAGACATCCATGTGCCTTGTGGACCCTCTGCAGCAGCTGGCATCTCCAGCAGGCAGCTGTGCATTCTCTACGTTTTAAAAAAAAAAAAAAAAAAGCCCTGTGGCCAAGATCACTCCTCTTGTGCATAAATAGACTTGCAGTGGAAAAAAAATGTGTAGTTTGAAGAGAAAGCAATGAAGCAATGCATGGGACACATTACAGGATTACAGCCTTGTGTATGTCAATTTTCTGCTTTCTGCTTAACATCCCACAAAATTTACAAAACAGCGCTCTACACCTCTATTTAGGAAAGAAAAAAATTTAAAAGAAAGCTTCTTTTCAACAAGTTAATTCTGTGTTTGGATTCTTCTGATCAGTTGTGCCATGTCCTGCCATCTCAGAGAAGGTTGCACTGCTGCAGAAGACTTTTTTCCCCCCAGAGGGCCATGTGATTATGTTGAGTGGCTCCCCAAGGGACCAAGCTCTCCGCTACAGGAGATGGGAATTGGGGGGGGGGGGGGTAGTCCTGGCACAGGCCAAAGCCCTAAGGGAACAGGCCGACACACATTCGCCCCCTTGGGCTTTTCCCAGCTGACCCGATTACAGTCCGATGACTGGTGCCAAGAGGAATCTGTGACCAAGCCACGAATGATATGGAAGTTACAGGGTTACATCAGTAAAACCGCTGTCATCCCCAGTCAAGACCACCTGGAAGGAAAAGCCCTGTTCCGGACGGTCACTTCAAAACGCAAACCTTTAAACCGTACAAAGATCCCACAGCTATACGGCGCATTAGCTGGATGTACACCGGCCTTTCAGGAAGGCCCTTCAAAACTAATTTTTCTTGACTCCTGTAAGTCATCATTATCACTCAATTGCAGTTAATAAAGCTCAATAACACAAATGTCTCTCAATAGGTTTACAGCGTCTGTTTTGCAAAAATCTTGGCTACAGCTGTTGCATATACAAAAAACCTTATAGGACTTTTTACATTAATAATTCTATTTATATTAAAGTACTGTGCACTAACAAAGTTAGAATTACGGAAGAAGAAAATGAACCGTAACTCCAAACTTTAATTCCACGTCATAGCTGGCCAATTCATTACATAACCATGTTTCTCATCTTGTTATTGATCACCGACACACAGGAACACCAGACGGGAGCTGTAAATGCTATGCAAGTAAAGTAAATTAAATCAGGCCCACATTCGAAATCTGCTTAGCTGCGCTTTACAGCCATCTATTGGCTCAGTGGCGAACGCAGTAAGCGTTTGCTTGGCTGCAGAAACGTCAAACGGCGGTGAACAAAGAGAAATTAATAAAAAGATAAACGGAAAAATGTTTTTATCTTTAAAAATTCGTACCTCGGCCTTTCATAACACAATGAGTCAAGAGTATTTTTATGTAACCCACTCCGCACAATATGGGAAAGCACATGACTTTACGTGACTCGCAAACAGCACGCTGACTTCCCAGGGCCAGGAACGTACTTCCCACCTGCATTCCTCCTGTCCAGGTCTGAACCTGCTGTGAAAAACAGCTCCCAAACCAGCATTCGAAAGCCTCTTTGTGGAAAAACGAGGGCCACATCAGACAAGCCTGTATCTGCTGCTTAAATTAGACGGTCTGATGTGCTGTTAAAAATGCCAGTTTCAGAGTTGCTGCCAGGCCCACAGATGGCTTGGATAAACGAAAAAAGGGGGGCGGCTTGGTACAGGTAAATATAAGTTTTGCCTTCTGTGGATTGTGACGTTTCTTTGAGGGAAATAATACCTGCACTTTTGCACTTTCTGTGCACGTTCTGTCTCTTTGAAGCTGTAAATGTACAAAGCTAAGCAAGCGTCTCATAAAAGTAAGTTATATTTTCAAGTCCAGTTCCTTTGAGGGGGGGGCTATCGTTGTACTCTTGGGGGAAATCACATACCCTGAGTTGCTGCAGTAAACACACAGCCCTAAAAAGAGACTTCTCAACTTCTCGCGTGGCCATCGAGATCCTCCAGCCTCAAGCCAGCGTTGGGTAGATCTGTCATCTGGAGACAAACCTGCCGTCTCCCCGCACTGGCTGTCTCGGTTAATCAGACCGCATCCATGTTGGCACGTACAAACAAACATGGCTGACGACAGCAGTGCACAGGTTACCATCAAACTCCGCAGCATCTTTAATCGCATCAAGAGCGTCGGCGATTAAAAAAATATATGCACGAACGACGAAGACGCCGACTAAAAATACACAAAGGCAACGCTCGCGGCGACAGCGCACACCTTTCATCGTGGTTTCTGTGTAATGTTTACGAAGACGTTGAATGTCAGGCCGCTGCCGTCCTTCCTCACTTTGACAGTGAAATTGTATCCGTGTTAGAGATGTGCGCTGTTCGCACGCTGTGGGTCTGACAAGCAAGATTAGTCATATCGGGGGAAGCAAAAAACATGCCATTGTTTTTGGGACACCAAAAACAAGGGAACAAAGCCAAGGGGGCACAATAAACACATCACACAGTCTTTCAGGCTGCCAGTTAAAGTGATCGCCGCTCACCGGGTCATTCACGGAGATAAAACTGTGACAGACACAAGGGACAATCAAGCATTTCTCCACTCTCCACCGTCTTCTAAAGACGTGCCATTTATTAATAATATTTTGCTGCATAGAAGCCTTTATTCACAACTGCTCAGCATTTTATCATCTTATTCAAGCTCGTAAAATGCTTGAAGTTACGTACAGTTATTCATTTAGTTGACATCTTTGTCCAGGGAGACTTACAATATTAGGCCACTGAGACCTAATCCAGCAAATCTTCTGGTTACTCTGTGTCTTCAAGCAGCTTCCATTAAAACAAAAAAAAAAAACATGTAGCAAGGGGATGAATTTCTGAGCCAGGAGAATGAGCCTCAAATGGATAAACTGAAGCGTTCAAGCCACCCTTAGGTATAAAACAGAAAAGAAATTTGAGTAAAATGTGGAATTCTGGGCAAGAAAAGATCATGTCAGGCCTCCCCAGGCCTTTCACAAGAAATATGAAGGCTTGGAAACTAAATGCAGTCAGATTTTTTTTTTTTTTTTTGGGGGGGGGTGAAAACGGTGCCAAATTTATGCATACATACATACAGTAAATAAATGTGTTATAAATTACGAATCTACAAACTAACCCAATCAAGAACCAATAGAGACGAGCAACACAGTAATGCTCTCCATTTTCTGCTATTCTTCTGGATTTTTTTTATACATTACTTCAAAGAGCAAAGCGAAGTGTGATTTCTGATTTCGGCATTTTGACACATTTGGCAAGACTCCTCTCTCTCGCTCTCTCTCTCTCGCTGTGTAAATATAAGCCAAGCGGTGAGCCAAAAAAACTTCTTCTCCAGTTAAAGCCTTGCCTTCTGTGAAATGGCCAGATAATCCAAGCAGCTATTGGAAATCCCAGTCCCTCAACACTCTCCTCCAAAACTTGTCAACATCCGTGGCTTCGCATGTGGCTGTGAGGCTCAAGGAGGCCGTGAGGGGGCTGAGCCCAATTGAGCCAGGCAGGTGTGTTGACAAGTACAGGCGAAATCCTCCCATCATCATCGTTGGTTTGACCCATCAGCTTTGGATCCAGTTCTGACTGAACCAAGCAGAAACCTCCTGGCCCTGCGTTTTTGGATGCAGCCGCATGTAAATGTAAAATTGCACAACAAACTGGAACCCCTGGAGGGATTTACCCAATGGGGCAGGAACCGAGAGAGATCGGTTGTGTTTCCCGCTGGCTTGTTTGGCTGTGTTCATACATTTGATTATTAGAATTGTTCACTGTCCACCAAAAAGGCAATAAAAAAGCACAAGATGCAAATATCTCTAAACTCCACATCAGTGTCATCTGCAGTCCTACATCATCTCCGATGTTGTATGCGCTCAAAAGACCAAAATTCGAATCCCTGCTCTGTAGAACTCTCGACCAGGTAATGGCCCTGAACTGAGAGTAAAAATGCCCAGCTGTACGAATGAGAAAATGTCAGTGAAATGTCTTAGCATGAACATTTAAGGCTCTCTTGGAAGAAGGGGGACAAAGACATAAATGGAATATTTGCATTTTTCTGTGGCGCTAAATTTGCCCTTAACATCTTATTGGCTGACATCAACATCACTCGTGGTTTCTAAGGAAAGTTTTGGCCCTCACATGTTCCCCCCTCCCCCCCAAATTAAAAACTGTTTCACCAGGTGGGACCTGGAATGAGAGGTTATGTTATAATACAGCAGACAGTGTCTTAAAATTTACAGTGAACATCAAGAAACATTTTTGGGAATTGACTCATTTCACAAACTGGTACCAGATGTATTTAATCTGACATGTTGAACTCTGGTAGTCCTGTAGCCAGGATGACTTACTAAGTCTCCCCACAGCAGTAGGTAGAGAGCACACTAACTGTGGAAGCTTGATCTAATTAAGCCCCGTAACTTATCCAATTACGTAGTTAATGGTTTGGGATTAAGCGCAACAAAGCAAGGTGGCCACCCAGGAGCAGTAGGACTGATCCCAGACCCAACACAAGGCCTGGAAATCACATTCATAGTAGGACCAGAGGGGCAAGTGAGGGGGCACTAAAAATTCAGCTTAGCAATAAGCAAAACCTATGGAGAGAAAAAAAAAAAAAAAAAAAAGAGATCAAACTCAAGTTTTAATGAAAAAAGCATGAAAGCAGCTAAAAAATGTACACCCAATGACCATTTCAGTATCTAAAGCGAGGCATACATGCGAATACACATCGATGCACAGATAAACTTGTTCATACACAACACACATGCGTGTGCGAAGACTGGATAATCATTTCCTCTGCAATGATCCATCCCAGCGTAAGGCACTCCTACACGCACCTGCAGATACTGTGGTGGGATCACTCCCTGCAACGACACACAGCGGCACCCCGAAAGCGAAAGCCCTCGCTGCTCAGTCCGTTGTCACAGATGGCACGAGATTAAGTCACCATCAGGGTTCGGGGCTGGAGCCCTGCGAATCAGCTGTTCTCAAGCTGCGCACATTTACATATCGCCTTGTCGCAACGCCACGGAGAGCCGCTCTCCCGAAGGATGCTGGCTCTACTGAATGCCATCAGAGGACTCTGTTAGCCTTAGACCACATTTCCTTTCATTTTTGTCAAGATTTGAGGCACCCTGATGTCACGTTACACATGGGCTGCATCTTTAATTTCTCTTATCGAAAGGCTGGAATCAGTTTGTTTATTTTTTTTGTAAATAAAATAATAACCACATAAATCAAACCCTTATAACTGGTTCTTTTTGTCGAGACACTGACTTTAATTACTCCCACACTCGCAACAGGAAGAGCTGTGTCACCCAGAGATTAGAGGAGACAATGGCAAAGCACTACCCGGCCTTGGCATTTTGCACTTTTATTTCCTGTTGAACGTAATGGGATCTGATGTGAGTTACGGCTGCTGAGGGGCAGCGAGAAGCCTGCTAATGGCAGTAGGTCCAGATAAACTGAGCCAGGCTCCCCGTGCCCAGAACCGGATCAGCAATCTGGCCCTGCCCGAGCTCGACCTGAGATCACCTTCATGGGGCGCAGCAGACGATAATGAAACGGCAGCGGTCCAAGGTAGACTCCAGGTGGGGGTGCACTACCCCAATGACAAGCTGGTCCACAGTAAGGACCTTTAAAGCATGAGTCACCACACTCCTTTTCCCTTGGTTTCACCCTCCTGCCCAGAAGCACACAAGGTATCCTCTACACTTCTTCTGTTCGCAGTCTGTCCGCCATTACCCCAGTTTTACTCCTCCACCTTCCCATTCTTCACCCTTCCGCTCGCTGCCTCCTCCTTCCCCCCAGGTTACAGGCTTCCATCAGCGTGCTCCAGCCGCCTGTCCCGCCCCCGGCCCCTGCGAGCATGTGGGCGTTCTCCACGGCGTTTGAGTCAGAGCCTGGCACAGCTGCGAGCGCTAGCTAACAAACTGGTGAGCGTGTGAGCTCACCACCTGTACTGCTGCGAGAGAGAGAACGAGGCAAAGGGAGATGAGAACGAGAGAGAAAGATGGAGTACTTGTCTTCTCTTCAGCCACAACACCCCACACTGCTAAACAGAGGGGCCACTTTAATGAGCACGGCCCCTTCATTGACTCTTAATGTCCCAACTCATCACACATCGCTGTTGCTTCTCTGCATCCCATACGGTCTGTGTTACACCTGTGAGGCAGCAACGTGCGATGGTAATTCTGCTTGAGGAGGTCCACTGTGGCCCAGGGGACCATGGGACCCGAGCGTTCGGTAGCAAATAACTGTATCGCCCCATTTCCCGATGAGGGGTTTTCATCGCAACTCCCTCAGGACCCTTACATCTCTGCATGATGACATTATTTTAAAAAAAAAAAAAAAAAAAAAAAAAAAGAAAATTAAAAAATCACAGCTGTAATACAGGCCACTGGTTTGGGTTCATTCCTTTGGATGTTAGTGAAGGTTTGAGATAAGGGGGCGACATTAATGACCCCCTTCAGCTCAACACCAGGGGTAAGAGGCCTGGCATCTGAGCTGCTATCACTTGCACGCCTTCTGCTCCCCCCTCTTCATCAGCATCCTCTGATTATATGACACCCTGAAACAGGAAGTGTGCACCACTGCCAGCGGCCAGTTAGTCAGGGCCTTATTTGCATCTTGCTAAGGAGGAGGAAGTGAAACCATGCCCGATTATTCCACATGGGGGGGGCAGGGCGTATACTTCCTGGTCCAGGCACTGCTTTCCATGTGTTTTTACTAAGGGCATACTCCCCCTGCTGGGGGGCTTGGGGGAACTGTGGGAATCTACAGTAAACAAAATGCCATTCAAATCTCCCCTTATCTGGGCACTGCTGAAGTGTGTGCGTGTCTGTGCACGTGCGTGTGTGCTGAGGGGTGTGAGTCTCGCCAGGTGCCTCTCGGCCCCCAAGGTGCGCTCTCTCCACCCAGCTCCGCTCTCATCACAGGGGGCGGTCACAAGTGGGCGGACAAACAGATGGCACTCGGGTTGTGTGTGCTGCAGGGAGCTCAGTGCCCAAATACCTGCAGGAAACCCTACAGCGATTGTTGTGACACAGCAAGGCGAGACAGCGGACCTGTGCTACAGCACATTCATTAAAACCGTAATACAGCTCCTGGCAGCTGATGTGTTTCTCCAGCTGCCCCAGCACCCAAGGGCAACACTGTTAAGGCTTCGCTGTTTCTCATCCCGCTCAGGCCGAAGACCGAGCTCACCAGGTCAGACTCAGCTGCGAGTGACGAAAAGGAATGTATCAACATGATGTGAACGGGAAAGCAAAAGTGAACCTTCTGATATGCTGGAACATCTGCCCACAGCGGTCCTGCACAACCACCCGCCAGATCCCCCACCCATTGCCCCCTGTGGGGCTGCAGGTTACATGCTTGCTCTTATCAACCACTTTGGAAATAAGTGCAGCTTGCCCGGGAAGAGTATTCTGTGACGGCTGTTTCGGAGCTGCAGCTCCACTCATATGCCTGTACTCTCCATCTGATTCTGTCAAGGACAAAGCGGCCCTCTGCGGTTCCCATAGTAACCAAATGTGTACTTCCACTTTAGAGGTTTTGTGCATTGTCTGTACCGAGGATCATACAAAGGCAAAGTGTTGACCAGTGGAGCCGTGTTATTTCCTCAGCACATGACAACATTCTGGACCACCTGCTGAGATTCTACGTGTGCAGTGGTCTTAAGCTGCTTTTTTATGAACATCTAATTGAGTTTCATATTCAGACAGTTGCTATGAATTCAGTTTCAACACGGACAGGAAAAAGTGAGTCCAGCCCACTTGACCATCTCCTCCCCTCCTTCAGAGCAATGCTGCCTTCTTGGGTCGAGAGAAGTTCTTACATAAGTCAGTCAGGTTTGGCACAGAGTGTAGTCACCTCAGCCATGAAGAATGCCACTAGCACTACTTGTCTTGCTCACAGAGCTGCCAGCGAGGATGCTGCGCCTGCCCAACATGTTCACTGATGCCCTCATTCACAATTTTTCTTGACAAGACAAAGAACATATGAGTTACACAATATGCCCTTATATGACAAAACCAGAGGAAGACATCCATTCTGCTGAAATGGAGGAACACACACACACTTGACTGACTGACTGACTGACTGACTGACTGACTAAAACCTGAGCTTTGCGCACTGAGGCGATGCTGTGGTAATTACTGTACTTTCCACCAAAGGGTGCACTACATGCATGGTCACAGATAAACAGTCTCCATACTGTGACTATATATAGCGGTGTCGTGTGTTTGCAAAGCAGATGGAGGATGTATACCGCCTGAGGGAGCCTTGGGATGAACCGAATAGCGCTGACCTTCCACCTTTTTGCCAACAAGAAATGGCAGGATGAGACCAGGCTCCGCAGAGGTGGGAAATTTACCCAGTCTGTTTCTCATTGACCACTGCAGGCCACTGTGGGCTGAGGCAAACCCATACGGGCTGTGGATACCCACCACAACAGACCCACGTTGCCAACAGAGGAAGTGTGGATTTCATACTGTGGCCACTGCAAAACACAGCTCACTGTGAGAGGGCAGCTAACTGTGAGCCCACCTCATTGGTAGCTGTGAGTTACAGTCACCCACACAGATCTGTGTGAACATGGAAAATGGCTTCTGCACAAGTGTGTCTAGTGGTCTACTGGTTTCATGAGTCCACAACAGAAATTAGTCCTTCCTTACTCTGTACATCTTCCAGAATCATCCTGACATTTCATGGACATAATGTGATCTCTCCAGAAGGCCTTTGCATATGCTTGCTAAACTAACACACAAGCAGCATCGCTATGGCGTACATGCAAGCGTAGGACCTACCACCACACTTCCTACTGCCATCTCTCACCCTGCATCATTTAATCTGGATTTCAGGAATTTCTCCTATCTTGTCTATGTCATCCTCTTCAGCAATCTATGTCTTCCACCTGTGTTCAGAAAGCCATTTTAGCAGCCTCTGATCTAAGTTTTTACCAGAAAGATGGACCTATCTGTAGCTGGAAGATGAGCTCACATCAATAAGGTCATCCAACACTCCTAACACCAGCCATGAGCAAGGATAAACTTTCTTCACTATCACTCCTCTATGCTGTCGACCACTACACCATTCATCCAAGAGAGGTGCACTCCTACTCCAGCATCCTCAGATGGTTATCATCAGGGTGAGCTCATGCCAAGAGGGTGCTGGTCACAGGCTCAGGCTAAGCAGTGGCTTCCCCTTCCTCCTTGTTTTGCGAGTCACAACAAGCGGGACGGAACAAACCATGGTTCAACAAGACTCTTTCCGTCTCTAACCAGCAGAACAGGCAGAACACATCTCGGCCATCTACCTGCCATGGGCACCAGCATAGCGTGTAACCTGTGCTTCCTGCTCCCTCCTGTCCCTACAATCCAAAGGTTGTCGAAAGGCTGCATGTCGTGTTTGAATAAAGTTTTGGGAAAAAGACACGGTATTTGATATCCAACATATTTTAACAGAGTAATGTACTGACCAAAGGTGTTTTCACCAGACAGAGGATTTTGACAAACGCATTTTAAAAAATTATGTAAAATGAATTCCTGGTGTGATCTTTCCACCAGCAGTTGCATCCCAACAAGCCTAATTTGCTAAAGATCACTTTTTGAGCACTGAGATGCAAACAGGCTTCTCGCCCTTTCTGAGTGGCAGTCAAACTCTGGGATGTCTCAGGGCCATGGCAACCTACCTTTAGCGGCAGTACGGCTGTGCTCCCGGCCCGTCCCAAACTAATCCCAGCACACACCCGTCTCATGTACCCTGTGGGGTATAGGGAGGGAGAGAAGGTCAGCTCTGCAAACTGTGTATACACAAATGCACACACAAAATATACACTCTCATACACTGTCAACCTATTGAGATCAAAATTTGAAATTTGCACCACTTTCCTCCTTTGGTGTCATAAGCTGACCCTGAGCATTCACCCCCACTGCACCCCATCCCAAGCCACCCCATTCCAGGAAAACAGAGAATTAAAAGTGCCATAGAAATTGTCCCTGATGCTCCTGCCCTCCTTGCAGTCTGCATCGGTACCGTTGTTCCCCAACCCTTGTTGACCCACTGCCCACCTGACGCTGCATCCTCCACATCCCGCCAGCTTCAGTTGGTAGATTGGGGGGGGAGGGCGCTGTAGCAAAAGTAGGGAGCTCTTCAGCAACAGGAAAAGGGGGACTGCTTCTGGGGGTGGGGGGTGCAGAAGAAAAAAAAATCAGAGCTCCAGCATCCAAGTTGTGCAAAAAAGTATCTCAGAGCGACACTGAAATGGTCCTCATGAAGACAGCTGCTCCAACTCTGCCATCCACAGCCCTCACTCTCACACTCTCCTTCTCTCGCTCGCTCGCTCGCTCACTCTTTGCCACTAACGCAGCTTGTAAGGGGGAGGGCAGAGAGAGGGAGAGAGAAAATGATCGTATTTTCTCAGCATAAACACCTGCCTGCTGATTGGCCGACTGGAGAGCAGTAGAGACATTAACTGTGGAGGCGATGCTCCAGCACTGGCTGTCGGCGGAGTATGGACATGAAAGTAGGTTTCATCTGGTTGCGCTGGTGTAGAAACCCACGGTGAGCGTTTGGAAGAAAAGCGAGGGGGAGGGAGGGATGGAGTGGGGGGGGCAACGCAGAGAAAGCGCAAGAAAGGGAATGACAGAGAGACACCACTACTTTTCTTAGGACAGGAAACAAGGAGGCAGAGAATATTTCCTGTTGTGAAGCAGAGTCAGGTGGGGGACGTTGCCGTGTTTGCGCTACTACCAGTGGCCGGCACACCCCCTCCGCAGTTCTTCACCTTCGTCACTGCTGCCGGGACGGCCCCCAACCCGCCCTCCCTGGCAACAGAAGCATGTGGGCAGCCCACACTGTGACAAGACACTTGTCACCCCAGCTGAAGCCATTTATGAGAGCCTTCCCTCTCAGCCCAGTGGACTGTGACCGGCATGGCGAACAATTCACTGTCCAAACAACAGAGTTGTGTATCTATGACCAGAAAGAGATGTTTTGAGGCATTTGGGTTCCAGATAAGACACCACAGCTATGATTTGGATACAGGACGCTGGCTGCAGAATACTGCTTCCTCTTGCCTTGTTCTCTTATTAAAATTAAGTCATGTGGCCTCGGGGGGGGGCGGGGTATTCTTTGGTGACTGCTCCCTTAAACAAACAGCACACACAAGGAAGAGCTCAAACAAATTCTGTTTACCATGAAGTAGGTGCTTTACAAAGCTTCCTTTTACAGAGGTGTCTGGGCGAGAGCTGCAGCTTGCATGCACCAAATATTGTTTTCCCATTATGTTGCAGGTGCACGCCTGCAGTTACTGTGGAGAAGAGGTGATAGTGTGTGTCTCTGTCTGTTTCTATGTGAACTACTGTTCATGTGTGTGTGTGTGTGGGGGGGGGGGCTGCAATGGTATCTGTGGTGGAGAACAGAGAACAGCCTATTAATCAAGCAGCACGCTGACGCGGCCCCAGTTAAGGTTAAATAATTGAACATCTCTTTCTTGGCTCTTGTCACCCACGTCCTATCAGTTTACCCTCGGGGAGGCCCAAGTGGGAGGTCGACGGCACTCAAACCGATCACCCCCCCATCAGGACTGAGCCTCCGCAGAGGCGGGAGAGCAGAGCGACCCAACAGACACTCTCAGGAGACCTGGGACAGAGCAGGTCAAGAGAAGACCAACCTTTCCAGACAGGCTTGTGAAACTGCAGTTCTCTTCCTTTCTCTGTGTGTGTCTGAATGGGCAAAGTCTTCATACCCATGAAGAGAACTGCAAGTGGGGCCTGAAAGCTGCACTACATTTCACTCACAAGTTAACTTTGCACACACCAACACAACAGTGGAAAAAAGCATGCAAGCACCCACAGACCCACACACACACACACACACATATACCAATACACCCAAATACACACCCACACACACATGCACACACCCACACATTCAATCGCACATGCACACGTGCAGCTCCCACGCGTGAAGTCACACAGAGTCCTGCGCAAGAAGCCCACGCAGACGCATGCAGTGACTACTGCCCACACATACACACACAAGCATGCACATGGACACACACAAAGACAGAACAAACAGCCAACACATTATATTCAACACAAGGTCCGGCAACAAAACAGGGGACACCGTGTCCTCCTCGGAGGAAGGGCTGCACCTGTGCGAGATCTGTGCCCGAGTCCCTCGTTCCCTGATGTATGCCACAACGGTAGAACAGGGGTGCAAAGAGGCCAGCGTAGGTGAGAAATGGCTGCACTTTGCAAAAACACCTCCAGATCATGCCACCACTATAGTGTAGTTTCTGAGGGCATCACCAAAAAGCCTGAGGAGATGTTGACAAGTGGAACTGTCACACACTGGGCCCCATGACATCGTGGGCACGTGACACAGTGAGAAGTTTATGAAACCCACCGAATATGTGTAAATACCATCCTGACCAGGCTTTAGCAGACATCCTCAACCTCAGGATCTCTGAGGCTCTGAGACTGTTAACATTACACTTTTCAATACTTCATTCCCCTCAAAGCAACTGAGCGCAAACACAAGTTCATTAAAGTCAGGTGTGGAACTCAAACCCATCTGGTCACTGTGACCTACACTGGAGGAAGCTCTTCTGTGTGATCTCAATTAAACTGTATATTCGACTGAATGTTTAATTTCACAAGCCAGCGGCCATCCGTACACAGTTGTTACCCAGCTGTACAAGAGGGCAAATCGGTGCAAATGGTTTAGTGAACAATTGCTTAACACTGCAAATCTCACTTGCAGGTGTCAGATGAATACATTTTGTTTTTTCTTGTTTTATCGAGAGATTCCCAAAAACATCTCAGTTGACTTCAGGAAAGAGAGTTTAAGGACGAGTCAATGGCAGAGAGACGAGAGGACGGAGTTACTGAAATAAACTTCCAATTCCCGACTCTGCACGACGATGGAGTCGAAATAAGCTCGAATTATAAATTTAAAAAGTGCCTTAAGCGACGATGAAGATTTAATTATAAACTATCCATTCCGCCACTGTGCGGAATCGGTTAAGGTGACTGTGTTGGTTTATTTCACAATTCATTTCACTTTATTCTCTTTTGTTGCGCTTCGGCTGTGCGTGTGTCTCTCCGGAACCCCCTTGCGGGCCCCCCGCCCTCCGTGTCCGTGCACGCGTCATGGAACATTCCCGGAACGAGCCAGCGTCCCACCCACCTCCTCTCCGTCTCACACTCACAAACACACACACACACACACACACAAGCAGTGTGTATGCAAACAACATATCGTCACTCACAAACACACGCACACACACAGAGGCGGACTCGGGTGCGAGCGCACGCAAAGGTGTCGACGCGGCCCTACCCACCCAGCCTCGGGTCCAGCGCGAGCCCCGGCGCGGCGGCCGTGCGCGGTCCTCGCGCTGTTACGCAACATTCCCGACGTGCACGCGAGCGGCCGGGTATTCCCCGCATGTTCCGAAACCCCGCACGGCACCGCGGGAGCGAGCGCTCACCTTGTCACGTCCGAGGGGACGTCCAGGCGCGCGCCCACCTGCACCCGGAGACGAGGCGCGCAAGAGCTCTCCTCCTGTCCCGTCTCCACCCGCCCTCCTGTCAGTCGGCGTCGCGGAAACGAGAGCGAAACGCGGGGCTCGTCCGGACCCGGGGTCCCGGCGCTGTCGCTACCGCTGTCGGAGCTTCGGCGTCTCCAGAGCTCCGTGGGCGGGGGGGGTGACGGGCTGACAGTGTGTCCCCCCTCCTCGAGGAGTCGTCTTTAGCGTTTCTCTAAGTGGAGGAGCCGCAGCGCGAGAAGGAGCCTGCGATCGGGAGGCGGACGGGTTATTCCTGGAGCCGCTTCCCAGAATAGAAGTGGGGGGAGAGCAGGAGAGAGAGAGAGGGAGCGGGTGTGTGTGTGTGCGTGTGTGTGTGCGCGCGAGAGAGACAGCGAGTGTTTGGCCCGTGACGTCATCGGATCCCCCAGCGCGTGCCAGAGCGAGGCCGGAGCGAGGCGGCGCGAAGGAGCCACGGAGGAAGCTCCTCTCCGGCCACCTCCCGGGGAAACTCCCCGCGTCTCCAGGCCAACCGTATAAACGGGGCAAAAAAAAAAAAAAACAGGGTAAATCGGCGTCGGGTCGACTGTGCACGGTGTCTGTCAGGTTCAGGACTGACGTTCCGCCCAGATCACGACGTGGTGGAGCAGAGCTGACAAATGTGAACGTCACTGTGAAAGCGCACGGTCGATTCCTTCATTGTTAAATGCAGTACGCATGCATAGTAGGACATTTAAAACAAAGAGGGAACCCCACACTCCTCCCGCCTGAGGAGTTCCTCCGTGGACGTTAACGCTTGTGATTTAGGAGAGGTTTGTGTGAAACACATTAAAACCTCTGCACACCAGGTCACTTCACCTGTGCGCTGCAGTCAGCTGCTCCTGACGGGACGCCAGAGCTGGAGCTCCAGGAGCACAAGTCAGCTGGATGGTGAACTGCTGGTCCCGGCCGCACCGCCGCGTGATGCCCCACCCAACTCCGGTCTCCTCTTACGTAAGAGTAACCTGGTTAGCAGTCCCCTGTGATGGCTTTGCTGTTTGCGCTTTATGTGGCACTAATGGGATTAGCAGGCAGAACCGACGTGGCTTACAACTCCTCCAAAGAGTTCACTATCACATGAAGCATAAAGTGGGAATCACCACTTCGCATGCTGCCAGGAAGTGCATTTCCTAATCTGTTTCAGGGGAATTTAAAGCATGTTTGTGGAAACGTGCAGGTACATACATCCTACTCCAATATCAACAGTACACCTGTAATGCATGAGCCATCAGGATGAACTGCAGGTAGTGCTGGCGCCTCACAGCCATTGGGGCTGTGGCTTCAAATCCGGCTCAGGCTTTGGAGAGTTTTCATGGCCTCCCTGTGTTCGTGTGGGTTTCCTTCCGCTGTCCGAAAATGTGTTTCGGGTGAACTCGTGTCTCTAAATTACACGTAGCGTGTGAATGAATGTGTGTTACTGCGGTGCGATGGACTGGCATCCAGCACATAGTAAACGTAAACGATTCCTCAAGTTCTATGGTACCTGTGAGCATACTTTGCCAAGTAAATCTGATTCCAATTGTGGTTCCGAGATGAAACCAGACTACCAGATCACTGCGCTGGACTAAATTACTGATGATGGATGGATGGATTGAACGATTGATTAGTGATGTGAAAGGCCTATATTGATACCTGGGAAAAGATCCCTAAATATTCCCAAGTATCCACAAATGCAGAGATTCGAAGTGTTCAGCCAGTGGTATCTAAAATAACACTACATGGATGTGAAGAAGCAGGACAAGAAAAACATGGATCCATTTGAACCAAACTTCCCATTTGGAGTACAAATAATGAGACTGAGGCTATCATAGTTTCTACAAAAAGATGGGCATGTTTAAAAACGTGGGGGGGGGGGCAAGAAGAGGATGACCAGCACCAGATGAATGGAGATACTATGGAAGCATGCCATTCAGCACTAAGGACACAAGAGGGTGAGAATATTCTAGATCCACTCTGCCTATGTGGCCAACAAAAGGTGACACCTAAAAACAATAAGGGCTGCATTCTTACTGTATGTTAAATTCATATCTGCTGCATAGTCCTTGTGTGTTAATCCCTAATAATTACTGTAATGTTATGGTTATGACACTTATAACAGCCCTGCTGTTCAGCATTGTCCATCACTGAGAACAGTCATGTACTTGTAGTCATGAATGCTTTGACTATCAATGGAAGCCAGCTGAGCGTTCCCACATCCTTTTACTGCAGTCCTGCTATTGTACTGAAGAAACATAACAAAAATCCTTCATGTGAAAGGTATGTGTGTGTGTTTCTAAGGATAAAATGGATTGTTTTGCTTTCTCTCCTTTTAAGAGTCCTGCTCTTCTCTTATTTGTAGCACTGTGGCCTAAATATGTCTCTGTGCAGGTGTCTACTAAATAAGTAAGCAGTGATATCATCATAGTTTAACTTGCTCTGTTCGTGAGATTAAACTTAGTTCCACATGCGCTAAAAAGGAACATACTTTGCCCCTCCTAAGCCTTGGAATAAGGCTTCCCCTCAACATCAGGACAGTCTCCAAGTCTCTAGGGGAGGGGCTCCGGTGGAACAGGAATGAGAAGATGCACTAATCATGGCAGCAAAAGAACAAGCACTCGGTACCACATCGTGCAAGACCCTGCTACAGACTGTGCAAAGATGCCCCTGAGACAGTCCAGTACCTTGTAGTGGCTGCAAGATGCAGGAGGGACAGCAGATAATTAGAGGCACAACCAAGTGGCAGAGATCATATACAGGAACATCTACAAGAAATATGGCTTGGACACTTCCACGTCTAAATGGGTGGCACCACAGAGAGTGGTGGAGAACAACAGAGCCGAGATCCTGCAAGGCTTCCACCTCCAGACAGATAAACAGGTAATGGGCAGCCAGCCAGATACAGTGGTAATAGATAGGGAGGAGAAAACAGCAGTGCTGATAGATGTAGTAACTCCAAGTGATAAAATCATGAAGAAGGAATATAAGAAGCTGAAGATCTAACAAGGGTTAAAAGAAAAACTGGAGGGGGGTGGTTGAACCCTCACCCCCCAGTACAGTGAATTCAGCAAAAAGGTTTCTGCTCAGTGATGGACTGACAGCTTCACGGTTTCTGCATTTTTTTTTTTCTGTGCTGCATTCATTCTGTTAACATCCCAACCTCATCCCAAAGACGGTCTGCTGATGTGAGAGGTGAGGACTGTGCAGGCCAGTGGAGTAAAGTAAAGGTTGTGGAGCCTTTCTGAGACGTGTGTTTTATGATACAGCACACTGTCCTGTTGGAGGCGTCGGTTTGAGAAAGGCCAGACTGACTGTGAAAGAACGGTAGCGCTTGGTCAGTATCAAAGGTAAATTGATACTCTGTGGCATTCAAATTATGCTTTGGTTGTATAACAAACCTAAAAAAGTCTAAAAACCTGTTATGTGCCTCGCAATCATTCCCAAACCTGTTACACCACTAACCCCAGGTGGTACTGGTCAGGTGAACCCAATAGAATGACCGGTGAGGTTAATATGTGTATATTGTAGGTAGGGTAGCACAGCAGAACAGCAGGGAGCACTAGTGCCTCACATTGCATGGGCAGATATGGGTTCAACTCAGGCTCAGTTTGTGTGGAGTTTGTGGGGTTTCCTCTCACAGTCCAAAGGTGTATAATTCAGTTGAACTGGTGACTGTAAGTGTACGTGTCATTGTCCCATAACAGACTAGTGACCGCTCCAGGGTGTATCTCACCTCATGGTTGTGTTTTCTGGATCTAGGATCTATCTGGACCACCAAGACTCAGCTTCAAACAAGCAGTGATTGATAATTTGGACAAAGGTGTCTACAAAATATTTACAATAATCATAATCATCTGTCATGCTTGGTAGCAGAGCCAAAACCCATTCGTGGAGAAATGGTCTCAACACAAATTCACAAGTGAATGCAGAACAAGTTGCCTGTAGTGCGCTGAAATGGCAGTCCTGTGTCCCTGAATACCTCGCCTGCTAGCCTCAACAGGGCTCTTCCTCAGAAAACCGATTCACAGGAACACATCCCACACAATGGGCCCTTGGCAGTTTAAAAACGATCAGTTTATTCGTTCCCCTACCCCCTCAGGCCTCTGCCTCCACCCATCACAGTCATACCCAGGAGCAATTGTACACCTTTCTAAAGCACTCAGACTGCACCCCCCCCAGGCCGCTGCACAATCAGGGTTTCGTCATAAACAGGAATCCCGGCTTTTCAGGCCACAGGCTGAGCTGCCAGGAAATTACGTAAGACCACGATGGTTCTGACAAAGGTCAGTTGAGCTCAAAGGTAACGCAGGGCGGTTGCATGACACACGGGATGACTACGGTTAATTCTCACCATTGTGTACCTGTCACTACTCTCATTCAGACCAAAAAAGCCTGGGATTAAATGTAAAGGGTGATGCAGCAACTCCCCAACTCCCTGCCACCTTCACTCTAAATACAGTTAAGCAGGAACTTTTACGCATCAATAGATGCTTTTGTCCAAAGTGACAACCAACTGTGTAAACACTTATGTTCCATACTATATATTTATATGCCATGCGTGAATTTTCATGAATACATACTATTTACTTACTTGTTATGTCAATTCAGTCACTTACAAATGTATTCAGTTTCACTATTTGGAAGGGGTCTTGACGCTCACCTAGACGGGCGACTGTCTGCTCCACAGACTGTGGTCCCCCCTGCTACTGGCCATAAAGCTCAGTACACTGTGGGGCAGCCCAGTCCTTCTTGCTGCTGCTGGCCGGTTCCCAACAGGGAAAATGTACGAGGACTCGAAAAGGAGCGTTTCATTGATGGAGCTACAAAAGATGTTTAGACAGGGATCCTCATGAGGAGAAATATTTTTGAAACAACATCATCATAAGTGAGTTTATTATATTAGGGCAGCAATTTGAATACTATGAACCCAACATAAGGATTTTCAAATGGTCACCATCTGAGGTGCATTCATGGGGCGCTCAAAAGAGACATCTAGTGGGGACTGAGTTATACTAGTTGTGGTATCCAGAGTCAATTCCGACGAGCCAAAGTAAAAATGGTAAGAAAAAGCACAACAGTCACTCATCTTTCCAATCTGGCACTTCCCAGTGTCCCTCCTTGGGGTCACACATCCAGATTGCATGTATGGCTTTTATCAGCGCTGATCTTTAAGTTCTCAGTCTGCTGTAGGGAGGCCCGTTCAACACTACCCAAGTAAAATTCAACATGGTTTGCAGTTACTGCTCTGACTCATCAGCATGGATGGGGAGTTCATACATTTTGTTCCCTTTTTCAAGGAGGTGGCACTAAGCCACAAGTCAGACCAAAGAGTGTGAATTAGCAGTGTGCTTTGTTCTGGTCCAGGAAAGGAGCCATGCAGAAGAAATGCGCTGCACTTCCCAAGAGCTGGTCAGCAAGACCCCTGTGGTGCTAAAACATTCAGGTATGACATGATTTTGGAAGTGAACCATTTCTTGTGCGCTGACAGCTCTAGACTGGGACTCCACCCCACTAAATCGAATGTCTTACTGACATACAGTACATCCATCCATCATTTTCCTCCCATGCGTCTCTACCTTCTCCTCAAAGATGTTCACAAATGTTTCCAATTAAGGAATGTTTACAATTACCCTCCAGTTATTTTTGCCTTATTTTTGCCCTTTTTGCCATATTCATTAGACAGAACTGTTCAACGTTGGTTCTGGAGATTCACTTCTAATAGGTTTTTCAGCTCTTTCTAAAATCACTACTGAGCAACAACAGTTATTATTATTATTATTATTATTATTATTATTATTATTATTATTATTATTTGTGTTTAGTTCATGTCTTTGTCCAAGGTAATTTACAATGCTAGACAGACATCTCTTAGCTGCTTACAAGTATGTAACCATTGACACAACAAAGCCAACTACCACACACATCCACATATACATTAGGGGTAATTCAAAGTTCCAGGTCACCTGAAACAGGGAACTGAGGGAGGAAACCAGAGCATCTGGAGTAAAACCACAAGTGCAACTAGAGATCATGCAAACCTTGCCCAAACAAAGCTGTATTCAAAACCATGGCTGATCCCACAGCCCAGGAACCCGGAGGCATCAACGTGCCAGGGAATACGTTTCTGTGTCGGTGTTGTGTCCCACTCCTCGTCTTATATGATGCCTGAGAACTGCAATTCATTCCACAGTCTATGTCCCACCTCCCCTACAATAAAGATGAACAGGGCCTTGGCAAGAAGGGAAGAACATGGGAACTGAACATTTTTTGGCTACAGGTAATGTGCATGCAGACTGGAATTCTGTTCATTACCAGCACCTATAAAAATGCCAGCATTCGGCCTGTGGTGGCATCCCTTGCAATCTGGCCATATTTCCCAGTACCAGCTGGGGCACCGTGTGGTACATGAGTGACGTCAAGAGCGCCTGCTGGGGAAGCACTTTAGCAGCACCTCCCTGAATGCAAACGGGATGCAAACAGGACTCAGACAAGACTGCTTTAAGAGAGTCACAGGATGGAACTGCAGAGCCCAGTGGTGTGCCAACCTGTGGGTCCACAGTGACTTTTGTGCACTTTGCCATGTGTACAGACTTCCTTTTGCATGTCTTTTATCTACTAGTCCCATTAATACATGAATGACTGACTGCCTGTAGCTCATCATGAAATATTCACCATGTATTAATAAATGCGCTTAATCCTATTCAAAGGGCCGTGGTTAATGGCCTGACTTCAATAATGAATCCTGCTGGAATGAAGAGGGCCTCTCTTGGCCCTGAGTCACCAGCCAGGAGGGACGTCACCTTACACAACCATCTCTGGAGACAAACCACAGGACAAGACAGCGGAACCTGAGAGCCCAACAGGGCTTACATTTTAACATCCTGCAATCTGCTTTTGGAAACCACAAACTCTTATTTAGAAGCGATATTATAATCAATATTATTATTTTGTTGTTTAGTTAAGGCTTAGTGAGTTATAACTTCATCCAGTTTCACTGATGGGTATTTACTGGAACCGTTCAAATGGGTTGCTGAAGAGCACCAGAGGATAGACTGACCCAGGACTTGAGCAGGCAACCTTCAGGTTACAGGTTCTTGCCCTTAGTGTGTAAAACTGAGTATAGAGACCATGAGTTCAGAGCATTAATATGGACCAGTGGTTGGGTGAGTACCCAGGGGGAAAAAACTGTACTGAGGACATTTGTCACCTTTGCAGGTAACTGGCCACATTCCAAAGCACTGAGAGGAAGTGCTGAAGCAGACCTGCTGAGGCAGAAGAAGGGTTGGCTGAGGTCCCTGGGGTAGCTCGCCATGAAGAAGAGGCAGGGCCAGACTGGACAACGCTAGCCTAGGCCTGGGAGCATGACCTCAGACTCAAAGGCTGCACAGACGCTGACGGCAAAGGTAACCATTTATTGACACGTTACTATTAACTGCCTCAAGTGCCAAAGGATTTCATATGTAATTTAGCCTAAGAGACACTTATTTACCAAGCGATTTACATACCTTACAAACACACACTTTCATACAGACAGAACACTCAGCTGAGGCAATTCAAGTTAAGTACTTGGATCAAGTGTGGAACAGCAGTTCCTCTACTGGGATTTTAACAAGCAGTCATGAGCTCAGTCCCGCAGCCAGGGCACTTCTTCAGGTCTCCTCTGGAACACAACGAGGCGTAGACGTACATCCCCATGGAACATCCGACAGCTCTCGCCATGAGCCGACTTCAGTTCATTTACAAGGAGGTAGTGTTTAAATACACTTGAAAATGAGATAAAGAGCCATTGAGTAATATAGCGTCTGTGATAAAACCTCTTAATTTACCGATGACAAACAACGGATGATAAAATCTACTCCCTGTGCGCCCCACAAAGCACTCAGTCATGTGTAGAAAATGAAAACGTGTTCAGCGGTGATACTGTTGGTGTGCATGCCTTGGTTTTTCAGTCAGGGTGTTTTTGCCCATTCTGTCTATTATGCATCTTATTTGCAAGACCTGGGCAAATCTGCCTGTGTTTGTTTTACTCAGACCCTTTCTTCATTCTGTAATGACCTGACAGAAGGCCACTCATAAACCACCCTGCTGCACATATTTGTATCGACATCACCAAGTTTGCCGAGTTCCTCCTCTTTTTGCTTTCTGCATTAGCGTGGGTGTGTAAGAGTGCCGAAATGGGAGGGAAGGCCGCAGGTCCGCCCCAGGTGACCGGCAGGTTGTTTTGGTGCAGCCACAGTTCTGAGTCCCTCCGTTGGCTCAGCTGATTTTCTAGTCAATGTGTGGGACATAAAGGGGGGGCCCTGAAGGAGTGGATATCTCTGGCCCCTTCAAGAGCCTTTCCTCCACCTCTGCACCATTGCATTTATGCATATGTATGTATGTGCATGTGTGTATATATGAAAATATAAGAAATATAACAAAAGAAAACCTAACTTGTTCACTGACTGTACTTCTTTATTTAGGCACTACGTATTAATATCAATAATTTTGCTGCATAGTGTACTGGGGGGCTTTAGGCAAGTCACTGGTGTGTAACATTTAGCATGAAAAGCAGAGTGCATTTCCAAAAGACCCCACATAAATCAATTAAACTTTGGGTTCAGAGGTAAAGAGCCGTTCCCCACGAGCTTCTCCGATTGGTCCCATGATTTTGTCCAAAATAACTTCAGTTTGCATCATGGCTCCTTGGTCAGACGAGCCGCTTTTAATGAAGGCCCCGTTCAGCAGCGATTCCCGTGTGCAATGAGCAGTCTGGGGTGAATCATATGTCAGCAAGGGGCTAAATCCCCCAGCAGGGAACACAGACGTGGGTTTAATGATCCTACTGAATGAATCTAACAAAGTCCCACAACAATAATCCGGCTACGGCTCAACCACAGCTCTCCATTCCATACGTCAGCAGGTTCCCAGCCTTGTTGGCCAAGTAAGCTGTCACCCAAGTCCTCTCTCAGGCCTGTATCAGGCGGGGTGTCGTTGCACAATTCGTTTAAGCCTTTCCAAAAATACAACTCTAATTACCGGTGTGGATGCAAGAGGCAGTTTTGCGAGGACGGATAATTTCCAGTAACAAGGGCAAAGGTAGAAGGAAGGCAGGAGGCCACAGATGCAGACTTGTAGTCCTCATTAGACTGATGGGCCACACTTTGATGTTAGTAAACAGACACAAACACCAATCTGATGGCATTATTTGTATATATGCAGTATATACACTATATGCACTCATCATACAAAACAAACACAGGCCTTAATGAGACCCAAAAACCTATTTTTTGTCCCTGCCACGTAGCGCATGGAAGAGCAACGTTGAAATGCTTCACGATGGCACCGCTACCGCTCTCACCCCAAAGTCTTTGGTTAACTGCAACATGGGTTTGGGCTTTAAGTGGCTTGGTTGTTAGGGTCTTGGACTTCTAACATCAATATGATCTATTCCAAGTCCCGGGGCAACCTGGCTTTTGTGGGTCTCATCCAAAGAGTTAACGTGAATTGTATCTGAAAAAAAGGACAAAATGGAAAAAGTAAAGTTGGTAAGAAATGATGGTTAAAAAATCGTGCAAACAGCTAAAATAAATGTGAATGAACGAGTGGTGTTGAAATCTCCCCCATTTATGTAGCTCAGAACTGGATTAGGTTAGAGGAACAGATGGGGAACAGGACTGATTCCTGAGATTTTCTGCTGGCGTCCACATGTGGAAGAAGATATGTAGAGGAGGTCATCCAAAAGGGAACCAAGGCTGCGCATCCTGCACATGGTTGGATGAATACTCACATTTCACCCGCACAAACCCTTCATTTTCTTTACAGTAACAACTGCAGATGTTGAAAAAACACAATTGAAAAAGCAGCTCAGGAGTACAGTAGATATTCATTTATGTTTGCTCGACCACTGAATCACTACACTGAATTTATGAGAACTTCCTCTAATTTTAGAGATCGATCCTCAACATACATATTGAACGCTTGCAGTCCAGTGGACTCAACATGAAAAACGAGCTGCAGTGAAGCAGTGGAATGAGCATACATGGGACCCTGAGAACAGAGACCCCTGGTCTGGACCGGGTTTGATTCCAGCACATCAGTGGCTGTTCTGTGGATGCAGACAAGCCCCTCGGTCCCACTTCAGAACCAGGTGCTTCCTCCATCACCATAACGGATGTTTTCATGTTTAAAGCTGGCAGGAGAGCTGGTACAGTGGTTAAGCCTTGTGAAGAGAAGGTTGTGGGTTTATATCCCTGGGGGGGGTCTGATGTTGTACCTTTGAAAAAATGCATTTGACCCAAACAGTTTCACAAATCCAGCTGTGTCAATATTACTCCGCTTCTGTTACGCAAGTAAAGGACGGCAACTCCTACTTTACTGACTAAAATGTGTAACAGTTACACCCTGAAAAGATGTTTTTAAAACACAAAATTCACACTTTGCATATTTCCTTGGTTAAGGTGATGCTGCCCTAAAGCAGACTCAGGCCTTTGTTCTTAGGCCCTCCCAACCTTGTACATGTGCCAAAGCAGTCTGCTCTGTTCTGGATATAAGGACGCAAGAAAATCTGACACTGTAATACTGAATATATTTTTTTTAGGTATTATTTTATTTTGGAATGAAATTCATGTCACAGTGATGCGGTTTCCTCCTTTCAGTAACTGCTTTCCATCGGAGATGCTAGTGCAACACTTACTGTTACCCTGAGACTTTGCCCCCAGAGCACATGCACCAGAAGCAGGCACAGTGCCATTAGCGGGTGGACAGACGGCAGCAGCCGTGGCTTTCGTGTTTGATGTAGCTGTTTGGGTGAGCAGCTCCTCTGAATTAATGATCTTCCTTCCCACCGTGTAAGATTAACTGCTGCTCCTCTCAAAGGAGTTGACTAGGACAGGTCAGCCTGCGTGGTATCGCCCCACAACAAGCACCCAACGCAAGCCTGTCCACAACCTGAGAATCAAGCTCTGGGCAAACAGACTGAGCTCCTGCATTCACTCTGCTTGGCAAAAATGGGCTCAGTGCAGACAGAGTGACAACCCATACACAATGATGTGCAGGGGAGAGGGGGCAAGGTGGAAAAGAGCGTGCCTCTGGAAACTCTAGTGCATGTAGTAACCACAAACCATTCAAAGCTGTGCACTCTGGCAGACCTCTGGTACTTCACAGCAGGC
Organism: Heterotis niloticus; assembly: GCA_018136845.1. Classification (NCBI taxonomy): domain Eukaryota; kingdom Metazoa; phylum Chordata; class Actinopteri; order Osteoglossiformes; family Osteoglossidae; genus Heterotis; species Heterotis niloticus. Next base: position 16,951,408 of record CM030895.1, read on the forward strand.
ATCACCCCCAGCCCACACCTCCTAGTTTAACACATAAGTCAGTGTTGTGTCATAAATCTGTCAGTGCGTAAAGGATAGACACTGCATGCTTAGTGACAGATGTACACGACTGTGTTCAACACAGCCATTCCAGCATAATATATTAAGCCTAGAGTTACTATTTGTATTATATCTTTATTTTACTGTTATTTTTGTGTCTCTGTTACCTTAGTTACCAATCCACTTGAATAAGCAAAGTATGGTAAAAGATACAGAAACACGTAACAGCAGCCCAAAACAACTCCATCACCGACACCCACTCGATCAGCAAGTCAGGTTCATTAACCACCGTACCAACCGCTGTCCTCGTGTGGCCGAATGGCCTCGTTCGAGTGGGAGAGCCTGCAGGTGCCGGCCAAGGTTAATCATTCCTTCTGGGACAGCCCGATTCCTAATGCCCTTCGTAATCTTTCGCTGCTTTGGGGAGCTCCTGTCAACGGTGAGTAATCCACACTGCTCAGACTTATGCCTGGGATTGGCGGCCTCACATAGCAGATTTTACCCATAAGCCTCTTTGGTTCCCTGCTGTAACACAACACTGACTTAACTGTTGCTGCTAAGTCCACTGCAGACACAAATTACAGATTACAGTAATATGATGTGTAAAAAGGGCTGAAAATTCTTCTGTTATGAAGAGCACACTTGAGTTTTTTTAAAGTAAGTTTTGATTTTCATGCTGACGATGGTTATTATTGGCACTCTTCTTCCAGAAGGCCTATAAAAGTTTAGAAACCACAGACTGAACTATGGTTTATGTATGGTTCATAAAATGATTTTACATGTCAAAGCTCTGAGATGAAGAATAAGCCTTTAGGGCAAGTATATCTAAATAGAGCTGTGATTATTTTTTTAACTTGCTTTGGAGCTGGAATTTGACTATTGTGTTGAAAACTGGAAACACTCCCCAAGAATAAGAAAGCCACGTTGAATGCAACCATTTTTGGCCAAGACACACTAGTTGCATATTCCAAACTATTTAAACACCCACAACTACTGTATGTGCAAAATTTTATATATAATGTACATTAGCTTGCAAGAATTTGCTTAAAGGCTTGTTTGTCTGTAGTTTGCTCGGTGGTTGTGTGTGAACCAAAGAACTAACTCCTAACAACATACCGTAGTATTTTCGGTATACATTGGATATTCTTTTGTGCTTACTACAAAACGATCCTCGTGAAATATTATAATTATCAATCTTTAACTTCTGCTAAATATTAATTGACCTTAAAATTTCTGTAAAGTTTGACAGCTCATGCCAAGGCTACAAACCGTTACGACGTTCAGACCTTAATTGTCAGAAACAAACAATGCTTTGGTGCCCTGTAGGACCCATGTTTCTCTCCTCTCTTTCAGCTGCAAAGGTGCTCACGGGCTGTCGAGGCGCAGGCGCTGGTTCCTGTTTCCATGGCAACATCCTCCTGCTCCCTCCCCTCTCCGGCACGCGCTCGCACGCACGCCACTACGTCACCTTCTGTGCGCATCGCAGCGTCAGGCAGATCGAGACCCCTTTAGCGCCGAAAAGACACCCAGATAATAGCGTCGTTCCATCGACAGGCGAAAACGGACAGCAAACACAACAACAAAAAAATTTAAATACAAATAAAATATGGCGCTCATCCCTTCCCAAGTTCTGAGGGTGGCCATCCTCCTCTCGTATTTCTCCATCCTCTGCAATTATAAAGCAATTGACATGCCCGCGCATCAAACTTACGGCGGTAGCTGGAAGTTTTTAACGTTCATAGACCTGGTAAGTGTGCGCAACTCCCGTCAGGAGCCGCTTTCGCGGACGCGTTCTGCCGCTTAACCGTTCGAACCGTTTTCATCGGTCCACCGTAACAACGGGACAGGAATGGCGTCGTTCCGCCTCGTTCGGTGTGGACGGAAACCTTGAAGGCGGCACACGGCCAAACACCGGCGTCCCCCACCTTCCCCACACGACAGGTTGCGATGCGACACGGTGAGACAGGCCGCAGCTACCGGCACACTGGCGTTCGCGCGGTCCCCTCGCGGCTCGCGGTGGGCAGTTGGTGGCGATGGCGTCGCGGCTGCGTCCCGCGCGCGGCACCTCCGAGTGATGTCAAGGCGACGGCGCGCGCACGCCGGAAGCCCCCCGAAGCGGCCGTTTATGCGGCCTTCGCATGGATGTGAATACATGAGGCAGACATTTAAAGTTTTTAAGCTGCTTCTCAGAAGAAGATGCCAATATTATTATTATTATTCTTATTCTTTCAGTCTCACGTGATCACGCACCATGACGTATGCCACCTGGCACCCCCACCCCCGCCCGCTCCTGTTCGGGCTCCCTCGCTCCCTTCACCATTTCGCTTCAAACTGATGCTCTTTAATTTGTCAGCTCGTGACTCACATTTTCCACATTAGAATTCCGTAAAAGAACCCGTTAGCAGCAGACATGCACCAACTGAAAACAGATGCGGCAGTAGTCAACATGCTTTTACGCATTTTTAACTGCAGCCTTGTTTCGTGTTTCCTGCACGTTTTTAAGCAGCAAAATGGGTTTTTGCATGGAACAGTGACGACAGGACATATTACATGTATGTTGCGGCTCTTGTTTGTGACATTTTTCTCTGAAATTCTCAGTATAGTGGATCAGCATGGCAGCCAATAGACACCCAGTGGGTGACTTAGTGCTGAAGGCTTGCAGCTGGATGGTTGCTGGTTCGAGTCTCTTTAAAGGGCTTATGAGTAGCCCTTCAGAAGATGGCTGCAGCTTATTCTGGTGTCTGCCTGTGTTGCAGGTGTAGTTCGCTTGTCGTAAGGGAGAACAATGCTGCTGCAAGGTATTGTTAATGCTGTAACGCTCACCAAGTTAAACTTGTTCCAATGTGGGTGTAATATAGGCCTGAACACAACTGCAGACGATTGGACCTGTCTGCAGTTTTTTTTCATTTATCGTAAAAGAACAGTTCAATAACCACAGAGAAATCATAAATTCAAGAATATGAATTACACTATATAGTTTGTACCTTATGTGCAGTCATGTATACAAATGTGTATATTTATATAAACGTGTTCAGACAAATGTAAAAGAAAGTTCTGAAGTGATGCATCTTCGTTGTATTTAATCATTAAATAGATATTTTGGTTTCCTGTAAAGATTGTAAAATTCTGATTGTTTAATGCATTAACCAGTTGTTCAATTATTCAGAAAATCTGAGCAAACGCTATGATTCAAACAGCTAAAATGACTTTCTATGGTAAGTTAGTATAGAACACATTAAAACACATTTAAGATGCAATAAATGTTCGAAGAATTCTCTAGGCCTAACTTTCTCCAAAATTTAGCTGAATTCTTAGGGTCAGCACAGTGGAGACATAAACACGGGCATTTGATTGTGTCTTCTGAGAAGTCCTCTGTTTCTTAAGTGATCTGGAGCTTGGTGTTCTTCTCAAAAGAGGAGATTAGCAGAAAACAGGTTGACACAAAGGGAAGCTGATATGAATTCTGAGTGACACTGAACAGAAATGTATTATGCATGCTAAATAAAATGGTCCTCTGTGTGTGTGTGTGTGTGTGTGTGTGTGTGTGTGTGGGCGACCCTTATGAGGAGACACTGTATCAGTAATGGTGTTGTTCTGTACATCAGTAATAAAATGCTGTTTTGTGTTTCTAGTTGGTATTCTGTTTCTGCATTAATGTCACATTGAACTATGATCAGTTTACACTGACAAGTAAATTTTAGAACATTGTACAGTAAGAAAAAGTGACATTCTGAGATAAGGAAATGGTATTGGCTAGTGGAAACATTACTCTTATGACATCATTACTGCATATCCTGTTCAATGCATTTACAATTTGCTCCCATGCGTTCATGGGAAGTGTTGCTGTACCCATACAGAGGACTGTATATGTTGGTCAGTTATAGAAAATTCACTTATATGCTGTGTACAAGCTGCATGTCCTCGCCAACATTACCTCAGTTGCGGTGTTTTTAGACTATAAACTTGTGTGGAGATTTGTTGAGTGCTCTGGGCGCACAGACTGAGCACCTGCGTTCACTCACTTACGTAGAGATTTATTTTGAAGTTTGGCTTAATGGAACGTCCATGTGTGTTAGAGGCATTTGTAGCACAGGATTTTGAATCATAGTGTTTGTGCACTGTAGGGAGAAGATAAAGTTTATTTGGTAAAAAAAAAAATGTGTGTGTGTGTGTGTGTATATATATATATATATATATATATATAGATGTATAAACTGGGTGGATTATGGGGTTTGACGGGTACTGTGGCAATACTCCATTCACTGGAAAACCCTTATGTAACTGACAATGAGCTCGGTTCTCAAAAAGCCTTAAAACATCATCTGGTCCTACTCAGCATACGTGATGTTGTTTATTACATTTTGTTATTTATTAATGTCATTGTGTTCATGGTCTGAGCAGCACAGCACTGGGGGTCAGCGTTTATCTGAGAGCAGCTGAAACAATAAGCATTCGTTTAGCACCCAGTGACAAGTAATTCTGATTTGTGTTGTGCTTATGCAGAGGTGGTTGCTATGTTCTCATTATACTGGCGTCACTTGTTCCCTGTGCACGGTGACGTGACCCGGTAGCTGGCTTTATGAAAAGAGAGCAGCAGAGTCCCATAGCATGAAGAATGCTGACAGATTTGCTCTGTTCAGCCACTGTTTCCAGGCTTATTTTGCTGTTATGAGTTGTATAATGATGCGGTTACTCTTATTAACAGTTCCACAATATGGAGAGATCTGCTGAGGGCCTGCTTACGCTGTCATGTGTTACCTGGAGAAAGGCCTCATTCAGCTTACTGTGTTCACCTTCTGTTTTATTCTGTGCAGGTGTGGTACCTGTATGCGATGGTCTGATTAGACAAAGCCACTGTTTATATTAAATCTAAATAAAAATGTATAGGGCAAGCCCAAGTAAATATTGCAGTCATACAGAGATTAACATTTTGTTTTGGTCTGAATCCATCCAGTAAGAATGAACTGACTCTACTGTCTGCCTCTTTCATGTTCTACAACATAGTACAGTTACAGTTATGTCTACATACATGGTTTGCTTGTATTGAAATATAACAGGACAGGGTCACTAACTCGATTGGTTCACCCATTTAGTTGAGATGCACACAGAAAATGTAATTATGCTCCTTTCCTGCAGGAAATGTTGTTTTTATTTTGCTGTGCTTGTGCTCACCAAGAAAGACAGGCTCTTTTACCCTTACCTGGACATTATACAGCCACAGCTTGTTAGACTTTACAATAGCATTTTGTTTTAAAACAATTTCTTACATCACAGTTTATCAGACTTCAAAGTGGATGAAAAGTGGACATGGATGGATGGATGGATGGATGGATAGATGGATGGATGGAATATTCACTCTGTATTTTGTTTGTGGAAACAGATTTGAAAATATTTTATCTTATGATTACAAAACAATACTTTCATGCACAATTCATGTACAATCAGTATTTTTGCATATTGAAATTATGCTTAAAGCCTTGGTTTTATTGAAAAAAAAATTGTAAAAAGTATACTGATGGAAAAATATTTTGTTGTTGCTGATTTATTTTCAGGTGATTTTTTTTTTAACTAATGCACAGGAAAATGTGTAAAATGCTTGTAGTAATGGACCATAAACATGTAAAATACCCAGATTGCAGCCTCCATGTACTCCTCAGCTGTCCGAATGTTAGTGTCATGTTTCCACCATAGGGCATTTGGTTAGAGTTCGAGTGAGGTCAGAAGTAGGAGCTAAACTCTGTCTCTATGGCCAGTCAGCCTTTCTGGACCCCATCAAGGAGTCTCTTGAGGTTCTTCTCCCGAGGAGAAGCCACTTGCACAACACGATGACCTCATTTGTCCCAAACTGTTTTTAATTTGTGTGCTTGAATTTCATTGTTTAGCTTTGAAATATCTACACTGATTTCTCATAGCATCTGAAGCAGTTCCTCAAGGCCCAGTTTCTGGTCCCAGGCCAGAGAGTCCAGTGAACCTCATAGTTTATGACTGATGTTCAAGTCTAGGAGTTATCGAAGCCTCCCATAAGGGTCTCAGATACAGAGGAGGCTGGAGGGAACAGAGCACAGAGCTTGTAAATAGTTAATGCCCAGCTGTTGGTGCTGCCTTGCTGTGAGAATTCTGTTTTTTAGACCAGTTGCATTTAATTTAGGTGAAAGAAAACCTGCAAGTCTTTCTCAGCCTGATCATGGGCAAAAGTGTTAATGATGGCTAAAGAAGTAAAACTATGAAATCCTCACTGTGAAAATGACCAGGGATATGTTTTTGTCTTAGCTGATTGGACATTACATTTATTCTTTTACTGGTGACTTTTATCCTGTGTAATAGGCAGTGTTTTTTTAGCTGACACCAAGGTAACTTGCAGTGATAGATACTCTACACCATGCAGCAATTTAATTTACCCATATGCACAAAGAGAAACTTTGATCCATTCACCTGAAATGCACATATTTGGACTGTAGGAGGAAACCAGAGCACCTGGAGGAAACCTAGAAGAATATGCAAATTCTACAGAGAATGAAACAGATTTGAATCTACATCTGAGCACATAGCCCAGAAGCTGTGTAGCACCACTAGCTTGTGTGCAGGCAGAAAGCAGGTTTCCTAATTGAGGTGTATATGCACAGACACACACACACACACGTGCGCGTATGCACACACACACAAAGTTAAGGCCAAAAAAAACAAAATTACAAGAATAGAATTAAACTTTTTGGCTTTAAGGATTATAAATCAAACAAATGATACATTTAAAAAATGTGCTGTGTATTTCTTCTTAATTTTGCAGGCGAAAGTCTCTTACTGATAAATTTTGCTGGTGCTTAAGCCAGACTCTGAGAAATACCTTACATACTGGTAGCTTAAGGGGATAGACAGGGTTGTTGTCAAATAAGGGTCTGATGCTTTCAGATACTTTACATCCTGCAGGCTGCAGCCTATTAGTGTTTACTTGTTTATTTAATGGTAAGATTTTTTTACCAGCACATATTAAAATTTTCACCATGTTTAGGCAAATACAGGGAATGGAAGAGAACACTGGACTGTTAGTCTGGTTAGACATTATTTTTCAGATTGTAACTCACTTCAATCTCTGTATGCTTTGTGTCATATTTGTGTCTGTTAGGTCACTGAAAGTGCCTATGGTAGCTCTTCACAGAGCTGTCGTCATTTTTAATACTTCAGCCTGCCAATGTTGTTTTCCTGTTCAGTGTTGTTACTGGCTTACTTTGTATGTCTGCTGGTGTGTATAAGAACTTAAGCCAAGTGAATAAATGTAAATGGACTGTGAAGGTTCCGCTACAGTCAAATTTATCCATGATGGTACACCGTTGAGCATTTATGGATCATCTCATTACATACTTACATTTTATTGATCTGGTTAGCATTAGGCTTTAGTTGCTTAGACTTTGTCCCAAGTACTTTTTATAGCTTTCCCCATTTATATAGCTGGAGGTTTTATTTTGGCCAGTTCAGGCTAAGTGCTTGCCTCAAGGGTACTACAGAAGAGTTCCTCCTGAGCCTACCATGTGCAACAAGTCTAGCCCCTTAACCATCCTAACGTGCTGTAATTTTCTTCAAAGCTGCAGTCTTTGTCAGGGCAGAGAACCCCCTTAGCCCTACAAACACAGCAGGACTGCAGTAACTGCCAGTCCAGTTTGGGTTTGTAGGCAACATGCAGCCCTTAAACACATCAGCAGCTGTCTATCATTGCTGAACTCGTTCAGCGGTACAAAACGATCACAGAACAAGAAGCGGCGACTGTTATCCAGCCATAGTAAACGGACACTGACCCCGGTGATCAGGTGACCCACACTCTTTTATTGCTTGAAACCTCATCGGATATTGAAGATCTTTAGAAGATTGCTTTTGAAAGTAGAGCAGTACCTCGATTAAATTCAGAGAGGTGTTGAAAAACTGCACCTGGGAACAAATTAAAAGAGTTTTACGTTCAACGTGTTGGAGTCTTTTACATCGGTGCTGTGCACATACCAAGATTCCCTGCACCATTGATGCCAAAGTGCATCGCTATTTACACAACATTACAGTTTTGTTATATAAATGTATTGCTCATCGGTGGTGTTGGAGGTGGGGGGACAGCATCAGCTCTCCAGCTCATTTTTTTTTGTTTTCCCTGGACATTTCTTTTTGAGCCGATCGGTGTCACTTGCAGCCTTTCATGATTTCTGAAACAAGTAAACAATGACAAACAGTGTCATTTACAGAATGACCCCCCTCATTCTGCTGAAGCTTTTTAAACTCATTTGTCACCTTTGGATTCAGGTTGAGTCCTCCTCCAAACTGTTTTTATAGTCAAGATGCTTGTAAAATGCGTTGAACGTGCAGAATCAGTGCGCGTAGCTTTCTCTTTTGAATACTTCTTAGATAACCCTAGGGTCTTCTACCTGATATGGCAGAGGTTGTTTTTGTTTTTGTCTTTTACTTTAAGTTTCTCTTCATCGGCGTCATTGCTGGAGGTGATGTTTATCACACCCGACCCTTTTCCTACTGCTTAGTTTGGGAATCGGTAACCGTTCTGCGTCCTTTGGCCTTGTCACACTGCTGTCTGACCAGGCTTTTGCGGTGTTTAGTGAAACAGCAAAGATGCTATCCAAAACTTCTGCTGGTGGAATGAGAGAAGGAAAGCAAACAGCAGGCATTGTTTAGGGAGGGGTTGGCCTCTGTATTTGTCTCTGAACCTTGTGAGGTTTAAATCCAAGGAGGAAACCTGCTATAATACTTTTGAAACTGAACTGCTTGAGGAAAATAACCAAATTGTGTAAAGAGCAGCAGGCAGCACCATTGATTAAGGTACTTTACCATGAACTGATGCAGTAAAAATGACCCAGCTGTTAAAATGCCTAAGTAGTGGCAAGGAGCTTAGTGTACAAATCAAATGTTTTAAGTCACCTTGGAGAAAGATATTGGCAAAATTTAAATGAAAATCAGCTATATGATTTAATTTTTTTTGCTGTTGTTCATCCCCAGGTAATTCAAGCTGTGTTCTTTGGTGTTTGCGTGCTCACCGACCTTTCGAGTCTGCTGACCAAGGGGGGTGAGAGCCAGGAGCAGGAACGGCAGCTGAAGAAACTTATCAGCCTTAGGGACTGGATGATGGCTGTCTTGGCCTTTCCTGTGGGTGTGGTGAGTATGGGGGTCACCTTTGAGGCAAACTCCTCCTCTCCCCCCTTTTTACCCTGTTAATACCCAGGTTAGCTGCGGTGTTTACAGTTCAATAGCCTTATGAATTTGAAACCTTACATGAATGTGAACAAGCGATACATAAAAATCTTTCTGGTATCAGAATCAATTTACCTAACAATAAGCAATATTATAGTAGAGTCTTCTTTCCTGGCAGCAGTTTGGATTCAATAAGGTTATTAATACAGTAAGGATGCTGTTTAACCTCGGTCACTGGCTTTTTAAGAGAATGTAGGTAGTAAAATTCTGCAGAGTTATGAACACCCACGCAGAGAAGCTGAGCTGTATGACGCCACAGATGAGCACAAACACAGAGGTAACACCTGAAATATCTTCACGTTTGAGTACCAATTCAAGAGGAGGAAGTGAGCTATTGAAGGCTGCTTCAGTTCATGTGAGGCATCCTTTCAAACTTGAAATCTGAAATTAATGGATGGTATAGATAGGCTGCAGAACCTTCCACATTTGGGCAAGAGCTGCCTCCTCTTGCAATCCAGCTCATCCATGCATTCAGACTCAGGCTATTTTATTTGCCTAAGGCTCACAGAGACACCGCTATGCATTGTCTTGGACCTACAGCCTAATTTGCCTTCCAAATGGCTACGTCCATCTATCTCCCCCTGGCAGTCGTCCTGCCGCATTGAACTGTGACAGCAAGAAGAGATGTACGGTGCTAAAAAAGGAAACGCTAAATGTTTATTTTGCTTTTATTTGGGGCGTCTGTAATCGCCATCTGATAGTTCCTAGGAAAATATTTAAATTGGACATGAGTTTTGGTGCCTACTGATCTGAGGTGTTCAAATTGGATATGGTGGAGCCTTCAAAGGGGTGGTCCAAATCACCAACTCACATGGGGGGTTCCAGCTTGATTTTGTATTTATAAAGCAAATATTACAATTATATTAGGAAGGTCTGGGTTGTCAGTCTGCTTTTTTCAGTTCTCAGGCCAACAGGGCACACAAGTTAGAAGCCTGTACCTGCGTGATAGCCGGCGTTCTTTCTCAGCAGTCCATCGCAACCATCTGGCCTGAGCTTAGTTGTGTTTATAAACCGTTTGCTCATGTATGAGCTTTTGAATTGTTTTACTTGTGGAAGGGTTCATTTCAAGCTGGATTTAATCAGGGATGTTGTACACAGGTGTCTGGAAAAGGCCAGCAGTGAAGCAGGATTTCAAGTCCCCTTCCACACCAGTAGGGGAGTCAAATCAGTGTTCCTATCATGCACATGACAAGTATAGGATGAGCAACATGGCAGCTACTTTTGGAACATGCTAGAGAGAAGCTGGACTTGGTTTACCTCCCACACAAGGCAAGAAGTGAGCTCTGAACACCTGTTCATTGCAGGGGGGGCGTGTTGTAGGTTGACTTGTCCCCCCAGTCTGGTTTGCTTGTAAGGCATGGAAATCTGCTTAACAAGTCCAACCCCACACAACACACTCCAATCCCACTCACTTATTTCACAATGAACAAGTAGAGCACATCTTTAGCAGCATGACAGGGACCGGACACGCGTCTGCTCTAAGATGTTCCCTGAGAATTAGAAGCTAAGTAATTCCACTCCCTTCCTTACCCAGATAATCTGAATTGTCCAGCATGGGGAGCCAGGATGCCCTCAAAGCCTACAAAGGCCAGCAAAGCCAGAGACCAGACAGTGTAGAAATCAAAAGAAGTGGGAAGTCCAGGAAAGAGGAGGGAAAGTGGAAAATGTGTCCCTCGTGAGGCTCGGTGTATAGGACTCTCTCCTGCTGAGTCAACGGCCTTCTTTGAGCAAGAGTCCACCTCCATCTCCACATGTTTATTTCATTACGGCAGCCGTCCTCCAGGGCTTACTGGAAAACGGGAAATAGTTAAATAATTGGCCAGCATGAGCCAAAACAAGGCTCTGTCGCATCCTTAAATCGGGCTGATTAATGCAAATAGGTCGGACCAGGTTGACCAGCTACAACCGTCTCGATCAAAGGGATTCCCTTGAAGCTGGAAATTCTTCAGAGAGGCAACTTGGCGGGAACATGGAAATGCAGCCACTCCGAAGGCAGTCTATTCGACAGCACCATGGAGATTTTTGCAGCAAGTACGACCTTCTCCTGAGTTTGCTGCTGTCCTTGGAAGAGATATAGCTTGGAGAAATGTGTTGGAGAAGCAGGGAAGAATGCTGCTCTTGGGGATTAAATATTGGAATGCTGATATGCAAACATCAGAACCCCTGAACTGTTGTATGGTTGGAATTCATGACAGGCTGCATCACTCTGCATGGCTTGCGAGCACCCTGTTCCTCTAAGAGATCTGGCACTGGTGCTTCCTGCATACCTTGCAGACAGCTTTCAAGTAACATTTAGCATAGAATCTTCTGGGGAACACCAGGCCATTGGTTTTGACACAGTAGACAATGAAGATGTCTCTGGATGAGCCAGGATTTGCCCAGTGGTATCGTTTTTGTGCTCTCTTAGTGAATGATTGATCAGATTGGGAAGAATTTTTTAAGTTCATAGGGAGGTGAACTTGTAGTGCCATTCCAGAATACATAAAGACAGAATTAAATTAGAGTGGGCAGTGAAATTAATTACATAATATATTTAAAAGCAAACTGCCATATTTTTGATTTTCCAGAAGGAATTGGAAAGAAAGAAAATCCCAGTTTGCCATTAAAGGAAAAAATTTAAGAGTACTATCCAAGTCCCACTCCCAGAACACACTGTGTCTGCAAATGTTTGAATGATACAGATACAATAACAGTTGTGAACGTCATCATTGCAGAGAGGTTCCCCCTCTTCTTTCTCCACAATCGCTGATATTTAGCAATCGAGGATCATTGCACCGAACTTACGGAAGTGAACAAAGGAAGCTGTCCTCAAGGCTATGAGTTCACTGCCACCAATGTCGCAAGCAGACAGGGGCAACCCTGTATGACAAGAGGGAGACAGTGTCACCACTCAGGGCCTCCCCTATCTGTGTTCCTCCTGCCAGCATACATGTCAAACATCTGTTCATATTTATGGAGAAGGTAGTAGTCCAGTAAGGTACCTCACATGGTGAGGTGAACTATTGAAGCAGTGAAGTGGCATCTGAGTTCTCCTGAGAACAAACATCAGAGCCTCATGACTGCATTTACACCTTATTTGTTCAAAATAACAGCCTTTTTCTTAGAACAGGAACTGCCAGAGACAGATATGTGTAATGAAACTGAAGCGCACAGTCTCTCTCTCACTCACTCACACTCACACACACACAAGGTTCCAAGTATGCACCGTGCCTTGCACAGTGGAGTGCAGGGGTGAGCGTCAAAGTGTTTTATGAATGTAGTTACTATCATTCACCAGCTTTATTTTCACACTGATGGTCCCATTTGAACAGTTTGTGAGTAGGAAGTCGTTCTCTTTAAAAGCTCTGATAACTAACAAGCTTGTTCATTTTTTCAGAATTTCCAAAGCAGACCAGCAACTGTCTTGGATGACGGTGGCAGAACAGCCTGAAATCAGACTTTTGATCAAATTCTTTTTTCACACCCTGTATAAAAGCTGTTTTGTACTTAAAGGCTTTTGACCAAAAAGGCAGCTGAGGTTGTACTGACACCACAGGCAAGGCAATGTGTTTTTGATTGCATACACGGTGTTCATTGGTACGTTTCTTTATATTTCTTTTCCACATAAATCTCTTATAGGTTGTTTTAATGGTCATCGTGGCTGGCGCTGTTTATGATCCCCTTTGCAGCAAAATGCTCTGCTTTGGTTTGGTGAAGCTGAGCACCCCCTCATTAAATCCCTGCCCCTGTTGTTGGTTTCCTGCAGTTTGTGGTGACTATGTTCTGGAGCCTGTACCTCTACGACAGGGACCTGGTGTACCCCCGTCTGCTGGACAGCTTCATACCACAGTGGCTCAACCACGGGATGGTAAGTGCATGATGTCACTTCACCCTGGCGTCCAGTCCTTAAAGGGGCACGGCACCCTGAGGTAGCACTGCACCTGGCAATAAATGTAAAAATCATTTAGAAAAATGAACTGTTGTCATTTGTGTTGATGGCCTGTGGTGACTTTGGGGGTGGCAGTGCTCCTCGGTGGAAATGACTTTTCAGTTCTGTGATTCTCAGGCATGAGATGAAATCCAGCGAACCTGTCAGACACAATATTAAATCATTGTTTCCCACTGTTATCTTTTTCATATTTACAACAATCTAATCCTTTTTTCTGCATGAGGAAAGTCTTGGGGGCTCTTACCTGCATAAGACAATGAATTTGTTGTTCTAGTAATAATCTGTGCTAATTTAAGTAGCTGTGATGCTTTTGTGACATCTCTGCAAAATACAGCAGATCCCAGTCTCCTTTGCCCATAGACCCCAAGTAAGAGCTTTGATACTTTACTGCCAAACCTCAGACATCAGTTACTGTACTGTTTGTATGCGCTGTGCATTTATTTTGCACATGGAAGTCTACGTGTTTGCTAGTACGTTTCTGTACCTCCCGCAAGTGAGGCCGTATGAGCATCACCAGGTATGCCCTGAGTTATGAGCTCACACACAAGCAGGAGGGAAAACTGCCACAGCTTGGAAGAACTATACTGTGATCATAAATAGTCATGTGTAAGAATTTGAGACCTGAAAACATTTATTTATTGTTATGAAATAAGGTGCAATTTATCAGTTTTCCCCGTGAATCCTATTGAAAGCACTAAACTCCTGTTCAAATAAGATCATGTTTAGGCTAACAGCAGGAGGTGTTTGCTCTCTCTTTTGGCATCTGTGCTAGTTAAGTTCATCGGGTCTTTGTCTTCACAACATGCATGAAACAAAGGTAATAAAACTATGAAAGGGATCCTCAGTTAAAAATCTTCTCTCATTCCCACCGGTCAGAATCATTTAGAAAAAAACAACCAGGATGAACTTTACACAGGGTGGAAACGGCAGCCTAGGATTCGAACAAGCATGTTGCTATGGGCAAATCCGAAGGTAAATCCCATGTCTCCCAGATGAAAACAGTCCACAACACGCACAGCTCTAGGAACATCGGCTGGAGCGGTGATGACTCAAGCGGGTTTGCTTCGCCATAAATATTTTGGTGCATTCCATGGTACCGCGATTGTTTGTTTACCTCTGCTGCCATGGAAACTCCTTCCTGCTCCCTTTGGACCACAGAGAAAGTAGCGACCGTGATCTGCTGCCACTTTGGCAGGCCTTGCAAACACAATTAAAGACACATGAGTGAGCACAAAAGTGCAGATTTTATCTACTCGTCCCTTCCGTCTGTAGCAAGGCATCTGGGGATCTGAGGGCATCACCAGCATCTCACTGCATGACACATTATAGTCATCTTGTGCCATGGTCTAATTTGGCTAAATGGGACTGACCAGGATCTTGCCTAGTATTGCTTTATAAAGGCTGTGAGAAAACTTCCCTTCTGTTATGCAACACGGTAATTTCTTAATTTAAAAAAATAACTGGTTTCAGCATTCAACGAATAGCACTGTTGTCTTACAGCACCTAGAAAGTGCAAGAGGACTTGGGTTTGATTCTCCCATTCACTCTATGTAGAGTTTGCATTTTGTTCCCTTGTTCTTGTTGGGTTCCTCCTGCAGTAAAACACATTTGTTTCAGGTATTCAACTGAATCGCTTTGTGTGTGTGTGCGTGTGTGTGTGTGTGTGTGTGTGTGAAGCTCTGGTGTATAGCTGAGCGAATGACTGCAGGTACTGTAGTATAAAGTAGTGTACTTAGCATTGCAAGTTACTTTGGACAAAAGTTATTCATTTTAAATTGCTTCGGAGAAGAGTCTATTAAATTGATAAATGTTAATAAACTGATGGGTTCACAAATGATTGGGTTCCTCAGTTTTACTGAGTTTCCTGATTAAATGTTAAGTTTTCAGTTGAGAGACCCAAATGTGGAGGATAACAGTGTTCCTTTAACGGCTGCAGTCTCCCGTAAGCTCAGTCACAGATGCTGCAGAAATGGGCAGAATTGTGTAATTTTATACCTGGCCAGCTACATATAGGAATGCTGTGTTAGGGAGCAGCAAGGCCACACTGGAGAAAGCAAAGCATTTGTACTTCCTGGGTCCACCTGGCCTAACAGATGGCAGTTTTCTGGAAAAGATTTGCACTATCCAGCGACCGCGGTCTTTGTCCTATCTGTAATAGAAGCAGTGGCGATGGCCTGATTCCAACAGCCTTGTCTTGGGTTCATGGAAGGAAGTGGCTTGGGAACACAATGTATGTGCATGTTTAACATTCCTGGGAGATGTGCAGGAATGCTTCACAGATGCTGAAATGGAGCAGGAAAAGCAGCTTGTGGCAGGTTTCCAGGTAGAGTTCTTTGTTTATTTGTTTTGTTATGTAGTTGCAGGAGCTTCTCAGGTTTAGTCTTTTAGTCTGACTTTTGTTCTTCCCGCTGATACAAATGAATATTCTCAGAAGCCATTTGGGATTCTATGAACCAACAGCCTGCTTGTTACCCAACCTGTAGCTCATTCTTTCAGGAACCTGGTGGGGTAGTGAATGGCTGCCGGTTCCCTGCTCAGTGCTGCTCACATTCACGTTCATTTTTAATTCAGCACAGTAGCTGGAGATGTGTATGCATGCAGGGTTCGGTCAGGTTTCTTAGCAGCAATTATTGGTAGCAAACTCCCACCACCCCTGTACCTCGGCTCTTGTTGACTCACAGGCTGTAAAAACCCTCCAAGCTGGGGATGCTCAGCACAATAAGCTGCAGCAGTGTTGCTCCAAGATGAGCTCTCTGATTCCACCTATCAACTATTCATGGCTTTGGGCTGCCAGCCCACACTCATTATGGCCATTTTCAAAGCCTCTGCAACTGCCCCTGTCTGCCTCACCAGGCTTTCTCCATGCATGGATGCCTCACATAGTTTCCCTTATGTCCTCTACATCTCTTAAAAGTCCATATTTATTTCTATCTGTATCATATCTCATGGGTATGGCAGCTATTAAACATCTCCCTAAACTGTCTCTGAACTGTCTGTGACATTCAAACATGCATTTCTATCCTGCAATTTTGGGTAGTTGTTTAAAGTCAGAAACAGCTGTTCTTCATCCCAAATTTGGAGTCGGTGCAGCTTTAAGTGCTATGTTTAGCTCCAAAGCCCAGCTGTGGACTCGTATTGGTTCTCATAGCACAATTGAGGGAGTTTCTACTGAAGCTAGAGGTGCATTCCTGTCCGACATATACACACACACGTGGCGAGGGATGTGTCCTGTGGTCCTGCTCCACGTACAGTCAAGCAGATGTGTTTAGCCTGTTCAGATTCGCTTTCCCACTTCATACTTTGACTGTTAGTTTTCAGTGGAACCAACAGTTTTTACCAAGACCCAACATCAAGGAGCGAACAGACGTGTTTGACTTGCTGGAGTGCATCTGTTCCTAAAGGATGTTAAGTGCGACTCTGAATCCGACTGAAGTTGTAGTACAACATCAGAAGCAGGACACAGACACATCATCAATAATTGAAGATGCTCAGGCTGGCGCCTAATGGTCTTCCCACCTGGTTAGACTCCCAGCGGGGCTGCTGTCCCATCCCAAGACCTGGCCAGCTTGTCAATGTTGTGAGACTGCCCCCTAGTGGATGATTGTATTCTAATGACCTCACTCCCTACCTGCCTCAGCCCACCACTGGCTGTCTTCCTGGATGCCTGTGGTTGAGGTTCTTAGTTAAGGAGCTCATATGTCTTTGCAAGCAGGGAGACAGCACAGTGTGGGACTTGTGATGACATCCAGGCAACTAATTAAAAGGTGAAGGAATTCCAGGAAAAGGCAGAATGCCACCCCCCCCCCACCCACCCAACTGACACACAAGTAAAGAGCAGCAATGGTGCTTCAGTGTCATAATGAGGAGCTGTGCTCTGACTGAGGTGTCATCTTTCCCAGGACTCCTTAAGCTCTCCTCTGACTCATCCTTGTGTGTTATGAAGACTGTCAAATGTTATGCAGGTAATGCTTTACTTGGACATATGCAGCTTATAATAACCCACCACAAGGCATCATATCAGCAATTGCGTGTTATTTACAGAACTTTCCGTTTGTGAGCCAGGCTTGGCCAGGTTTTGGTATTACCACGTCATGCGACAGCTGATTTTAGACAAGTTTTTTAACCTGTGCCCTGCATAGGTCGGTGGGTTCCAGACCTTCCTGGCCTTTGGCTCCTCTGTTTGCTCAGTTGACTGAGACAGCTTATAATATTACGCTACATGCTAGTGGGCAGTTCTTGACTAATGGCGCATTTGGGGATTTGAACCTGCAGCATTTTAGGTACAAAACCTGTCCCGTTGGAAGCAGGGAAATTAATGCCATCATGGACCCTGAGCTTCAGCGCACCATCTTATTGACACCCAGTACAGTGTTCACCAGATATGGACTCTGCCTTTCCACTTAGGGCTGCTCTACACTTTTCTACACAGTATGCTCTAGATGAAGTCAATCAACAGTCTTTTATTCTCGGGAAATCCCCATTTCACAGCTCCTGATTATTTTATGGTCTGTTCACTGTTTATTATCCCCCCAGGAGTTATTAAAGTGCTCCTCAGTAGCTGTGCTGCCCTGCTACTCAGTCTGTTCAGATTGTTACTCCTTCTGAAGACCTCCCGGTGAGAGAAGGTAAATTTTCTGTGTTCACTTCACTGTTAGGGGGGCAGCCAAGTGGGAGTCAGTTAGCAGCTATTGATGTAGTTCCTGTAAATAAATCAGACAATGTAATGATCAGATAAATATCTACGCAAATAAATAGGTTTTTAATGACCACAGAAAACTCTGTTCTCGCAGATTGCAGATGTTGGTCTGGGATGGCTGAAGAGGCTCAGATCCACGCCTCAGGTGGTCCCCAGTTTGATCTTCTGTGAAACTCCATGCATAACCATGTCCCCCATTCCCATGATGACAAGCTCCTCACTGCCCAGCTAGAAGAGTTCTGGTTCCTAAAGGTCTCCCTGTGTGCAGCTGCTTCTCAGGAAAGCACAGGAGAGGACAACACGACATTTCTGTTCTGCTGTTTGTAGCACAAACCCTTTCTGAAGAGAGGAAGAATATTGAATTCTGGGCTCCTGACTGCACTACTGTCCTGGTGTTGAACTTTTTCTGGTGAATTCTCAGTTTCCTTATTTGGCCTAAATGATATTGGTCTCTACCCAAATTCATCAGCTGAATTGTGTACAGTTCACTTCCAAAAAGCTGAGATTTAACTGCAGACAAGTCTGCCAGGCACAGAACCAGCCTGGTCCATTGCCCATTGTGCATTTTTGAAAATCTGTACGATGTACGCTAGTTAAACCGAGGCCGTCTCTGCCAGTCCCAACAGAGCCGCAAAAATATCCCCATGATCTAAATAAAACGGGCGACAGATGTGTACAGGCATAGTTAAGGTAAATGCCTGCGTGTGTTCCTGTTGACTGACCTTGTTTGTGAACCCGGCTTGTGTTGGCACCTGCGGCACTCTGGGTGGGCTGAGGACTTTTTGCATGGCCAGAGGACAGTGGAGCAGAAGCTGGGCACTTACCTGCAGAATTGTGGACATCAGTTTGGGGAACGTAAGCAAAGATGTGTAATCCAGCCGTGTGTTTTTGTTGCAGTACGTTGTTATTTGGACTTAATGAAAGTAATTGTCCATCATGCAGTTACCAAAAGTTCACACACAACCAGAGTTACAGAGGATTTACCAGACGTTCCGTTTTGCTTTGCTTGCCGACAGGTTTCACGCAGCCCCTGGATGGCAACGCACGCAGACAGTTAGATGGATATTCTCAGTGTCCTGCATGTGGCCTTCTACTCTGGGCTTCCGAATGTCTCCCAGAGCAGGTTCAGGCCTGGTCCGTGGTGGACAGCACTGGCAGGGGTCTGCAGAGAAGCCTCCTTTGCAAAACATGCAGACATGATTTCCAGGCCAAGTTGCGCTTCACTCTGCGCTGACTCCTTCGTTCTTGCGGAAGGTCTCACTGGCAGTCCTTTCGTCTTAATTGAAATCATTACAGACTTTTTGGTGCTCCTTAAATCACTTGCCATATATTTGATTCATCTAACTTTCCTACACGTACCTTCGTAGTGTTCACAAAGTACAAACAGATGCTGCCACAGCAGAGGGTGCAGCGCAGGGATTTGTTACCTCAAGCCTCGAGGAGGCGTTGCAGGAGGTGTGCAGTTTGATGATTTTATCTGCCACTCGGTAGTCTGCTCTGGTGGAGCAGCTCTGCATATTTCAGGGCGAGCAAACAATCTGCATCGTGCGCTCAACATGCCCGTGGGGTGGAAATGACCGGGGGTGAGCAGATTCCTGGCCTGACCAATGCGGGGAACAGGAAAAACAAAGACGGCGTTCAGTGGTAATGGTGTCTCTTACCAAAACAGGCCATTTCTTCAAGCCTGTGCCCGCACAGCTATTTTGTCTGGTTTTGTGCACTGCTGGAGGATTACTTAGAAAAGATCAATAATTGCACGTCCATCGCTCGGGATGGTAATGTTTCATGGCCATCCAAGATGAAGCGGTGTAAGATATCAGCCTTGCACTGGGGATTCAGCTCCCACTCTGAGTCTGGAAAAGTTACTACTCCAAGTTCCCCTTCCAAGCCCTGTCATTAAAAGGGGTGCATAGCTGGCTTCCTACCTCATCCTTGACAACTGAGAAAATATTTACTCATCTTGACTGTGAAAAAATGCCCGTTTCACAGTCGTGTCTCCCCCCCCCCCCCCACACACACACTTTGTTTCTCAAGCTCCCCTGGAGGTTTTTGTAAGAGAGAGGTTTTTTGTTGAACGAGCGTGTTTTCAGGCCGGTTTGGAATCATGGTTGAGGCGGTGATTGCAGCAGACCATTGTAGGGGCTGTGGGAAGCAGAACATGGTGTGTGCAAGTGTGTGAGCACCTCTCGCACTCCTCAACTGGTGTAGAAGAATGCGGTTTAGGAGCATTCCTCACCATTGAGGGACTTTCCGCAGACGTGGTTAACGCTCTCCGCTCCAAGCCACAAAACCATCTCTGAGAGCCTCTTGCCCTGTGGTCAGAGGCCTGGGTTACAGAGGGGGAGCCCTGGCACGTTCAATTATCCTGAAGGGGGTCACCAAAACCAGGCTAAAATAAGCACCAGCTGAGTGACTCGGCATCGTGGGTAAAAATGCAGCGTCAGGTCAAACCGTCTGGGAGGCATCCAGTCGGGAAAAAGGATATGAACTATGTTTTTTCCCCCCGTCAGGGCAAGCGGGCAAGGGGGAGGGGTGTTCACAATAAGTCATCTCCGCTGGGTATTTTCCTGAGATTGCTGTGCTGACAGAAAAGGCAGTGGTACCATCGTTTGAGGTTCTCTAACCCCAAAAGCCTGTTGAGAAAGGGGCCCAAAACTGGGGTCGAGGTGCTCAGAGGGGGGTCAACAAGGGAGGCAAACATGATATTCAACCTCAGGAAAAAATCCTGGGCTTCCCGGGCTGCCACCAGACCCCTAAGTGAGCTCTGCATGCAGCCACCGGTCCCACAAGGCTCTGTGTTCTCTCGACCGCTCAAAAATGAGCCCTTTCTGGATCCGGCCTAAAAAGGAAACTTGCAAAAGGATCCCGGTGCGCTCACATCCTCAGAAAGAAGTTGAGGAAATTATCCAAATGAGGCATCATCCAGTCGTCCAAGGGCACCTTAGAACTTTTTTGTGCTCTGTAATGAATTACTGGGGCCAAAGATTCCAGCAACAAGTGGCGTAGACTTGTGAGCCATCACTTTGCATCAAAAGACCTGAGTTTGAACTGCAGTAGCCCCGATCAAGTTTCTTTCCCTTCTGCATGGCTCGGTTCTGGGCTCCTTACTCTTCTTCATTTACCCTGCATTCCTTGGCTGTGATCCTCACCCACAAATTATTCTGCCACTGTTTTGCTGATGATCCTGAGCAATTCTGTTTTCTCCAACTCCAAGAGATGTATTTTCTTTCCTGGAAGCCTCTCAGACATCTTTCCTTGGATGTAGGACGACTGTCTACAACTCTGTGTTTCCAAGATGGAGGTTCTCCGTCTCCCAGCAGGCCCTTCCACCTGTCAGGAGCTTTCTATCAAACCAGAAATTTTGCTCATTTCATCAGTCTAGAGCCTGGAAAATCAACTCTAGTCTCTGGTTCTCCAACCATCTTTAAAGAAAAATATGGTCCTGCAGATACCACCCATATCCTTTAGTAACATCTGCAGAGTCTGCCCTTGTCTAAAAATATTGAGACCTGCATCAGGTCCAGACCATGGTGATAGCTCACCTGGACAACTGCAGCTCCCTCCTGTCTGGTTTTCTGTCTCTGCCTCTTCAGTTAATCTAGAATGCTGTGATGCAAAATGTGTTTGACCTGCCAAAAAGTATTCCCATCTATCTCCTCTTCTCTCAGTTGTCTCCCTGTACCTATCCTGTATCTCCCAGTGTCAAGATCAAGACTTGTTGTCTAGATCTACTAGATCTAGTTGACTAGACCAGTTATGGCCTTCAACTTGGTCAAAGACCCTCTCCCTGATACCTGCAAGACCCGATCATTCCTCACACCTTAGCAAGAGAGCCACACTCCTCCATCTTTCTCTGCTTACACATCCAACTCTCAAGAAGTCCAAAATCGAAAGTCCAGAAGGTTCTGGAGGAAAGAGCTCTGTAGCTCAGAATTGCATTTAAGCAGGTACCAAAACCTTTCAGATACGCTTCTGTCCTGATCTCATAACTGCTCCATTAAATGGCATCCTGTTGTTCTGTATGCATCTGCTTGTGTTGAGCACCAGCAGAAACTGTGGCACAGGGCAAACTGACTGAGTGTCAACATATGAAGCTCTTCACCTGCTGTAAACCTGCTGCGCTTTGTTTACTCTGAGTTGTTTGTGAATTTGGAGAAGATCTCAGTTTGCTCTGCACTTCACTGGAAGTGGTTTATAAAAAGACAGCAGTGATGTGTATTGTAGAATTTTACATGAACAACGTCTGGGCTACTTAGCTGTGGGCTCGACTCTGGCTCAGTCTGTGTGGAGTTTGCATGTTCAGTCTGTGACCACATGGGTTTCATCTGGATGCTCGCTTTTCCTCACACAGTCCAATGACATGTGTTTCGGGTTAGTTGGTCACTTTACATTGCCCATAATGAGTACGTGTGTGTGCCTGTGAGCTTGTATGGCCACTCTGACAGTCCCATACAGGGGGGTGTGTCATAGCCTGGTGATTCCAGGATAGGCTCTGGACCACTGTGACCCTGACCAGAATAAAGTGGCCATTGAAAATAGATGCATCGTCTCCTCTGTTGTGGTTTATTGGATTGGTGCGGAGAGTTAACAAGAAACACTTCACTCTTCACACCTGCATTAGAAATACAGAAGCTTAGGATTTCAGTGGGACAGTGTGGTCTCCCTATGAACACCGGAGCAAAGCTGGTCTTCTTCCTGAAATGGGTGTGGGCTGAGTTGAAGCTGTGCTGTCTCGTGACTTTGCGTTGCTCCTCTCGTAGTCAGGTGTGCGCCTCCAAGGCAGAGCCTGTGCGAACCTCTTGGCCGAAAGCCTCTTGCTCCAGTAGTTCTGAATCCTGCTGTTTCAGGACCTTAGTGAGTAGCACTATACTCGTCACGGTTTTTCTTCAGGTGCTCCAGCCTCCTTCCATAATCCAAGGCTGTTAACTGGTGACTTTAAATTGCTCCAGAGAGTGTGTGTGTGTGTGTGTGTGTGTGTGAATGAGACACACTAACACACTAAGCCCAGTGGGCTAAGCAATAGTTAATAAGAGAGCACCATTTTCACATGCTGGATAGTGCTGGAGCCTCGCAGTTCCTTGGCCATGTGTTGTATGTATGTTCTATTCCAGCTCAGTCTGTGTAGGTTTCATGTCCTCCCTTTGTTTGTGCCGGTTTCCTTGTTCCGTTTACGCAAACCCTGTCAGTGTCCTGGCATCACGGGCAAAATGGGGAGGCTCACAGTGGAATATGTTCACCTTGCTGGGGACAGTTTTGGAAAAAAGGCCATATGGCACGTGCGTCAAACAGGCATGCTGTCTGCTGCGCATCACAGGTTTCATCTGCAGCGTCGCCCGTTAAACAGGGCCTTTCCGTCTGTCCCCTTTCTCTCGTGACCTACAATCATCTCGGAAAATCAATCCCAAGGAGTCTTCTTGTTCAGCCGAGGATGATCTAATCGATGTTTGAGCCTGCGGTGACTGCGGGGGAGTTGGGAAGTTGGTGGCACACAGGTGGACTGCACTGAACCGTTTTTGACAAGCTTCAGAATAAAAACAAAAATGTAGCCATCTTGTAAAATCTGCTCACCTCCGGGATTGATGGCAAACAAAAAGCATAACTTTTTTTGTTCATTGCCCAGGAGTCATGCGTCATAACAAGCACCGGGCTGCATTCTTGTAATCGGTTCCCTATTCTTCAAGCCCGGGGGGTGGGCAGGTTGTACGCGTGAGTTCCGTTCAGCACTCAATTAAACCAGGCTGTCATCAAAAGGCTGACAAATTAAACAGTGGAGCGCGTTCATAAAAAAGAAAGAAAAAGCACGCAGATTCCCTCCAGAGTTTTAAAACCAAAATTACAGATTGTTTGCGGGCTTCCCAGCCAGGAATAACACCGCAGACCTCCTAGGTCTCGGTGAATGGAAAGACACACGATGTGGAGAACATCCAACTGTGCAGCCCGTCCATCAACCTGCTGCCTGCTGTGTGGTTTCCTAAATGAAGAACTCCGCTGCTCGGCTGACCGTTTTCTACTGAGTTGCACATTAGCAGCACTTTGTTGCTCCCAGTATTTGCTGGCTGCTTCTGTTCGAGTTAGAGTGACGCCCCCAGCAGACCCAGCGGTTCCCACTGCCACCGAGCCTCTGTGCCGCCTATGGGCACAGGCTCCTCAGCTTAGGAACACAACTTTGATGTGGAAGTCTGTTTGTAACTCAATGTGTTTGTAAATCTGAAATTTGCATCCCAGTTGAAAAACTTAATGCTTAACTGTACAAATTCCCCTCAATTTATGTTTTGTTGAGAATAAATAAGTTGGAACAGCACCATTTGTCACCAACTGCCTACTTTCAATTTCATGTATTATTTTTACATGCACTTAATATAACAAAAATAACAGACTGATTTATTTATAAGTCCTTGAATGTATTGTATCTGTAATAAATTTTAAAAATGCTGTACAACTTAATATTTTTACATTCAGCCATCTGAAGTGTTTTCCACAAATTACAATTTAATGCTAATGACTGAATAATCCATAAACATGCAATGTTTGTCATTATGTTATTGATCATCGCACGTACAAACCTCAGACAGAAGCCGTAAACACTGTGGAATGGAGTTGTCACTAATCGAGTCCCACAGTTTTTTCTGTTGGGACCCAATGCGTATGGAAATGCATGGAGTTTGCTCTGCAACAAATATTTGTAAACAGACAAGTGAAGAAAATCCAATCAAAAATAAATTAAAAGAAAATGTTTGCATCTTTGACACTAGGAGCCAGCATATAAATAGCTAAATGCTCTATGTAATGTACGTATGGATTCTTGAGCTAATTGCTCCATGAAGTATCCATCTGGATAAATTTAACAACAAAGTAACAGTAATAAGATGTCAGCTGCCTCCAAAACCTCTTGATCACCTATCAGATCAGAGAACAGGAATTCATTTTAAGTCCATTTTAGGCCAACTGTGGTAAAATGTGTGCAATGACATGACCCGGCCAGGGCCTGGGTTTCAACACAGCGCCATCTAGTGGCAGCACAGTCAGGTGTCGCATGCACGAGATGCGGAGTGGCAGGAACTTTGCAGGTCTCTGGAGGAGCGGCAGTCGGTCTTCCCATTACAATTAGCAGCGCAGCCGCGGTCCTCCTCCCTGCAGCTTAATCGGTGCTTGCCGTGTTCTGAATGGGTGGCAGCTGGACTGGAACATGCAGTACGGCGGCCTAAACCAAAGCCGCCCGCTACATATCCGGCAGGGAGACTGCTACAGTATTATTATCTTTGTCTGTTGAAGTACCCTTTTCTGCATTATATAACCATGTTCTTCTGAAAAAGGGCAGGTGGTCCAAGAGCAGCACAGTGACTGTGAGTCATAGGCAGAGACAAAAAAAGAACAAGATAGGAGAGGAAATGTTGAGGCCGCCTCTTGTGGTGAGTCAGGCTCCAGGGGTAGCGCGCAGCCGCTGCTCTGCTGCATGTGGGCCTGGAGAACGACACAGGCAGTTGTGTGAAATTGGGTGCCGGGAATAGCATCACACCGAGGCCCGCGTAGAAGCAGCTCGGGAGCGATTGGTAAAGTGGCCAACTTTGCAGAGTTGTTTGCCTTTATGCATAATAGCACTCAAACACATAATGGAGTCCAAAGGAAAACGGTGCCCCTCTGTCACATTGACAGCTGATCACAAACTTTGCCCAGGACTCAGAAACCCCATTGCAGGGTTTTTTTGTGTTTGCAACTTGAACTCAGTGTCGGAATGGGGAGTACAGATTGTCCTCTACTTATGCCCGGGTTAGGGACCGATGACCAGGTTGTAAGTTGCATCGGTCGTACGTTGGACCGCACTCATGACAGAGTGATTATGTCTGTGGTCTTTTTCATTTTCATAACATTTTCTATTTGCGGCAAAAGCTGTGCACAATTGCATCGTAGTGCTGTGTAGGTTTTTGTAAGACTGCTTCTAATTAGATGTAAAATTCTCATTTCCTTACCATAATTCTGGAAAGCATTCATTTTTCCACAGTTTTTACCCATTTCATTTTTTAAAATTTTGATCATCATTTGTTAATTTATTTATTGCCTGTTGTATGTCGAGTACATCGTAAGTCAAGGACAGCCCATAATATGACAGTCATACAACATGGGCATTATTGACTGAACGCTAGATTTTACAAGTAATTCACCATATGATAGCTTCCATGCAATCCCTCCAGCCCACCCACTCTCCATTTTCATCTCTCCAATAACTTAATAACTATTAAAATTAGCTTTCCCTCACCATTTGAGGATGTTGTCATGGGTATTGGGGTACTGCTGGGGAATTAAATCATAATTAAAATATAATATGTATCATATTTCAGCCAAATAAAGCATTTGTAGAGTATCAGGTTGCTCATGTAAAGCGTTGCATCAATGGATATTAATTATAATATATTAATGTATAATATTACCATTAATGTGTATTTCCACATGAGGCTGATGAAGATTTGTCTCTGCTTTCAGCATACTACAGTGCTTCCTTTCATCTTAATCGAGATGAGAACAACGCACCACCAGTATCCAAGCAGGCTTTGGGGACTGGTAGCAGTGTGCAGCTTTGGGGTGGGGTACGTACTATGGTAAGACCCTCTGTCTTGCTTCTCATCCATGACTGCTGTTGATTGCTGAGTAAAAATGTGGTGGCAGGAAGCAGCAGGTGGTGTAGGAGTTTGTGCTGCTGCCTTACACTTTAAGGAGCCCAGTTTGAATCCCAGCTCCTGTTGCAGGACCCTTCATCAACGCATTTACCTGGGAATAATAAGAAATAACTTCAAAACTGCCTTGCTGTATGAATGAATAAATCATAGTAAAGGGCTTGGAAAAATGTATAAAATAAATACAGTGGCTTGCAGAATTATTCAGACCCCTTGAAAGTTATCAACATTTCCTAGATCACAAATTATAAAATAAGTGATTTGTTTGCAGATATTAAAACAAACAAAAACATGAAATATACTGCTTGTATATGTATTCAAAGCCCACACATTTGTTAGACCTACCATTTGTTGCAATAGCAGCTTTAAGTGTTTTAGGGTAAATATATACCTGCTTTGCACTCCATTCAGGAGTTATTTTTCCCTGCATCTTGGCACATCCACAGGTGTTCAGGTCAGTTGGTTGAGACTGGTGGACAAAAGTTTTGAAACAGTCCCACGGATTCTCAGTGGGGTTGAGGTCAGGACTTTGACTGAGCCATTGAAGGACATCCCAAACCGCTGGCCCCTGCTCACACCACAGCTCTGATGCGCTAACATCAAGTCAGCACACCTCCTCACATCCTGCCCTGAACTTAAGTGAATTAAACAAGCAAAATGGTCCTGGACATGTAGCTTTATCATACTTTTTCAGAGGAAGGCAGAAGCGCAGGAGCTGGGAAGATCCACAGAAGCTGCGATGGCAAGGAATCAGATGACGTGATGAGTATAGCAACACCCAGGCAGCTAATGTGCACTGTCCCTAAACTGAGAGACATTAGTGTGACACGATCTAGCAGGAGGGCCTACAGTTGGGGACAAACAGTCCAAGTGACTGGAGAAAGGAAAATTGGATGCAAGACTTTCTAACTGGTTCACAGGACTTTTGTTCAGCAAAGCCCGATCAATATTTATTCTGGAATTTTGCATGTGTCCCGCACCCGTTCTGCTCCCTGCCCCCTCACTCCGTCACACAGTTCCAGGAACCTCTCTACATCACACGTTTTCAGAAAAGGTCCTCAGAACATGAAAAAAGGGAGATGAAACAAAGGTTTCCATTAAATTATGCCCTTGAGTCTCTTAAGTGGGAGGTATGAGGATCACAGCGTAATCAAAAACGCATGTATTGACGTCACTTTCCTGAAATGCATGAAATTTGCTCTGAAGAAGCTTCAACCCTGTCAGCGGTGTGGGGTGAGACAGCAGCAGCTCCCCTGCCGCAATGAACCTGTTGCTCAACCAACCTTGGACCTGAAGTGGGTCCAATTTAGAATTTTGTGCTCCAACTCAAGATGCAGCAGTCCAGCTCAGGATATGGAGGTCCAACTCCACTGCACCACAGAATGCATCCTGTGGTCTCCTTCTTGATGTCCATCCTCTTTGCCACGTTGATAGTGCCAGCCAGTTTCAGGAGGTCTTTGGTGCTATCTGTCACAGCTTGGTGGGTGCAACGTCCATCATGCTCCACTGAACCATGAAAGATTAATGCGTGTTCCTGTTGCGCTGCCTCCACTGGGGTTACACGATTGAGTTGCCTTGGAGACACAGTTATTCTGCAGGACTCACTGGACCACATTAGACATTGACTATATGAGTTGGTTATAATTCTCTTCTCAAGGGTGCAACAGTAGGACTCCTACCAGGACTTCTCCTCACTGCTAGAGATTCCTAACCCCTGCTCTAGCTGTCACTGTACTCTGTGTTTCTGTAACTCCACAGCGGGGGAAGAGCTGATCCAAAGCGCTATCCGAGTATGACAGAGACGGGCCACGCCCCCTCCCTGTCGCTGTTGCCACAACAACACAGAATCTGCGATTTGTTTTTGAAGAATGAGTGGTACAGACCTCCAACTGCAGTTCAGCCTTCCAGTGAGATGTATTGGCAGAAGACTGTGAACATGTTTGTACAGTTGCTGGGGCAGCGTGCACGTGCGCACATGATAAACTACAAAGGGATGAACTTGGTCTACAGTGATGTTCAGATACACTGTGTCATTCAGATGTTCTTCAGTGGGTATAAGGGGCTCTGATGTGGGTCAGGAAAATGTCCCTTCACCATCACACTGCCACCACCAGCTTGTACTGCTGATACCAAACAGGGTGGCCTCATGAACTTCTGTTGCTTGTACTAATTTCTGAACTTCCCATCAGCAGGATGCAAAAAGAACCTGGATTCATTCACCAGGCAACTTTTTTCTGTCCATCAACAGTCTTGTTTTGATGCTACTGCATGCATTGGACGCGCTTGTTTCTTATTCTTCTCTGATAGCATCAGCATTCAACTTGGTCTTCGGCTGTTTGGTCATTCGAGGCAAAGTCTCTATGTTTTGAGGTGGTATTCTGAGCACACCATGGCTGAATTTGGATTTGACTTTCCTGATTTTCTTTCCGGTCCATCTGTTGCACGATTCTCGCCATTCTTCTTTGACTCCTGATTCACAAGCTGTTTGTATCTGCAGGATCACCAATCACTTCAGCTTTCTTCTGCACCATTCTCAGTAAACCCTTGAAATGGTTACATTTGGTGAAAAGCCCAAGACAACAACTGTCTGGTTAGATGAGATGTTAGAACCAATGTGCAATTTTTCCTAAGATGGAGGGGTGAAGGTGTACCTAAAATACTGGCAACTCAGTGTATGTGGCCTCAGCGCAGGTCTAGTCTGGGTGAAAGTGTCACTTCTCTCCCATCTCTTGCATACAGGATGTGTTGGGTGCATCACGTCACCGGTGTGTGGGTTTACCCCCTGCTGGACCGCATCGGACCCATAGCCAAGGTCATCTTCTTCTCCTCCGTGACAGTCCTCATTAGCATCTTCTATGTCCTCGGGGAGATCCTCAACAGCTACATTTGGGACTCCTCAAGATGTAAGCCCCGTGTTTGCCTGATACTGGGCCAGTGTTCCTCAGCCTTGGTGGAATGGTGGGTGGGGTTCCATCCTGGGGCTGTATCTTTGGCAGGTTTGAATTTAGCTGCTTGGAAAGACTTTAAGGTAGGTGTGGACTCACTATCCAGCATGAAGAATAGGTGCGGAAGGGAATACAGGCATTCTACCTGGGTGGGCACTGAAATTATGCCCTTTCCCCCTCCCATTCACCTGACTTGATGTTAGAATCAATCCTAGCATGTCTCACTGCTCCCTCTGATACTGTTCTATAATTCAATTTAAAACAGGAAGACATTGCTTCAGCACACCTGAAGCATTATGGGGAAACCAACCACCCTGCCTAGATGAATGCCTTGTAACTGTTACACGATCAAGTCCATTATCATCTGCAGTGGCTTCTCTTCTCACAAGCAGAACTGGCACCAGACATTTGGCTGCAATTTATTTTTTAACTCCAGAATAATGTTTACCACAAAGCCACAGTCAATAAAAGGTTAATAACACAGATGTCCCTCCATTTATTTACAGAATTTTATTAAAATGTCAGATAGTTATGAACTAAGTAATAAACTAAATGTTTAAAATCCAATTTTTAATGACTTTGAGGTGTATTAAAACTGGTTATGAGCAAAATAAAAATACATTATTTTCACAAACTCATATTCAGTGTTGACCGTTGACGGAATCATCACATAAACAAGTGCAATGTTCCACGACTTATTGATTTCATACTCAGAAACGCTAAGCAGGAGCTGTAAACACTGTGGAGAAGTTCAACTGGAGAGGTCCCAAACTGTCTGTTTCTCTTTACTGCCATCTATGAACTCAGCAAGAAAGCACAGGCGGTGTTTGCTCCGTTACAGAATTTTACAAACTAGACAAGTGAATATTCAGAACTTGATTATTTGTAACTTTGAATTGTTTAGGCGATAAAATATATTCAGCAACGTTTTTCAATTAACTACCTGAGTCCAGACCCTGAGATGATAACCCTTTAGGTCTTAAAGGTAGGTTGGGGTGATTCAGGTGTGACACATCTGTCTGTCTTGCAGGTGGTGTGGAGACCAACAAACCCAAAGCAGACTAATTCAGGAGGAGGAGTGGAAGGTGACCATCCCACCCAGCTATCCATCCAAAGTGAGCTGTGTCTCAGCCTTGGGAAGACAAACAGCCTGGAAAAGAAGACGATTCGTACATTCAGATCTCTACTGGGGAAGTGTGTTTTTTTTCCGTAAGAGAACTTGAAGCAGAGCAAACTGTCTAGCTGAACCCTCTCTCTGAGTTTACTGAGTTGAAAGGACGCACGAAAAACGTGTTTCCTGAGGGAAGGTTCTGCTGACTCAAGCATTGCTCTGTAACTGTAATGTTCACACAGTTCAAGGGTCCAGATATGATGTTCTTCATGTTCCATCCATCACTTCTCTACGGGTTAAATATGCTTCATAAATGGTAGTGATACTCTGGCAGGAATAATTAAGACTTTCACTGGAAATTAGACTCATTTCTCTTTCCTTGAACAGTGAACCAGAGCAGCGGTGGTCTCCACGGCGACATAAGTTGTTGCTCTTTCATGGTCAGGTACAGCCCTACAGCGGAAAGTACTGCTCAGCTATGGTCAGAAAATGAACACTGAGCTGCTTCTGCAGTTCTTCTCCCCTCTCCTATTGTGTTTTGGTATGTTGTTTCGGGTCCTCCTGTATGATCTTGCAATAAAGGGTGTCTGATATGGAACCTGCGACCTTTGAGTGGAAAGAGCAGGGAATCTCACACTAAGCTGAGGCGAAGATCAGAGTGGTCGGTCGTTTAACCAGCCTGGTTCTGATGTAGTTCTTGTCCTCCGATTCCTCTGTTGTGTCAACACCTAGAACCCAGATACCAACAGCATCCAACAATACCGACTACAACGGACAAATAAAGCGCGCGCACACACACACACAACCTGTCCCAGGAGCTCAACCTGGTTCTTCAAGCAGCACAAGAACGGTCATTATTTATCTGACACTTTTCTACAGTGGAGATTTTGTTAAGTTTGTACATTGAGTTGCAGTCTTTAGTAGCTTACCCATTTATACAGCTGGCTAATTTTAATGCCTTGCATCAGGTTAATGAAAGTAAGTACCTGGCCCAAGGGTATAAGTGCTGGAATAGGGATTTGAATCTATGGTCTTTGTTTGCAAAGCAACAGCTCTAACTACTATGCCACCTGCTGCCTGTACTGTAGTTTGTTTTCAGTTGTACTGTACACATTGTCTGTGTATGTTGGCCAGCGGCTGCTCTCTGTAAGAAAGGGGCCAGAACAGCCGGTATAACCATCTAAAGCAGGAGCTCAGACAGGCAGTCTGAGGACTCAACCTGGCTGCTGTTCCATGTAATGTGGCCTGCAAGGAATCTGTAAAATCATTCATATAGACTGTACCTACCTTCATAAATACCATAAATTCTGCTAAATTGTGGTAGCACACAGTTATACACACTGTCCCTAATGTAAATAAAATAATCTCTCACTGTAGACATTTAATATTCAGGATGTCTCCTTGATTTGTACACCTCAAACCAAATGAGAAAAATGACAGTGGGCTCTGTCCTAAGGAAGGCTGGACACCCCAGATGTAAAATACGGGTGCACGTTGAGTTGGCCTCTGTGTGTCGTTGTGTGCCGTCATATGTGACCTTGCAACAGCCAGCCTGTCAATAACACCCCATACCTACTGCTCCATTTTGTTCTCACAAGTCCTCACATCTAAAAAAACCCATCAAATGGACCATTGCAGACAAGTGTCTCTGACTACCTGTTTGGTCTGTTAGATGGGAAAAATGATATTTGTCTATTACTGTACAAACAGTCACTTTGAACCGAAACAGAGTGAGAGCTGCGTGTGACAGTTTCTCCTCCCCTGTCACTATGGTGATTTCTTGTGTGCAGCGTTGTTTGTTATGAATTTGTGTCAGAATGTGAGCGCAGCAGATTGCAGACACGCTGTCAGCCTGGTAACTGGAGACTGACACTTCACAGACGTCTCATTAACACTGCAGGTACCCCTCGTGAAGGTGACAAATTGCGTGCATTTTGAAGGACGCGGCAGCATGTATTTGCATACTAATCAGATCAGGTCTTTGCAGCCTCGGGTGCGAGGCAGCGCTGGGACGGTACATGAGGCACGGCCACCAGAGCAGAAACGTGGACTTCCCCGGGTGGCTCAAGGCGGATGTTTCCAGAAAGACAGACCCATTGCTCCTTGGTGACAACAAACACCATCCGCTGGGTTTCAGAGCACAGTTTGGGGATGGGCAAGTAGCTGCAAGGGATGTAACCTTAAACACAACCTCGCTCATCTGGTCCATTCCTTCTCCATCACCTGCTGCAGCACCAGACACGAGAAAAACATGAAAGTGTGTGTGTGTCTGTGTGTGAGACAGAGTAAAAGACTGAGTGGATGTGCAAGAGTTGTAAAAATGGGGAACGTGTGTAGGAGTGTTTTACTGTAGGACAGTATGTGAGTGGGAGTGAGCAGAGGGAAAGAGAACTGTGCGAGGGAGGATATGTTAATTTGGGGTCAAATATGACGCCACAAAGCGTGTGTGTGTGTGTGTTTCAGCAGGTAAAATGTGGGAACTGTGTGTTGGAATTGTTTTTTTCTTTGCCACAGTGACAGGGGAAGGATGGGCCCTATGGAAGAGGCCCACCTAGCAGGGGCCACCAAGGACATGCAGCTTAAGCCCAAACAGCACTCTCTTGCACCAGCACCACGAGCAGGTCAATCGGTGGGGCTCTGATCTGATAACCAAATGAGGTTATTTTAAGGAGCCACAGTACAGTAACTGTAGATCATTCCCAGAAAGACTCTGCTGACTCCTGTGTTGCTAACAGCAACATGGCTACCAATGGGAGGCTGACTGAGGGGTTTCAAAATTGTCTTTCCAAACCCCAGTTGGTGTTGTATTTGCTATAACGGCAGCATATATGGTCTGCTTCTTGTGTTTATGCAGTTACTGCATCTTAAATGATTTGTTTACCTTCTTGGAAAGTTCCCTGTTGTGGTTTCTAATTTTTTATATTTTTAATCCGAATAAATTTGCATAGCTTATGCAAATCCCCTCTCCGTGGAAAGCAGTAGGGCTGTTCACTCTGAGCCATAAAACCGATGATGTTTGAGCTGCAAACCCACATCCTTAACCACTGTGCTTGCTATGAGGCCATGGTGGGGTGCCCCCTGCTGGCATCATGGCCCAAAGCGTCAGCAGCTGTGCAGGCAGCCGGCAACACGAAATCCTTCACCACGGCAGAGGCTGGGACCAGAAGTCAAAGCAGAACCTCAGAATCAAAGCAATACTCTATAAATAAACCACTTTACTTCATCATATAATGCCTTTTGTCTTTCAAATGGCATCAAGCAGTCAGAAAAATACAAAATTACATGCATTAAAAATATTCAAACATACAAAGGAGCAGAGAAGATGTTCTACACCTGACAACGGTGTGTGTAGGTGTGAAGCGAAACTGTTGTCCAGCTCATTCCTCAAGGGCCACCATGTGTCTTCTGCCCAAGAGCACCCCTCTGCACGTGGCTTGTTTAGGGACCAGGCCCCCTACTGGCAGTGCAAGGAGCTGTTCGGCATGGACCTCAGCTCAATCCTTTCTTACTTTGGGTTTAGGGGCTGAACAAAAACATCATGAGAAGAGAGAAGAAGCTATAAATGGCCATCACACTTATAACAATCATTTATCAGTATAATTACTTATTCATGTTCAACTTACATATTTTTAGTCATGAACAACTACAAGCAAACTGTGTACAACCTCCTCAAAACTCCAAGCTCCTGTTAACCATTGCAAGGCTGATATGGTACTCATGGGTCCAACAGCAGTTCCCCTCCCAGCAAGGCCAGGTCACAGGCTGACCACACCTGAGATAAGTACAGTAGCACCCATTAGAGTTATACTACTCACCACTGGGGTTCTCCTGTCTATAAAACAGCTTCAGCATCTCCACTGCTTCTTCAGCTCTGAAGCCAGAGATGCACTTGAAAGGTACAGACAGATTTGTCGTTAATGTCCTCAGAAGCCCCTCACTGTACCACACAATGAACTGTCAGTCATGGTTGTCAGCAGTGGCACTACAAAGGACAACGTGATGCTCCATCATTAGCATAGCCGCTCAAACTGTTACATGTCATAAGTGTGTGATGGCAGCAAAGAGACACCGGGGGAAACACTCGTCTGAAAACTGTTTCAGTTCCTTGCCAGAGCATTTTGTCTGAGTCAGTCAACATCACAGGATGCCTCCAGTCAGCACAAACTGGGGGAGACATGAGCTTTGCAGCTGTCCCACAATCCACCTATTCAGGTTACACTCCTCAGAGTGGAAAGAGCTGTTTAGGAGGCCATATTGTTCTGTCTTTGGCTGAGAGAGGTATTAGCAGTTATTGATTTATCTGATGGCCAAAGTGACTCACAGTGTAGGGTTTGTGCATTGCCCTACTGAGTACTGATTCACTCATCTACCCAGCTGAGTGTTTTTTGCTGTATCAGTTCAGGGCAAGAATTCTGATTATGGGCATTACAGCAGGAGTGAAACCCAGACCCAGGATTTTCAGATTGTAAGACGATGGCTCTGACCACCATGCCACCTGCTGCCGTGTTAGTCAACAGCATGCGTGCAGCCCAGGTAGGGAGTCGGGACTGACAGGTTTTACCTCAAATGCTTCTCCCGTGTCAGGAAGATTGTCGGCAGGGACGTCGAGCACCGACCCGCAGCCGCCAAAGCGCTCGTTCTTACAGCCGTACACCACCAACGGGACATCTGTCTGGCAGTTAAGGCTCTCGGGCCGCAGCAGACACTACTCTTTCTCTGACAGACGCCCCATTGTCCCACATTGACAGCTATGCTGTCTGTACTTTGCTTTCCTGTAATTATCCTTGCTCATTTAAAAAGACGCCTGCAGTCGAACAGCCTTTCATTAAATGCTTTCACTTTACATAACACAGATGGCTGTGGGCCCCGCAGGAATATGGCACAAAACGCTAACTTTGCAGCCCCAAAGTTGAAAATACAACTGATTAAAAAAAAATATATATGTGCTCTACTTTCAGGCTCCTCACTATTCTAAGCCACCAAAAGTACTGCAGCATGGAAACACCGACAGCATCAGTCAGCCACCAGCATCATTCAGGGATCAGCCAAGCAACCAGTGGCAGCTGTTAGCATCACACCTGCCAATCATGTCATGTACTTCATTCTGATTGGCTGATCACAACCTCTCAGTCTTAAATTTATAGTTATAAAGCTTTTAATATTTTTTGTTTTTAGGTTTTCGGTACCATCGTCACGTCACTTGAATGCTACAGAGTACCAATAGGGCCAGTCTGGCCTTTGCAAACTGCCATGCCACAAAACACACTACATCTCTGAACAGTTGCACATGCTAGGGCTTTTACTTCACCCCTGCGACCTGCACAGTCCCCACTGTGATGAGGCTGGGATGTTAGAATATGTGGCCCCAAAAAAATCTGTACAAAATTGTGGGAAGCTGTTAATACAAATGGAGCAGGAATTCTGTGGCTGAATTCATGCTGTACACAATGGTTGAATGTGCTACTTGTTAAGTGTACCTAATAAAGTGACCACTGAGTGTACACAAAAATGTTACTGTTGGGACTTGGGGTTCCCAGGGAATCGGGATAGGCTCCAGACCACTGCAATCCCACTCAACATCAAGCAGGAAAAGATTGTGAATGGATGGATGGATGGTTACAACTTACATGTATTATATAAATATACTAAGATGCTGGCAGTTACTTGAGGCCTTGTGCTGTTTCAGTGAGAAAGAAGAACTATAATATTCATATGATGATCCTGTGAGCTGACTATTTAGGCCCAAGGCAGGAAAAGGTGAACTTTCTGTAGCTTTTTTTAGTCTGATTATGACAACATACATTAAATAAAAAAATGAAGATACTTGACACTGGCAGACTGACTTGCTCCCCTCTGAACAAAGTGTGCCAATGTGCCAAACCAGGGCTGCAGAGCTCCTGTCCCTGAGGCCACAGGCTGTGGGGGCATTTCTTCCCTCCCAACTACTGGGTAAGCCGCCACACTGCGGCAGTTGAACAGACAGCACATTTCACATCAGCCAGACACCTGTTAGAATTGGGTTCAGCACCTGGGCTCCTGAGGGCCACACTGATGCTCCCCTGCTCTGAACAGCAGCCCCCAGCTTGGGCAGCCACTGTAGTGACAGGCATGTGTGGGAAGGATACGGAGGAGCCGGAGGGCCCCTGCACACATGATGCAGGGTTCCACTGTTACGTAGAGCACTGTCTGTGACAGCACCTCCCTGTGGTCCCTGCCCTCTCGCTGGCACCACTCCAGCACCTGGTCCAGTGCCACCATCTCAGCGTGCCGTGTGGCCTGTGGAGAGTCACAGAGAGAGCAGAATTTGGGGTGGCCCATCACAAGCAGCTGATGAGATTCTTCACCAAAATAGTACAGCGAATATCCAATGTTAACTTGAGTAAAGCAGAAACCTTCAATAAAAGAAAAAAGTTTTGATTGAATGCTTGGTTAGATAACTTAATGTTGTGTAATTGCTGTCAAATTTATGGTCCCAGCTGGTGGTTCAGACTGCTGTCCAGGGATTTATTCATTAGACAAACTTTGTACAGTAAAGTATTAACTTATGTGAAAACTGGATGGGTGATGTGGTGCATACAGGGAAGGGGAAAAAAAATACATTTAAAAAAAATGCATAAGACGATAAGAAGCAACAATGACACCATCACAGGCCACATGCAATGTTTCATATTAAAATTACACACAGTCTTCTTATATGTTAATATTATAGGCAATGTTCACACAAGCCTACTAGGTCTGACTGTGGCCTTGGGTGTTCTGTACAACTTGACTCATTTAATATTGCCACTCTCGCAATACCTGAGAACTTCCTACATCCATACTGGATCCTCAATTATAAATCCCAGTTAAGGCCAAATCTTTACAATCATTTTGTTCATAAATCCAACAACCACATCATAATCAATGAAAACAATAATATAGATGATGCTCAATTTCTACACTTCATCTTTCGGCTGCTCCCGTTAGGGGTTGCCACAGCAGATCATTTGTTTCCACTTCTTCCTGTCCCCTGCATCTTTCTCCGTCACACCCACCACCTGCATGTTCTCCTGCACCACATCCATTAATCTCCTCTTATTCTACACTTTTATAATAACCTCCGATAAAGACAAAAATTTGCCAGAAGATTTTTTTTAAATCTTTTTCACCGAGTGCTCATCCTGTGCAGAGCTGCTGTGTTTCAGAGTCCCTTCTGTAAACCTACAACATGAGGCAGGGAACATTGCAAATCGGACAACAGTGCATCTCAGGACTTTTATTATCTTTTAACTTTAGACAAAATGTGCAACATCTGTGAGAATATTTCCACTGTTGGTTTGGTTCATCATTTCTACAATCAGTGAAAGCACAAACTTCGGTTTATTTGCTGGGTACATTCTGTAACAGTCTCAGCTGACAATGTAATAAATCAATACTGCATCTTTATCTTTGACAAAAATACACACAATTATGCAGTCTCTAGATATTCCTATTTAATACCAACTGGTGACTCATAAACTTGTGCACGATTCCTCATATTGTTATTGATCACAGACACTGAGAAAAAAGCAGAAGTGAACTGTAAACACCGTTGAGGCGAGTTGAATTGACCACGTCCAC
This sequence comes from Heterotis niloticus, assembly GCA_018136845.1. Lineage (NCBI taxonomy): Eukaryota > Metazoa > Chordata > Actinopteri > Osteoglossiformes > Osteoglossidae > Heterotis > Heterotis niloticus. Next base: position 16,989,629 of record CM030895.1, read on the forward strand.
ACTCCTGCTGTGGCTTCACTGCCATCTAGCGACCGCTTGCGGAAACGCTCGTGTGAGAAACAGTTGAGGAGAAAACAAATTAACATTAAATAAAGGGGGGCAGGAGTTCGTATCTTTCCAATTCGTAACGCGAGGGTCTCGGATACGGAACTTACATTTTTTGTTTCGTTCACCTCATTGCTGCCTTTTCCCAGGACCTCGTCTTTGTGCACCAGCAGACACCCAACGGGGACTTCGCCCCTCTCCAGGGCCTCCCGGGCCTGTGGACGGGACGCGAACAGACTGCCAATAAAATAATAATAATAATAACAATAACAATAATAATAATCCATTAACAGACATTTCAAATGTATGTCTCACCATGTCAAATGCTTTCTGCATCCAACCTTCTGTGGCTTGTTGTGAAGGTCGATGGAAATCTCGCTCACATTCCGGACCCATGCCTGATAAGAAGGAGAAGTCACGCTCGCCCTGAATCTGCGTTTAGTTCTGCCCGGAAACGACCAGCTACTTCGTCTTAGACCCCCGATCCCGGCATAAAATAAGTCTGTATACACTTAAAGTGGAGGAATTACTAGAAAAGTGAAGCTTCGTACAGCGATTCTATCAATGAAGCCACCGAAAAAGTTTGTTGACGAAGCGCTCACAGCGGACACCCCAGACCCCAACTCTCCTCCATCTGCCATGAAATCAGTCGTTTTCCCTCTATTGCACAGTTGTATTATATATATATATATATAAAATTACATTTATTACATCAATTATATATATATCTCTAAAATTGATGTAATAAATATTAAAATTAGGAAATATTTGCCATACAACTTAAACTAAACCCCACACAGAGAACTGTGTATCTGGATAAAGTTGTAACACGGAAGATTTAGCGTGCAGGACAGAGCAGGCTGATGCATTTGATCACAGAAAAATCGATAGGCCGGCAGGTCCACTTATACTTGTTTAAGTGGGTTATGTCGCGGCAAGCTGAGGCAGATAAAAGCGTTTAAAGCGCATCAGTGGGATATTTTCAGATTTCTGAACAGTTCCGAAAATGCTGGCGGCCACCTGGAGTTTTCTTAAGCGCCACAAAAGGAAGTTTATATTTGCTGGCGCTTTCGCTGGAGGTAGTTACCTGCTCGCCCCGGGTGGCTGTGTGTCTGCTGGTTTAGCCCGCCGCTGGCAACCGCGTTATTATGGAGGTTACATTAACGTGCACCTTCCAGAATAACATCTTGGGTAGTTGTGTTTGGCTGCTGTTCTGACTTATTTCAAACTGCGATGCGTTACTCACCTCTCCTCTCTATTTTAACGTTACCTACTATCGGTCTCCTTGACTCCGTCCAGCTTTGGTTGACCTGTGTCATTAACCAGTTTGCAATGGCGCCCTCTCTATACAGGTGTGTATCTCCTCGGGAAATTCGCACAGAAGAAGTTACGGGAGATCCAAGAGAGAGAAGCAGCCGAGTACATCGCCCAGGCGCGCAGGCAGTTCCACTTTGAAAGCAACCAGAGGACGTGCAACATGACGGGTAGGCCGTCATCGGTCGTCTTCATCCTCATCCTCATTCATCAGTTTGCATTATCAGTAATCCTCATTATCTTTGAAAGGATTCAGTAATCAATAATATTACGATAAGTCAGTCAACATCTCTAATAAGCATCATCTTTATCAGTCAGGCTCACCAGTCAGTACCATTAATGAAAATTATTAGAGATCTTCGCTGGTCACCATAACCATTAGTCAGGGTCATGATCAGTTCATGTCATAGATCAGACTCACATAATGTCATAGTCATGGGTATAATGAAGCCTTATCAGTTGGCATTTTTATCAGGAATCTTCACTCAGCATCGTCTTGATTTCATCTGTCTTATCGGTCAGCATCATTGCTATAAAATTGATCACTGTTATTAGTCAGCAACTTCATTGCGAAAAAATCTGTCACCAATTGGTATTATCATCCGCCAGTTTCGTCTTCACGAAATGAATCTCACAATTTGCATCATCAGTCATCATCATTAATGAACACCGTGATTGATCAGCATCATTAACAACAGTCGTCTTGTCCAGCATAGCGAGTTTATAAAAACCACCATGAGTAAACATGCTCTATTCCTCCTGTTGATTAAAACACTAAAGTCAGACATGGTCAGTCTGTGAATCACACATGTAGATGGCGAGTAACATGGCAAAGCTCCTCATGAAACTCCCCCCCCCACAGTGCTGTCTATGCTTCCCACACTGAGGGAGACCATCATTCAGCATCTTAACTCGGAGAACTTGACTGCGCTACTGAAGAGCAAGTGAGTCTGAGCTCAGCAGTTACAGTCAACCAGAAAGATAAGTTAACAGCTTAACCATCTTTATAACTCACTTTTCCATCATCCCACAGACCTACCAACAAGTTGGAAATCTGGGAAGACCTCAAGATAATCAGTAAGTCAATTAAGTTGAACTGGACTCAGACTGAATGTTTTCCCACATTTTTTTTTCGTAACTCTGTTATCACATTCTGTGCTTTCAACACAAGGCTTCACGAGAAGCATCGTGGCCGTGTACAGCACCTGCATGCTGGTCGTCCTTCTCCGTATCCAGCTGAACATCATCGGGGGCTACCTGTACCTGGACAACTCTGTCAGCAAGAATGGAATGGTAACTGCTTGCCTTGTGCAGCATGCCAGTCCTGAGTCAGTTTCCATTTGTTACTGTGCATAATTGGTCCGTGTGTCTCTGCCTCCCTCCCTCTCCTGACCTGCAGAGTCCCCAGGCCCCACCAGAGGTGCAACAGCAGTACCTGTCCAGCATACAACACCTGCTGGGAGATGGTGAGTTTTTATATTTAAAAAATTTTAAAATGGTATGATTGTTAGCTTTTGAACACCAGCTTGTGAATGTCCACACTTGATATAGTGAACTTGAACAAGGTTACCTTGAACCAATACAATAAATATTTCCCAGCTGTATTAATGAGGAAATAATTATAAAAAGGTTAGTGTACAAACATAATGGTAAGTTGCTTCAGAGAACTACATCAGCAGCATGAAATAATAATAATAAAGTCAAGTGGCATTTTATTCATATGGGTATGAATGTAATGTGCATCTAGTGTTTTTCTAACAGTCTTCTCCATATAAAGGGTTAATGGAGCTAATGACTGCAGTGAAACAAGCTGTACACGATGTCCTTGGCGGGTGAGTTAATTCCCCTATGAACAGTCTTTGATTTAAGAGCTGTCAGCAGGATAACAGCACCTCTCCTGTCCATGTACTGTCAGATTGTGTTTTGAAATGGAGCAAAAGCTGAGGGTGACCGTGCTGTATGTGGTCTTTCACCTCACAGACTGTCACTGAAGCAGAGCTTGTCTCTACATGACTTGGAAAAGTACTTTGAGCAGATCAGAACCCATGTGGAGGAGGGTTGCAGGGGTTCAGCACCAAAGCCTCTCTCATCGTACATGATGCCGGATGAAGAGACCACGCTGGCTGCTCAGGTAATCACTCTCTCCAGTGCGTCCTCAGCAGTCTCCTGGAATTAACAGACCCATGTGTTAGTCTTTACTCTTATGAGGAGGAGAGTAACACAGTGGTACAGTAGATGGTCCTGGTGCCTCAGGGGGTGTGTGTGTGTGTGTGTGTGTGTGTGTGAGAGAGAGAGAATGAGAGGAGGCATTTGTTTGGCCTACATTGGACCGGCATCGTATCTAAAGTCTACCCTGCCTCACACCCTATGTTTCCAGGATGAATGCTGAAAAATTAGTCTTAAAGGGATGCGATTTGCAACCCGTTGTGTCCAGCTGGGCAGAAGGCAGCTGTTGAGGTTTGGCGACCACTGGTGTGCACTGTGTGTTCCCTGGGGGCTTGTGAAAGAGGAAGTGCAGGGACTCGGATGTACACAGGTGTTGCCATTTGTATTTGTCACCTTTCCCTGCAAAAACCCCAGGAAATCCCACAATTTGACCCAGGGTACATCATTCTCACTAAAGGTGTTTTGTAGCGGTGACTGGACTGTTTGTTGTGTTTCCTCTGCAGGCCTGTGGTTTGACAGAGAAGGATGTTGCAACAATAAAGCTGCTGAATGAAACCAGGGACATGCTGGAGAGGTGCGCCCTTTTCCCAGCATACTTTCCAGACACTTCTGCAGTAATTTTCTGAGCCCAATGATGCCAGGGCTGTAAAAATATCCTTGGACAAATGGCAGCATGCTGGTTTGCTTTCCTTACTTTGTGTGTCTTGAACAGCCCAGATTTCAAGACTGTCCTCAACACCTGCCTACGAAGGGGATTCAGCCGATTCTTGGACAACATGGCTGAATTCTTTCGGCCCTCTCAGGTGGACTCTGCCCACTCCAGTGCCCCCCATAGGTCAGAGGCGCTACTCTATTTAAGTTATGTCACATGATGAATGTTAAGAAAATGCAACTGGTGACGTGTGAAGTGGCTTTAGATGACAACTGTTCCAACAACACAGCACAGCAGGGCAAATACTAATCACCTCTTTGAAGTAGGATTATTCAATTCATGCTGTGAGGCACAATATTTAGGTCCACATGGTCCTGAATTATGTTTTTAACTTTTTTAAATACGTTTCTACCTTACAAGTAATTCCGAGACTGCATTTAAAATGGCTCAATTTCTCAATACAGTTAATTACTCAGTGTTTCTAAGAAGCCTGAAATTTCTGCATTGTCTCAAAGGTGTTGCTGCTGACTGGTGCTCAGATTTCATCTGACTGATAAACATCAGTCTGCTGCTGGTCCAAATAAATGCCCCAAGGCAAATGTCAGGACCTTTTTTATTACACAGGTGGTTCAAAAAGAATTTCACTTCATAAATGTATCATATAAGCATGTAATTTAATCTCATTTGTTAGGTTACTCTTAATTTTTTTCCCAAGAACTTAAACTGATTTAACCTACATGTTCATGTGATACTTTGTTACTGGGTGACAAATTTATGAAAGTGTTTTGCTCTATTTGAATCACCCTGTATACAATATGTTCCGTTTTGAAGATCATATTCAGTAGGCTTAGCCATGTTTTCCATTGCTTATTCAGATAATTCTCAATTTTTACCCATAGCCAAGTTCTGCATCTCATTTTCTTGCTCCTCCATCTTGTCAACTTTATTAACTATGTAAAGTTTTGGTTGAATGTCGGATTTCCTGAAAATGGAGTACAGAGGTCTGTTTGAAGGTTTTGACATATAGGCATCCACTAGTTATTGGTGAACTTTCTTTCGTTCAACATTAGAATATTATTTAAATTCCCATGTTTGCATCTTAGAAAGATTAGTTGGGTCACACCATATTTACCTGCAGTCAGGAACTTCATGTGGGTAGCATCACTTTAAGGTCTTTTTTATAAGCTTACAGACATTATTGAAAGTTTACTAAATTCAGAATCTTAACTGATGTCAGTTTGACCACAGAAGGCACCTTTGAGCTACTAAGTAAACTGGTACTGCTGTACCTTTACCCATTTGTTAGCTGAGCCACGTAGCCCTGTCTGGTTGTGTTTCTTCTCGGTTTTTGATACTTTTTGCAGTTCCTTCCACTGTCTTTCTGTTCTGCAGCCTCTCGCATGTCTGCCTGCCGCTGGCCAAAATTATTCCCATTGTGAACGGGCAGATTCACTCAATATGCAGCGAAATACCCAGTCATTTTGTTCAGGTGAGGCGTCTACTCAGCTCTCCTGTTTGCACATTGTAAAGGGTGCGTGTCGTTCACAGCACTTTGATGACAATGCATTGGTGTGATTTTTGGATGATGTATTGGACACCTGAGACATGTCGATCCATGTGCTTGTGTGCTCATGTGTATGTAAGGTTCTTCTTATATTTCAGGATCTTCTGATGATTGAGCAAGTGAAGGAATTTGCTGCCAATGTGTATGAGACATTCAGCCACCCCCATGAACTGCAGAAATGACTTAAACCATAAGCAGCACTGGGCCACATTCCCCTTGCATCATCATATCTTGGGGGCTCCTGCAATCTCAGCATGACTTTCTTGTCTTAACTTTGCTCAGAGTGAGGGGAAATGCACACACTCTTTTTCTTGGATTTCTCAGTGAAACTAAGTGTCTGGAGTTTGTTGGTCTTCCTTTTCCAGATGCTTGGATTTCACTGTTATGTGGAATATAGTATCGTGGTTCTTGGAAGCTCCAGAGACTCCCAGGGACGGTGTGCCAGGGATTCTGGGAAACATAGTCAGAAACCCATTGATCCTCCTCCACCTACCCCCCCCCCCCAGGCTAATTCAGACACAATGAATGTTTGTAACCTGGAAGCTCATATCTCGGTACACGGCCACCGGACCCTCTGATAATACCAGTAAATGGAATGGAGCAGAAGTGATGAATCTGCTGTCAGGGTGTTGGGTGGGAGCAGCCGGAAGAAAATCACTTTGACTTCTGTCAGAAACCTTTGTGACAACTACTTCAGACATTTTGATGCAATACTACAGTGTTCTGGCATTATGGGAAGATTTTTATTATTATTATTATTATTATTATTATTATTATTCATCTATCCATCCAGCCGAACTGTTACGCTTGGAAAAGTCCATTGGAGTCTTTTAATTTTTTTGGTTCCTATGTTGTGCAGCCAAAGTTTCAAACCAATTACAAATTCTCAGTTACTAAAGTAGTGCAGCCAGTCTAATCTTTAAAAATATTTTTTTTTTTTAATGGCAAAAATCATGTCTGATTGCAGGTCTTTACTCCTTGGTGCTCAGACACCCAGTATTGAACAGCAATGATTTTTCTTTAAATTGATAAGATTGAGCCACTGAATACACACTGGTCCACTTCAGCTGTGAGGTCGGTTTGAGACCCCCTAGTGTGTATTAATCATTACTTGGAATATTTCAGATTGATTCCTAGTACCATACACATGGCATTCCCATTCTGTCTTTAGAGATCCCATTGTTATTGGTCCTTTATTACATTACCATTAACGCAAATCGGTACCATAAACAAAAGGAATTATTGGGATTATAGTGCTTTTCAAAAACTAAAGGAAAATAATTCGATATGTTGTTTTAAAAAGTGTCATCTTTAGTTTTTCTTTAAACCAGAGATTGTAGAACTGCATTGTTTCTGCAGTTTAATGTTGAGCTCAATAAACAGATCCAGGTTTTCCTTTCTGTGAGAAATGAGCTCTGCTTGTCCATTTACACATTAAAACCTTTCTCCATAGCTCAGAATAAACAAACGCAGATGAAGAGCCTTAGACAGACGCACAGGATGATGAAACAACAGCTTGTTTGTCTCATATCACCACGTTGCTGATTCACATCCCTCAAGCAGCTGCCTATGGATAGTCAAAATCACAGCAGATGGTGTGGGGACCCATTTGTGTAGCTATCAGGAGAGCAATGACTCTGGAAGAACTGGGTTTCAGAGCCTTTTTGTTACCTGGAGGCATTCGGCAGCTCCAAGGGACCGAGGGAGTTTGTTCCATCACATCAAGCCAAAACTAAGAGCCAACGGGCTTTTTGGGACCTCTTATAAGTGGGGCCACCAGGCAGTATGCAGAAGGATCATGAAAGATCACAGTGCAACAAAGAAATATAAATGACGGACGGAGCTTGTCTCGTTCACCTCGTTCGGACATACACAGGTTCCCATGCTGCGGGACACACACACAGACAGAACTTGCACATCTCGCGACTGTGGTTTTCCTATTCAAATGTCTTATTTTGCCGCAACTTCCAGGTATCTGCGGATATGAAAATTGCAGTTTGTTTCACAATCGGAAGTCTTTGACATTTTTTTTTCATAAAACTTTTCTCCCAGCTTAAACGTCTATATTTGTTCCCCTTTCTAATAAATGCCATTTGCCTGCCTGATATTGGAGACTACAATACTCTTGAATGGCATTAACTCCTTGTTGATACCATTAGGCCACATGGGTATTTTCTCGGGGAGAAGCAGCATCCAGAAGGGCAGCACAGGTGGACCCTTGGCCGGTCTAGGCCACTTTGCACCAGTGCGCTGCTCCCTTCCTGTAAAGACAGGCCTTCACCCTTTGCTGCTGTTACCAGTAAATACTTCCTTTGGTGGTTTCTGAACGCACAGTCATACATTACGGCATTTATTAGATGAGTCGGTGCATCGATTCTCAGGGACTGCATTACTCAGCTGGTCCAGCGGGTAACGGGAGATGAGTGCTTCTTTTGCCTTGTCACCCCCTGGAGGGGCGATGCATTCTGGGAAAGCCATCATAAGAGTGACTTGGGGGCATTTTGTATAAAGTTATTTGTTGGTACTAACCAGCAGAGGGCGCTGCCACGGCACATTTGAACGGAATCGGAATCAGAACCCTGATCATCATGTGATGCTGACTGAACGATTAGGCAGGTTAATTTAACAAAAGTTTTAATTCAGTTGCCTTTCAGTAAATATGCTGCTTTTAACAGGGATAAAATAAAAAAATAATACATGAAAACCTATCAGTACATTCAAGGTCCTGATTTTGGTTATTTTTGGTCAACTTGTTATGGTGAACTTTTTTAAATTGATAACAATCTAAACAATGTTTTTTGTCACATTCAAACAAATACCAAATTAAATCAATACAAGTAAATGTGCATTAAAATATTTGTGAATCAACTGGCACACTCATTTAAAAAGCTAGCAGGAGACACGGTGGTTAAGGCTCTTACCTTCCATACCTAGGGTCCTGTTTGAATCCCCTTCAAGTTATAGCTGTCTTGACCAAAGTATGACTGGCTTAGGGTTACACATGAGGGAAGAGAAAGTGCAAACTTGATACAGACTGAGCTGGATTCCAATCCACATCTAAACAGCCCAGGCGCTGTGAGGCCCCCGGTGCTACTCCCTGAGCCGCCGTTCAACCCTCTACAGTACGTCCTGTCCAATGTCGTTCAAGCGTTCTTAGGCCTCACTGCGAAGAACGTTGTCTGCATCCTCTGGAATAGCAGTTACTGGACAAAAATATTTACTGTAAATTAACGGTGTCCCACAAGTAAACCTCAGATGGGTTTGCACTCTCCCAGGTATCCAAGGAAAGACAAAAACCTGATCTGCTCACTCTAACCTAGCAAATCTGAATCAGTTTCGTTTATTTTTACAAACCACTTCTTCCCGCACAGTGGCCCAGTGTGCTCAAGAACGGATTAAAACAGCACAGCAGACATAAGAGGTATAAAGATGCAACAGGTGTAGAGCAAGCGTGCAGGTCAGGGCCTGCCTGCATATTTAATGGATAGAGGAGCTTTACTGACTGTGAGGACAATAAGTTAAACCTGGGGGGCAATTGAGGAGAGGAAAAAAAAAATCTCCCAAAACGTGAGGGAGAAAGAATAAACCTCTGAATCTCCGCGCAACACATGAGCCCTGGCACCTCCGTGTCGCTGCATAGCAGTGGGTTTGTGACTTCGAAGCTTTCGGTCGCAGTAACGCAACTGGAAGCGACGCCATTGCCGTTGCCTCGGTAAGGCAGACACAACAGAAGTTCCCGTCCGAAAAGAGGCCATGTGATGCCGGGACGCTGCAGTCATGGTTTGTTGAGAAAGAAGCAAACAGGCAGCGCTTTGTGCGACGTGGGGTGAAAACGCTGAGTAACAGCGCGGGAGTTTTTTTCCCGCCAGCAGTCACATTGCCCGCTCACGTGGCGCGCGCAAGCGGGAAACTCCCCGGTCACGTGACCCCCGTCCAGTCTCGTCCGTTCCTTCGCCCCGGGCGAACCCGCCCGTAGCGCCAAAGCGGCGCTCGTTGCGCGGGTGTTGCGTCAGTTGCTCGCAGACAGGAAACATTAAACAAAAATACGGTGACTTGGAGGCACAGGGTAGTGATTTTGCACATTTTTCAAAAACATTTTTTTATGCATGTCTGGCAAAATGAGAATTAAAAATAGCAGGGTAATCTTTTTTAGATTATTCATATTTCATATGTGTATATCCTATTTATGTAATATTTTTGTTTGCAATATATATTAGTAAGAAAATGATTAATAAAAACTATTCATAAAACATAAATTTGAAGGTAATATGAATATATGTATGGTCTATTTCTACTTTATTTTATTGTTGTATGTAATTTTCATACATTAACAATAAAGCATATCTTCTTCTTTATCTTTCGGCTGCTCCCGTTAGGGGTCGCCACAGCGGATCAATTGTTTCCATTTCTTCCTCAAAGCATATATATGTCAAAATTATTTGTGGCATATTATTTATTATTATTATTATTATTATTATTATTATTATTATTATTATTATTACTTAGCTGATGCCTTTGGTGACTTGCGGTGTGAGGTTTATATATAAACAGTGTCTTGTTTACAGGATATTTTTGCTTGGTTCCTTCCATGCTGCAAAATGAAAAAGTACAGCGCTGCTATAAATAATTCTGTTATTCTGTCATATAGGAACACGAGACCCAATTGGTGTCCCGGCCTGAGTCACCGAGTCCCAAAACTGCCCTTCGAATGTCAGTTAGCGCAGCAGTGACTCACACTGGGCCGCACAGAGAGTCACAACAAAAACGCCATGAGCATCAGTTCCTATAGATCACAATGGAACGAGTCACACCTGCAAGCCTCCATGAGACCACCCTTGTCGATTTTCTGGAAGAGGTTCCACACCATCCTTCATCCTCCTGCTATCACGGTCTCACAACAAGGACGTCAAGTCCCACCAGTGATTACGGGAAAGCTGCCCAGGCTGCCACCTGCCCCTCCAGACGTGCACTTAAGGGTCTCATGGTGGTGGGGATTATTGCCCGAACTCAGACTGCATTAAAATCCAAGTGGCCCTCAGCTTCTGTGCAGGAGCAATTCAACCGATTATGTGATGACACACAAGCGGCTCTCATGCCATCGGGTGGTGTGATGATGTCACTAAGCAGCGGGATCTGGTTGGCTCAGCAGGCCACAGCACACAGCAGTATCAGTTGAACAGCACAACAGAGTGGAAAGATGCTCACGAGATCATGTGTTTGCTCTGATGTCATCCTACAATTAGAGAGAATAAAAAAATGCTGAATCATTTAGCAGCCGATTTCTGGAAACATCATCACGCATCACACTTGGACTTTCAGGAAAACAGATTCTGAAAAGCCAAATTCAATATTGCCATGGAATGGAAACGTATATACAAAACCATAAATATAATGGTTTGCTTCTTCATTGTCAATAGTAATATTCTATACTGAAGTAATTCCTGCAATATGTTAATATCAACAGGATTTACAAATTTATACTGAGGGACATCTGTGAGTATACTGTACATCACTTCATAATGTTTGGCCTATATTTCTGCAAATACCATTTAAATTCTATATTAAATATTAATAGGTTCCTAAAAAGAAACTATTCACAAATACTGTTTTTTCTACTATAACATTCATACACTTGCAATATGTTGCATTTTGAAGACAGTTATAACCAACCTGGAGACTATTTCACAACACCTGATTTATTCTATTTTATTTCTTTAGATATAGTTTTTTGTTTAGTTTTCCCCTCATTGCTTCCTTTTCATTTCACAGCCTTTGCAGAAGGCCTAAAGGGACTCTGTGTAAAGTGCACAGCTTTACTTAACCTGTGATTTCCACAGAGCTCTGTGTTTTGTAACAAAGGCCAGTGCTGCCAAGGAATGAGCGGCGGAACAGCTGAAGGCAAACTGGCAACTCCTCAAGTTCTTCCTGAACATGGTTACCAATCAGGCTACTTCCCTGATGACTTCCTTGTTGTGCATTTTTGGAGAAAACAGGGTTTTCTTTCTGAGTCACAGACAGATGGCCTTTTGGGTGTCATTATTAACATTTTTTTCACCTGGCACCTTTGTTCACGGTTGTTTGCAACAGCATGTTGTGCAATAAGCAACTTTATACAGCCGGATCATTTTTACTTCCATCAGCTTTAACTGTAAGTAGCCTGGACAAATTACCATGCAGCAACTAAAGTGATCACATTACGCCTGGCTGCTTTTCCACAGAATTATTTCTTTTTTACTGTGAAACATTGTTGGTCGAATCACAGCCTTAGCTGCACTTGCCCCGGTCCCCCCTCATGAGGGCGCTCTCTCCATGCACTGGCAGCGAATGTACCATGTTTACTGTGCGCTTGTCAAGGCACCCGGTGACGTGTTGGGTTTTCTGTGTCCTGCACCGGGAGCACAGCCTTCTTCAGCGGGATGTGAAAGGGTCTGCGGGTCCTGGGCACGGCTTCCCTTCCTCACTGGGGTGCCTGAAACTAGAGTCCAATTGGCTATAGGGCGTTGCCATGGCAGCACCGTGGTAAATAAATAAACAGAATGCTGGGCTACGTTCAAGGGTGAGCACTATAGTGGGGGATGAAAGGAGGGGTGACCCGGATTTAACTCTGGTTTAAAATAGCCATGACTTTTGCCACCCTGAATGGCGAACATGCATTAAGGAAGCTCCACACTATTATTTAAAGGAAGCCATATCACTCGGTTTGCCTACGTAACAAAGGATACCATTGCTCTCGCCGTTGCTGTCAATATGCTGAGTCACAACAGCTATTTTTATGCCTTTTTCTCATATTTTTTGCCTTCTCTTGTACTTTGGTCCTTTCCAGGTGACACTCGGGCTGCCATCGTGCGAAGGGACTCGGTCACAACAGCCAGCTATATGAACCTACTGAACCAAGAGAAACGGCTTCAGAAATGTGAGCCATTTAGCCAAAACACAAAGCTGTACTCGGCACCGCTTCTGCAGAAGAAAACCGGCTCGGTAAACGTGACAATGGAAGAGAAAGCAGGCTCAGGACAAGCAGAAGGCAGCAGGAGGCCGCAGGCTGCCTTGTTTGTGTGTAATTACATGAATGCCGAAATGAAATGAAGGCTGGCAGCTTTTCTTCCATCCTTTCGCTATCCTTAACCACTTACACCGGTCAGGGATCCGCAGCCTGTCCTGGATCACCGGGTGCTGGGCTTGGAGGCTTTATCCTGGATGGGGTCCGCAGCCAATCCATCGCAGGGCAGCCGCATGCTCTGGGCAATTAAGAGCAACCAGTTAATATGAAAGAAGTGTTTGGACTGTGGCCGGAAACCCACAAGGATATGGAGAGAACGACAGACTGCGGCGAAACAAAACCTGCAGTCAACCAGACCGGCCGGCGTGGAGCGGCAGTGCCTCCACATTACGCTGTGCCAACATGTTGTCCTATAATAGTTATTTTACACACAATTGCTCTTGCATCAGAAATTTCCATACAAATACCGGCATGTCAGGCTATAATTAGATGCCAAAGTATGAGCCCAGGAATTCCTTTCATACCTGTTGACATAACGTGCCTTACTCATAATCGGAGAAACATCTGAGCAAGTTGGTGCTGAAAACATGGAGGTTCCTGCCCATAATTACTGTGCCTGAATGCTGAGGTGAAAAGCGGTGACACTCCCTGTGGTTGTGATACTGGAACACGGTAAAGCACTGTGAAAATAATTACACACCACGCTGGAAGGTAAAATGTGGAGGCACACGTAAACAACACATGCATATTTGGGAATGTACAAGCCTACAAGAAAATAAAACCACATGTCACAAATTATATATAATATCTTGTAACAATCAGTTATATTGCAGTAAATTGCAAAAACATCCCAATTTCCATTTGGCCATTATCAAAAGTAACCCAATATAATACAATAAGTATTTATTGCATGTTGTCACATATTTTTACTTTTTTGTAATATATTGCACATTTGTAAAGAAACATAGTACAGTGTTTTACTGTCTTACATACTGTATATATAAATATACGTTGTACAGTATATACGTATACACGAGTAAATATATTAGTGTATATTGTAGTGATACAGTGTGCATATACTGGTATACTGGTCGCATATAAGTATACTACCGGATATGATACTATAAATGATGCAATAGAGATTTATATCTGCCGATTAGTTTGTAATGCATGAAAAGAGCTCTAAAATTTGCGCAGTCATTTTCAGTCTCCGACGATGATATTTGTTTTTCCTTGTTGATTCTTATCTCCACCTCCGTCCCTCGCTGCCTCGCCAGATCGAAAGCCAAATGGAGTTTTTACCTTGACTGTACAGCTAAGAGAGGAGGGCACCTGCGCCCGGTGTCGCGGTCGCCGCCGTCGCCATCATCGTCATCATCGTCACCATCATCTTCGGCCTCGAGCTCAGGGTTTCCCGGAAAGGGTGACGCGCTCGCGCCGCCTGGCCCCCTGTCGGGAAGGAGCGGCGGGACGGACGAAGAGAGCCTTAAAGGAGCCAATCGACAGAATAAAATACAAGAAAATGAGATAAAATAAAATAACCACAGCCAGAAGTCCTAAACAAATGAGTTACATCAAATTTCTATATTCTGTTAATCGGTTGAAAAAAAAATCACCAGAAGGATTAACAGGAGTCCTAAATGAAGACCTGATGCGTTGCGTTCATTTCGAGGTTTTGATGTGTTTTTTTTTTTTTTTTAAACTTATATTTGTATTTTTTTTGGTATTCCTTCTCAGTTACGAAGCAATGTCACCCGTGTTCCACTTGTGCATTCATTTATGTGGCTCCTTCCTCCAAGGCGGCTTGAGGAGTTTACGGCGACCGCTCGGGTTACTCATGTACACGGCAGGGCAGTTGGTGCCGCTTCGATTCGCGGTCAAGTCGCACCGTAGGACCGGGGCACCCCGGCGGGACTGGGGTTAAATCCCTGGATACACCCAGTCCTCGACCCATTTGCCCCAATTTCTAACGCTAATAACCTTGGACAAAGACTCAGCTGAGCAAATAAATCCAAAATGAATAGCAAATAAGCCCGGTATTTTCGGGTCTACGACAACATGGCGTAGCCCAAATTCTTCATAGAGTCTAAGCCACAGGTTGAGGTGCTTTAACTCCTTATTTTGTAGTTTCACCAGATGAAATGTCAATACTGCTCAAATAAGCGTCAAAAATTATAAATTTTGAACAATGTTTACATTTACATCTGAAAAAAACATTTACATGTGCTGGAAAAATAAAAATCAAATGTTGAATTATTAGTATTTGCTCGTATTAATCTTGCTTCAAAAGCAGCGTCAAGCTTTCATTTTTCCAAACCTTTTAAACATCTTGAAAATACTGAGTTAAAATGTACTTTGGACAAAGGATGAATGAAAGAAGTATAAAATACATTTGAATAAATTCCATATGAGCTATTACCTAAAATTTATAACCGAAACACAATGTAATTTTTCAAAAAAAAAAAAAATTAATCCCTAAAGGCTATCCGAAACTCAGAGTAAAACATTTTAATTTTGCTGTTAATGTCAAAGAGCCACATTTCAGGGAACCAGAATGAAAACCAGGAGTCGAGTTCTTGTCAGAGTGAAACTGGGCCTACAGTTGCATTTCTGTGGCTGGGAGTTCAAACTGAAAGCAAAACAGGTGGTGCTCAGATGTTTTGTTCCAGTGTAAAAAAAAAAAAAAAGGCCCAGAAAGCCAGCACTTCTTGTACTTATCAGGCAGGGCGGATTTACTGCTCTTCCCAAGGTGAGTCACCTCATAACATTTACAGTCTCAAATGCAAAGTTTGACTCATGAGGCTAGTATGTGAGATGTGATGGCTTTGTTACAATAAATGAAGAACACTGTGGCCAAAGCACAACTATGGACTTCTATGATTTTTTGGAAAATAAGCAAATTTATTGACATCAGCTGCATTGTACTGAGTATGAGACCTGCTACTCTTAGCTGCTGCGCTGCTGCTGCTGCTGACTTGCTGTCACCTCTCCTATGCCCTTGTGAATTTTTTATTTCGTGTTAATATCCGTCCTTCCCGTCCTCCGACATTTGAACACCTGTCCGTTCACACAAGCGGAAAGAGCAAACACCCTGACATAGATATGGGAGGGGCTGACAGCAGGATCCGCTGCTCATACTATACGTATGTGGTGAACCTTTTAAATAAAGAAAGCGGTCCATGACTTGAGCTGTGTACTTATCGCGCACTGGTGTCTCACTTTGGTGCCTTTCGGAAAAATTTAAAAAGCAAAGTACAAACAGAAAACGAATCAGTTCAAGGAGAAGTCACTTGGCCAAAGACGACAGTCTCCTCTAGGTCAGCTTTGACCTCATACCCTTCTGATATCGGCCATAGGTTCTTAGGTACATTTTTAGGAATTCTAGGAAGCTATGAGTCTCACCCCAAAAATGTGGCATCGCTTACAGTTTTTCTCAATTGCTTTGGTGCATTTCTCAGATCAGAATTGAAATTCTCAAAACTACTTGTTCAAACTCCATATCTGCTTCTTAGTTGTGCACATCATAACAGCAAATTCCCATTGTTTTGAACAAATAGGAAATGCTTTGTACATCCATGCAACTGACTGTGTACAATTGTCTGCTGTTTTTTACGTTCTCATTTGCTTTTGTCATCTCAAAATACGTTATGCTCATTCTCTGTTAAGTAGTCCTTCCAGTAGTCCTTCCACTCAAAAAAACATCTACTCATTATTTCACTGCTTTAGTCATTCTATGCAAAAACGATGAACTAGTTGTTATAAATCTGTCTAGCATATTTATTCATGTATTCGATAAATCTGAAATTTATAACAGTATTGAATAATTGGTCTCAGGTGACTCAAACTATACTCATGAGGCATTAGCTGAACCAACGATCAACCAATTCTCTACAATTTTTCAGAGGTGAATTCCATGAACCTTCAATTTTTACTGTAGTGTGTGTATATATATATATATACACACACACACACACACACACACACACACACACACACACACACCAAGCTAACACAGATTACTGAAATATTTTCCTACATGGTAATGGATCAACCACAAGCTAATGAACAGGCACAACAGCCTGGCAGAAGGCGAGTTAGGATGCAGGTTGGAAGAGTAAGGAGACAAAATAGAGGTAGAGGAAGAGGAGGCCGAGTACACAGGGTTGTTCCTGATGAAATAAGGGCCACCATTGTGGACCACGTGGTCAATCATGGTCTCACAATGGCTGAGGCTGGTCGAAGGGTACAGCCAAATATTGGGCGAACTACTGTGTCCTCAATCATACAAACATTTTGTCAGGAGAACAGGCAGGTACTGTAATGTAAAAATATGTATACTGTAAAGCTTCAAAGTACAGAATTTGCAGTAACTTGCTTTTCTGTATATTTTCATTATGTAGTTGATGCTGTATTGTACACTAGTATATTTACTGTATGTATTTTCTCCGTTTTACAATACTGTCCAAATAGGACTGCAAGACTACCTCACAGGGGTGGTCAAAGGCATCTTTTTACTATTCAACAAGAGGAGGCCATTACAAATTTCTGTACAATACAGTAAAGAACAGTATAAAAAATACTGTATCATATCCAGTCTCTTGCAGTCAATCCCTGAACAGTAAAAACAATAATTTGAAACTTTGTAGTATAGAAATTGTTATACCACACAGAAAATATGTTGCCTTATGGATTTTCAGACAGTGTTACCAAAATCCTTGTCAAAATTTTCAATACAGATCAAACATTTACATTGAAAACATCTTCATGCATTTTGACCATCTTGTTCATAAGCAATGGTGCAAGGATTTGTCATTCTGATGGCACTGACAGTTTCACTGACACAAATATTTGCTTTTGGGGCATAAACTAAGCATTCTGAGCAAGTTACTTGCTTTTGCAGGTAATACACTGTGTTTTGCGGTTTGCACATATTGTTCTGAGAAATGCACATACTGTTGTGCAAACGTAAATTATGTTTCAAGAAATGCACCAAAGCGATTGAGAAAAACTGTAATAACACACAGCATCCCCTGTAACACTGATAGCACTGCAGCATGCGCAGTTTTGGGCTACATTTGGAAATGTCCTCCAGAGGGGACAAACATTAATGCCAGGGCCTCTGGAGGACACAGTACACACCTTTTTCCACGTGCTAGAAACTTCCATCCCAGTGCGCTACATTTCCAGTTCTAAGAAGTTGTTTAGATGTAGAGAAAACAGCAAATGTTGTGACTTTTATTTTTTGTAATGAGAACACTTGTAATTTAAACACTTTTATTTAAATATGATTTTGTGCGATTGAGTGTTGTCATGAGCGAACATGTTCAAAATTTTAAACTTATGAAATCATATTACTATAAAAGCAGGCAAGTTTCTGAAGGACAGTCGGCTCCGTGGGCGTGGACTCCATCATCCGGGCCCGCTTGTGAAAATGATGATGATGCTATGAATGACCCCGTTCCTCCCTGCACCTTGGCAACGCTGTGAGTGTAAGCAGACAAACACAGCCCTATCAGGGGTGATAGGGTTGGGGCAGGCACCACGAATGGGTGTGGGGTTGCTGACGGTGGAGAAGGGTTGACCGCAAAGTTTCCACAACCCAGTGTGAGGGCCTTTGGAGCCAGGGAGGGACATGTAGCACAGACCCCAGAGTTGCACTTCACACTTTGCAAAAACGTGTTTAAAGTTTATGAAAACTGGAAAATATGAAAATTGGGTCTGAGGTCGATGCAAGAAGATTGCATTTTACAATTACAATATTTGCTTTAACCGTTGGGCACAAGCACCAAATTCAAGATGTCGGTTTTGTAGTTGGCAGAGAGCCTTTATGCAAAAGTTCACCTTCACAGTGACCGCTGTTTCTCTTAGTTACACACCCAGAGAATGCATTTTTCCCACACAGATCAGGAGGAGCATCAGACATTCATTTTAGCGCGATAATCATACTATCTGAATAACTTAAACATGAGCGAGCGACAGCAGCTGTTCTGGCCCATGTGAAAAAGTAACACAGACTCACCAGCTACCTGGGCCTCTTTAGACAATCGTAACTTTTTCCATATTTCACAGCACATTTGTCATTGCAATTCCCGTGTATTCGGCTACTATGGGCACACTATGAAAAAAATGTACTGTAAAGTTGTACAACTTTTCAGCAGCAGCCTTGATTCTAACACTCTAAACCAGCTCTTTCAACTGAGCTCCAGGGTCCTTTGGAAGGGCTTCAGGGAGTTCATGAATTACAGACTTGGTTTGAAATAGCAGAAAATAAAGTGAAAAAATAACAAAAAAGCAGATACAAATATCATTGTGCTATTGTGTGAAGATAATCAAGATTTTTCTGTATTCATCAGCCTTTTTCTATGAAAAGTCCTTAACTTTCCTCACATTTTGAAGGGGTCTGGGAGCTAGAAGCAGTCAGGAACCTCCGCTCTGGATAATGATTCTAATCGCAAAAGTATTGAGCAACCCCAGTTATTTTACTGCAAAAATTACCTCATGTGAGGTTTTTTAAATCCCTTGTCCATGGCACTTAGCTAGGCTGTGACAGGACATAGCAGGTAGCACACGTGTCATGGAAAGAGTTAGGTGACTGTTTTTGACTTGAGTTTCCCACCCTGTTCCTGCAGGAGGACCCTGGATTGAGGTACAAGCCCTGCGTTACTCCAGTAAAATGCTCAGGTGTGTAAGGGCTTCAGGGAGCGTGAAGTAAAACACAGTGATTCAGCAGTCACAGCCCCCGCCTACACTTTCGGCTTTATCCCTGAAATAAACACTCATAACTTCTCCCCATCTGTCTGATTCATGTACTATAACCGGTTCACAACTTACTCTGCTGGTCTCTTAACCCAAATATACAGCATAATAATA
Organism: Heterotis niloticus; assembly: GCA_018136845.1. Classification (NCBI taxonomy): domain Eukaryota; kingdom Metazoa; phylum Chordata; class Actinopteri; order Osteoglossiformes; family Osteoglossidae; genus Heterotis; species Heterotis niloticus. The sequence goes on from CM030895.1 coordinate 17,009,240, forward strand.
ATGCTTGGGAGAAAATTCACTTCTGACAAGAAATTACAGTAGCATGATTTAACCGACATTTAAGCAGTTTTAATAAGAAAACAAAATTAATAACTGCTTAAACTGACACATTCACAGGAAAGAACACAGAACAGCAGGGAGTGATACGTTGCTTTTTAACACACACACATAAAACTTGAATATTTGATAAAGATTCACGTTAGAAAAATATGTATGTACAAAAACATTGCTCTACCAATAAAACCTGTTGTTTTTTTTGTTCTATTTGTACATTGTCAAGGAGAGTAACTATGACAATTTAAGTTTTACAAATTTTGTTTTTTAATATTACCTTTTTTTAAATGTGGTATTTACCCCAGTGACTAAAATAAAACAAATATTTATATTTTATTGTGCTTAAGGAATATGAGCTGTGAATTTCAGTTCAAAGTTCAGAAATTTAACCACTTATGATTGTAGACTAAAAAATGTGTAAATCTAATTTGACATCAAAATAAACTATTAGTAGGTTAATGTTTGCTTTAAAATATCAAACTTATTGTCAACCTCAAGCTGAGAAACAATAAAGAGCAGTAAGAAAAATAAATGTTTTGTGCTAAACAAAGATAAATTGTCAGAGCACAAAAGGAATCAACTAAATAAGTAAAAACAACCAGAATACAGCAACACTGAAAAATAATGATAGTTAACACTCACAGCTGCCAGTAGCATGTGTGTAACAGACTGGTTTTCTAGGTTCCAGATGCCTGCTGATAATTTTAAGAGTGAATTACAATAAGAACTTAATAATTCTTGTATGTGAATATATCAATAAAACCAAATGTAAAGGTTTTAAGTGTCCATCTTACTGAATACATGCAGTGAAAATATTCCAGATACAAACTAATCAAACTTCACACATTAATGTTTAAAAGTAACAGTAATATTAAAATTAATTAATTAAAATCACCGGAGAGAAAAAAGGGCACTTTTGACTGTACCTGGATTTTGTCTTCTTTCCATGTTTCCAGTTCACCTGTGTAGTCTTCAGCAGCACTGCACTACATTATACACCTGTTTGTATTCGAACAATGGACAGCCAGGCAGATAGATAGATAGATAGATAGATAGATAGATAGATAGATAGATAGATAGATAGATAGATAGATGTATCCTTGAGGCGAGCCTAAGGGGCAGCTGTGATCTGCGTGTCTTTTATTTCTGACAGATGGCTATAGGGACGCTGATGACCTGATGACCTGATGACTGATGACTGAGGATGTCTGCGCTCTCCGTTCATCGCCCCACTCCGTCTCTACTGGCTCATCACCCCAATTTCCTCTGAGAATAGCTGCCCGGCCGCGTACGGGGCCTCTTATGGTCGATTGCATCATCGGGATCGAGGCCTCGCTGCCGCCCCCCCGCTTCTACTCCGCCAGGGCTATTAATAGAATGACGTCAGCCCCCCCGGCCCCTCCCGCGGGAGCGCGGCGAAGCTCCACTACAGGAATTCCAGAGCGCTTTATAAGGCGGGTGATGCAACCGAGAGAGAACAGAAGCGGTCAGAAGAGCGCGGAGGCGGCGAGAGAGAGCAGACAGGGACGCGACACACAGGTACGGGCCACTTCTCTCATTCGGTTCTGTACCTTCTGGACTTTTACCACAGTGTATCATCGGCACTTTCATTATACTCCACTTTCGGAACTTTTGCCATAGTATACGTTCCGCACTTTTATTTCACTGTACTTTCGGCACTTTTATTTCACTGTAGGTTCGGAACTTTTATTATCCTTTAGGTTCTGTACTTTTGTTATCCTGTAGGTTCGGCACTTTTATTTCACTGTAGTTTCTGTACTTTTGTTATCCTGTAGGTTCGGCACTTTCATTTCACTGTAGGTTCGGCACTTTTATTATCCAATAGGTTCTGTACTTTTATTTCACTGTAGGTTCGGAACTTTTATTATCCTGTAGGTTCGGCACTTTTATTATCCAATAGGTTCTGTACTGTTATTTCACTGTAGGTTCGGTATTTTCGTAACGTTTCAGGTTTGTCGTTCGGGGATTGATGTACAAGCAGGTATTTACAGTAAAAAAAAAAGGTATTTTTTAGTGATGAGTAGGAGGACACGCAGGTGTTTCTCCCCGGCTGTGGAAGTCTGAGTGATGCTGCCACGATGGACCCGTGTGTATTTTACGTATTTATGATCTCATCGCTGCTTGCTTTTGAGAAAAGAAAAAAAAAAAAAAACAGAAAATTTGTATTATTTATTTATTTGTATTATTTAATTATTAAATGTCCGTTTCACCACCAAAAGCCGCTTCTGTCAGAAGAAACGGAGAAAACTTAATATTCTTTAGAAAACTGCAAAGGAAAACGTTATCATAAACCAATGTCTAAGAACTTTCAGTACTTTGAGGATTCTCTCTGAAACTGCAGATGTTCTGTTTGTTTAGTTTTACTTCACCGCGTAAATAGCTGAACAAAGTGCCGCAAATGTTCACTGACGATTTTAAAGGCGTTTCTTTCATCGGAAATGTAGAATACATTGCAGGGGGCGGCGGTTAACTGACTCGGCGTAAAAATGTGGCTTTTAATGAAAAGAAAGCCATAATAAAGGGATTAATGGGAGGTAAAGCGTTAACTGTGTTGGATTTGTGTGTCCAGCAAAGTGGAATTAACTTCCTGCCATCAAGTGGAATCGAGAGGTCACATGACCAAGACACCGGGGTTCTTGTCCAGGTCACTGATCCACTAGCACTCCACACCAAGCACTGTGCTCTTAACCCTTAACACGTACTCACCACCCAGGAACGCTCGAGGGTCCACTGAACCTCAACACTTACTGCTCCTCAGAAGTCTTCGGTCGAGACTCTAGCACAGTTCACAATGCTTCGCAGTCAACGGTCATCGCTTAGCCCTTAGTCAAGGTGCTTTCCCAGGTCTTCTAGGAAAAGCTGCCACTTCCTCAGCTAAGGGGGATTTTCCAGGATATTCCAGAATTTTCTGAGAAGGCACGATGACCGTAGACTTGTAGGCTACTGACATGCAGACATTCTCGCCCTGTGTACTTTTTCAGACGCAGCTTAAACACGGAGAGCTTTCTTTTGTGCGTATTGAGTTCTGCTCCTCTGATGGTTCTTTGACGGCCCATGAGGAGGCCACGGCTGCATTCCCATCGCTGCCACAGGTGACAACGTGTCCCCGCTTTTCTTTCAGACAACTGTAATAATGATGCTTCAGCATCCCGGATCCGGTCCTTCGGAGATCAGCGCCTCAGCTCTGGTACCCTGCCTGTCCCCCCCGGGGTCTCTGACTCTGGATGACTTCACCAACTTCACGCCGCTGGTGAAGGAGGAACTCCGTCTGGTCATCCAGAACAAGCGGCTGTCCGGCGGCATGAGCACGGGAATGAAGGACTGCCCAAGCTCCAGCTCTGAGAGGCCCGTCGAGCAGCCTGTGGTCAAAAGAGAGGTAAGGAAGGATCCCAATAATGTGTATTTTACATTTTTTAACTTAATTTTTTTCAAAGTACATAACACCAGTGCACTGTTTGTAAATATAGTATCTTATATGTTTGAAAATACTGTATTTGTTATTATTATTTATTAGAAATATCTGCATATATTATGTACACATGTATTTATATCATTATGATAGAAATGTAATATTTAAATATAGTTGCATCAGTTTCAGTGCATAACAAGTATTAGACATCAGTGATTCTTATTTCTTAATTTATATATCTGTCAAACAATATTAATATGTATATGCCTGTATAATTTGCCAGCCATTTCAAATTTTGCTGTCTGAAATATTTCCATTGTCTTATTCTGAAGTGTCTGGATGTTCATAATTGATGAGGGGTCACCAACTCATACACTTGGGTCCCTATAAAGTCAAAGATGCCGTTTTTGCTATGCGTCTGACACCTTGACCCTCCTGACTACACACGTTGTTTTTACACCAGCTCACTCCTGAGGAACACGAAAGAAGGAAAAGAAGACGAGAAAGGAACAAGATCGCCGCAGCCAAGTGCCGGAATAAGAAGAAGGAGAAGACAGACAACCTGCAGAAGGTACGCTGGATGTTTCCAGATTTCAGGGCAAATGATGAAAAAGATCCTGCTTCTGTAATTTGCGTGACTTGAGTTAATTTATAACTAATAATAATAATAATAATAATAATAATAATGTGTCTCTGTTTCTTTGTCCGGCTTCAAGGAGTCGGAAAAGCTGGAATCCATCAACGCCGAGTTGAAGGCCCAGATTGAGGAGCTGAAGAGCCAGAAGCAGCAGCTGGTCTACATGCTGAACCTGCACCGGCCCACCTGCATTGTCCGTGCCCAGAACGGCCAGACCCCTGAGGATGAGAGGAACCTCTTCATCCAGCAGATCAAAGAGAGCACACTTCAGGACTTGATGGTGTCCCCTACTGGACTAAGTCACACATCTGTGCCCGGCTCCTTTGGTCTTCACTGACTGTTCTTGTGGGAGGAGGGGTTGGAATCTTCTCTCCCTCATGCTTGGAAGTGGGTGAAGGACTCAGCTGCCCTAAAGAAGAATTGCAAATCTCCGCTCTTTAAGCGAGGGACTGTTATTTGATGAAAGAGGAGGACACCTGAGGGTTCACCTGAAGCTATGAGGGCTGTGATGGGACCACAGCATGTTTGAAAGACATCACAGCACCAAAGAAACAAGCTGCTGCTGTTTTCAAGCACACAAACATTTTTATTTCCTTTCACTTCGTCCTAACACTGTTGTCCAAGGTTGCCATCCTGGAAGTTCTTATTGTTTGTTCATGCTCACTTAATGAGTTAATGAAAACTCCTGAGGTCAAAGGTCGGCTAAGGTTAATGTTTACGAGCGTCACGCAATTATGATACTTCCTTGCAAAAAATATTAATTTATGTGGTACTAATGGAAATCTTTATTACTGACAGTGATGGGTATGGCTGTTAATTTTGCTGCTCTCTGGAAATTTGTCTTTTGTATGTGAAAATGTGGATGAAATACTGAATTTGCATTTTAGGAAATGTTTATGACTTTTGATACCATAACCCCCTGACTTTGTTCACTTGTGTTGTGCAAAAGCCTTCAGAAGTGTTTGCCAGCTGCTTAGGGCTCTCTCTCTGTGTGTGTATGTGTGTGTGTGTATGTGTGTGTGTGTGTGTGTGTGTGTGTGGTGGCAATGCTCTTGAAGTCTTGCATTGGGAAAACAGGAAGTCGGCCCTACGGACCCCCTACAGGGCTTTCAGAATGTGGCCTGTCGAAATGTTGATCAAAGCTGCTCTGGAAGGAGAGCGTGGCTTCAAGGCTCCTGCCTTTATTTTTTAAGCTATGCTTGTGTGTTGACGCATGCAAGGTGATGTAACTACAACTCAGCAACTCCTCACAGACTAAGACAAAAGTATGCAAAATATTTATTGATGATTATTGTATGCCAACTGTTATATGTAGAGCTGTTATAATGAAGTTATGGAGTCAGTACCCTGTCGCGTGTCCTTGGCATCTCTGAGCAGCGTGATTTTGGAGTTGAAATAAACAACTGCCTCGTCCGGAGAATCGGCTTCCTTCTCAGTGTTTCAGCCCATAGCTTCCCCATCTGTGAGTGTCGCTATACTGAAGTCCATCTGCAACTTTTAACAAACAGGATGGCCGTTGACCATTTGCCGGTCGAAACGCAGCGCACACAAGGCCCTTGCGGCAGTTATGTGGGCCCGCTGAGAAGGATCGGGCTGCAGCAGCCCTCTGCTCACACCGCTGACAGACGGCTCCATGTGTTTTTCTGAGTGAGGGAGAGAGTAGAAGACGCAGGCGTCAGTCTTTTTTATTCCTCTTATTACTGTGTATGCCATTTACCTGTAAGCATGCAAGTCATGAATAAGGTACTACTGAATAAATTAACCAAGAAGGGAAGCTAAACCTCTGTAATGTGATATTGCTCTTGTGTTTGTGTTTTATTTTCACTAATGCACCATCTCTGAAATAATTCAGTTGCCCTCATGAATTGCTGTGCATAGAAGTCAGCAATTTAATGTCGGGTTCAACACAAGTACAACCACTTCAGGTAACGCCTCAATTTTTGCACATGGAAATGCACCTGATATTTAATTCTTTACTGTCTATTTGTTTGTATTTGATACTTTAATAAAAAATGCTGCATTACAGTCTACCTCTGTGTTTATTGTTTTTGGGAGTGTCGTCCCAGCAGCTTGGAGAAAGCAGCATCTGCTTTGTCGCAAAGGAATAAAAAGGAAACACCCTGACTTCTAATGTTAAGAATGTTACTGTTAGAAAAATGTTGACAATGCAAAACATTTCCCATTTTATTTATTTATTTTACAGTAAATGCCATTTTCTAATCTGCATTCATCGGCCACTTTTATTAGATACACAGCCGTTCATACCCACAGCTTGGCCTGCACAGTTGCACTAAATATGACCGTGACTCAGTGGAAAGGACGCAGAGAAGGACTAGAGGTCCAGCTGCAGCATGAAACAACAGTAGAAAGAACCTGCGCAGGTTCCAGCATTTCATAAACAGACAACCTTGCGGGAGTTTTGCGTGCCACAGTTGTACACAGCACACACGTCAGAGCCTTTACTTCACCACAGCAACCATCCTGTCCCACCTATCAGGCCTGGAATGAGATGGAACGTGATGTTAACAGAATGAAGGTGACGTCAAAAATTCTGTGGAAACGGCAACGCTGAGAAACCACCATAGACCAACAAACATCTCCAGCACTTTGTTACTGAACCCATACTGGTGTGAAGTCAGAAGAAGATCCTATTAACAGGTGTACCTAAAAAAAGTGGCCCATGAGTATACATCCTAAAATTTCTGTTTTATGCAGTTTAAGTGACTTATTCATGCACCAGCCTGACAGAGCGCTAAAGGAGAAAATTCCTGAAAGTTGGGGATCAGTGAAATGACAAAATCTGCACGTTTGTAGGACAAATCTGTCAACAGCTGATACTGAATACATTACATTTGGCCACCCAGAACCTAACCAGTGTAAAAATGGAGGCAAGCCTGTGTTATTCAGCCTTTAATGACTATGATACAGTGGTTTGTATGGGTACGGTGGGACGCAAAATCAAGTGATCAAGGAAACAGTTGTGGTCCCAGTTGTATTTATGAGCTGAGAAACCTGCGGAATCACAACAAAACTGCTTTAATGTTTTAAAGGGTTTTGAGGTCAGTTTCCAGCCTCTCAAGGAGGTTTTTCTTTCACTACATCGAGAATCTTCAGCGTCATTAATGAGGCCTTTGTTGTGTGACACTGGAAGCTGGCAGCTCAGCAGGCATGTTTGACAGCTGTGACCGCTCTATCACCTCTGCTTGGGAAGACCTCTGCTTTCTGGACATGTCTACACTTGTTGAAGGAGTTGCTCCACACCTGATGCTCAGCCAGCATGACTCACAGCTGTAAAATGATCTTGGCGTTTCGGCTGCTGGGCTCCTGGCAAGTCCACCCTCCATACCCAAGCAAGTGTGTTGAGGTCATGTTTGCGTGGATCTTTCTGCTATAAAACCTCCTGGCATAGCAGGTCTGCTGGTTAATGATTACCTTGAAAAGGTAGGCTCGTGACATGGGCTTATTTTCTTTTATATTCTGCTTCCAAAAACCTAAATTCTCACAGTGGTGTTTCCACCAAGTTTATTGAGTGTTAAAACAAGTCATCAGCATTTTTCAAAGATGCCACAGTTTGACTCAAGGACGGTCACCACAGCCTGAGTGCCATGTTCATCTGCTGCGAATGGATTTGGTGGTTCTGACGAGTGGATCTTTCCGAGGTGCATGGACCAACAGGTGGCCTAATGGTCAGAGCCTTTGCCTTGCAGTCAAAGAATCTGCATTTGAATCCTTGCTCCTGCTGCAGTGCCCTTCATTAAAAATACGTACAGTGAACTGCTGAATAAAAATTACACAGCTGTACAAATGGGTAAATAATTATAAGAAGCTTTACGCTAAAAGTCACACTGAAGAAGAGCATGAACGGGTGAATAACATACACCTAAACTGAAAAAAGTTCAGGAATTGGACTTATGGCTTTACACTACACTGCACATGTTATCGCATATTAATGTGAGCGGGGATGGAAACCTGGGGACAAACAGACACTCCTGCAAGCTGCTCAGATTTCCTCTACTGGTGAAACGCAGAGTGGACGGAGTTGAGAAAGCAGGAAACACCTCTGTTATGCAACTCATTGAGTACTGCGGTCGATTGCACCATAATGGTTGAAGCCAAACTGTACAAAGGGCACACAATAAAGCATGGAGGACGTACGTGCTGCTCCAGGGGCCGCATTTCAGTTAGACGGATGTCTGGTGTCACATCAGCCAGAGCCTCGTGACACACATGAGCACACAGTTCCAACATCAGATGATGCAGTTCCAGCTAATTGTGAAGATAACAGTTTGAGAAATTTCAGAGGACCCAAGTGTTGCCCCCACCAACGGGTCCAGATGCCCACTGCTCCTGCTGTATCTGGAGCCGATGAAGTAAAAATGGCCTTGCTGTGTAAATGGGCAAATCATTGTGTGCATTTTACTGCGCAAACCTAGCACAGTATTTTACTCTGGAGGAAACCATCAGATAAATGAATAAATAGTAACAATAAGAACTATTAATGAACACAGCGGAAGAACAGGGCACAAAAATCTTGGGTGTCCCTGGAGATCCCCAGTGCAGATAGAACCCTGATCTCCAAATGCTCAGCTGACAGCCATGTCCCCCATGAAGGGCTATGGTTGCGAGCTAAGCTAAAGGTATTTATTATCTTTCTGAAACTGCCCATGAGCCACTGGTGCAGCGGAGTCCCACACAACGAAGGCAATTTTTTGGATCCCCTTACACCTGCAGATGCCGACACATATCTGCCTTTTCCCAGCCTCATGTGGAATTTCAGCACCAAGTTACCCAATATTAACACTTGCCCCTCCCTCAGTTTTCCTCTGAAGTCACACTGTACAAGTTTCAGCAAAACTGTCATAATGAGGCATCACATTGATGTTTCTACTTTCGCAGTAAAGCGATCCACATAGTTTGTGGACCACACCAGAACTCGGGATGCGTCCAAGGAGATTAGCAGCTTCTGACTGCACCGTGAACCTTGGGCTCAGGGTGATGCTGATACGATGAGGTTTTTCCTGGGCAGCCCCTTCACACATTGGTGACCTTTGTTTGCAAAACAGCATCGTTCAGTGTCATACTGGGTCAATCAGGAGCTTCTGCAAGATGTTTCATAACAAACAAGATGAGCAGTCAGGAGTCCAGAAAGTGGCGCAGCTGCTCAGCCTCCACGTGTGCTGGCCTGTGCTTCTTCCATGTATGCTGCATGTAAAGGTGGGGGTCACACGAGGCCTGTGAACCCCACTTTATTCATAAAAGTAATAATAACTTTTATTAACTGGGTTATGTATTCTGCCAGCTGCCAGTTTATTAGGTACACCTATCTAGTACATTATTGCATGGATGGGCCTGGATTGTGCAACAGCTGTCCTGCAGGAATGTTGGACCCGGGGGAAACGCCTGCGTTGCACTGTTTCTGCGAACTGGATGGCTGCTCGGTCTGGCTGCTAACAGCCCTTTCCACCTCAGTCCAAAGATGCTCAATAGGGATGAGATGCAGGGATTGTCAAGTCACTAAAGCAATGAAAACTCAGTGCTGTGTTCCTGGAACCATTCGACGATGACGTCCACCTCTTGACACGGTGCATCATCTTCCTGAAAATGTGCATCTGAGTGGGGTAAACTGCAGCCACGTAGGGATGAACTTGGTCATTCGGATGTTCTTCAGTGGGTATCAGGAGCCCTAATGTGGGTCAGGAACACCCCACCACCACCATCACACCACTGATACAAAACAGTCTCTCCTGCTAAATTCAAATTTTCCCATCAGTAGGATGGAAAAGGAACCTGGATTCATCCAGCAGGAACTTTTCTTCCATTCAGTCCGGTAACACTTGTCTGTCTGATTTATACCATGCACCAGAGTCGTGTATGACTCGTTGGAACATAGAATTTACATGAACTGAATAAACTGACAACTCAGTGTATGTACAGTATGTTATTAAGTTTTAAACATTTTTAATGTCCATTACATAATGGAGTAGAAGAAGGGATTTAAATCTGCAGCCTCCAACTGCCTGAGCAGCAGTGCTGGCTACTGTGCAGCCTGCCATCCTGACAAACTGGTTTCTGAGGAGCTGAAGGATGAGGTTCAGACCCCATGCTGAAGGATGAGGTTCAGACCCCATCTCCTGCTGAAGTCCCCCTGATCCAACAACTTATCCTTTCACGAGGGGCTAGAAATGGCCTCACTGTGTTCATGTGTATGCTGCTCAAACGAGGAGGGTCGGCTGAGCTCTCCCAAAGCAGCTGCCTACATTCAGCATGTAGGATTTTAGAAGCAGAGTGCGTAGAACAGACATCACAGTGTTTTCGGTGCACTGCAATGAGACCCTCAGTTCACCAGAAAGGTCATTTCAGTGCCAGGCCACAGGAGGACCCGTACTCTCTCCAGTCAGCGTCTGGTTTCGGCCCAACGGACGTTTTCCTCATCAGAAGTAGGCAGATCTAATATTAAAGGCTGCGGCATTTTATTCCACTGCCATGGGGCAACAGGAAGTGATGGTTCTTCCTCAGAAATTCACTGCAACAGCACCGTCCCTCACAGTAGTTCCAGTGAAAGAGCTGCATTTCCACAAGGGCGCTGAGCAATGAGGCTGCAGGGCTCTGCACCTTTCAGTGATGGTTGTTAATCTTTGAAGGGTTTCTCGTCTTTCTCCTCCTCAAATGCACATTATTCTGTCTAATGTGCTGTACTCATCCAGATGAACAGACAACAGTAAGCAAAGGCCTCTGCAAAGAACCCAAACAAAATGGGGCTGTGAAAATTGCACCCAGGAAAACAGGTTTTTCTTTTACTTTACATCACTTAAGCTCCCTCAGGTAGAGTACAGAAAGGCAGAGAGCACTGTAGGTGTCTTAATACAATAGGAAAAAATGCTGCTTTTGAAATAAACAAAAAGGAGCTGCCGGAATGAGTTGCTGTTTAGCTATACACACTGTGAATGTTAAGCTCACTGAATTGAGCTCACTGTACAAATCTACTGTACTGTCACCTTGAAGAAAAGCAGCAGGCAAATGGACCCTTGATATATAGTGACATGCAAAGGTTTGAACAGCCCTGGTCAAAATTCCTGTTACTGTGAAAAGTTAAGTGAGTAGAAGATGAACTGAGCTCCAAAGGGCATAAAGTTAAAGATGAATCATTCTTTTCAGCATTTTAAGCAAAATTAGTGTGTTATTGCTGTTCTGTAGAATTTTAGAGTGAAAAAAAAGGAAAGGAGCATCATGCAAAAGTTTGAGCACCCCAAGAGATTTGAGGTCTCAGATAACTTTTACTGAGGTCTCGGACCTTAAAGAGTTCATCAGGGCTTTGGCTTGTTCACAGTCATCATTAGGAAAGGCAAGATGGTGCAAATTTCACCATCTGTACTCTGAGTCCTCAAACTTTGTCCCAACAATCAGCAGCCATGGGCTCCTCTAAGCCACTGTTTAGCGCTCTGAAAATTAAAAAATTAAAATAACTGATGCCCAAAAAACAGGAAAAGGCTATAAGAAGATATAAAAACATTCTCAGGTAGCCATTTCCTCAATTCGTAATATAATTAAGAAATGGCAGTTAACAGGAACACTGGAGATCAAGTTGAGGTCTGGAAGACCAAGAAAGCTTCCAGAGAGAACTACACACAAGATTGCAGAAAGGCGAATGAAAACCCCCATTTTGACTGCAAAAGATCTTTAGGAAGATTTCGCAGACTCTTGAGTGGTGGTGCACTGTTCTACTGTGTAGTGACACCGGTACAAATATAATCTTCATGGAAGAGTCATCAGAAGAAAACTCACCACAAAATTCAGCATCAGAAATTTGTAAATGAACATCTAAACAAGCCTGATGTATTTTGAAAACAAGTCCTGTGGACCAATGAAGTCAGAATAGAACTTTTTGGCTGCAATGTGCAAAGGTATGTTTGGAGCAAAAGGGGCACAGAACTCCACAAAAAGAATATCTCTCCAACTTTTAAGCACGGGTTGGATAGATCATGCTTTGGGTTTGTGTTGCAGCCAGTTGCATGGGGAACATTTCTCTGGTAGAGGGGAGAATGGATTCAATTAAATATCAGCAAATTCTGGAAGCAAACATCACACTGTGTGTAAAAAAACGGAAGATGGAAAAAGGATGGCTTCTACAACAGGATAATGATATCCAGAACACCTCAAAATCCACAATAGACTACCTCAAGAGGCGCAAGCTGAGGATTTTGGCGTGGTTCTCACAGTCCCCTGACCTAAAAATCATCCAAAATCTGTGGATAGACTTCAAAAAAAGTAGTGCATGCAAAATACCCCAAGACTCTCGCAGAACTAGAAGCCTTTTGCGAGGAAACATGGGTAAAAATTCTCCAAATAAGAATTGAAAGACTCTTAGCTGGCTACAAAAAGCATTTACAAGGGGTAATACTTATCAAAGCAGATGTTACTAAGTACTGACCATACAGAGCGCCCAAACTTTTGCTTTGAGCCCTTTTCCTTTTTTGTTATTTTGAAACTGCCAAAGAAGGAAAGAAAAAAGTAATTTTGCTTAAAATATTACAGAAATATGTCATCTTTAATGTAATGCCTTTTAGAAATCAGGTCTTCTTTAACTTGCTTAGCTATTCACAGTAACATAAATTTTGACCAGGGGTGCCCACTGTATCATCTAAATATAATGAATAAGCAAATCACATTATTAACCACATCTCAGTATTCCAGTTACAGGGAAGGGATTTATTTTTTTTATATACTGTATATATTTTTTATTTATATTTACAGATAATAACAGACAAAAATTGCAGGTGACTTTCCAGGTAATTCCACTGTATAAGACACATCACTGAGTCATTCATACAAATGGAAAATTCTGCTTGTCTCTCCCTGAACCAGCAGGAAGTTCTTCCACGGTCCATTATCTCACCAGGTGCCACTTCTGGTTCCTCCCTTCAGCCTGTTTCCCACATTCATGTATAAAAGTCATTTAATATCAACTAATGGTATAAAAACACAGAAATGTGGGGCACTGCAGCCCTTTTTTAACAAATGCCTATTATTTTTCCATAGTGAATAAAAATAAACACTGCATAAGCAATGTATACTTTCTTTACCACAAATTCAACTGTATTGCAGTTTGACTTCTGGAGGAGAGCGTTTAGTTTTCGGTTTTAGCCACTAGAGGGCAGCAGGACACCACTCCCTGCCGCCCAGAGGCCCGCGAATAAGGGGACTGAATCTTGAGTCCAACCGAGCAACGATTATTATTATTATTATTATTATTATCATCATCATCATCATCATTAGTCGAGTAACAAACGTGGAAAATAATACACGTGAGTTCTGACCCCTTAGTGTCTCAAATTCTTTTATAATAAATTGAGATTTAGAAAGAGATTTAATCAGAGTTGGAAGTGCTGGGCTGCAGGTACAGAGAATTGAAATATTAGCTAGGAGTCGATATTCTGTGCAATCTGACTAGGTTGACTGAGCACAATTTTGGATTTATGTTTGCTTATCAAAATAGTAGCAAGGTGTTTTCTTACAAAGAAGTTGCTTACCTGCTGTTGTGCTCTTATTTCATTTGAATGCCTCCCTGCTTCTTATTTTATTTATTCCTTCACTGATAAGGCAGACTTGTTTCTCCAAAGCAGTCTGCTGTGTTACTTCCAGTGATTTACCAATTTATACAGCAGCATCATTTTATGGCAGGAATTCAGGATACAACAGCAGGAGTCCTGGGTCCTTCAACTGCAGGGCAACAGCATGAACCCCTATGTCACCTGCTGCTGCTGCTGTATGTGAACAAACTAAAGGTCTCATCAGAGAAAACCAGGTTGCTGTTACAGCAAGTGCAAAGATAACTCTAAGTATGAATGTAGAAGTAAACTTAAATTCTTGAGCAGACAGTTTGACGACTCTAAGGCCATCTCGAAGGCCCCTGGGTCCAAGTTTTGTTCGATGTCTGATGAAGTCAAAATGAGAAAAGAAAACTGGAATAGAAAATGAGAAGTGTGCATACTCTGGTCTTAAAATGTCCAACTTGGAGGTTCTTTGCAGAAGTTGAGTACACCAAAGTGCACCACCGCTGTAGTCGGCATCACCCTGTTCCACACACAACATCAGCACAGGTACATGGCTGCGCTCAAGAACTTCTCTGTTTGACGAAGAAGTCTTGGCTTTTGGGTTGTTCACACACCTACTTGATGAGGAAATGTCTTTTACTTCATTTGTCTGCAGTTTGTTCCCTTTATAAACATGCAGACGTTTAAAGGACTCCGTTTCCTCCCACTCAGAAGACGAATATCAGACCTGCACAATAACTGAAAATAAACTGGGTGTTTGGACAGCTTTCTGCAGCCAGCAGCCCTTTGTTCACGCCTGTGATGCTCCAACTCTTGCTGTAAGCAGATGGACGTCCTGCCTCCTGTTGTTCTGTATCTGCCTGCATGTTGCTGAGGCCTAAATAAAAGAAACCCGCAGATGGAGACATCTTGTTTATTTGTGCAGTGCCTGTTGGTCTCATCATAAATCATTAGGAAACCCAGCAAAGATTACCTGCAGCAGGAAGGATGCTGATTCAGACCCAGACACCAGCAAGAGATGCAAGAGAGAGATGAACTCCTCAGCTTCTGGCCACTTGGTTAGCCCTTTCACAAAGGTTCCAAAATCAAAAGCCTACAAAAGTTGCCCTGATGTGGTGGAACAACCTCCCTCTGTCCCTCAGAGCTGCTGATTCCTTCATAGTACTCAGAATGGGACCAAACTCATATTTTTTAGATTCGTTTCTCTCCTGATGTATGAATGGTGTATCACCATCTGCTATGGTTAAATATTTGCTGTTTGAACTCCACTTCTGTAAGCAGCTGAGTGATGTGAACCAGCAATATGCTGGCGCCAGACCCCCTGTGCTTTAACCCTTGGCTAAAGCTCTGTTTTGGATACACTTCAATTTAGTCTGAGTTGAATGCTGAAAAGCTAATTGGTAAGCTAATAAATGTAGGCATAAATCCCAGTAAAAGAGCTGTGCCACCATCTACAAGGAACATCTTAAGTATCAGCGGCAACAAGTGAAAGTGTGTAGGAGTTAAAAACAAATGGAGAATATAGCTGGCCTGGCGGGACTGCGTGGACTCAAAAACCTCTCAGAGGAAGCAGACTGGGCACAGGGTGAAGACGGCTGCCTTCTCTTTTATGAACAGCTGCTGCAACTGCAAACCTGTGTGGCCTACTGAGCTCTGTTTCACCTCAGCCTCTAAGGATCACAGCTCAAGAAGTACAAGAGCCATTTCTCTTATCCAAAGAGAACCCATCTGCCCATTCCTCCGGGCTCTCAGCTGTGCAGCACCGGCTTCCTCGTGTCCACAAGATGCTGAAGGACAAGCAGACACAATGGAGCTGTGATCACAGTCTTAGCCCCCCTGGTTTGGTCAGTAGACATGAGGAGATCTTTGCTGGGAAGTGGGAAATGGGGTCCTCCTGAGTTCCACGGCACTTTCACTTTCAGTGGAGTGACCACAAATAAAGAGGCTGCTTCAAGTTTCTAAAGTGTAGCAATATGAAAACCAGACCCAACTTATTTTTCCGTGTGTGTATACAGTAATAAACACATAAATGAGAGCTGTATAAAATGATGATAACCGAGACCACAAACGGCAAGAAATACCAGCAGGAAAAACCAGGAGTGCAAGTGCATTTCCAACAGAACGATGATAACAACAACAAGAGCATTTACTGAAATTAGAGCTGTGATACTGACAGAATGCAGTTGTACAGGAATTTCCAGTCAGAACAACTCACTCGCTTACTGATCGAAATGAGGATGAACTAATAAACAAAAAACATTATTTGTATTAAAGGAGAATAAAAAGCAATTATGTCCCCTATTGTGTCCAAGCAGGCCCCAAGGTGACTTCTTCAGGGAACTGCATCCTTGCTCAGCGCCAATGCAGCAAAGAGGAAGGAACTCGTCCGTACTACTGTCAATTTCTCAGATGTACCCTTCTATTTTTTCCTTTTTATGAGTTCAAGGCTTTTTTTAAATCTCCAGCACGAGTCAGAACAACCAGTGCAGTATAAAAAGAGTTCTTCTGACACAAAAGAAACTTCAGTAAAATTCTATAAAAACTGTATGCAAAAGCAATAAACAATTTGTCATTTAAAAAACATGTAAATATGTTCTTTAAAACTACAAATAGAACCTGACACATAAGTAAGATTCTGTTACATTGCAGGCACTGGAGTGAAATTGAAACAATACAAAATAATAATAATAATAATAATAATAATAATAATAATAATAATAATAATAATGTTCCAAGGCCTGACCAGTGTCACTGGGTGTGTGCTGTGTCTTCAGATGCCCCAGCTCTGTCACCCTACCTGAGCGGACCCCCAGCAAGGACCTGTGCTCGCGAGTGGGACGTCAGGTTGACAGAGCAGTGCATGATGGGACAGAGAGGCTCGTGGACCTTGAGCACCTCTGTCAGGCGCCTCTGCTCCTCGGTGAGCATCTGCACCTCCTTCTTCAACAGGAGGTTCTCCTGCTCCAAGCATTCATACTCCTGTGGATCGGAGAGATGGAGGAGCTCATCCAGCCGTCCGCCTCCAGCGGCCCAGACCTCCAGGCTCCTCTCCTCCAGCCTCAGAGGACCTACGAGCTTCTCCTCGTCCTGCAGTTCAGCAGTCATGAGGAGAGCGTGTGCTTGGTGCGACCTTCGCATGGTTCTGCAGCCCTACCTTGTGCAGCTTGTCTGCCCGCTGCGTCTGCTTCCTGCGGCTCCTCTGCGCAGCCACTCTGTTCTTCTCCCTCCTCTTCTGTCTCCTATCGTCGTCCTCGGAGCTCTGCGAGCAGAAGCAGCAAACTCACTCGCATCTGTTTGACGCAATGTAAAGCGCACTAGAAACGTCACTTCGCTGCCTGCTGCTTGGGTGCAGGATGATGGAGGTGGCGCCGCTCCATGCCCGGTCCCCCCCGGACAAGTGTGGCCCCTGCCCGCCGGCTTATTGTTCACCGCACGCAAAACCCAGACAAGAAACACGGGCACCATAACAACATTCTCTGTCCCGACAAACGAATACAACTGAAATCGTCGTTTCAACTGCAGCTGAATGACACGAAGCACGACGGAAAATCTTTAAAACGAGTTTTTATACAAACATGCGCCGCTGAACATCAGCAAGTGAGCCGGTGGTTACCTCGCACCTGGAGTTCCTCAGCGGACGCTCGGGGGGCCGCGCTCCGGACGACATGGCTCATGGGCACCGGCGCGCGAGGGCGAGTTAAAGCGCGCGAGCGTCTCAGGCCACCCGCGTCTGTGACGCAATGAGCCGTCACCCCCCCCCCCCCCGCAGCGGTTTCACTTTTCACAGCTCGAGCAGCCCCGTTACCGCTTTCTCGCCAGGGCCCCCGGGGTTCCTCGAAGTCACATGCTAATGCTTCCTCCCGGCCCGCCGAAAGATCCGTTTCCCGGTTCGGTGTCCAGCTGAAGAAGTTCCCATGAACCCCTTTAAACCACCTGTCGCGGCGCTCGTGCCTGACACCTTGCTGTCACCTAAGGAGGGTGACCGTTTCTGGCCGAACTCCAAACATCTCTGCGTGGTCAGCAGAACGGAATTACAGCTTAAACTTTCTCTTTCGCCTGCAAAGGGGAAAATAGCAAAGCTGCCAACAAATGGCAGAAAAGCGGCGTTTCTCGCTTTGACCTTGAGCCAAATTTGGTGTAAAATCCAATCCATGCAGTTCCCCGATGCAGCTGGAGAGCCCTTCTCACTCATTTGTGCATGCAGAAGACCTTATCTGTATTGGGTCCACAAAATAGAAAATTTCACTCAAAAGCCATCTTTTATTTTCGTAGTTTTATAAACCCCGGGAAAGAATAAGTATACAAAAGTGCAGCAGCATTACATGCAGCAACTTGTAATGAAGGAGCTCAACTATTTAAATGAAAAATTTATATTTTTACATGCAACTCTTAAAAGCAGCAGGTGGCCAGAATACTGCATTATGAAGTCAAATTTACTACAGTACTGTACAGTTCTGCAAACCCACATGACCACAGGCCAACACCAACACAACTTCTCTTTTACAAAAACATACAAATGTACGGTTAAGAATAACACAAATTTGGGAAGCTTGCCAACGGGTGCATTCCTACACGCTAATCGGCTGACCTTTGCAGTCAGTGATGCAAACTATTCCTTGGCCCATCTTATGTGACCAGTGTTATCGAGCTGTTTTGTTCACAGATCCAACACTGAGTTTCACTGATGATCTCCACTCTTGTCCTCCTCACTGGAGGACCTCTTTGCGTTCAGGACGTAGGCAGCACTCAGCTCCGTCTCCTCCGTTGGCCTCTTCAGGGCTGGCCTGCCCAGCACATCCGCCGGCTTGGAAAACACCTCCCTGTGAACCTCCAGGGACTCTGCAGAAGGCCTCAGAGCCATGACCTGATGCAGACCTTCAGCCTTCTGCTGCAAGCTCTGTAGGATCTAGAGAGACCAAGCAAAAAGGGAAGTTGGAATTTCTACTACTGGTCAGGGACACATCTGCACATCAAAGACCATCACCCTGGTTCTGGAAGGATAGTGCGCAAGAAAACCTTTAGGCTGAACTGAAGTCATAGTCAAACTGAGGTCTCGATTCAGTCCATGCTCTCTGTGCCAAGGTCATCACCGCAGCATAAAGAGTACTAAGATAGTACCAGCACTAAGACAAGGTTTTAAAACAGATTACAGATACATTTTCAAAAGAGATGACAATAATGAGGAGAACAAAGCTAAGAGAACAGGGCATTTCAACAGCAGCTGATAACAGACCATGGATTAAAAGTCAGAATCGTTAAAGGAACTGGGCTTCCAAAAACCATGAATATGGAAGCTGGACCCTTCAGAAAGTAACTTATAGTTATGCTGTGGAGCCACTTCATCCAGCCACCACCTGTTCCCAAGGTGAGTTTAACATTCCCAGCTACCCACAGGATACTGCTGGCACCAAGATGAGAGACCAGGCACAATATGGAACTGTGCTGCACTGTGCTGTCTTTGTAAATTAGAACTGTAATACCTAAAACTCAAAAAATGCATTGCATTGAACTCTCCAGCATAACCTACATTGTTTCAGAGCAGCGATAATTGTTACTACAAAAATTAAAGTGAAAACATGAGCAAATGTGGTGAAAATTTCAAAGGTAGCTTTGTTGACAAAGAACAGGAATGCTGCTGCTGCTCACTTTTCGTGCTTTTGCGTACACCCTCAATTTTTATCTGCCTTTCAGAAAAGTGACGCTATGGAATTTTTGTTCCAGATACATTACACACACACTCTAAGAACTGTACAAATAAACAGGTTAACAGCTTCACCTTCATAACAGACGCAGCCTGTGTGATGATCCTGGGTGCCGACTTGGAGAGGTCACACATGATGGCACCTGAGAGATGAAAAATACATTTTATCAAAACACTGACAAAAGAGCGCACAATCTCAGGTGTGAGGGTTGTGATGTTTCTCTTACAGTCTTGGAAACTCACAGGTTTGTGACACAATTTTGGGCAGTTGTGAAACCCAGTGAGTGGGAATGTACCCTCTCATAAACCACGGGCCATTACCAAAGAGACCTCAAATGGGGAAATAAAAGAACATGGGTGGACCAGTGTGGCGAGAACCTCCTTGCCTTCTTCGTGGAAACGTACATTTTGTTTGTTCAGCGCACGTATCCCCTGGTTTGAAATGGGGGATTCTTTGCACAAAAAGGAAGTGAATCCGAAGGAAAAGCAAAACACCTGTGCCAGCACACTGGGGTATCGAAACAGGAGATGGGAGTCAAACAAAACCCGTGAAAAGCCTGCAAGGCCCTAGAGATATGAGTCAGTATAGAGACCTCTCATGAAGCACAGCTTTGAGTCCTTTACCTTATTATTGCATTCTTATCCCCTAAACCTGTCATAATTATGTATTACTTTTAAGGACAAATTCCATTAATCTGTAAGCAACCTCCAAAGTAAATTATAATGTCAGGTTTGTTGCCACCTCCTTTTGTATTACATACAGCACATTATGACTTTGGTCTGTGGCTACACTTGGCCATTTTGTAGTGCAGCTAAGTGCTGGCAGTTACAATCAATGGTCATGATTTAACAGAGGAAGACCCCAATATGGACAGAAACATACCTATAAGTATAATTTACTCCAAAAGAGATTTTACTCTCAAATCTCAGTGATAGTCTAAGCAGAGTACCAAATGCTTTAGTAATAACGCAGCCACATTAAAAGCAGAAATTAAGAGGCATAAAAAAAAAACCATGAGGAATTATAACATCTGTATTTCTGTTTCCGCTGACCACACCAGTGGTGAATGAAAAAGACAACATCCGATTATAACCATATTTACCTTGAGTTGGATCCTTCATCATTTTTTGTGGCTTGATCGCCTGTTCGTACAAACCCTAGAGAAATAAAAAATGAAAACATGTAAAGCAGGGTGAAACAACATATTGGCAAAGCACAATAATAAAATGAACTGAAAGTGAACTGCATTATGTCAAGACACGCAATGCTTGTTCACTGCATTACAATATACCCCCTGCCCAGTTTGACTCCAGCTCAGGGTGAAGTTTGCATGTTGTTCTCCTGTTTGCATGGGTTGCTCCCACAGTCCAAAGATGCATTTCAGGTCACTCCAAGTTTCTATTTGTGTCTATGTGCTACTTTGTGTGATTGCCTTGCTATAGACTTACATCCCACCCAGCTAGTACTCTGATTCATGCCCTACACTTCTAGAAGGGGCCCTGGTCCACCATGACCCTGCACTGCCCAAGGATGTACTAATAATTTATTTTCAAAATCCTGTTACAGCACTACTTTATTAATGAGTTATTTCAATTTTTTGCTAGGCCCAAGGCAGACATCTAGTGGTGGTGCCAAATAGTTCACAAATCAAGAATGCAGGTTGGCTTCGACTTACCATGTACTCAGCATACAATGAATTCACAGTTAACACAATAACAAATAAACAAAAACAATAGTAATGCTGACCTAAAAATGAATTTGACAAAAACTGTCAGTGACATACTGTAAATGACTGCATCTTTCCAATTAAAAAATAAGTCTAAATGTATTACACCAAATTAACTGGAAATTGAATATTTAAAAAAAAAAAAAAAAAAAAAAAAAAAAAAAAAAAAACCACACACACCATAGCTTCACGCTGTGCTTTCAAAGACCGGACAACATGGGGAAGGATCTTTTTCGGATAGCGGCTGCGTTTCAGGGCGGTTTCCAGGATATTTTCATCCAGCATATCATCTAATGTCTTACAGTCTTCAGCTGAAAAACAGCAGCCAATATGTGTGGTATCAAGATACAAATTTCAATTAAACTTTTACTAGAAACTCCTAAAATATAATTTTTAATACATGTTAATATAAATGACATTAACATTGTTAAAAATATTAAGTGACAATATAAAGAGTGTGACCAGTCTAGGAAGAATGTCACTATGTTCAATAATACACAAACATCACCTAAAGGAGCCATTCTCATTCCTCCACAACCTTTGTACATTTATGTTCAATTCTGAGGCTGTTGAATTAGGTTGTAAACAAATTTTCAAGATACTGATGCACAATTATTTAAATAACCTATGTATAGCCGGATATTTTTACTGCATAAATTCAGAGTGAATACCTTGAGCAATTGTGCTACAGCTAAGGTGTGATTTGAGCCTGTGGTCTTCAAAGTGAAGGTGACAGTTCCAACAACAATACAATTGCTGAATTATTTATATTTACAGTGATAGGCAGGGTCTTTTAGGTATACCTTGCTAGTGCCAGGTGGGAGCTTCTTATGGCTCCAGAACAGCCTGAATTCAGCAAAAATGGGCAAGACATATGCTTCTGGGTCCTTGGTCCCAGCTGGTTTAACCTCTTCAGCCAGTCCCTGCAGGTTTTTTTTCCAGCACATCCTTTCTGCTAACATTGTACTCCAACCCAACCCAAACATGAGAGGTGGGGCATGAGAGGTGGGGACTGTGTAGCCCACTGGTGCAAAGGGAGAGTCATGTTCGTGGAACTATTCTAGATGCTGTGTGCTTGGTGACATGGCACATTGTCCTGATGGAGGTATTAATCATAGAAAAATGCAAATTGGCCATAAACAAACATACATGGCCAGCTACAAGGTGTTCATACCTTTTCACATTTAAATGATATTCAGTTTACACAAAAAAAAAAAATAAAAAAAACTTGCCCACACCATTACACCACCAACATCAGTATGTACCAGTGACATCAGGCAGCATGGGTCCGCAGAGCCATCACTTTTGTATAAATATCGGACCTTTTCACCTGCATGCCTCTGTAGAAACTGGCATTTGACAGATGAGTCGCCATTTCCCCACTCTTCGACCACTTAGTTTTGGTGACTGCACATCACCATACTGTTCTCAGCTGACAGCAGAGGACTCTGGGATGATGGTCTACTGCAGTCACACACTGGCTTCACAAAATTCCCAGGGATATTTCCATTTCTGAGATGCAGGCACTATGACAACTGGCACCAACAATCACGCCACATTCATAATTACACAAGATACATATCCTGCCCATTTTGACACACGCACCAACTTGTCTGCAGGTTTTGCACATTACACAGTCACAGCCACATCCCTGACTGTTGGTAGAAATGTCACACATGCCTAATAAAGTGTGCAGTGAGTGTACATAAAAATTTGCCCTTAAAATAGCAAGGATCCCCAATAGGCAAGTTCATAAAGTTCTGCAGTACAACACGGGTTGGTGGAGGGAGGAGTAAAAACTGTACATTCCAGTTGACGTTGCCGTGCTCCTGTGCTCCATGTAACATGCAGTGTCAGTGAAAAAAGGGGACATATTGAGCATCAATATTTTGAGGCACTATTTAAAGCTGGACAGGGACCACACCTCCACCGAGCTTCTCCTCCTCCTCCTCATCGGGGGCCTCGTCCCAAGGCTGCCCGTTCACCACGACGTTCTCCCGCACGACCCTCTCAAAAGCCTGGAAAACAAACGCCACTGCACACTGGGAACATTTTCACTGACAACTGGCTCAGTCCAACACTGAATGAGGCGAAAACCTTTTCTTTATATGTTTACGGATACACTCACAGCAGCAATTACCTGCAGAAGATCTTGTAGAAATCGCCGCTTAGTCTCATCACATATTGAGGGCTGTTCATCTAACACCTTTTCCAGCAACTCGCCATATTTCTTAAACTGTTCACGTACAAAAACTTTAGACTTTATCTTAACTCTGTAATCTTGTTCCTCTGCCACCTCCTCACTGTTGCATACGCTTGCCATGTTAGTTCCCAAGCTGACCGCCATTATTTTCAAATGTTACGTGAACCCGGAAGCAGAAGACGTGCTTTAAAAAAAACTACAAGTCGTTCATGAGGGCAACGTTTCGCCGAAAACTAATTTATGTTACAGGCGAAAGTGTTCGCAGAAGTACAGATTTCAGAATAAAAATATAACGTGGAGTGAATTATTGTTACACTTTTTTAAATAGTTCACATTAAAAAAGTAACAGTACTCAAACTTCCGAAAGCCGAAAATATAACAAGTTAACATAACTAATATGCATTTGTCTACTATCATTTCAATAAATATTTGCATTTTGTGATGAATTTCTCACCCATTATGCACCTGCTCTATTACTGAGGGTCCCGTGGACTATCACGAACCTGATAATATATGAAACCTATATTAATGGATAAAAATATGATATAGTCTATATTTATATGAAATATACCATATGG
Organism: Heterotis niloticus; assembly: GCA_018136845.1. NCBI lineage: Eukaryota > Metazoa > Chordata > Actinopteri > Osteoglossiformes > Osteoglossidae > Heterotis > Heterotis niloticus. The sequence goes on from CM030895.1 coordinate 17,033,121, forward strand.
TAGCGTTCTATTATAAATACAATGAATTACTTTATTCATTTTTTTATTACCTTGCTGTTATAGCTATCCAAAACCAACCAAACAGGTTTCTTCATTTAAATGTCACCAACAACCTAGGCTGTATTCTGAAACACAGGTGAAAGAGCAGATGAAGTAGTGTTTTCTACGTAGTGGACGTGGAGCTAGTAAGTGTGGCCTCAATAAATAAGACAGGGTCAAGCATTGAAACAGACAGGAATTCGCTACAATCAGTAAACGATAATAGACTGATAACGAAAAATAAGTCTGATTTTGGCTCTAAAGTATGACTCTTAAAACTGCATTTACTCAACTCTCACATTAACGAAAAATCTCGCAAATAAAAAGTTTATTTAATTAATTTCCCCACACTTCTATTTCATTCGTTGATGTGTATTCATTTTTTCACATTTTTACATTCCTGCTGTATGCCTTTTACCAACAGTCGTGTATTTCAGAGAAACCTTTGACAATGTAACGGAACCTCGAGCTTTCGTTTTAGAAAAACCACATTACCCAGAGAACACTGCGCGCAATGGACGGCGGATACGTGGATTGCCACTGTCACATTTCAGCCGCGGAATTTGCTGAGGTACCTCAAAGCCAGTGTTTCAGCGGTGCATGCAGTGGGTCGGAATTGGCTATAATAACTGTGGAAACTTTAATTTCATTTTTCATGTGTTCATGCGGTCGTGTTGCATCGCTTGCAGGCAATTCGAGTCGTTGTTAGCTCTACACATATTTTACATATGAAGAAAGCTAGAATACAGTAATTACACCGGTTTAATACTCTCTAAACATTAAAGAAACATTAAAATCGAGTCTTTGTATTCTCTTAAAACAATCTCTTTAATACGCTGCGTTATTAAAATCAGAATGACTCTGAATGCACTTATGGTTCTCCTATACATGGCACAAGTAAACAAGAGTGGATTTATTTGTTATCATATTATGTTTAAGACAATTGAATATAATGTTTGAGGATAAAAAAAAAAAAAAACTTAAATAACGCATGGGGAAGTTACTAGGTCCAGTCCGGACAGCTGGCCAGGAGTCGGTCTCACTCGGCCTTTTCCTCGCCGTGAGTGATCGTATAGCTGATGTTCCTGTAGTCGATGTTTCCTCCCAAATCTGGTGGGAAGGCAGCCCACATGTTCTTGATCTCTTCGCCCGAGAAGCGGTTGCACTGTGTTTGAAGGAGGTTTTCCAGGTAGTCTCTCTTGATGGTGCCCTTGCCCTCTGGGTCCAGGGTCTTAAAGGCAGCGGTGATGATGTCCTCGGGGTCTGTGCCTTTCAGCCGCTCGCCAAACATCGTGAGGAAGGTGGTGAAGTTGATAGGCCCCTTGGACTCGCTCATCATGGCATCCAGCTCCTCTTTCGGCACATTCAGGCAGCCCATTGCAGCATAAGTGTCAATAAGGTCTTCCTTGCTGATAACACCATCGCGGTTCTGGTCAATGACTGCAAAGGCCTCCTTCATCTCCTGGATCTTGCTCTGGTCAAAGATAGCGGTGACGGTGTTGGAAGATTGGGCAGAATGCCTTTTGGGGGCCATAACTGAAGGACTGATGCGGTGATCACACAAGGAGAAAAGAGGTTCAAGTGGGTTTTCCTTCTGCTGCAGAGGGATTTAAATGTTGTGCTGCTCATTATAATTCATGACCGAAAGTTGGAGTTTATACTAAGGTGGTGTGAGTGGTTGTTTGTGGGAGGGATTACGGGTGGGGCTTCTCAATAGATCAGTGACTGTCAATTCCACAGACAAATATGGTGGGATAGCAGTGAAGCAGCTGCCACTTTACTCTCTCCTCTTGACCAATTGAGTGGGATGAGAGTTAAAAATGACAATCCAATGTAACACATGTTTCTGCAATTGGTCAAGTTCTACATTGTTTATATTTGTGTATTCTTGATTTCAGGAACTAGACCAAGTGATCTCGAGAACCAAAGAGGTTGGTCAGTTATTTCCACTTAGAAATGCAATGTTCTGTGAAAATAAATGCATTCAGTTTGTTAGTGAGTACAAGTGTAGAAAATTGTTTGTAATAGTCATGTCAACATTGAACTTTTCAGTTCTAAGACCCTGCCTTTACATGTTTTTACAAGGTAATAATCATAGCTACATTATAGCAATGGTAATTTCTTGGTTGAGAGTATCTGCTGATGATTATTAATATTTATAGAGCATATTGATAATGTCTGCGATGTTTGTGTTTTTTAGGCTGGAGTAAGGACATTAATCACAGTGACAGAAGAAGCCACAGAGTTTGCGAGAGTGATCCAGTTGTCCAAGATGTAAGGATGCATGCACAGTGAAAGCGGAGCAGAGCACTGAGCTGTCATTATGGACTGCTATTCTTACACATTCCTTTCATATCTACATTCCTATAAAATTGGTTTGTAAATAAAGTTAAAATAAAACATGGTTAGAGTATAAAAAATGCATCATCTTGACTGTGCTATTTTGATGCTATTTTGTCCAGCTTTACCAGATACCCTCATTTAAAATGGTCCTCTAAGGGAACTGTGTTTGCAGTGTGGATCATTCAAAGTCAATGCTGTATATTACTTCACACTTTAGTGCCCCTTCCTTGCTAAAGCAATGAGAACAACAAGACTTTTTTTACATTTAAAAAAATGCAGTAAACCTTGATTAGCAATAGCTCCTATTTCACAATAGCACTTTTATTTTAGCCTTCTGAGGAATTTAGAATAATTTACTAGTACATTTTTTTTTTAACTGAAGCAATTTTGAAAATCTTTTGTATTTGTATCAATAAATTATACTTCCTGTGCTTATTCACTGTTAAAGGTAAAACTAAACTGTTTCGCATCATGTTACACATTTGTAGTTTTCAAGCTCCATTTATGCAACATACTAAATGCTCTCTTATAGCTTTATTTCATTAAGCACCACTTCTCAGGAGCACAGCCCAATCAAAGTGTTACTGTACAGTATTTTTTATGCAATTGAATACCATGTTAATTTAAGATAACTTGTGTCAAAGTATGTGGACTTTCATTAGAGCTATTTTGAGGCATGTGTTCCTAAACCCATAGATGACATTATGAGTAGAAAGCACAGACCCTGGTGTCTCAGGTCACAGAATGTCACAGGAGGTCATAGGCCTCACCCTTTAATCCCACCACCTGTCCCCTGTTTCACCTGTTCTTCGCCTGACATTACCAAACATGGGCTTTCATCATAATGCTGTGTCAGATGCCTAAATATGCATCGGATAACAAATTTATCTTAAAATGGTTGGATTGCTCTGTAGAAAACAAATAGCTTCATTTTATTTTATTGAAATGTCTCCTTTTGAATCCTCTTTGACAGCATTTGGTGAACAGTGATAGTCAAACTTCATTCGATAACAGGCCTATGATATGTGTACTACATACAGCCTTGCAAAATATTTCTTGTGTTTTCTTGATTTTCACTTAGGTGCCCTGATTTTTGTTTTCCTTTCTTTTCTTAGTTATCCAGGCTTGGTGGCTCCATGTTTAGGAGTTCATCCTGTTCAGAGCTCAGGCTCTCAAGAGCCACGCAGTGTAACAATAAAGGTAAGGATTTTACCACAACTTTCCATAGCTACAAGGCACTTATTGCTAAGTCATGTGTGCATACTTAAGTTTAATGTAAAGTATACAGTACAGTGCACTAGTTTGGCACAGAGCTGTGTAATTTTAATCAGAAATGAAATGCTGGTACTGACTTGCCTGTTTTCAGGATCTGGAGTCTGCGCTTCCTTTTTTTCAAAAGTACAAAGGTGACATTGTGGCCATAGGAGAGGTATGAAATGATAAACATACTTTATCATTACATAATAATTAATGCTTTTATCCAAAGTAACTTACATAGCATTCAAATTTAGACATTTATACAGCAAGGTGCTTACATTTGTTTGTTAAATGCTTCAGAGAGTCAGTCCACCGACACATTAAGGTGTATTTTATTGTGTATTCTTGCTTACATAGCATTTCATACAGCATAAAGTGACTGCTGTAAATCTGTAAGATTAGGCTTATAAAGTTTGTTCAAAGCAGTGCCAAGTCTTTTGACTCAATGATGGGTGAAAGAATAGCTTTGTTAATCCTTGCTTTGTTCGGTCAGCTGTGTAATTCTCTATGATCTGCAGGGGACTGCATGAGCTCCAGAAAGAATTTTTCCACTAGCTAATATCTTAAAGATGATTAATAAGAGGAATGCTCAATGTTAACATTTATCTTTGACACTTGTAAATCCCACGTGCCCCAGACTGGAATACCTAGAATATTTTTTTGCTGGGGTTGGTGTAAAAACCGTGGACTGCATTGCTCAAAGCCACTCTAAATCTTCATTGTTAATTCTTTACCACAGTATACATGAACATTTTGTTAAATTTTGATTGTAACTACAAACACCCAGTTTTCTCCCATCATATCCTGGCCTCCTTTTATTTTAATTGCCTTATTTTAATTTTAATTCGTACCATGACCCTGTATGTGCAGATCGGACTTGATTTCACACCGTGGTATGCAGCCAGTCCACAGCAACGTGAGGAGCAGCAAGCAGTCTTCATAAAGCAACTACAAATTTCAAGGGACATGGATTTACCAGTGTGAGTCTAACTTGCGTACAGGGCTCAGTTTATTCTTTGTGCCATGCACATTTGTTTAAAAAAAGTCCACTCTGAAATGTAGGTAAACCCCAATTTACACACTTAATTCATTCCTGAAAAAGATGCATGTATCAAAATTGTGAGTACTGGGATACTATTTTACAACATTTTAAATGGGGAAAAATAACAATCCAGTCCTTGCTTATTCAAAAACCCCTAAACCAACTTTCCCAAATATCTCTATATCTCTAAGCACTATAAAACACCTTGTAGCACCATGTCACACAGTGCATGCCATGCACACAAGAGACTGTGACATGCAGAACACACACACAGGTTTGAACCAGTTTATTTATGAGATTGAAATGGAGACACTATACACATTTTAGCTACATTATAAAGAAATTGCATATACTGAGTCTACTTATAAAGACTGTTACTGATGAAAATAGTTGTAACTGACATAAATCCTGTTTCATTATTATGACTTTATTCTTAAACTAGCATTTGTGGTCAGGCTTGACAGAAAAAATGAGGCATTTGCTGATCTTTGTGTTGAATGTTTTATTAAAATGGACTTCATCATAATGAAGAAAATTGACTGGGATTGCTTTCCTTCACAGAAACATCCATTCAAGATCAGCAGCAAAGGTCACCATTGGGGTTCTCAGGGAGCACGGTGAGCTTTTTCAGCCAGTGAGAAAGGCAATGATGATGACATACAAGGACTTCAGCAACATTTGTGTCAGTAACAGTGAACTCACACAGTGGTGTGTGTGTGTGTGTGTGTGTGTGTGTGTTTTCAGGTGTTGGCCGTGCACTCCTGCACAACTTTGCAGGGAGACCATCAGTGGCAATGGAAGGGCTCCAAGCAGGCTGTTTTTTCTCTTTCCCCCCTGCCATCTGCAGGAATGAACAGGTGGAGAGATACCACACCCCCCACACTCAAATATAACAACCTTGATCTTTGTTCGATAGCATTTCATCAGCAACATGTAAAAATATTGCAACTGTAAAAGGCATTACTTCAGTTTGATCTTTGAACGTACTGTATATGTCCACCTTGTTGTTCCAGTTCAACGTTCACTGTGTAGTTTGTCAGCAGTTTGCACGCACACTTCTAAGCTCGCTTTCTGAAATAAAAGTGAGAAGTAAATAAAAGTGAAACATCTAATGTTTTTTTATCAGATCACGAATAACTATTGTAAATCTATAGCCTTGTTGGATAGCCATTGGATAATTACGTCAGTAGTTGCTGTCCTCTTGCCTGTAAAACCTGCTTTAGGAGTGAACAGCAGCAGTGAGGCCACAAGTCTGAAAGTTAATGGAATTTGATGATTAGGGTGGGTGGTATGCCTGGTACATAGACATACAGGATTAGCTGTGTCTAAAACAGATTCTTTCGTCCGGTAAACCCCCAATTCCATCATATAATGCTGGTCTGTGTTTCAGACTCAAGTGAGTGTTTTGTTCTCCATTTTACAGAGAATCAAGCTGATCAAACAGATACCCCTGGAACACATCTGCCTGGAGACAGACTCACCTGCTCTTGGACCAGACAGATACGTGAGTCATAAAATACCGATTTGTCGTGATAACGTTCCCTTGCTGTAATGTCACAAAGTACGCTGTATCACTAACATGATCTCACTCCTGCCATAGGTTCGAAACGAACCCAAGAACATCAGTCTTGTTTGCGAGTACATTGCACGTGTGAAGGGAATCGCTACAGAAAAGGTCATGGAAGCAACGACAATGAATGCCCTTCGCCTGTTCCCAAGAATTAATATGTTAGACCAAAAAAACACTGACCAATGAAATCTACAAGCATACCTAATAATACAAATTAGTTTGTTAATCTTTTTACTAGTTCACTGTTGTGCTACTTATATAGCTTACTAATGTTACTAAATAATCCTATCTCTCAGCAGGAGCACTGGAGAAGGGCAGCAGATCTACTCTTACACATAGATGCAGTAGCTAAAGATAAATATATAAAAAATAAATACAATATCTCTCAGCTGTAGTTATTCAAGTGATAATTTATTCAGAGCAACAGGATAGCCATCTTTCACTTTTGAAAATATACACATTTATTTTAATGTCAAGTGCAAATTTGGGAAAAAGTGTTTATAAACTGTGGTGCATTCCACCACACCCTACACATACAGTCCTGTATGTTCAACAGATTGGAGTGTTTCTGAAACATTTTCACACCAAATGCATCTGATCTGTAGAAATAAAAGTAAACTATAACCCAGATTTTAGTGATTGTATGAGTACTATCTATCCATTAAAAAACAAATGATTTATTCCTGGATGTTGATGTGTGGTCATTGTTCAGGTTGCCAGCTGCTCTTACAGCTCTGCTGGAAATGCCTTTTCTTGTAATGCCTGTTGACCTGCTCCATCCATGCGGATCACTCTTCCACCTTGAGCTTGAGAAATGACCCAAAGTTACAGGTTCTGTTCAAATGGCTACAGAAGTCCCTTTCCTTTGCTTTAGACATTTCTGTGGTTCTGTTTTTGAATGAACATTCTAAAGGCAGATAATGTGTCTGATGTGGCTGGGCTGTTAGTGGAGTTACCATGGTGTCAGGAACCTGCTATTAGGTTTGGCTCCTTGGAGACAGGAGGACATTGGACCCTAGTTGCCACGGTTCATTTGATATTAGACAAGTTTATCTTATTGAGACAACAGAAATCAGTTCAGTGGCCTGACATACAACACTGGTTTTCCTTACAAAATTGTACTTTTAAAACCAATATGTAAATGTAGTAACACATCAGAACCGATACAATAAATAGAAAAATGTTTAAGTAAATGTTCATAAATGCATAAAGAACTTCATGTATCTCTGGTGGTGATACATTAAAAATAACAAAGTATAAATTCTAGCAATGTTAAATACAAATCTATTTAGTCAGAATTACATATGCTTGTTCTTATCTATACGACAGATGCCCTACTCTTTATCTGTTCCTAATCCTTAATCTTAGTTTAACCTATTAGGTATAACAAGCACTGTGTTTTTCCTGTGACTTGATGGGTCCACTAACAGTAAGCATTAGAACATATTAATGAGTCCAGGTTAAGGTTAAAAAAATCTAAATATGTCAAATATACAAAGGAGTTTTAACACTGCATACAGTGAAAAATACGGACACAATACAGTACATAAAGATAAAGGTCAACGTATTTGTTGTTTATGAACAACTTTGTTTTCTAAGCCATGGACTTGAAATTTGGCACACAGGAACTTCTCACACCACAAGTTAGGCTTCTGTGTAAGGTACATTAAACTCAAAAAACGTTTATATTTTGAAAATGTAACCCCTCTACCCCCGACGGACACCACAACGTGCAACGCTTGCGTCCGCTGGCCCATGTGCCGGGAACCGTGTGCGAATCAGGAAGCCTCTCTTTTTTCTCGCGGTTGTATTTTGATTGGCCGAGACGTGACAGGTCGCGCTGTAATTGGAGGTGCGCCGAATAGCTGCGACGTGGTTGGTCGTTTGCGTTATCGTAAGGTTTACAGAGCGACGCTCCGCCTCATACGTCCCTGCTGGAGCGCCGCTTGCAAATGAACAAAAAGTCCACGTCATTCAGCGGCGAGGAGGAAGCGCGAGTTGGCCGGCTTCAAAACGCAGTCTCTCATTTCAGCACTTTGTTGTAACGTTAATATAATTTTTATATATTTTGCTCAATTTCTGTTTAACTGAGACGTGGATTAATATTTTTGTCAGCCAATACTGACAGCTCCCCGGTTCGACTTGCATGTGCACCTTCGTCACCGGGCCACCCGTGGAGACGCCTCTGAACGTTCCCGCGTCAGCGTGCACCAAACCTGCATGTCTTGAGAACCAGCGCGCAGAAGTATGGTGGCCGGGGAGCTCCTGCAGGAGCCTCTGCGGTGCGGGAGCGCGGACGATGGTAGCGGTTCGGAGTCCAAGGCACTGGAGGGCGACGGCTTCCAGCAGGACAGCGATCACTACATGGGGCTGTCAGCGGCAGGGGTGCATGTGACCGTCCTGGACTCCAGGGCTTCCGAACAGGAAGCACCCCCAGAGGAGGAGCAGGCGATGCTCAATGGAGGGATGAAGCCAATACAGACCAGACTGTATATGCGGCGCTTTGCGGTGCTGTCCGTATTCAGCCTCTACTCCCTGGTGAACGCCTTCCAGTGGATCCAGTACAGCATCATTGCCAACATCTTCACCTTCTACTACCAGGTGTCCAATGACAAGATTGACTGGCTCTCCATGGTCTACATGGTGACCTACATCCCCCTCATCTTTCCAGCCACATGGCTGCTGGACCAGAAGGGCCTTCGGATCACAGCTCTCCTGGGCTCGGGCCTGAACTGTGTGGGGGCGTGGCTAAAGTGCGTCAGCGTGGGGCCTCACCTGTTCGCCGTCACCATGACGGCACAGATCATCTGCTCTGTGGCGCAGGTGTTCATCCTGGGACTGCCGTCCAGGATCGCTTCTGTGTGGTTTGGACCCCGCGAGGTGTCCACTGCCTGTGCAACAGCTGTGCTGGGCAACCAGGTTGGCTTCATGGGATGCTGGGTGTCCAGAAGTCCAGGGCATTTTCATCATGTCTCCTGCAGAATAACTCTTAGTAGTCACTGTAGCATGTAGGGTTAAAATGAAAAATGGCCCAGTGTTGAAGATCTATGTTGTGCACACTCATATACTATAATTTTTATATGCCATGTTTGTAAAAAAAAAACAAAAAAAAACGTGTAAATGCTTTTATTTTCTGTTCCTTTTCTCAGCTAGGCACTGCCATCGGCTTCCTCCTCCCCCCGGTCCTAGTGCCCAACATTCAGACTGATAAAGAGCTCATGGGCCACAACATCAGTATTATGTTTTATGGGACTGCTGGAGTTTCCACCCTCCTTTTTCTCTTGGCTGTGATTGGTAGGTGGTTTAAGTATAATGACCATGATGTCATAATTCAAAATTGAATTTTATGATAATTTATTTACTGTGTTAATACCATTGAGATTGAGGTGTTGTTGCCTGCAAATTGGGAAAAGTGTGTGTCAGAAGACAAGTAGGAGTTTTATTGTCATTTTGACCATCTACTGCATGTATCAGAATTTTAGTAATGGGGCAGCAGGTGGCGCAGTGGTTATAACTGTCAGGTTGCAGTCCCTTCTGCTGTAGTAATTTTGATTAAGGTATCACTTGGAATTGACACAGTAAGAGTACTCCACTAAATAAATCAGAAAATCCTTGTAAAGTGGATTTAACAATGTAAGTCAGAATTAATATAGTTTTCCATCTACTTAAGGTTAAAAATAAAGGGTAATAATAAAAATACCAATTTAACTTTTTTTTTTTTACCCAATTAAGTCATTAAGGATAAACCCCCCCAACCTCCAAGCCACTCCCAGGCGGTGCTCCCTGATGGACCCCTTGAAGATTACTCGTACAAGCAGTCAATCTTTAACCTCTTCAAGAACAAGGCCTTTGTCTTGCTTCTCATCAGCTACGGTGAGCTTCCTCAAACTGTCAGATTTGCTTTTGATGCATCATGGCAAGCAAGGAAATCTGGCCTCTATACAAGATCCAGTGAAGGTGACCTTTTATGTCATTTGCATGTGAAGTAAAGCTGCTTCATTCAAAACTTTATTCAAAACATGTGGGCAACAAAGACAGGAAATGACATCGGATCCATGGGTAGTACAAATTGCTTCCATATGAAACCAAAATGGGAAGTATTATAGAGCAGCATCATTTTGGTGGGGGGAAAAGCTGTGAAACTGCCTGGAATTTAGCACCAGCACAAGTTCACCTCTTGAGCTGTTTTAAATGGATTTACTTGAAATGGTCAGCAGGTGGTGTAGTTCTTACAGCTGTCACTTTGGAATCCTGCAATATAACATTAAAGCTTAAACTTACTGTGCTTATGCCTTTATTATATTTACTTCCTGTGCCTCAGGTGTCATGACAGGTTCCTTTTACTCCGTGTCAACGCTGCTCAACCAGATGATTCTGGCACATTACGAGGTATGTGGACTGCAGGTTGTAGACTTTTGTCTGGCCCCACTGAGCACTGTGGGAAAAGAAGGTACCATGTTTGATCTTGATGTAGTGTGTAGTTGGAAAAGTTGTAGACCAAAGCATGCTGTCAGGATGATTTAACACTGCGGGTGAGTCCATTGTCCCCTGAAGTTTATTAAATGCTTTCTCATGCATGCCCGGGGGGACACCAGAGGGCTGCTGGAAGGAGAGTCTGGGAGTGGGGCTCAAACCTGGGGGCACAAACTCGTGACACTGAGCAGCTCCTGGGAACAGAGGAACACTGAAATCCTGTGTAACTGGTTGAGCCAAGAACCTGTTTGCCAAATAGAATGACAGCACCACTGAAAGCATGATGACATTCTATTTGGCAAACAATAAACAATTGTTAGCATCATGAAAACAAACATAGCCAAAGCCTTAATTTTGACCATATATTTTTTGTAGATCATTGATGATCTTAACACTAAAATGATCTGTTGTTGCACGCTCACTTAAATTTCAACACGACCCCATGTGGTACTTGTACCTCCATTTGTTTGCATGCGCTAAGTATATATTTAGTATGCAGTGAAATATTAATTCAAAGAGGTGCTTATCTTGAGCTTTGTTTATTTTGTATTTTTTCTGATCTGACTTAGAAATGCTTTTTTTAAAAATTCTGCAACCCGTCTGTTTCTGGTGGCACTGAGAGTCTGGCTTTGTAGTAGGGGTGCGCACACCGGGCAGGGGTTCTGCAGTGTGTGTAGGACAGCTGGGAGATAGTGGGGAGGGTGACCATGTGTCCAGCTTGCTGACACTAACGTGAGCTTTCAATCCAGGGCCAGGAGCTGAACGCAGGCAGGATTGGTTTAACTCTGGTGGTGGCTGGCATGGTGGGCTCCATAATCTGCGGGCTGTGGCTGGATTACACGAAAACATACAAGTATGTATGACGGACACCCAATTTGCATGTGGAACAACACACATTCTGTCTTTCTCATCCCTCCCTGGCACTGAGAGGGAGGAGCTACAGAGATGACCAAATAAATTTCTCGTTTTGTTTCTAACACCAGAATCACTTTTACTGCTAAGTTAAAATCAGTAAAAGCTTAGTAATAGTTCCTCATTTTATTTGTGTTCAGGCTCTGTAAAAAAAAAAAAAAAAACACTTGCATGCAGTTATATTCAATAAAAATGTTGTTCTTGGAAAACTTTTTTTAAAAAATTTATTTATAAAAAATGTTACTTATTAACCTCAACCTACATTGTGTCCACAAACTCGTGTTTAGTGTCGATTGACCAGTTTGCCATTTAACTGCAGGCAGTGTTAATGCTCTTTATCTTGTTATTTAGCAGCACTCAGGAACATCAGGCACATTTAAATTTAAACACAATTAAAGCGATCCGTATCGCAAAGGAAACAACGTGTATATGTAGACACCGCATTATGGAAGTTATTTTGACCAATACCACTGACTTATAATGTGATTCAAATGTATTGAGCTTTTATTCGATTGGGAGAGTAGTGGGTGTGAAAGATTAGTTTTGGGATCCTTAATTTATGCTGAGAAGGATGCTGCTGTAAGCGCTAAACACTGTGGAAGGGAGGTGAATCCTGTAGTCTTGTTCTGTTTGGTTGCTTTTCTGGCATCTCTGAGTTTAAGTTGTGTTTGCTCTGCTACAAGCAGAAAATTTTGAAAAAAGAAAAAGGATGCAGTCTGAATAAATAAACTGAAAAAATGATGAAATATGTTGGTATCTTTGAAACTTCATAACTTGAGGAGCCATTGCAGTTGCAAAGAGTTTTTAATGCAGCTTAAGATGCCAAAGCAGATTTGGGACAGTTTGTCATATTACAAAGTAGACAGATCAATCTCCCATAAAGATTTTACCATAAAAATACTTTAAAGCATTTGATGAGCTGTGGTTGACTTTAACATTTTTTGACAAAGCTAGGAACTCACTGAGCCTTTCTGTAAACCATGAACCTTCTTACTGTAAGTGTAATTGTAAGTATGGGAAAAACATGATGTTTCAGTCCAAGTGATGCTTACTTTTTTTTTTTTTTAGGATGACCACCCTTGTAGTTTATATCCTGTCCTTCATCGGAATGCTGGTCTTCACCTTCACACTGAATCTGGGCAACATCTTTGTGGTCTTCTGTACAGCTGGAGTGCTAGGGTGAGACCAAGCCTCCTGATAGAATGAACAACTCTCTCTCAGTGTGTGTGTGTGTGTGTGTGTGTGTGTGTGTGTGTGTGTGTGTGTGTGTGTGTGTGAGAGAGAGAGATCATAAATGAAGCATAGTCAGCCGGGAGGAAATTATTTGTATATCAGTTTCCCTCTACCTTTGTAGAATACTTCTGGGTGGGGATTCTGTGATGGGGTGTACCTTAAGGTCCGTGTTTTTGGAAGACAGGTCAATTCTGTTCTGTGAAGTCTGAGTGATTTCTCTCCTACTTTCACTATTTTGTGTCATGGAAGAAGAATAAGAACAATTGGTGCTATTTGTACTTTAAAATTTGTCTTTTTTCCTTGCAGGTTTTTCATGACCGGTTACCTGCCCCTGGGGTTTGAGTTTGGGGTTGAAATTACATACCCCGAGTCAGAAGGAACTTCGTCGGGCCTCCTCAATGCATTTGCACAGGTAATTTACTGTATATGAAACTTTGCAAAGCACCTGGAAACAACATTGTTGGTCATCTAAGGTCAACAGGTGTTTCAGGTGTTTCAACATCAGATATTCTTGCCCAGCTGACACAACCAAGACTGATCAGACCCCAGTGTCAGTACAGGTAGCTCCAACTTGATCCCACAGCTCACTTCTCCTGGTGCACAGTCATCTAGATGCCATCTCTGCAGCCTCAATAACAAGTTTCTTAGCCTCCTTTTTCCAACTGCTGGTGATGCCAAATACACTGCAGCCTCTCCTCCAGCCTTTTGCGTAGCATCACTCCACCCTTTTTCATGACAGTAGGCTCTGAAACTGGGAAAAAAAGCTAATTTCCATAAATCGCAGAGCAGCTGACACCCATGTTGACTTAGCAGTGAATCATTTCATAAAAATGTAAGAATGAGTTTCTGTCCCTTAGTGCCTCTTTCAGCAATGGGTTGACTGGATTGACAAACAGCATCAAATGTGCAAAGCATGTTGTTATGAGATGTGAGCCACAGACATGCAAAACATACAGACGTCTTCTCATTGGGACACTGTACACTAGCAAGGTACCCAGGCAGTTCATCGGTAAGAGGAGACTTGTGTTGATGTGAATGTGGTGCCGTTGGTTGTAGGTAGGAGCTGCTGTGTTGATGCTTGTGATGTTGAACAAAGGAAACAAGTGCTGAAATTCAGTGTGTCACTCCATAGGGGTGTGTAATTACAGAAGAAATCTTAAAGTCTGGATCCCCACATACTAACCAGATGCACCTGGAAATGATTCCAGGCAGTGCCAACATGCTTCAGACCTCCCTGAACTGGGGCTCCTTTTCTTGTATCCCTCCAGCTCTTTGGCATCATTTTCACACTGATCCAAGGGAGGCTCACGACAGACTACAGCCCAATGGAGGGGAACCTCTTCCTCTGTGCCTGGATTTTTGTGGGCATTATTCTGACAGGTGAACTGACTCCTCCGCATCATCTTTATATTTGAGACAAGGTTCTGAGGTGGTTCCCAGCCCGACATCCTGTTTATCACACTGTGGCCCTACTGTAGCTGTTGCAGCCAGAATTTTTTTTTTGTAGATCATATACACTGGCTCTGTAGGACCAACGTCATTTAACTTGCTTCCACAGTGTTTACAACTCCTATGTGGTATTTCTGAGTGTTGGTGATTAATAAGATAAGGACAGATAGTAGGGCAGTTACACACATTTTAACTCACATGCTGGCTATTTATAGTAATTGGTTCAGCTAAAACACATTTTAGCACTGTGAGAGGAAACCAGAGCACCCAGAGGAAGCCCACATTAAAATGAGAATGTGCAGATTCCACACAGATATGTTTAAACCAACCTCCAAACCAGGGCTACTGTGATACCCATTTTATCTTCTGCCATTTTATTTTAGCTTCAATTTCAATGTAGCTCAAAGCTAATACTATTATCGTTGTTTCCAGACACTAGAATTATTTAGTGTCCCTTTTGTCTTTTTTACAAACTGGTTTACAGTGTTCACTGTTGATAGCAGAGGGCCTTCTTTTCAGTATCTGCCAGACTTCTTGAAAGGGTCTGTTGTTTTTATTCATGAGCTACATTTCCAGACATAGTAGAATGCCCTGGGGAAGCATGTTTCTTCACTTTCAGTCCCTCTGGAGTTCTCAGCTTAGTGGCAGTCCTTCACCTTCACTCTGCATGATGAGGCAGGGATGCAATGGTTTTTTGCTTTTTGTTGGGTTTAAGTCATGAGCTGATTTGACATAGTAAGTCCCTTGGAAATTTATTTTTGCTGTACTTTCTCTAAAGAGCTCAGATTTGTCTAATTAATTTATAAAAATTTTAATTATTCTTCCATGAAGTCTTTAAATACAGATGAATTTTTAAGCAGTGTTACCATCTCTCAATGCTCATATCTCTGTCTGCAGCCTTGATAAAGTCAGAACTGAAAAGGCACAACATGAACAGAAGCACAGACAGCAAAGCTCTGCAAGCTGTAAGTTGTGATTTTGCTCTGCTTTGTAGAACTTTTCCTCCTGGTGTGTCTGTTGCCACAGCACAAATGCATTGAAAACAAAGTTATCCTCTATTTGCTTAGCAAACACCACTGTTGAAGGTAACTCTTCTTTCCATTGCAGCATTTGGGTGTCACAGTTTCTCAAGTATTTATGTGCTTTTCAAGTGCTGATCCAAAGGAACCCTGAACTAACGTGTTATAAAACTTGAACTTCTGGGTAGAGGTGGTTTCTCCTTTTAACTCGAGCTTTAGACACATGTCCTACTGTTCAGCAAATGTGTAGATGTCTTGGTGAAAAAATAAAATCAAAAAGCTGATATTCAGTTTATACCCAGAGTAGCATGTGTGCAGGGAATGTTGGATAGTTAGAAAAATACAACCCCTAAGAAAGAGAGGAGAGAGCATCTGTTGAAAGAGGTTGTTGCATTTTAGGTTTTATGAAGAGCTACACGGAATAATTCTAAATCACAGCGATCGAAGGCTGGTAATGTTTTTATTAATTGTTGCATTTTTTATTTATTCAAACAATTGAGTCTTTTTTCCAAGATGGCTTTAAAATGTTAACAAATATAAAATTATATCCCAATTTATTCATCCATCCATCCATCCATCCATCCATCCATCCATCCGTCCATCGATTACTGTTAACTGCTAAATTGTGAGCATGATCACATTGATCTGGAACCTATTCTGGAATCACTGTGTCCCAGGATATGAAACTATTTACCTCCAGGGTAAATAAATGTAAATGTAACCGTAAACCTTAGCAATGAGCTCTGAATGAGAAGAACCAGGCTGTGTGTTTGTCCCTCACTGGACATGAAGACAGACCAGTAAGGCTGGAGTCAAAGGAAAGGGCAGTATGTGTACATGACAAGAAGGTTGTGGATTGCAGCCCCAGGATGGGTTTTGTTGGTGAACTCTCAAACAAGCTGCTTCACACTCTATTAGTTATTATTGTTTGTTATACTGTTGATTATTATTATTCTGAATAATGTTATATTGCTCAGTAATGGTTGTTGGCCTCGTTTTGTTTCTTGCCTTTAGGTCCCCACTGAGTGTCCCCCCACAGAAAGGCCTTCCAATGGTTGTGCCTTGGGCTCTTCTTCCCCGGACTGTTCGCAAGAGATTTCCCTGTAGCCCCACCCACTGCACGGCCGGCGCGCTCCTGCAGAGCTACGTGGTATTGAGAGGCCAGGGCACCTTGGTGTACTTCAAGTCTTTTTTTAACTCTGCCTTGACAATTTTAATTTATTTTTTTTAATTGTACTTTTATAAAAGTTGTGGTTTGTTTACAGACACACAGGATGTGTTTTGCAAAATCAGCTCCTCTGGCACATGGTCTGTGTAGGGCAGGGTCTGCTTTTGGCCTGAGTTGAAGGGCTGCACGCATTTGTTCTAATATCACAGCTGGAGCTGTTTGTTTGTTTGTAAGTGTGTGTCTGGGTCTGTTTAGGCACTGAATGGGAAAGATATTTTTTAATTTCACTGAAAAACACTGAATTTTGCCACAACATAAAAATATGTGATCCTTCAGGAATGCACTTATTGTGATGTGACATTTTTCCTTTGCTACCGGTGACAGTTTGTGTTTTGCGTGCGTTTAGTGATGCTGAAGTGCTGCCTCTTGTCTTGCTGGTCGTAAAGTTATAGGTCTCCTCCTAGGAATGCTGGAAACATAAAGCCATCAGGCAAAACACTTTTAAAGACCCTACCTTACGAAATCATAATTATATAAAAATCAGTACCACTACAATGTTCCAGGGGGATTTTAACACCATAAATATGGATTACAGGTTCTGAAATTGTAACAGGAAAAATTTTCTTAAATGTAATCACCTGTTGAAAACATTTTATGTAATAGTGTTGTTAAATGTCATATTTACCTGCTGCATATTTATGTTTTTGGCACTGATGTATAGTACATTTTAAACATTATTTATGATATTTTATATTTTTGATAAATGTAAATGTTCACTTTAGAACCAATGGTAGGTAATACATCAGTCTGGATTTAATTTTTGAATTTGGGTCATACAGTGGTGTAAAAATCCCCTACTTTTATTCTGTAGGAAAATTTGTTGATCAGTGCTTTTAGCAGATAATCACAAAGGAACTCCAGCAGAAGGGGGCCTGTGCTGTGTGTGTAATAGAATGTTTTGCACTGTTGCTCTATCCCCTTCCCCCCCAACAACATCCTGCTGGAAAATCCATGAAAAGAGCAAGACCATCTGAGAGCAAACCCTATCTGATGAAACTGGACCACTGTGTGTGTGTGTGGAGGCCTGAGTCCGTTATTTATGGCCCTGTTTCTGTTGCTGCATTTCATTTTTCAGTCTGGGAATAAATCAATGAAAGTCACAGTGTGACAGCGCCCTCTGCCTTCATGCCAGTGTTTTGAGGGATGAACTGTCAGCTGCAAAGACAGGTAGATATGTCTGTGCAGTCAAATGCATTGGATCCCCTGGTGGAGTCCATCTGGAGCTGAGCTGTGAAAAGGGCAATTTTTTTTACAGCCGTAGGTTTATGTCACTGTATTTTACTCCTTTACATGTCTACAGCGGGGTCATGGTTATGTGTTTATGACGGGGAAGGGTGAACCTTACACACTGCAGGCTAGAAACCAGAGCACCACATGGCATGACCTCCACTGTATGGTAGCCTGGCCACGATTAACACTCCTATTGCAATACATATCAGTAGGAGGGTTCGATTGTGCTCATCTGTGCAGAACCATGAGGAAAGGGGGGGGGGGGGTCCTTTAAAACTTTGTTTGCAGGAAACTGCTGACCAAATGATTGTGTTAAATGTGTAGTTCACCCAGGGTGTTTCCCTGTACATCTTAAAAGGCTTGATGTTCGAGAGTGAAATGGAGGTTGTGGTTGAAATTAGTAATATGAAAAGACAAAGTCTATCTGCTGTAACAATCATTGCTCTGTCAAGTGAAAATGTTTAGAAGGTAAATTAAAAATGAAAAACATTTTTCCCAGTAAAATGTGTCCTGGTCACATTTATTGTGTAGTAATAAAATTAATAATTTACAATGTATTTTTTGGGCAGGGTAGTATAAGAGCATGATTTGCATTTCATTTATATAATTTATTCACCTCTCCAGTCTTGATCAAGCACCACTTTTCTACTGTTTGTTCTGGTTTTTGAGGGCACAAACCCAAAAACATGGGATGTGAGGCAGGCTGCACAGAGACACTACAGGCAATTTAGAGACACTGCTTCACCTCTCCTTGGACTGAGGGAGGAAGCCAGAGCACCCAGAGGGAACCCATGTGGAGATGGGGTGAACATGCATGTTCCACACAGACAGCCAAATGCAGCCCAGGAGCTCAAGCTGCACTATTTGATGCACCATCGGGTCTTCCTTGCATCGATAAGTTAATGTATTAACTGTGTTCGTATACCGAGCCTGATTACACTATAATGTATTTCACGTTGAAGCTGTCGGTACCATAAGGTTTATGAATATATGAGCTGGTTAAGGTGTCCTAGGGTTCCAAGTGCTGTACCATAAATCATGAAAAACAGTTTTGGGCAAATTTAAATCTTAAATGTAGACAGTGTGGTTAATAGTGTGATGGTTTTATGAATTATAAAATGGTCCTAATATGCTTGTTATATATTCTTTGTAATGTATCACAGAGCAACTCTTTCTTTGCATATATTTTTTCAAATATTTTAAAGCTGTGTTTCCAAGTGTGCTTCTCTGCCCTGTGGAGAACGACCACAAGGTGGCCAAATTCATTGCAGGTTCCTCAATTTACAAACAACCGGGTGGTGTGGTTGTAAATGCACTCATTTTTACTGCTAATTTATATTTAATAAAAGATCAGTAGAGACCATTGCTAAATAGTAAACACTTTATTTGTAGGATTTATTGCTTATTTTAAATGTCTGACTGTAATTTTTATCCTTTTATTACTGGTGTTTTTGTTACCATCCAGGTATTATACTTTAATTCATTTATGTTATCAACTATATACAGTAAGGGAGGAAAGTTACTTAAATTTCCCTTGTTGAATATTAATTTCTTGTATATGTTATTCAGTACCATTTCAGTACCTGGCCAAAATAAAGAGTTCAAACTGAACCTCTGAAGGGAAGCCAGACTGTGAATGTAGACCCTTGTGGACTGTGCAGCTTCCATTACTATGAAAGATCGATTCATTATTTGCTTATTTTACATTTTTGGCAGAATATCATTTGCAAAAACTTTATTAAAGTAACAAAATCAAACCATTTTATAATAAATTCAACAAGAGAAGCAAATTCCACCCCCTGCCAAAAAACTCTACAAATAAGACATATATAATACAAATTAGGCCAAAAATCCCTCACGTAGTCATTTTGCAAAAATAAAAAAGAAATAAACGGTGTGTGTGTGTTGGGGGGTACCGGTTTGGAGCCGCGTTTTTAGTCAGAGGATCCAGGTAGAAATCCAGGCTCCAGGTGCGGAACTCTTGACGGAGACTTTAACCCTCGTTTGCGCCAGGGGAAAATGGACAAATCGCTGTAAGCAGCTTAACCCTGTAAGTCGCTTTGGAGAAAATCGAGAATGGGCTGAGTGTTATGTCACGAATTCAAAAAGAACCAACTATTCGGTCACTTTTGAATATCGAATTAAAATAACTGTTTCACACATCCTCTTGATCTGTGAGTTGCATTATAAAAAAAGAAACTAAACAACTATGGGTACATTATTGTGGGTTGATTTGCAGGAAAATGTGAATTATCATTTATGATTATTAATCTTATTACAATCTAGCGTGTCAGTTTGAAAAATACTCTGGTCTATTGCCATAACCACGCCCCTTTCCGGAGTCACCACCAATGAAAACAAACAGGCGTTTTCCTTATTTGGAATGAAACCGCGTGTTCCCGCCTCTCTTTGTTGCCTCAGCCAATGACAGAGGAGGAAGCGCGCTCTGGCTGCCGGGTTACGAGCCGATAGACAGCCGCACACAAGGCGCGGGGCTGCAGTGTGAAGGCCGGGTGGCTTAGCGACGCGGTTCCAGCCGACGGGTCGCAATTGGCGGTCGACACGGGCAACGTTACACAGGAAAAAGAGCTTCCTGGAAGGGCAGCGGACGTCGGGCGCTGCGGAACAATGCGGATGAAGTTGCGGCGCTAGTTGAGGACTGGTCAGTCCATCCTAGCCCCCCCCCCAGGGGCAGATACTACGGAAGCCGCGCGCGGGGGGTCGCCGAGGGTCTTGGCTGAGATGTGCGGGCGTGCGCGCTGAGTTGTGCCGCAAGGTTGGCTTCTTTTTTGATCGCCCGAATGGTTCCTTTTGTGCGCGTCTTAAACCTGCAGACGGTCATGAAGGTAAACATATCGTACAAACAGGTGATGCATCTGTTATGACGCGCGCTGCCCTCAGGCTTTAATTTTCTGCTTTAGCGCTTTGCATTTTGGGATTAAAGCCGTCTGCCTTTGTACCTGTGGACGTGGAAATGGGACTTTTTGTGGCTCGGAATGAGCACAGCGCGGAGTAGCTGAAGGGGGAGGAAGTCTCCTAGGGTGACCATGACCGGACCGAGTGCCTCCACCGCCGGATCCACAGCGGCCAGAGCCGCCCGGCACGGCCGTTCCAAGAGCACCAACGCGTATCCGAGCTCGGGTTCGAGCACCAGCCACGTCGCTTCGGGCGACCACGCCCACCCGCCGGAGGAAGAGGAGGAGAAGGACGGCGGCGCGCTCTTCTATGTCAACAGGAGTGGCTTCCCCATCGAGAGTCTCACCTGGGAGCGCATGTGGAGCCATGTGGCCAAGGTGCACTCAGATGGGCAGGAGATGGTGGACAGGATCCGCAACGCCACCTACCTGCCCAGGGTGAGTGCGACACAGCCAAGTTTACTGTGATTTACCAGTAACACCAGGGGGTCATTTTTGTTGCTTCAGGTGAAGGTAAGGCAGACAAACCTGACAAAAAGGGAAAACTGATCAAGGCTGCTGCACTGCAAGTGGGAATTTGACCCTGGACCTTGCAGGATCCATGGTCTCAACTCCACACTACCAGCTGCCCCTAAACAACTGTTGTGCCCAATTTGAACTTCATATTTGCCCAAGCAATTTGAGTCAAAGACTCCTTAATACCGTTTTCATCTCTCGGACACAAACCCGTAGCCAGAAGTGCAGTTGTTTCCTCTCCTGCAGCCCCATAACATACACGGCTGGTGAAAAGTGGGAACGCTCACTGGAAACTGGATTTTAATTTAACATTCAGGATTTCTTTAACCAGTCTGAGGAGGAAATGGGTCACCACGTCCTCCCATCTCTTCTGCAGCAGTGCCCAGAGATGTAGGACACCTGCGGGTTGTCTAGATTGACCTCACACAGCTATCACCCAGGTTGTTCAGGTGTCCTCACACATTTCCTCGATACGACCAGAGTTGGGGATTCAGCCGTATTCCCAAGCATGTTTTAAAAAGATGTGTTTTTTGTAATACTTATTAATGTTTTACTGACTGTTAACCAGAATACCGCGTCTCCATGTTGTGCCCCTGCCCCCCTCTGACATCGCAGCTGTGGCCCAGATTAAATGTAGCTCATGTCATGATCGCATCCAGAGAAGTGCTGAGGTTGTCATGCATGAGGATGTGAAGATGTGCCAACAGCAGGATGCTGCTTGTCCACATTGGCTTCTGGTCTGCTGGAAGCTTGTATCCTTGGGCTGTACTCAGAGGGGCCTCCTCCCTGCGGACTGATCAGTGTACCGTAGCTGTCCCACATTCCAGCAAGAGACCCATCGTTCCGGGAGCCCTTTATTACGCGTCAGTGTGTCGTGCCATGACCCCGTGCGCTCTCCACATCCCGAGTGCAGAGCTGGACAGAATTTGAGGGAGCGGCATTACAGAGGTCAGCCAACACGTTAGTGGTTGATAATCCAGTTGATCTCAGGGATTACGATTATAGAAGAATGTTATGAAATGAATTAAAGACTCTGGGAAGTCCAGTGGTCGGCCTGGTTTTGCTGCTGGGTTGTGACATACCCTTCGCAGCTATTTAGCAAGGAAGTTCAGGAAGCTGGTAGACCTCGCCATGCAGGGTGAACTGGATTAGAGCCCACCTCCTGCTGTAGTGCCCTCAATTGAGGTACCTTCCCTGAATTGGCCCAGTAAAAATGACCCATCTGTATAAATTGCTAAATCAGCAAAAGTCACCATGGAGAAAAGCATTACCTAAATATGCATGTTTGGTCACAGATGTTAGCTTTGACAAGCATAACTGCTGAAATATTTCACACAGTTCCTTCACCAGTCAAGCTGAGGCTGAAGATATGTGGTGACTTTGCTTCTTACTGGTTGCAAAGTAGACATTCTTGCCTTTCTCTAGTTATCACTGTAGTTAATTTTGGGCAGCAGGTAGTGTGGGGATTGGGGCTGATACCTTGCACACTATATGTGGTTGGTTTGAAACCCTTCCTGTTTGAATACTCTTGAATCGATGCAATAAAAATTAACCAAATGGGTAAATGGGTGTAAGTGGCATAGTGTATGAACCTCATTTTAAAGGAAGGGGTCAGATAAATAATGGTCAATAATAATGCATAGTTGATGGACAATAATAATGCTGTGAAACCAGTATGAATAAACAGGGGGCTTTGCATTTTAAAGACTCGAGAAGCAAACATGGCCTGCAGTCATCACATGGAGGTTCTTCTCAGGATACAGAGCCACCCCCACGTAAATGTGAAGCCCTCCATTTCCCTATTTGTTATGGGGGGAGGATAGCCTTGTGGAGGAGGGAACAGCTAGTGGGGGACCAGAGGTTTCCCACGAACAGAGTCCTGCATATGGCAGATGCATCTCAGTGTGTGCCAGGGTGATGATGGCCCCAGTCCATTAGCCAAATGATCTGCCTGCAGTTGTGGTGGCTCTGAAACCTCTAAACCATTCCCAGAATGAGCATCTTTTCTGGATGCATCCAAGTGGTGCGAAGAGCTTGTTTACACCTTTTCACGTGTAGGTTTGTGTGATGTGGTTTCCCCCCCCCCCCCCCAGTCATCTTACACCCCATCCATGTTTGAAATCACAGGGCTGAGGGTGAAAGGGACCGACTGGCCCCTAATGACAGAGTGAACCGTGGGCTTAAAACCGAACCCAGCCGAAAAATTCCCTTGATGGCTGGACGACTCGGGGTTTTTTTTTTTTTTTTGCTCTCTCAGACTGCTTATCTGTTTGGTTTGTAGTGGCGTTCAGAAAATTGTTGAGTCAAGCTCTGGGATGTAAAGAGGTGTTAAACTGCACTCTAAGCTGGCGATTGGCAGCTGAGACACAGGAAGTAGAATATATTCAGTTGCATTCATGTCTGAAATCCTTCTATTTCATATCCTCTTGTTCTGTGGGAAGTGGGAAAGCTCCTGTGGAAGACAAATACTTAAAGAGCTGAGAAAGTTCAGTCTCCCCTTCGTTTCACCCTCAGCAGGTGCTGTTTGTCTGCAGGGAGATTTAAAGTAGCTGTAAGGCCTCAGTGAGTAGTGAGGACCCAGCAGAGGTTCCTGGGTGAATTAAACCCATTTTTTTCCCTTGCAAAACGTCAAGTTTTGGACAAATATGGCTTCCACTCTTCAGTGGAGAGGAAAGAAATGGCAAGAGTCTAAATGGCTTGTATATGAGAAGAGGACATGTGACTGCGCCTTACCACTGAACAAATTCAGCTGAGTGTGTGTGTGTGTGTGTGTGTGTGTGTGTGTGTGTGTGTGTGTGTGTGTGTACACATAGCAGCCAATGAACCCTAGGACACCTTAACCTGCTCATATATTCATCAACCTTATGGTACTGACGATCAGTCCCGAATGTCAGGAATAAATACAATTAATTTATGTATAAGAACACATTTGAATTGTATCCTGTAAGGAGCTGAAATATATTCCTGTAATCGCTTTCCAGCTGGAAAAAGTGTGTGTTGACAGGCGGAGGAAAACACTGCCCAAGTTTATCTTTAAACACACACTTCCAGCAGAGCAACACTGAATATGAATAGGACACAAACACCCTGACTGTCATGTCAGCCCATAAATGTCAGCACATCCATCATTCATCCACCCGTCCATTTTTTCTAAATACTCATCCAGTTGATGTGCTTGTTATTCCTGTGGACGATGATCGTCATCATCATTCAGACACACAGCCATTCTGGAAAGCTGCTGTGTGTTTAGAGCAAATTGTATCTCTGCTAAACAGGCTTACTGACTTTTTTGGAAACTGAATTGCAGAGCCAAAAATACAAGCAGGAAGGAAGTTTGGAAACGTGAAACACTGACTCTCCCAAAGGAAGCACCTGTAGGTGTTAAGATGATGAGTTTGGGCAGCAGCAATGCCAACTGAGCTGGGAGCCTCTGTTCTAGACTCTGGCTTCTGGCTCTTGACAAAGGGATGAGTATCGTGGAGCGAGCACTCTGTTAACCGCACTCCTTTCGCCTCTCTTCCAGCCTCCTGTGCCAGCCATTCCCACCTACAGACCCTCCATGACGGTCCCTGACTGGCTGCAGGCCATCCAGAACTACATGAAGACACTGCAGTATCCTCTCTTTCCATGCCAAGCCAGTCGTGCATGTGCCGACAGCAACAGACAGCCATGTAAGGGGCTGCTTACGTCCATGCGGGAGTACGTTTATTTCCAGTAGTGTCACTGATCTACTTTGTTATTAACTTGAGTCTGGGGTTACTGGCACTTGGCTCAGCAGAAGTTTGCAGAGAATTTAATCTGCTGTGATGTTGGTCAGCAAGCACAGAGCTGCTGCAGATATGAGGGCGCCCTTGTCGCCATGACAACACCACATCCCTGCAGAATGTGCTGAAAAAAGGTGGGTTTTTTTTCCAGGGTGAATTTGTTCTGAGGCCAAATGTGAATATGACACAGGAAAAAGTAACAGTATGCACTTTATCTGATCGTTGTAATCATGTGCAGAATAACAGCAGAGTTTTTAAAACAGAGTCAATAGCTTCTTTGTTCTTTGCACTTCGTGAAAGCATTAAGTTTAAGGCCTTAACAGCTGACAGATACAACCACACAGGAACTCAGTTCTTCGAAATCAGAAAGACAAGACCACTGAGCGGGTAAGTTGGTCCTCCAATGTCATCCATGGCTTTTTTTTCTGACATTACAGTGTTTACCAGGCTGAAGGCTGTTCGGGGTTAAAATGAGAGTGAATGTGAGTTTCAGGAAGGTGATCTGCCCATTCACCCCCAATGTGGAAAGTACCTAGCAGTACTTTGTTTCTCATTGTGCTTTTCATTTGATCCTAATGCATCTAAATCTGGGGTGTTTGCAGTAGGAGAAGGGTGGGCTGGAGTTTAATTTCCTCATCTGGGATTATTTGTCAGAAGTGAAATATGTGTTCTCTGTTTGTGAGCAGTAGGGGTTTTGACACCACTGCTCTGTTAAAGTGACCCTCCAGATGGGTGTTGGGGTGGGGAGGGAGGCATTTAATGTGCATGAACCTTTCCTCCTCTTTTTTCCAAGGTTAATGGAGACAGCCAGAGAGATGACCCGGGAGTCCCTTCCCATCAAATGCCTGGAGGCGGTCATCCTTGGGATGTATCCTTCAGTCACTATGCTAAACGTGAGCTTTGTGTTATCCTGTGTGCTCATCAGGGGTCTTTGCTAACAGCAGCCTGTTTAGCCTACGGTCCTACCTGGTAACAGAAGAAACCTGTTTGCTCTGAACATCTGCTGAAGGTATTTGGGTTAAGTTCCATGCTCAAGGGGACAGATTCCTGTTTCCTACCTGGATGAAGGATTTGGAGGCTTTTTTCATGAGCTCAATTCCTAAATCACTTCCATCCCACTTTTGTGACAAGTATAACCTTTCTTTGGGTTCTAAGCTTGCATACTTCTGCCCTGCAGTTTACTTTTCCTACCTTCACAGCTACTGTTGTACTGTCAGGGGCAGAAATAAGGAAAAGCAGTTAGTTGAGCATATAAGACAAAAGGCTCTTCAGGTTGGAGGGGAGCTGCATTATCATGATGACAAGCATGTCGGGTGGTGCCACTTTTAATCAAGTTTAGAGCTGTGAGAAACTTGCCAGTTGCCAGAAAATAGACACCTCCAACTCCTCTTAGAGTTCACCTGTCAGCCAAGGCTGCCAGAACACACGGCCCCTTCAGCAGCTGTTACCATCATTGCCGGACCTGTTGGAGGATGTGTGTAGGTGTGATGGTTGATGTGTGAGCCACTGGTGGACTAAAGCAGCAACATGGAGAGATGAGCAGCTCTAATCGTTGATACCTCCTGGGCTCCGAGTCTACTGTTCCCTGTTCCCAAATGGTTTGTGGCTTCCAAAGGTTCATTGACGGTTGGAGCGAATTATAGCCTGGAAGGAAAAGAAGAGACGTGCCCTGATCAGTAAAGAACCAAGCAAGTTTTAGATATCTTGGCTTCCCCTGTCTGCTCACAGCTCAAATTGCACACTATTTTCTTCAGTTCTCATGTACAGAACCTGTAGTGTCTGTTGGGTGGAACCACAGGCACCAACACGCTGCAAAGTAAGAACCAAGGCACATTTTGTCCTTTATCAGATGTTGGGTGATTATTATTTCGCAAGCTGTTGTGCTCGGTCAGACCAGCCCAGCTGTTAGGGCTGCTAGGGATCATAAGGCTTCTTCAGTCTCCTAAGATGAATTTCCTGCTTGCTGAATAGCAGTCTGACAAAATGCATTTCGGCCATAAAAATATTTGCCCGTGTTTTGGAGACAAGACGCTCCATGTTGTATAAAGCAGGGCTCTCTTCCCTGAAGCTGATGTTATAACTCGCATGTTGTTAAACAAAGCAAGGCAGATGTTTATGGTCCTTCAAAGCCATGTTGTTGAGGAGAAGCAGACTTTGCCTTAATGAGAGTGTGTGACCCATGGTTGAAAGAAGGTTGCTCCCCTCACGGGAAAGTTGTGGGCTTCTCTCACCGTTCTTTCATTTTAAAACACGAAACCTCTACGATGAGCTGACCCCTCATGTTGACAGTGGATGTGTACTTGGTGTGAGGGGTCTGAACTGAAGGTGTTCCTTAGTCGAAACAACTTGTCACTCACCCTTCCATGGAGCAAAGAAAATATCACCGAGACTGAAGTGGCTGGCGTATAATTATTGTTTCTCCTTTTCCTGTACACAGAGCAGAACCTTAGCCACTGCAAATGTTACTATGCCTTCTTATCTTGGCAACCGTACTTTGTATCCATGGCAACTGTAATCCTTGGCAGCTAAGGGACTCTTGCTGCTGGGCGAGGAAATCTGTGGCACTACTATGGGGATCACATGTCCACGTGGGGGGTAACATGATCCTCCTGCTGGTTGTAAAAGGGCCTTTCATTCGGGACCACGTGGGGGGACGGCAGCTGCATGTGGAAATGGGGGGTGCCAAAAGAGGAGAACTTAACATCAACACAGAGGTGGACTCGGAGCCAGGGCTCCTGACAAGGTCAGGCAGTTCATACCGTGTGAGGATTCGTGGCAAATGTTCAAGATTCAAAGAGAGATTTATTTGTCACATACATGGTAACCAGGTATGCCATACAGTGAAATGCGCACTGACTCGACAGGAGACTGTGCGCGGTGACACTCAAAGGAAATCTAAGTGACACAGCAAATAGACAAGCAAACAAATGAAACAGTAAATAAAAATAAATAAAGTTAAATAAAATTAAATATTAAACAGACATTAACAGTGACAGTAAGGGGGGGGCAGTTAAAGGATGTTGCAGACCATGGGTTTGAGGATTGTGATAGGTTCAAAAGTCTTATGGCCTGTGGATAGAAGCTCCTCTTAAGTCTCTCCGTTTTTGCCATAATGCTCCTGAATCGTTGAACATATGATTGCTGGGGTGAGACAGGTCACTGATGATCCTAGTCGCTCTGGTCCGCTACTGCCATCACTACAGGACATCTACTGGTGTAGATGTCCTGTAGTGATGGCAGATCAGATCTGGTGCAGCGTTCCGCTGCCCGGATCACTCTCTGCAGTGCCTTGATGTCTCGGGCACAGCTGTTCCCAAACCAGGAGATGATGTTCTGAGTCAGAACAGATTGTACAGCACCAGAGTAGAACGTTTTAAGGATCGCCGGAGAGACCTGTAGCTTCCTCAGCTTCCTGAGGTGGTACAGCCGCTGCTTTGCTCTACTGGCCTGAGCTTGGATGTGTACACTCCATGTCAAGTCCTCAGTGAAATGAACGCCCAGGTATTTGAAGCTGCTCATCCTCTCCACTGAACATGGTCGATCTTTAGGAACTGAACAGGGAGTCGTCATGCCCAATGACTCTGTGTTCAGTCCTGACCCCACAGCGTGCCTCCCGCACCTGGGCGACTACATGCACTGTTTTAATTCTGCGAGAGGTCACATTGGTCACCGCTTCTGGGGTCTGGCCCAGAACCGGTGAGCACTTGATATGTGTACTGAGCAGGCGACTGATAGGGCGGGGCGGGAAACGCAAGACGCAGGAGAGAAGAGCTGAGTGATTTGCGACTGCATGTCTTCACTCCGTGTCGTGAGCACTTTTTTCTTACATGGTCACGAATCCGAAGCAATACTAGGTGAACAGGTACTGAATGGAAGCAGTCGGGCACAGAAGTGGGCAGCGGGTGGCATAGTGGTTAGAGGTACTGCTGTACATTCAATGGACAGAAATAAGAATTTCACTTCCTGCTGCAGCACCCTAGGCCAAGGTTTTATCCTCAACTCACAGGGTAAAAATCACACAGCTCTATAAGTGGAAGTAGTTTGGCAACATAAGTCATTTTGAAGGAAAGCACGTATTACAGCTATTGCCTCATTTTGCAGCTTGCCATTGTGGTGATGATGTTGACGCTGATGGCGATGGTTTTTTTTTCTTTTCATCTCTGAAGCACCCCCTTCCTCCATCACCTGCTTACTTAAAGCATCTGTTCGTGCCCCCTCCCTTTTGCTTAATTCAGCTCCTGTACCACAAGCATTCACTTGGGCCCCAGTCACCCATGTGGGGTACAAATTCATATTCTGTACACAAATGCTCACAGATCTGCTGTTGGCTCCCTTTTTTTCCAGCTGTGACCCTTTTGTGGGTATTCTGGGCAGCTGAACCTTAAACTCTATGCATTCACTTTATGGGGAAAATGTGTACAACACAGATCCACCAAGAAAGTTAAACACACGAACAGAGCAGAGAGTGAAATGCTGTGCTGTGCAAAATGAACAGACAGAGACCGACCTTTACAGATAGAGATGTTTATAATGGAGACCTTTGTTAATTGCACCTGTGAACTGGTATTCACGGGTGAGGTGGAAGTTACTGGTTTAGCTGGTTTAGGTTACTGCTGTCCAGATTATAAATGGATATTGGGAATTAATATGCAACAAATGCTAAGAAGACTCCCCTATCAATTGGCCTGTGTGAATTAATGAAGGTGGCCTCCCACAGCCCAAAGGGACCTCATTAACCCATTAGGCTGCTCAGTCTGGAGGTTGCGTGTGAAGAGGTCTGCTGACTGCCCACATGTGGCCACACATACATCCACAGAGCCATCGATACCAGTTGACTCTTATGACTGATCTGTCTCTACAAAGTGCTTTTGCCAAATGTTCATAGTTTATTCTATTTCGAAATTTAATTGCAGCTCTGAAAATGTCCACTGACGTGCAGAAAAATGTGGATATACATATAAAATGAGCGTAATTTATACGGCAACCCTTGATTTCTGCTTCTGCATTGGCTGCTTTTTGGCACTGTTTTGCACGTCTGGCCTGGGGCAGCAGACAGTGCTGTTCAAAAACCGAATTGTTAAGGATTTGTTGCCCTGGTTGAAGTTGGACACAAGCGTATGTCAGACAGCAGAAAGGAAAAAACTGCCTCAACGTGATTCGGGCCTTAACTGGAGCCGCAGATACCTGACCAATGGGCAGGCCTCAGTCGAACGCTTCCCCATCAGCTTCAAGACCCAGTTCTCAGGGCACCACTTCCACCACGTCGTGCTGGGCATCTACTGCAACGGCCGCTACGGCACGCTCGGCATGAGCCGGCGTGCTGACCTGATGGGCAAGGCTCTGGCCTTCCGCACACTCAGCGATCTCATCTTCGACTTTGAGGAGTCCTACCGTCGCTACCAGCACATCCTCAAAAAGGTCAAGATTGGTCTGTATGTGCCACATGACCCCCATGTCTTCCAGCCCATTGAATGGAAGCACTTGGTGCTCAACGCCTGCCGGCTGGGCCGTGAGGAGATGCGCAAGGAGCTAGAGAAGCATGCCCGTGACATGAGGATGAAGGTGGGCTCCATGAGTATGAGTACACTGGTAGTACAGTTGTGATTCAGATTGACGTGTAGCATCTGATTGTGCATGAGGTTTTAGGAAGAAAGTATCTAACTGGAGGAAAAATGCAGGGAAACACACAGGCTGGCCATTGTTTCCTTGAGTCAAATTTGGTGGAATCTGGGCGTAAACATCACGAGATGGGAATTTAGAGTTTACATTCGCCTGGTCTTTCTGTTTAACTTATTGTTCGTCTGTGTTCCCCGATTTGAACTGCCAGTGCTTATTAAGACCAAATTTGTCGTAAAAAGTGTGAGTTTGGAGTTGCACGGCCGCATGTCCCAAGATCCCTTTGCCAGCTGTGCCATGGAGCTGGAGTGCTGCCATATGAGACAGAGATGTAGAGGGAACTGCAGGCTGCTTCTCCCAGCTGCTCCATGGTGGACAAACGCAACCTCAGCTGCTCGCCTCTGCTCTGTCTGTGTTTGTCCTGCATCAACAGGTGGGGAGATGGGCACTGCATAGATCCTCCACTGTGTTTTTGGGTCCTGTCTTTCGTCTTGTGAAAAAGGCGCCACATGTGATGCTTATTAGCAGTTGCATCCAAATATTTTCATGCTGCTGCTGTAACTGCAGTGGGTTCAAGCCTGTGTTTATACAGTAAGTTCATATGGTGTTGGCAAGTTGGAGAAACCTTTTTAATTTGTGCTGTCACTGCAGTTTGGTGTTGTTTTAAACCCTGTCACTCAGAGCCAGTAGTACCACCGGGAGGAGGAAGCCGCTGTTTAGTTGCCCAAAATAGAATTCAGATCCCAACCATAATTGATAAGGTCATTATTATGGGCCCAGAAGCCATCTCAGGTTCCATTACAGGCACTGAGGGCAGCGAAAAACTATTATAAACTTTAAAACTGGACTGCCGTCGTACCCCATTGGAGGCCAAGATGCATGATAGGAAACTGAGTTCTTTGATCAGGATAACTCGAGTGACCAGCGGACCTCA
Source organism: Heterotis niloticus (assembly GCA_018136845.1). NCBI lineage: Eukaryota > Metazoa > Chordata > Actinopteri > Osteoglossiformes > Osteoglossidae > Heterotis > Heterotis niloticus. The sequence continues at coordinate 17,064,661 of CM030895.1, forward strand.
TGCAAATTATGGTGCCTGTAGCCAGTAACCATAAGAGAGCCAGATGAGAGTTGACTGATGGGGGTGTGAAACGGCTGAAGTGTCCGGTCACACTGGAATGACTGTAATTAAACTTGAACGAGCCATTTTATCGCTTTATTACAGCCAAATGTGCAGCTGGGTTGAGATTCCCTTAATAAATGTCATCATAGCACTGCAGTCCAGATTTAATGATTGTGTTGAGCAAAGAAGCAAATGTCAAAGAGACAGAATTCATCTGAAAATGGGATCAGGTTTTGCCGCAGTGTGTAGGCTCTATGTGGAGATGTGCGGTGTGTCCCTCCATCACCCCACATCTGAGGTACATGTCCTGTTTAATCTGCAGATCCTCAAGTCCTCGAGTGCCCAGTCTCCCATTAAAGAGCGCATTCGCGGGAAGTCACTGTCTCCCCGCCGGCGGCAGAGCAGCCCACAGAGACGCCACGTCCACAGGAGAGACAAGTCGTAAGTCACGGGGTCCCGGGGGATACTGGGACTGCTGGCGTTTGCTGTCTTCCCAGTCGCCAGAATCCATGGGTCATTGTCTAGCAATTTTGTGAGCCATTGCCCTATCAATGATGTCCCAGACAGAGGCACAGAATAAAACAAAATGCATTCTGTTTTTGTCTTTAAAAAAATCACTCATGCATTGTGATTAACTTTGCTCCCATCTCATTTTGCCTGCGACACTTAATTAAACCTTGGCTGCTTCCTTATTAAAAGCTGAATGTACATGAAACTTGTTCAGAGCTCCATTGCTGAGCAGCTCCCTGAGTCGGATGCTGATTCTGCTTATTCAGCAAGAGTGAGACCCCTGATCTGTAGGCAGTGCGGTCGAAAGTTGACGTGCAGTGATTTCCATTTGCATCAAATTGGTTTTCTTAATGCTTGTGGGTTCGGTGCTGCTCTTTCGAAAAGAACAAATATTAGCGTTGCGGTGCGGTTAAGGTGCTTAATGAACAGAGCCATTTGTCTGGCCAACGGTCCTTAGTTGTAGCAAAAGGGCTTTTAACAAAGCAACGTGAAATGAGCCGATGAGACCGCATTCATGCGAAAAGAGGGATCAAATGCTCACTTGCTACACTTTGGATCTTTTTTAAACTTCAGCAGGACACAACAGGAGAAACTGAACAACATTGTGGAATCAACACCACCACCACGATTAAAGTTTGTTTCAATTTCAACTTACTGTTTCACAAACTTGGTACAAAAAGAACTTCTAGCTGAAACATGTAAACAAGTGACATATTTACGTTCAGTCGCATTCCACCACTTTGCCAGAGGCCAGTTGCTCTGAACAGTGTACAAGCTGCTGCCCCAGCTGGGTTGTCTGCTGGCTGTTGCCTTGGAATCGGAAGGTCGCAGGTTTAAATCCCCACACCACACCCTAAGGGACTGGATTATTTGAAGCACTTCTTCCTATGATGAACTGGTCTCCCATCAAGGATAGTATGGTGTTTTGTAGCCTGCTGATTTTGCTGTAGGCTCCAGAGCACAAGAACCCTGATAAGATAAGCAGTTGAGAATGATGGATGGATGGACAGACAGACGGACGGATGGACAGACGGTGACACTTGTATGTCTGTCTACTGAGTGGTGAAGCCTGGTTTCAGCTGGCCTGACTTAATGATGATTCATGTAAATCCACTGACCTAAATGGATCATTAAAACATTTCCTTAAATCTTAAGGCTGTGTTGTGTAGAGGGCAGAAAATGTTTTAAAATTTTTTCCTGTACATTTTGTTCTTGGTTCCCCTGTTTAATGGTCTCTGGACTTAGTCCTTTGTAGGAGTCCTTCTCTGCACTTTGCTTTATTTCATCTCCTCTGCATGTTTCAAGGTCACACGGCCCTGCATTTCTGTAAGGTCAATGCTGGGGCGATGAGCTCTGCAGTCCTCTGCAAGCAGACCGACCTGGCGAGCAGGTGCAACCCACGGAGTCCTTGTTGCTTGTTGTTTGGTGGCCTGGGCAGCATCCCTTCTGGAAGTCTCTTTCCTTGCTTGTTTCTAACATGACTGGAAATGACTGAGAAGGAAGCATGGGGCATTACATTAGCAATAAAACACTTACTTTTCATGAAGCCTGGGGGCAGGTCCCAGCTGCTGACATCCCAGGGTTAGCACTGGAGCCCAAATGCGATTGCCCACAATTCCCGGACGTCCTGTCCTCTCCCACCATAAATGCAGTAAATGGGCCAAGTCCTTGGGGAGTTGACTGGGGAGTCTGGATTGAAGGGTGAGATTCATTCTGATGATGATGTGCAGAGGCCAAACTGCACCTGGCAGGAAGTTCTGCTCTTTCCCTGTGAGCTGCAGGACTGCACGTGGAATCTGCCTGTCAGCAGCATGTATGTGGAAAGAGGACAGAGGTTTTGCTATTTCATTCATTTCAAGTGTTCAAACCCCTGGTCACATGACCGCTTTGTCAGGGCCAGATCTGCCCGACTGTGAGCTCATCATCGCTGCTGTATCTGCGTAACTGGGTTTGTTGAGATTAAGCAAATATCAGAATGGAAATGTGCAGATAAAAGGAAAGTCGTACGTTGGTGATGAAATGTAATTATTAACTCATTTATCTGACACCAAGCAAGTGCAATGATTTGGCCATTTATTCATACAACAGAGTATTTTCAGAGTATAAATCCAGGGTGGGGGCTTGATGAAGATTCCAAAGTGACACCCCTAACCACTGCTCCATCTACTGTCAGCCACTTCTTGCTCAGGGTGGCCTCAGTGTCTTCTTTTAAATGTGTTTGATGCACAAAAGAAATGAGGGAAGTAGCTTGTTGGTTGTGGCGTAGCAGCCATTACTTTGTGGTATTTAAACAGTGGCTCCGAGGTGAAGACCATCTTGGAGCCTCCTGCAGACATCCTAGTTGGTGTTATTTTAAGTTTATTTTTTCTGATTCTGTGACACCCACCACTTTGCGTGTTTCTTTGCTCTGACAGCTTAATGGTGGAGCAGCAGGCTACAGGCTCAGCCCCAGTTGCAGCCAAGCTGGCATATCCCCTGCCTCAGAGACCCCCAGCTGTTCAGGTGCAGGCCCGAACACAGCGCGATCGGGGATAAAAGCCCAGCTTATGAAGCCTGCGTTCGGCTGGGCTGTGTTTCCCACATGGGCAGCTGCAGACTCGCACCTCAGGGTTGCAGGGCAGCTTCCTCCTGGTCTTGGTGTTTTAGTAGTTGTACAACCATTTCCATCTTCTTGAAAGTTCAGGCTTGTATTAGTCAGCCAGCATGCTGGAGATCTCCGTGCATTTTAGAAATATGTGGCCAGCTTGAAGGTTTTGTAACTTTATTTCTCTTCCAGTTGCTCTGTAATAGAACAGAAAACACAGTTTGGAGCTCTTTGACTGGTGCTCTACATAATACACAGCTAAAATTCACAACGGAGCTTTTTTCTTTGTTGGAAATGTTCTCCCCTCTCCTTGCTTGTCTTTGCTGCTCCGGCTGGGTAGAGATGGACTGATAGCTTGGGACTAAAAGGCTGGCTGTCCTCTGCTTAGTGGGAGACAGATTGCCATTGATTTCCTGTGGTCCTGCAGAGGCGACAAGCACCACGGGCCGAGTACAGCAGCTCAGCTGTCCACAGAGACGCCAGGCAGTGTGCTGCTGCGCTACGAGTTGGGTATTGATGTCAAGAGCTGTAGGAATGGCTGAGAGCCACACAATGGGGGAGTGAAACACACTGCATCCGCTAAATGCAGGGCTTCTTTTCAAACGCTTCCAGGTGACATCAACATTTTTACCATTTGGTCATTTTCAAGATGATAACTTGAAAATAAGCAGTAGAGACAAATTTAGCGCCAGAATGAGATGGTAGCTACAGGAGAGCAGGACTTCTGTATACTCCAGCGGGAAGCTTTCAGCAAGTTTCATAGTAAAAACACATGTGGGTGCAAATGTCTGTTGTTTCAGGTTTGTTGTGTCTCATGAAAATCCTTCAGCAGGAAGTGAGTCATCCTTGTGCAGCCTGACCTTCCTGAGAGCATCTCAGAACATGATGACCATTCTGAATCCGTGTCCCTGCAGGCCCGCAGCACTGGACCGAAAACCTGCAGAGCTGAGCATGCTGAACGACGGCTACCAGATCCGCATCTGAGACTACAGCCCTGGAGCTCGTGGCCACGCCCACTTGATCCACACCTTCTCTCCTTGTCATCAGTCCCAGTCAGTTCTGCACAAACGTATTTTACATTCAACAGATGTTTCTAGTATGACTTCCGTGTCTGGGTTTATTTTCTGGCTCCTGCCAATGCGCAGTCAACAGTATTTCAGTGCATTGGGGATGTGGGGTCAGCGAAGGGTCTTCATGCCGAATCGCTCGATTCGCCTTCCCCCCCAGCGAGGTCTGTGCTCATCAACTCTCTCTGCATTGCCTTCCCTGCCAAAGTGGAGAAGCTGATGCATAGATCTCGTCGTCCTTCAGATGTGTTAGAAGATGAGATCACGCATGGCTGCCAACAGTGTTTCTCGCAGCAAAAATGTATTTAATTCAGGCCAGCAGATGGTTTCTGTGAAGCCTGGCGTAAGCATATCTGTCTGGGCTTCTGGTGGCCAACGACCCTTCGCTGCTTAAAAAGGCCCTTGTTGAGCATAGAGATGATTCACTTGGACAGGACAAAGTTGAAAGGTTGTGAAGCCTTAAGACATTACTGGTATTGACAGAGCTATTAATAGTAACCCTGTGTGTGTCCAATGTGTGTGTTTGTCAGCAAGGATGCATTTTTTGCTCTATGAAGTATGAGGTTTAAAGTAAAGCTCACACCTAATGAGGTGTGAATATATGTAGCATTAAGAACATTTTTGTACATCAGCAACAGATGTCTCTTGTTTCTATAATGAAGTTTTAGCACTGTATCTGACCTTGGGTGACCCCTGCCACAGCTCCACAGCTCTGAAGTGCAGCACCAGCAGGTCAGACATCTGTAACCTGAAGAGCAGAAGGACCCTAAAAGCGGTCAACGTCGACCTTCGCTGTCGTGTTGGCTTGCGGTCGGCTGCAAATCGGGGTGTCTGAGCACAAAGAGAGCTGCTGTCACAAAGCCTTAGACTGATTTCCACCCATTCTATAAGGTAGTGTGGGTGTCTGTCATCATGCCAGGGGCTGCTGTTAATGGTGCAGATCAAACTATCCGGAACTAACATGACCGCATCCTCTGCATGGGGCCGAAATGACCAGCTCCCAGAAACGTGACACCTGCAGGCCACGTTCGTGCGTGTACAACGGCCTGCTGTGGATTCCCATGTTTGACCAATGCTGACATGAACTGACACCAGCTCAGCGGTTTCAGTGTGCAGCACGAGACTTGTGGCCGATGAGCAAGCTATGCAAGTCAAACGGCCCCCTTTAGAACTAAGGGTGCCCCTCAGCCGTGGTGGTGCTCTCCTCAATTGGTTGTGATTGTCTGTATATCCACAGGATGCGTGCAAACTGATACCAAGTGGCAGAACCTCACTGCAATAGACCCCTTGCAAGAGGGGATAGTCATCTATTTTTAATGGAAATATATTTTATTGAAAATCAGTCATGCATGGATCATTTATTTTTCGTATTTATGATTTAAAAAAAAAAAAAATAAAAACAGAAGTGGCGCCATTAGCTTGAAAGAAAGCCGCTTTTCTGATACCGTTATGTTAACTTGGGCCAGATTCCCACAAACTGAGGCTTAGTATCTGTTCCATAGCAGAGTGGTGTTGGGTGTCTTTGTCACACAAGCTGATAGTTGTATTTCCCTCCCAAGCTGACTGAGTGCAAAGCTTTTACCCCCCCCCCCCCCTTCACCACCACCACCACACCGCATCTGTGTCCATGGCAAATCCAGCTGTGATTTTACCATTTAGTGTTAGTTGTGGTTGATAGTGAGCACACTGAAGCAGAACCTTCCTGTGGCAGAATATCTTTAACAGACAGCAGTGTTTGCCACTCAGTTTTAAAACCTCACAAAACATTTTTGTGGCTTCCGTTCAGACCAGGAGACATTTTATACAAAATCAGGAGCGCTGTCCTGATTGGTGGAACCGAGAGGGGTTGGGTTACCATTACCTTTTTTCTTAGCATGATGTGACCTTATATTAAAGCATAACGTCACTTTTTGCAGCAAAAATCCAAACTTTAAGTCTCAAGATGGACGTCCGCATAGGAGGGCACAGTGTCAGGGTCATCCATGTGCAAGAGATGTGAACAACTGGTGCCCTTTTCCTCAATATTTTTAGACTTTCTTTTGAAGTGTACTGCACTTTTTTTCTGATTAGTTTGTTAAAAATGGTTTTTATCCAGTTACCACAAAATGAGCAAATCCAGTGTTTGAAAGGAATGAGTCCTTTGTTTTCTACATTGCAGCTGATAGATTTTTACAGTGTGACTGTGGGGAGTGGGAGGGACTTTAATTGTGATCTTCTGGTTGTTTTTACCTATTGCGGCATGTTTTAATAAAGCAACTTCTTTTTTAAGGTTCTTTTGCATTTCTGTGAAACAACCAAGTAATCTGCTGAAAAGTGACATAATGTGAGCTCACTCTCTCACACACACACACACACACACACACACACACACCAGGGTAAGCCACTTTTTGCAGTCAGCCATGGAAACGGCGCTATGATAATCTGCTTACTGCAGCTATATGTGACTTGTAGGGACAGAGCAAGTGAAAACTCAGAGCTCTAATCCTTCATTTCTCATCTCTGGCCAAGCAAAAGAAATTCTGGGAAACCCCCAAATACACACTTAAATGCTGGAAGTTATCCTCACATCCACAAAAACCCCATCAACCTACCCAGAAAATGGTGCTTGGCCACACTTAAAACTCTATGCAGCTGTACAGTCGATTTAGTGGCAGCTCTCAGCACCTCAGATCAGCAGCTTGGCAGCAGAACAAAACGGGGAAAATTTCATTTCAGTTTTTTTTTAAATATTGATCAGCAGACAGAAAGTGGACTGCAAATGTAGGTAAAATGTGAATAAATTATTCATTCACTGCCTTTCATCCACACTGAGAACAGCACTAAAGAGATGACAGTGACTGTTAATGCCAGCTGACCTTTTTTCTTCATTCCATTTCTGCTCTACAATCTACACATCATGATTTTGTCACTTTGCTGACCCAGCCTGGGAGCTGCAGTGACAGAAAATGCCAGTGACAGCTGTCATTCTGCAGTAGGCTCAGCTCCTACTTGAAAACATCAAGGGGAAAAGCTGCTCAAGTGGCAGGGTGGCCTCTGCATGCAGTGCCGCATCGCCGGACAGTGAGAAGGGCTCGAACACAGCACAGCCCCCAACAGTCACCTTGCAAAAAACCAGCAGCCATAAAGCCAACGGAGGACCTTTTGTCCTCCGTTGTCAATGAGGCTGCTGCTCAGCCCTGTATGTTCTCCAAGCTCGCAGAGTTCATGGTTTTGTATCTGAACTGCAGTTGTTCATAGGTGGAATAAAGTTGCATAATTTATGCTGCAAGGCACCTCTGCAATAAAAATGTACACAATGTACAATCAATTTTAATAAAAACCTAAAAAATAAACACTGTAAACATTACTGTAATTTCTTTAGTTCCTATGAAAGATGAAAAAACAGGAAATTATGGACAGTGTCTTGATGTGGACTATAAAATGAATCAGACACCTACAAAGCAGATGGAAAAAGCTGGATGTTTAAGAAGGGAACTGCTGAATCTTAAGCTTTAAAATCCTTGGATATGCACTTCGGGGTCCCGAGTTTCAGTCTCAGCTGGGGTAACACAGGTCTTGCCCACAAAGCGAGGTGTGATCACGAGAACCCCCTCCTATGCGTTATCAGCAGCCCCTCCGTCCATGTGTGAGCCGCACAGGCGGAAGCGGGCAAGCAGAGGCAGGTGGTCAGAGGAGTTGTGCTCATTGGGGAGTCCATTGGTGCACCACAGAGCCTTCTCGTCCACGAGCGCCAGTCGGGCCAGCAACTGCAACCCATGCTCAGGGAGGGCGGTGCACTCTGGGTAAAAGGAGAACAAGCTGGGATGTTACCCCTGCAAGCTAAAGGTGCATCCCATAGATCAGACACGAAGGTTGTGAATGTGCTTGAGTTTATTGCCCAGCAGTTTGACGGAGTCCACCACATTATCACCTGGCTGCATGGACACATCTCCCTGTGCAGCTGAGTAGAAGATATAATCCACAGTGGTGGCCGTCTTGGAGTGACAAGTAGTCACCTCTGGCCGGCCACCCTCCGTCAGGTAGTGGGAGTAGACTGAGGTGAGCTGCAGGCTGTGCTCAATGCTGGGCCTGTGAGGACCAGCAAACAAACAATGATGTTATTATCCCATCTGACCAAAAAGGAGCTTAGCTTAGAGCTCACTGTGACTCCAGTATTCACAATTCTGCTGGATCTAAACTAAAGCAATGGTCCAACAGCAGAGTCCCTACTAGGAACACCTATTGGCCATGAATCCAGGTGTCTCAGTGTTAAGGTGCCCCTTAACACTGATCCATGTCCCCTTAGAAGCCCCAGGAAGTTCTTAAGAGTGAAGAGCTCTCAGATGAGGCACAAGCTCTTTGAACTGTTTCCCCTCCTACTGGTCAAGAAGGGAGGCAACAGATCAGTTCTCATCTTCAGAGAGCTGGGGAGGTCAATGAATCAGGGAGGTGTATGGGAGGGATATGAAGCTCTGATGTAAGCCGGTCATAGCCACTCCCAACTGGCCACAGAGATTATTGCTGAGTGCTTGTATCGAGACTGGGAAATATTCTGTATTCATGTAAATCAGACACTTCTGAAGGTAAATTTACAGCCTGTCTCAGCCTTGAACAATAGACTCTTTTTAGAGAAGTCGTCCAAAAACTTACGCACTTTTCTCCCAGCTGTCTTTGCAGCAAGGCTCTTTCACTGCTTAGTTCTGACAACAGCCAGGCAAACCCTCTGCAGGTCTGTTATGAATTATTATTATTATTATTATTATTATTATTATTACTACTATTAGCCCATCTTACTATGATCACAGCAGGAATGTGACTGCTAGATGTAATGGTGATCTAGCCACTTCCTCAAAAATGGAATTTAGTACCTGGCTTCACCCGGTCAGTAATCCATTAGACTCACCTATCCAAAAACATGGCACCTTCCTCCTGGTCACCTTTGACAGCTGTGTGAAAAGCAGAGGAGTCAACCACTGTAAAAGCTTATGAAAAGTATGACAAAATGGCAAAATTAACTGTCACAATGTTCTGAAGTGCAGCATAAACAGACTGCCACTAGGGGCGCCACAAACACACAGGGCAAAGACTGGTCACAGCAGTGCCTGCCAGTAGAACAGAGGGGTCAGCAGCACATGTTTACATAACCAGGAAAAAGCTCATTTGGATGCCCTAGATGCGGGTGCATATTAAAACTTGGTGATCATTGTTCAAAGGTTCGGCCAAAGCACAGCTCCGCCCAGGCAGGGAGAAGCAGAGAGTTGAAATTTCAGGATTGCTTTTGAAAGTCAGTTGGCTATGAGTCACCTTGGGAGAAACAGACATTCCCTTCTCTGCACTGCAGAGCCCAAGTTTATGCCCCACTCTTTCTCTGCTACAGCACTGAGGTAAAACACACTGCATAGAGGATATTCTGTGCTTCTGAACAATACCACAAGTTTGGGTTTGAGATTTGGACAAATTCCTAGAAATCTTATAAATTCAAAGACCTTTGTTGCCCGGGTGTCAAGCAGGTGACCTTGTGTGGCTTATGATGTGTGATCAAGAGCCACCAGAGATGGTCAAGGTCAGGGTACAGACTTCAAGGCCTGAACACATTGTAGGTTCAGCTGAACTGATGGTGGGTAAAATACTATGGATCAGCGTGTTGAGCTCTTCATCTTTCCATGCAGTTACTTAGTGCTGAGTGGGATTTACAACAAATTCCTTTCAAAACATGAAAAATTTTAAATAAAATAAGTTGGCTGAGATCACCTGGACATGTTTCCAGATGCTGAAAACTGAATGCGGATTTACTGAACCAAATGAGCGTTTACACGTAGGATCTTTAGGAAGTTGTTCACCCCACACATGTGGCACCTCTGCTAGGGTCATCACTGTAGCACTGGAGTATGGGAAATAAACTGAAAAAAGCATCCTCTAGTGTGAACAAAATATTAATACCTCCAGAAATAGTGCCACAATAATGAATGTGAATTGCAACAATTAAATGGCAAGTCATTCTTAGGACTAAAAAAGCCTAAATATTCAGTCACGGGTCCAGGTCTAGGGCCACTCTTCTAAGCCGCCGTATGGTTGACCGCAACAAAGGCGGTGGGGGATAACTGAAGGGGGGAATATGGAGGTATCGGAATGTCACCTTTGGTCCTGGCAGACACAGTCTCATACTGGCAGCGCTGGCTAATGCCCAAACTGTGGGGCCAGATGGGCACGGTGAGGAGACGTTGCCCCCTAGGACTCTGCTCCTGGCCAGACACCTGCAACACACACGTCGCGCCTTATAACTCTTCATTTTGCAGCCACTCGTATCAAACAATTCAGCATCTTTGGCTGTGCAATTTTATTCAACACAAGTTACAGAGTTCATAGGTTAAGAACAAATTTCTACATTTAAATGTATTCATTTAGACACTTTTCTCCAAAGATGTAAGACTCACACAGTTGTTAAAGCACAGGTACTTACCAATTTTAAGCAAGCAGCTGCAAACGGAACTGAGTCTGACTTGACATACAAAGGTGAAGGTGACGCATATCATTTATTTATAAAGACGGACATTTGGGTTTAAGTTGGAATTTGCCTCACAATGTTATGTAACCTTCTTAAGTTTCAGAACAGTTTCTCTCAGCAGTTTTCCACTTAAGTTTCAGAACAGTTTCTCTCAGCAGTTTTCTACTTTTCCCTGATCAGGGATTACAGGTTCCAGTTTGCAGGATAACAGAAATCCAGGAGAGCCTCAGCTCACTTTCTAATATACAGCTTGTCTAAGGCTACAAGAGCAGGTGTCCAGCACCATGAGACCTTTCACCAACAAACCCTGCTTGGGCTAGAAGTGAACCAGACAGGCACCCTGAACACAGGGCCGTGGTCCACGGTGAGTAAGCAGCTAGCATTCAGCCCCACCACTAAACGCTACCTTCAAGCCACTTACCCTGCCAATGGGGATTCCCTCATAGTTCAGTTTGCTCTCGCGAATGAAGTTGTACAGTGGTGATCGGGGTACTGAGTTGAAGTCCCCACAGAGGATGACAGGGCAGTGGACATTGGGGGCTTCTCCTGAGACCCGAGATACTTGGCTGATCTCAGCCAGCAGCAGGGCCAGTTGGGCGAGCTTGATGTCCCCCCGCCGGGGGTTGTACAGCAGGTGGGTATTGGCCACACAGATGTTCCCTGTAGCCCCGAATGGGTGCAAGAGCAACACCAGACCCACGTTGTCTCGGTCCAGTAGCGGGACACCATGCCGGAAGAACTCCACTGGGTGACAGGACACCAGCGAGAAAAGGTCCCGCTTAAAGCTCACCATGCAGCCATCCGGCTTCTGTCCTGTGCGCCTCTTGTACTCTGAGTGGTAGCCTGGTAAAGGAAGAGGACACACCTGCAACTACAAGTCACCCTCATGGTTCATTATGGTTCTGATGAGCCAAGTTCCCTTACACTTCAACAAAGAAAAAACATTTACTGCCTAGTTTTAGAAAATGAATGTCTGTAAAGACTTAAAGGATGAATCAATTTAAACCATATGAAGTTTAAAACTTTTTTAACAAAATTGATGGGAAGGCTTGCATGCAAAACCAGTTCATGTAACAGCCACAAAGGCTGAAGCAGCAGCACTCCCTAGTGGGGTGACTGCAGATGCCAGAAAACTGAAACATTAAAACCACTTTCCACTGAGGCCTTGGAAACAAACTGTGTAATAGGGTTCTCTCTACTCCATGGTTGTCTAGTTGTCACTAAAATACTGTTTTGAATGTGATGAGATTTTTAGAAAATGTCAGTTAAGAGGTGCCATGGAGCACAGAGAATAGAAGTAGTGACTCATGCCTCGGCTGTGGGTTCAGACATGGCTTTGATGTTTTGAATGTTCTCATATTTGTGGGCAGTACTCTGGTTTCCTCCCTCAGTTCAATGTCATGCATTTCAAGTGTTGAATTGCTTGTACTGTGTCAGAGTGAATGAGGTTGTGTGACTGCCCTGTGGTATGGGGGCACATCCAGAGTCCATCCTGCCTCATATGCTACTCTCAGGACAAGCTCTAGAAAACCAGGACCCTGGATCAGACAAGCAGTTACTGATAACGGAGGGATGAATGGCACAAAAAACACAAATAAATTAACACACGGATATTGGTACCTAAAGAGTCTAGACTGTGTTTGATCTGGTTGTTGTAGTGGTCTTCTTGCACCTCCTGAAGGCATAAAATCTAAGGAGACAAATGCATCCAGTTATGTAATGATTCAAGTACACAGAAATCATGTGGGTTTGACATACGTGGGAGACAGATCCTATGCTAATGTGTTTCAGACATTCATGCACAACCTTAAATCATTGGGCTAACATTCTTAGTAGTGGCTAAGGAACCGGTTTTACAAAAAGATTACATGTTTTAAGTAAAACATTGTTTTTGTACTTCTTAACTAGGGTAACTAATCTAATAAGCAATCAGATGTATTATAATCGAATTGCCAAAGGTTAAATTGTTCAGAGTATTTCTGACCAGACTCACGTCTGCATCAAGCTCCTCCAGTTCCCTAAGCAGGTTGGGTAGACGGTGATCCCAGCTGAGAACAGGCTGTCGGCAGTGCTTGTACAGCCAGGCATTCTCATGCAGCAGCTCCTGGGACAGGATGTTGTAGGACATGACGGAGAAGTCACACGGCGGGTCTCCCATCCTTGTGGTAGACTGTGTCGGATGTGTGTAGAGGTGGGAAAAGTCCTCCCAATGTCTCTTTATTTCTACAAAACAAACAGTAAAATATTACATCAGTAATTTTCCTCTGCGGACACATTTACCTCCTATGATGGACTGGCATCTCGTTCAGGATTTACCCTCTTTGCTTAGTGCTCAGTGATTCCAGGATATGCCTGAACTGCCACATCCCTCACTAGGACAGTTGGCTCATTAAAATGAGTGAGAGTGAGTGATACTTCAATCTAACACACCTTACAGTAGTTGATCATTTCTAAAGCTAATTCAGTGTAAATACCTTGATCGAGGGCACTACACCACTAACAGCTTGGAAGTCCACGCCCTAAACTGTTATGCCACTTGCTGCCTCATTTAAGACAAGGATGTGATATGGAGTTAAAGAAAACAAAGGTAACAAATCATCCCTACAGCTTCACCTGCCAACCTGGTCGTCTTCTTGGGATTTGAGATGTGGCCACGAGACTCATAATTCCCTGAATCATCTGAAAAGTCCCAGTTTCGGCTCCTGGACTCGTGGCCACCTGTGTGTGGAAACGACTGGCTCCTGTATGCGTTCTTATTAGCTGAAACGAAGCTTCTCTCCTCTGAGCTCCTCTTGCGCTTATGTGGGGGCTCATTGCAAGCACCCTCCATGAGCACACAAGACAGGTGCAATGAACGGTAGAAACCACCACTAGAATCCACACTTGGGGTCAGCAGTCTCCAGCTGCCATAGGGTTGAGTGTTTGTGATCCCGGAAGTGACAGAGAGGTACCTGGAAGACAGAGGACGCTGAGCCCAGGGGGCTGGAGCCATGCACCCCAGGACACTGAGGGGGCAAAGCGTCCTCCGCCTGCCTACCACATGGAAGTTCACTCTGTTCAGGTACCGGGCAAACATTGGAATGCTGCAGAGAGAAGGAGAAGCAAATCATTACACAATATCTAAACAAAATTTACACACACAAAACTTTGTTTACACACAATTCTGTTTACTGATCCTCACACTTCACTGTATCCAGCTCCTGGTCCAGGCTGTGGTCATATCCCACATGGACTACTGCAACTCCCTCCTGCCTGGTGTTCCAGCCGCAGCCATCAAGCCTCTCCAGCTGATCCAGAATGCAGCGGCAGAACTTGCCTTTCATCTGAAATAGTATTCCCATCTATATCCCAGCCTATCTCTCCCCACTAACAAAGCTGCCCATACCAAGTTCCACACTCTAGTTATGGTCTACAAGACAGTTTAAAGATCTGATTTCTGATACCTAGAGGACAAAATCAGTCCTTACGTTATTCCAAGAACACTGTGCTGCAGCACATTTGGCCACTTAGTGGTCACACTCACAAAGAGGCCAAAAATGAAAGTCAGTTGGCTATGAGTTTTGGTCCCAGCGAGGTGGAACAAACTCCATCTGTCCTGGAGAACTGCTGAATCTTTCACAGCATTCAAGAAGGGTCTTAAACCCATCTTTTTCAGACCTTTTTCTCCTGATCTGATGGCTGCATATGAGTTCATAACCATCTGCTCTCATCGTCGTCTGTATCTGCAGTTTGAAAGTCACTTCAGCTACTTTAATGATGTGAACCAGCAACACGGTGGTATCGCACAAAACACTGTGCTTTAATATTCGTATTTACACGCCTAATGTTATTAGTCTGTTGCTGAATGTACTTTCGCTTACTTGCAATTGCGCGTCTCGTTGTGGAAAAGCGTTCCGGCAAATAAACACCGCAGATGTGAATACTGTACATTATAAGTGCACGACACCCACAAACACGAAACATACAATTTAAAGTAACTGTACATTTTTAGACACAAATCATTGTTTACTGTAACTACACATTACTTCCATACAACATTTTCTGTAACCACTCAACATATTACGCACGATTGACTGCTTACTGTAAATGTTCAACTATTCACTTACCAGGAGGTTTCGAGGAGAAATTCATTACGCGAGACAACACTTCATAAAAATATGTACAGATCGCTGTGTGTGTAAAACATGAGAATTAATATAAACTGTAGTACAATTATTCCAGTGAGGACAGGAACTCTCTGGCTCACAACAGTCCCTGAAATTTAACGTCACTCACCTACCTGAGCCTGCTCCGATGCGCTGCTGGGATATGTAGTTCTTGATACGCGCTTTCGAACCATGAGACGCACGATAAAAACTACACCTCCCACAACATGTATACTGTACTACGGACACCGAGTTTGGTTGACGTACGGGTATCGTAACGCTGTCCAACGAAACTGTCGATATTTTATATTAAAATGTTATTAACCTGTAAATATTGTACACGCGGTCGTGAAAACCCCACTGACACAACTACCTTAAAACTGTTTGATATTGCAGTTTCTTCCCTGCCTGTCTTGTTGCAGCTTTTTTGGGGTAATGTCATAAAAAGTATTTTTAAAGTTTTAAAATTCGTCAAGGAAAATGTCCACTTTATTAGGATTTGATCATTTTAATTTGCATGACACGACAAGTTTTTTTTTTTTTTTTTTATAAGACCACAAATGCGGTTTTGCAAGGTTAAAAAACCTCACCTCTTGCTCTGCAAATCCACAGCTGCTTCTTCCGCAGTTTTTATGAAACAATAACCATCATCAAACCTGCTTGTCACCCTGTTGTTAATATTTACTATATTTTAAACCGAAGGTTATGGGTTCAGCTGCCACTCTGTTACTACTATTCTTACCCTGAATTAATATGGTATTGTAAGAGCGTGTCTCTATTAATGAGCCAAATACAAGAAATCTACCATTTTTAATATTAAATCTTCAATCCCTTATACTAAAATATTTACTAAGCACTCTAACCGAATAAAATAAATTAAATGTTAATAGAAGAATGTTTTCTTTTAGCGTTTTACCACTATGTCGTGCTCATAATACACTATTACTTGTTTTTTGTGATATTTTGGTTGCATTAATGCTAAATGACTGTATTGTAGATATTGCTTTGCACATTTTATTTTAGTGCGCATGTTATTTTCTTTCTTAATCCATTTGTTCATCCTGACTGCTTTCTCTTGAGCACCGACTGATGTGGGTGCACTTTGTGAGTGGGAACGGGGAGTTTGATCTTTGCGGCCTCCGTTTTCCTGCAGAGGCTGCACATGACCGCCGCTCATCTTACTGCCCACGTCTGCATTCAGTTCCCAGTCTAATGCACCGCTACTGTACAACAACGTCCTAAAGGACTGGTGAGTCTTGAGAAAGCAGCACTTGACATTTCTCACTGCAGTCATTCAGTCTTTCTTCAGTTAGAGGTGACTGCTCTGCTTCAGCTAAAATAAGCAACAACTCTGTATAAATGTTGGTACTGAACAACGAGAGGTATAATTTGAAACCCTGACAGGTGTTCTAATAATATAAGAAGAAATGCTAACCATCAAAATTGCTTATTGAGATGGTAGGTAGTGTAGTGATGGAATCCATTGCCCCTGAAAGTCCTCGGTTTAAATCCCCGCCCCTGCTGTAGTTGCCTCGTTCAAAGCCTGGATTGATGGAGTAAACATTAGCCAGCTCTGTAAATGGGTGAACCATTTTAAAATGTGATTACTCAATATTGTAAATCACCTTGGACAAATGTGTATGATAAATCAAAGTTTCACAATAGTGAAGTAAGCAAGATTTTCACACAAATGTCACTTGCAAGGGCACCGGTCACAGAAGAAACAAACATCAGTTAGCATTTTATTGCTTTCATTACAGCAGTTCCAGTGTCTCCAGTCACTGTGAGAGTGCCATGAGATTTGTTTAAAGAAATAAACACTATGTTATGTAAACAAGCAATTGTTCATTTCATACTTTATTTTCATCACTGTTAGCAGCCCATCAATATGCTGGACATTAAAGGCTGTTCTTTATGTTCTTTGACCCAGCAGAGGACATGGGAGGATGGGAGAAATTTAAAAAAGGTTCACTTGAATGAAAGATGATGACAGTTATCAAACAGCAGCGTCAGACTCTTTGCCAGGCCAGTTCTGTTCTCCTTTCAAGGTCAACGTGCACAAAGCAAAACCTGATGACTGAGGAGAATGCAGCCGAAACATTACACGAGGAATGGCTGGAAATTTACTCCAGTCATCACAGCTCTGAACGTTTCACTCAGGAATCTTGGAGGATGACTGGCATCATGTGCGTGGATACGTTCCTTCTCTCATTCCCTCTTTTTGAGGGAGAGTGAAAGGAGAAGGGCTGTAAGTGACGATTGCAAGGCCTCCTCAAAGGGGAATCTCCAGTTGTCCAGACTGCTGTGTTCATCATAGTTTGGTTGTTATAGTGGAGTGGGGTATCGCAAAGTTCCAGGTTCAACCCTAAGAATCAGTCACTGGATACTGAGGTGAAGGCAGACAAAGTGTCCTGCGAACGCCCCCCCCTCCACCCCTGTAGGCCTCATTTTAGCCATTTTTGGTGTCTGCCTCCTGCCTCCACGCTACTTTGCCTCCAGCGCCTGCGCCCTGAGGCCGTGGAGATGCCTTCTTGGTCCTGTTGCCTCCCGGAGGATGGACCGTGCCTACATGACTCGGTCACGAGAAGGGAACCTCCCACCGCTGCGTGTAGGCGGAGGGCTCGCAAGGGCTGATGACGAGCATGCGGCTGCTCTCGAGTCCATCCAGCGCCATCTCACTGTCCAGGCAGAAGTGGGAGGCCAGATGCTCCAAGTGTGTGCCAGACTTCTGCCAGCGCTGAAGCACAAAGGACAAACATGGCCAGTTTTTAGTCCCAGTTCCTGGTGTAGCACCCTTGAGCAGGATAATTACTCCATTACCAATTGCCCTATTGAATAAATGTATAAATATATGTAAACAATTTAGCATAAAAACAACATTATAATCTGCCTTGGATAAAGGTGTCATATAAATGATAAGATGAAGAGGCTTAGCATTTATTTTACGTTTTCACCTCCTTCGCCACTAGACGGCGCTGTTGCCTCAGTGTGTGATCAGCGCTTCGGCAAAACGGCTTTTGTTCCCCTTTCTGTAATTTAGTGTTTTTTGAAGTTATAAGAATTAGATGACAAGAATTTGAACTTAATGCCTAGTATGATCTATTGCTTTGTTAACTGCTCCCTCAGATTTATAAAAGTTCAGCAACTGGGGCAATTCTGGAACATTTTGAACTTAAAAGGCAGAGAATGTGTTTAATCTACAACTGCTGCCGCAGCGGTTACGGTTGGAGCGCGTATGTTTTTCCATTAGGAGTGAGGACATGTGATGGATTGTAATGCAGAACATCATCTCTCATTTCTGAGGTTTATACGCGTTTATGGCTGTACAGGAGGGGAAGCGTCTGCACGTCTTTGGCTCCGCTGATCAAAGGAGCCTTCCGTCACATTGCCCCGTGGAAGAGGCCTCCAGTTTTAATTGAAAAGGAAAATAGTTTGACTAAAATAATTAGTATTCGGCGCTCGAGGTGCCTCTAAGTCATTCTTGTTACTGGCTGCTGAAGCACAAAGGCGCCGCCTTTCCAGGCCCAGCCTTGAACCCGTGCCTGAGGGAAGGTATCAATGCGCCGCTAATTAGATATCACTCCTCAGCCCCCTCCTCCCTGCCCAACCGGGGTCATTCGCTCTCGGAGCCGCAGATGGGGTTGCGGGGGGCAGCAGTTGGACTTCACCTCAATAATCTCTTTGGATGCAGGGTGCGCACCCCCCTGCGTGCCAAGCACAGAAGCAGCACTGAGGTTAATCAGGTTTTGAGCGGCTGGGAAATGAGGGCGCTGTCAAGCTGAGGGGGGATGCGGTGGCAGCCCTGAGAACAGCAAGATGCTCAAAACACACCACTGCACCATGGGCAGGAGACTAATTTACCTTGTTTGGACCGGACGCAGACGCAGAGTTTTCGTGAGTAGCAGAGGGTAGCAGGGGGCGTAGTGGTTAGAATTGCTGCCATGAATTCAAAAGATCCATGTTTGAACCCCACCTCCTACTGTAGTGCCCTTGCAATACTCTGAATTGCTCCAGAAAAAATTGCCCAGCGGTTTAAATAGGTAAATCACTGTAAGCAGCTTAACACTGTCATTTGCTTTGGAGAACGGTGTCAGATCAAATAATAATGATAATAAAGACTGTGAGGAAACCACACAGGGAGTGCCACCCTGATTGTCAGACTCTGTAAGTGGTAACTCAGTATTTCCTCAAAACATTTGCACTGAAGTGTGATTTTCATACAGCAGGAAACATGTAAAACCATTACCCAATGTCTATGAGTCCAGATGTTTTGGCTCTTTTTATGCAATAAATAATGCCTTGGGAATTGGGAATTGTGCAAAACAGCAGCATCACAGTACACAGTTACTGTGCCATCGCAGTTACAAGGGCCAGAAGTGTGTGGACCCCCCCTTCTAATGGCTGAGCTGAGCTGTTTGAGCTGCACCCACTCAGCAGACAAACACATCCTAGACAATTCTGTGCTTCCAGCTTTGTGGCCACAGTTTTGGGAAGAAGCTCCTTTCCTGCTCCAGCATCACTGTGCCCCCACAATGCACAAAGCGAACTCCATAAACCCATGGTTTGCCCTGGTTGGGGTGGAAGAACTTGAGTTGCTGCACAGGGCCCTGACCTCAACCCCTTTGGAACGAACTGGAATGCTGACCACGAGCCAGGCCTTCTCATTCAACCTCACTGATGCTTTTGAGGCTGAATGGGCACAAATTCCCAAAATGTGGGGGAAAGCCTTCCCAGAAGAGTGGGGGCTCTTATAGCAGCAAAGGTGGGGGGGGGGGGGACTCCATATGAATGCCCATGGGTTTGGAATGAGATTTTTAACCAGCACATATGGGGGTGATGATCATGTGTCTGCATACTTTTGGCCATGTCATTTATCAGAAGAGCCCCCAGTCAGCTACATGCACACAATGATGTGACCACACTGGTGTCAGTCTGGCACTAAAGCACTGTGCGTCTGTCAGCCCCTGGGTGGTTGTGTCTTGTCGACTCCTTCATTGGTGTTGCCTCCAGCAAAATTTGTTTCATGAGATGTGTCCTACAGAAGAGGAATCCCCTGCATGTGTGACCCTTACCTGCTTGCCATCGCTGGCATTGCAGGGCAGCAGCAGCACCTGGGAGGCAGGAAACATGGTGGAGAGGGAAAGACAGTGCTGCTTCTGGCGGATCTGCTGCCCGTGGGTGTAGATCCACTCCTGAGGAGGACAGTGAGGCCGTGAGAGGAACAATAATGGTGGGCATTCCTGTGCATGGCTGCATGGCCCTGCATGTACATGCATATACTGTACGTAGCTTCACATCGCCAGGCCTGACCACACATCTGAGTGGACTGGTTTACATGTTTGAGCCGTGTGTTGGATTCATTCCCATAGGTAATGTGGCGATTGAATGACTCTTGTGCACCTAGGACTGAAAAGGGTCATAGGGTTAAATCTCCAGAGGCCTGGAGCAGATCGATCAGCCCAGTTTGCTTCACACATGGGAGTAAAATAAAGTTGGCAGTTCTGTAGGTTGCTTTGCATAAAAGCTTCTGCTCAGCAAATAAATAATGTAGTTTGTAGTCATAATGAGAAAAACAGCAAAGGCGCAAATTTATGCTGGCCGGCCTGGTGCCCCTGTTATGCTGGTTTCCCAAAAAGCACCTCATTCCTTCAAACGGGCATAAACCAGGGCACCAGCTGGGCTTCCTGGTACCTCCAGCTCACCCGACAACGTCTGTCTGCGGAGGACTGAGGTGGCTTCACTGACAGCACGAATTTAAAATGTCGACTGGGGTCCGCAAGGATCCAATTATTTACACATATTAAATCACAGGGAGCTATTTAGCAGCATAATGCTGAGCTGAACATCTATTTTTAAAGCTGGCGAAAGAGCCGGCCGTCCGCATCTCTGGCCAAGCCCTTTACCAAATGCCTTAATGCTTTTTTCAACGGGGATCTCACTATGATTATTACATTTTGCTCTTCTGCTCACACTCATGTTTCAAAAACATTAGAAATGAATGCTGCCAACACATGTAATTGTCATAAATGCATAAACATCCTTGATTTCCAGACGCTCCCCTTAAGACACCCGATTCTGCAGTTTTTGGACATTCTTTGTCTATTTTCTGTGCGGTAGTTCTTAACTTCACAAATGAAAAATTATGAAATACGTGCTCAACTCTGGATCAGACTTTAATAAGCACAACAATATCCTGAGAGAAAAGAGAGAATAAAACGAAAAATGCATTTTTGCAAATGTGCACCCTGCCCGTTCCTCACAAACGGAGCCACTGTAATGCTACCTGTCTGTACTGTGGGCTTTTACTTTACTGCAAATATCGATGTGGAGTTTAGACTTTACATGAATGAGGGAACTGGAAGTTGATATTCCTGTACCTGCAAACACAGAAGGTGGGAGACTGAGATCTCCTGCACCCTCCTACATACCCGCTAATGAGTTTTTTCCTTTGTCTGCTTTCCTGACACCTGGGTACAACATGCAGAGCCATGGAGGAATGCCGGATCGCAACTGGAGACAATTAGGCCGACTTGTGCTCGGCAGCGGCGTAATGAGGATGTCGGCCACAGCCACGGAGTTTCAGCCGTCAGCTGAACGTCACACCGAGACGCACAAAAGCGACGCGCTACTGTACTGCTGATGCTGGTCATTATTTGTCACCGTGTTTGGCTGCCTGTCTTCCTGATCTCGGCGCTCACTGGCCTGTGAGGGCAGAAGTGACGTGAGCAGAATTTCAGCTTCTTCCAGTTCTTTCTTTTTGCAGCTTATGTAAAAAGTTAAGGTGTTGAAGCAGCAGCTGACCCTGTGTTTTAAAATGACTCATTAAATATTAAACGCAACTTGAGGGGGTCTGCGGAAACGCGGCTTAGGACGGCTAAGGTACTGTTACACCCAGTGGGTCAAAGGAGTTCGAGTTACACAGGCAGTCAGGTGACAGCTAATACATTTCCTGCGAATGCCAAATTAATATTTAATTATTTTTCTGACCCTTTTCTCAGTGTTAGATTTTATATGAACCTACTTAGTTTTCCCATTTATACGGCTGCGTATTTTTTTTCTGTATGAATTAAGGTTAAGAACCTCCATCATCGCCATGGCAGCAACAGGATTCTAACCCGAGTCTTTTGGCTGCAACAAGGCAGCGTAGCCATGGATACACAGTGCCAGATGTGAAAAGGCCTTACAGCTCAGTGCTTCACGTGTTCGGCACGAGTTCTCACAACAAAAAAGAAAATGAATAATCAATACCGCTCGCAGAGATGGAGGAAGCAGACGGACGCTTCTGGGCGGCCACGAGGAACCTGCGACATGCGCACTGCAGCTCCAGCGAGAGTTAAGGCAGAACCAGATGGCTGAGGAGACCTGTGACCCGTGAGGAAGTTTGGCACGCAGCACATGGCTGCAGCACCCAAACTCCCTGGTTCTCGTGTCTACCTGGCAACAAAAGCAGGGGTGACACAAGCAGCAAAGCCCTGGTGGCAAAGAGGACTGGAGACCGAGGTAAGCGGCATCGCAACGTGTGGATTAGAAGGTCAGCAAGCAGAGGACTTTTATGCATCTCCGTTTAATAGGATAGATTTGACTATAAAACCCGTGGTCCATATTAATCCTAATTAGAGTGCTGCTTCACCCTGGCTGCTTTATGACGGCCGCTGTGGCATGAAAATATCAATTTAATGTTAATCTAGCGTGTTTCCAAGCCTTGTTAGTTTACTGCGGGGGGCCCTTAAAAGCTCTGCCATTAAGGTGGGTGCCAAGGGCTGCTCAGGACACACGGGACAGCCTGCAGGCTCCGGCTCCTGTCTGCGGCAGGACTCACAATGGGTCTCCTGGATAGTAAAGGATGTTGCCGCTTCGTTCCTCTCCCTACATTAGACTGCGTTACAGCAAGGAGATACGGATAAATCATACAGTATGTATGCAGAAGAAAGATAGGAAAATTTAGATTTTCTGTTCTGGGATAGATTTCCAATGCATCCAATACATTTTTTTTCTTAAACATAATAGCAAAAACATACATCTGCTTATATATTGTCAAATGCTGTCCTCCGTATGTATGTCATAATATTCACCATATTCCCTTTCTGCAAGGAATTTGGCCCGGCCGCTCCCAGGCCTAAATGGGAGGCACCCCAGAGAGTGGTGGAGAACACCAGAGCCAAGATCCAGTGGGGCTTCCACATCCAAACAGAAGAGCAGTAATGGGCAACCAAGCAGCTACAGTGGTGAGAGATAAAGGGGCAGAAGCAGCAGTGGTGATGGATGTGGTGACTCCAAGCTATGCAGATGTTAAAATTAAGGAATACGAGAAGTTGAGGAAAAACCAGCAGTTGAGAGGTGAGCTGGAAAGAATGTGGAAGGTGAAAACCAAGGTGGTCCCACTGGTCATAGAAGCACTGCACCCCAAATAGCAATGTCGTCTGCAGGGAAAAGATGACTCCGGGACGCTGGCCTTAGAGGCAGAGTTTCAAAGAAAAAGCAATACCTGGAGCTGGAAAATTGAAAAAAGTTAAAATGGGCAAAAGAACCCAGACATTGGTTGGCAAAATACTGGAAAATGGCATTATGGTTGAATAAGCCGAAGTTTGAGGTGTTTGGATCAAGGAGGAGAACTACTGCATGAACTGTCTAAAGAAGCAGGATGCTGAAGACCTGTAAGGAGTCTGTTACTCAGACTGTAGCCTCTGATGTTCTGATCCTCCTGTGCGTCTGGACCTTCTGACCAGCTGAACTGCTAGCACAGTTACAAAAGTTCCTGAATGAACTGGATGAACAAAAGGGGAGCTAAGAGAGTTTACCATTTGGATGCTGGAGAAATAATATTAAATTATAAACCAGCTATTTCTGGCAGTTACAGCCATGTGCAGCTTTAGTTATGTCTTAGCTTTATTTTTAAATCAGTTTATGTAACAGTTCTAAAAAATTAAGAAATTTCTTAGTGACTCCAAACTTCTGAACATTAGTGTGTGTGTGTGTGTATACTGTATATATACATTTTTACTGTAATTTTATAAATATATATATTTACAGTAAAATTGCCCAGTAGTATTAATATGTAAATCACCATGTAGCTTAGTTTGAAAATCCCAGCAGTCCATGAAGGTTGCTTTGCCTGGCTGTGAAAAGACAATAAGTAAATGTATAAATAAATAGTATAAATATTTCTGTGGGTAGCGCTTCCTCTTTGTGCCATTTATCTATTTGAGTCATACAATGTAGAACGTTTATTGACAAAATAGAAAAGTTATGCATTCAGCCTTCAGTGCTGCTATATATGTGTGGCAGATTTGCATTCCAGTTTGCTCATCGGTTCTGCTTCATAGATGCACAACTGCACAATGTAAGCTGGTAAAAATGGCTACTTTTAGCCTTGTCTTGTGCACAAAACACATGCAATGGGGGGTGTCTTCAGTAAACATCGATGAACTGTTTTTGTGGGCTGCTGAGAAACAAGAAGCTAAAGTAGCCTGTGAAAATGCTAAAAAGGCAAACCAAGTTTCAGGTGAAAATACATCTTGTGAAGTAGTGAGGACCATGATACTGAGTGTGGGGATAAACAGCAGATACAGGGACAGGATGATGGGGAATGGGGGTTTGGAGCAAACACAGGGCATTGGAGTCTGAGGTGAGCATCAAGAACCGTTATCGCTGTCAATATTCTGCACCAGATGTGCACGAGTGTCTGTGCTTTATGGTATATTTGGGGCAGCAGGTGTCACGCTCACTTGCGAAGGCCCGTGCTGGTCAATCGGGGAAGTGCCCTCAGGGGCTGAGGGTACCATCCGGATCCATCGTGTGTAAAGTTTGATTTGTTCTGAGGCACTGCATCCAACGTGCGTGCTGTGTGCAGAAATTCTTCCCACTGAGACAATGAAGCTGCCAAAGCTGAACAATGTGTATATTTGTAAAAACAGTCATTTTTAAAAATATGGGCCATAGCTGTTGATGTGGTACTACACACTGTAAAATGGTTGGGACACTGCTGCCTCCTGCAGTTATAGAGATACCGTATGTTGTACTGTCCATGCGTGGTAAACATGTTGTATGTCCTCTGTTATAGCTGCTGTGTTAAAACTGATACATCAGTCCAAGAAAAAATGTAAACGTGCTCTGGTCTCCAGGACAAAATGATCAACCAGCACTGTTGCAAGTCACCTTCAGAAAGAAGTAAAATAAATTAAAATGCGTCCATAGGATTTACATCATCTATATGCAATAACTAAATGCATGTCTTGCAAATGGACAAAATACCTGGATCTTGACAAGGAACACCTGAATTTGAAAAAGGCTGTCTGGCTGTATTTCTGCATCCCGCCGTACCAAAAGGGGGAAAGCAAACCCCAAAAGCTACTCATTACTCGAATATGATGCTCCGCAACCCCCTGGGGTAATGCGTGCTTGTTCATTAGCAGACTCCTTCATCTGGTGCCTCTCATGCAGTAACCCTTTCACATCCCACATGCATGTGACCCAGTCCCACGACAAAGGCAGACAGGCAATGTGTGGCAGGTGAAAGGGGGTGACAGAGGGTTTTAGGATGACAGAGGTGACATGGGTCGGCATCATACCTGGTGGAGCGCAGGAACCTCTTTGGTCCCTGCACAGGGCCCGAGCCCGAGCACAGGCATCTCCTGGCCCTCCACCATCTGGTACTCCAAGCAGTTCTGCCTCTGCCGGATGACTCCCGACTTGGAGTCCGAATCATCTGGGATCCTTGAAAGGGCGCCGGAAAGCATTAACAATCTGACAGAATTGGGTTCGGTTATAAAGATATGCAAAACTGCAGTATACATTGGGATTTACAGATCTGCAGATCTCCTTTTCAGCCTGCAGTCTGATGAAGTCATGATAAACGGTTGTGTCTCACTGCATCGTATCCTGCTGGCGCTTCTTTATTCTCTGTGCTCAGTCTGGGTGAATATTAAAAGCTACAGATAAGAACGGAACTACTACACACATTTATCAGGACCATGTGGATGTGCTCAAGCGAGTGAGATGGATGAAAAAAGCGAAGTAAATAATGGCGGAGAGACCAGAAGGATTTTACAGCCTGGTTCATTCGCTCTCTCAGCAAAAGGCGTCCGACTTGGGCAGCAGTCCCTCCATCTCAGCCCTTGGTGGGACTGCTGCCCCATAGTATCATGATTGTTTTAAAGTCAACATTCAGCATAAAGAAGGGGCTGCAGTTCAACGCTGTGCAGCTACAGGGCAAGAAAGCACAGGGTTGCACAAATTACGTCTCACTGCGATGTGGGACATAATGGACGAGGGTTAGCGTGGATGTGGATTCAGTTACAACTTGGTCTGTATGAGTTTGTGTGTTCTGCTCGTTCTCACGTGGGTTTGTTCTGGAAGCCCTGGTTTCTTCTCAAAGAGATTTGTGTCTGGTGAGTTTGCAACCGAATTGTCTGGTTTTTGCAGGACGTCTAGCGCTATGGGTTTCATTGGATGAGCAAATCATGAATCACTGCATGCTGATTTGAAGAAGAGCAAATAAAAGTAAAATACGAGACTGTCAAAAGACAGCCAGCAGCCAGGTTGCAAAATGCAGTCCCCGGACAGATTAGCATGTGCCAGCAAGCTGAATTCTGAGGGCCATCCCTCAAATGACACCCCAGAGAAAGAGGGTAGACCCCCGTGAATGGTGCAGACCCTCACTTGAGCTCAGGATAGACGTGGTCCAAGTACCACTTGAAGGAGTTGCACTTCAAGTTCCGCCGAAGCTCCTCTCGGTCTCGGACACTGACAAGAGAGCAAAAAGGACGGAGTAAGAGACGAACCCTTTGTTTTACACTGAACATCTGTGACCAACGGAGGTAGCCTGATTTGCAGGGGCCATGTTTAAGTCTTTGGCATTTACACTATGGGGTGAGTTTTTTGGTCCTTGAGGGTTCCAACCTGGAGTCCCTCCACTGTTCTCACAGTCGCTAGCTGCCCTCAGCTGTGTGGGATGAAGGCCTCTCAGCTAAGCCAGCTTGTCACAGGGAGATAATGGCACAAGGTGGTGTTCAACCTGCCACTCACTCGCCGTACGGCTTCCCGCGTGCTGCTGGTCGAGCCCAGTAATAGAACAGCTTGAAGTCATCCATCCACACCTCTGCTGTTCGCCGTGTGTTTCTGAAAAACAGGCAAACATTGGCATCAGTGCCTGGGCTTCCTGACCCGACCCGGCCGCAGTCCCTTCAGATGCCTTCAGATGATTACTTCTCCAAAAAAACATACACCGTTTGTATGCAAAGCCGCTCTCTACGCAGCCGGGTAACTTTGAACACATCAGTAGTGTCTCAGTACAAACAGGGCCCCCGCAAGAGCACCGTGCGCCTATACCTCTGGCAGAAAGATGCTTTCGTTACAAGGAGTCTAAATTCAGAAGCTTGCAGTTTTTCTGTTTGGGTCCTGAAGTGGCTGAATAAACTTCCTCTATCCCTCAGAATTGCAGAATCCATCCCAGCATTCAAGAAGGGACTGAAGCCCATCTCTTGCGGATCCCCCTCTTGACCTCCTGGCAGCTACATAACCGAGTCCAAGCTCAGCTGCTGTGATTATCTGTGAGTCTGCTGTTTGAATGTCACTCCTGCAGGCAGACCCAGGAGGGATGGGAACCGGCAACCTGGTGTTGTCAGACAAACAAGCTGCACGTTAATAATTTTGTGTCTGTTTCATCTGGGGTTGACACTTTTTGTTTGCTCTGTCATGCATTGCTGTGGAGAAAGATGCGATGAATGATGGTGAACGCCTTAGTAATGCAGCAAGCAAACCTGCCTTCTTTTATTGCAGCCACTACTCCACTTTGTGCCATTACACTCTTTTAACACAAACCCGCAGTCCACTTAAGAGAAATAAGAAAACTTAATTTTCCTCTAGATAAAGTTTTAATTGCTTAGCAGATGTTTTCTTTTTTATGAAAATTGGCATACATGGCTTACAAACCACTCATTTATGCAGCAGGGTAATTGCAAAGCCATTCAGTTTAAGCGCTGCGCTTAAGGGTACAACAACAGATTCCACTCGAGGGATTTGCAAACGGCAGCTTTTTATTTACAAACGGCAGCACTGCGGCTGATCGGAGCTCCTCACACCGACTCCAGGCTCAGCTGAAGAGGCCCACATGCAGATGCTCTATTGGCACAGTCGGTGGGCTGAGGGTTCAACGACAGGGAACACACGTGACTCCATAACTTTTTTGTGAGCTTTTGCGCCCGAGCTGTGCGTATCAATAAGCTGGGTTTGAGCTCTACTCCAGGACGATGGAAAGCCAAACACTCCTCTGCCCAGTTCTCAGCTGACTCTCAGCCCTAGGTCTTCCTGTGGCTTCCAGACACCCGGAGCTGCGCCTTGAGATCCTTTCTGGGAAAGAAGAAAGTTCACTGACTTACAGCACAAATAAGACTGAAGAAAATGTGAGAAATGCGCTGTAAATCTGTTTATGACATTAGACTGCGTTGTGTAATTATTCTGTATCATTCATTCCTTTGTCCCCCAGTGTTATAGCAGTTATTCTGCACCTTATATCCTGCTTTTTAGGTGCTAAAATTTGCCAGTAATGTATTTTAAAAAATGGAAATGTAGTCTTCTGGAGACGGACAGGGCAAAGCCCGGTCTAAAGGTCACACAATCCTGGAAACACTTTTTTTAGCGATATGTGCAGTATATTTTCTTACGTTCAATTTTTTCCCTTGATATTCTAATGGTGCTCCCTCAGAACAGTGCACAAAAGTTAAAGTGGTGTAAAAGTAAAATTAAATCCAGTGCTTAAAACTGCAAAGGTCATCTCCCCAGGGTCCTCCATGGTAGCACAGTGTGTGTGACATATCATTTCGCATTCATTTTTGACTTTTCACTTTGTACAAATGGTTCTTTTTCTGCTGCCACTCAGGATCATAACAATGATGCTGATGTTGTCTTTCCATCTCTGAAGCACCCACCCATCACCCCTCCCTCCCTGTCACCAGTTCAGCTCTTTACTCCAAGTACTCGCTAGAGCCCACTTCTTCCTGCTAGCTTCCGTCTTTTCCAGCCAAAAGGGGCACTTTGGGCACCGAGACCGTAAACTGGCTCAGCTGAGTACATGAGTTACACATCTACACACAACAGGTGCGCCAGGAAGGTCAAACGTGTGGATGCCACAGACTATGATATGCATGCCCAGCATAGTGATGAGCAGGCAGTGATAACCAGTTATTATCACTAAACTTTATTACCTTTAAACTTGTATTTAATACATATTGCTCCTCTGTGTGTGTGTGTGTGTGTGTGTGTGTGTGTGTGTGTGTGTGTGTGTTTGTGTGTGTCAGGCCATGAAGTCAGCAATGACATTCGCTTCATGTGTGATGTGACCAAGTGTCTGTTCCTTTGGCTCATTTCAAAGATGAAGGATGAAAATTTCGAGATACTGAGTGGCCGTTTTGGTGTTTAATGAACTTGACAGGAAAAACCTCAGTCGGGGCAAAAAGCAGTACCGTGCCAGATTTCCAGTCTGTGACTTGAAAAGCAAAGCCACGTATGAAGAAGAAGCAGAGCAGCAAACAGACAGACAAGCAAAAGCTGGGCTTTACAGATGCAGAGATTAAACCCAGCACTACAGATGTCAGTTCTGTTTGTGTCCTCTGTGGTAGCTATGGCGATGATGGCAAATAACACAACTATCATCAATAAAGATGAACAAAGGCGCGATTTCCAATCTCAGTTCACCACCAGATCCACACAGCCCAGCTGTCTACCCTCTCTGAAGGCAGGAGAACATGAAAATGAGCAGAAAATAGGTTTTAATAAATTGTTTTCCCTAAAGGATGCTGCCTTTTCCGAATTCCAGATGAAATTTGATTAACATATAGAATACAGCTTTGCATTATGCATCGAGTGATAAAAAACTAAACTCCTACACACGCTTGGCATAATGGAATCCCTCAAACACTCCTGCAAAGGTAAAATAAACAGCAGCACTGCAGAGAACTTTTGCTACCAAGAACAGAGTCTAGGCAAACTACCCAAGGTTTGCGGGGTCAGAACCACAGCATCCTGCGGTTTTGCACGCGGCTCCTGACACGATGGCCAGCCTGGCCCACAGCAACAGGTTCTCGGCGCTCAACCGGGTCCTGCGTGCGACTGTGCCCGAGCGGGAGGGCCAAGGCGAGGAGGCTCACTTGATGTAGGTGTTGGCGTTGCCATCCGGGAAGACGTAGGGGTGCTTCTTGCGGAAAACGTGTCCGATGCGGCTGCAGGGCACGATTTCCAGGCTCCCGCCGCACATCCACACCCGGAAGGAGATCTCTAAAGGCAAACGGCAGCACGGACACAAGGTTACTGATCCAGGTGGCAACCACGCCGAGGGAAGCTGCTGAGTCATGTGGTCAGGAACAAAGCTTTTCAAAACAAACTAGCATTTAAATGTTGCAAAATGAATAAACAGGGTGGCAGATGGTTTGGTAATTTTGAATCCCACTCCTACTGCAGTAACCCTGGTCAAGGTGCTCACCCTGATACGGTAGAAACCACCCACCTGCGTAAATGGGTAAATCAATACAACACAGCTTAATGTACAAACCTAGCAGTGCGGTTCACTTTAGGGAGAAGCAGCAGACAAATGAATAAATTATGAGGAAAGCACATTTTTGACATGCAAACAGCAGCTGAGGGGATGGAGGGAACAGGCAGTTTCTCTTTGCCTCAGTTGTCGGTGAAGCGACACCTGGCGTGGCACGAAATAAAACACAAATGTGCACAGAGATGCAGCGCGCGCACACCAGCCACTGTGGGGACGTCCTTCGCTCCGTGCTTATGGCCCTTGCGACACTCGTAGGTCGCTGGGGATTTCAATGGGCCGCCATACATGTGGCTTGTTAGCGGTAATGAGCACAGCGGGGTTTGCCGGGGGGTTCGCCGCTCAGGTCGCGACTCCAAATTGGGCCTCACATTACTGTAGCGCTTTGTGCTGAAGGTCGCACACCAATAGCTCCCTGTGAAGAACCCCCGGCGGAGCCTGCGTGCCACCCAGCTGGGGTTTAGCATGTGAAGCAGCAGCCGGTTGGCTTCCTCCTCGGCTTCCGTGTCTTCCCCGGCAGAGCCCTGACGGGAACTTCTCCACTCACCAGAGCCCCCACGCACAGGAAAGCACAGTAAATTTAGCGAAGCCAAGTGATGCCCTGCAGTGTATTTGGGGGAACCCTGTTCCTGTAGGCAAGGGGCTATAACATGTAGGAAAAATTAAAGTTCTTGTTCTGTCGACAATATTTTTGAAAAAAAAAGAGGTAGCTTGACTGGCACTACCTGGGCCTACTTGAGACAAACACAAAGAAAATGTAATGGAGTCACACAGAACTGTGCAGCACCCTGATGGAATGCATAACCATTTCAATTTAGGGCATTTTTTCCTCCAATTCATTTGAATCTTTAATTACTACCACTGTGTGAGATACAATTTTGAACCGCAAAATTCTTAAGGAATTATGATGAAAGGCTTATCCACCTCCGTCTCTAGCAAGATGTTTAAAAGGTGTTTGTTCCTGTTTTGCATGCTTTTCCACTTGAGCAATCTCAAGCACACGGTTTTTGCTACAAAAGCCATTAGGACATTAGCCAGCTTTCTTCTCCCCATCGACTGCCACAGACAGGATGGGGCGCGAGGCCGAGGTTTGCAGGGTGACCACTAGATGGCCCCCTTCACAGAGGCCAATGACCGCAACCAAAAGCCGCTTCCGCGGGTGAAATTACAGTGAACTTACTCATGTTTCTCTGACAGGCAGGAAAGCAGGGTATTACTTTGCAGTTCACTGTCGCACCGAGCAACTCTACTGAGACGCTTTTAATAAGACTGATTTACTGCACCAATAAAGCCCCTTACTGACCGCCGTTGGCCCCATCGATACCCCGGCGATGGCGTCAACTGGGACTGCGAGTCTGTTTGTCATTTGTTCAGCGTCACTTTTACCCCTCAGTCACAGTCAAAAAGCGTATCGCACAGATGTGGGTAAGTCTTTATTAAGGCTACAATAATGTTTATTTATTCATTTCTCCAGAGCAGCTCACAGTGCCAATTATACTTTTGTGTGAAATATTTTAGGGTAAGTGTTTTGCTCGCGGGTATTTGGGCTGGAGGTTGGGTTTAAACCACTCGCCTTCTAGGTCGAAGTTTTGTCCGCACTGTTTTGTAAGCACGCGCTTATTTTCTTTTTTCTTTTTTTTAACTTTGATCTGCACTAAAATATTAACTTAGAAAAGAAAAGCAACATAAACTTAATCTACTCTGGCTGTTGACTAATTTGCGGTGTAAAAACTGCAGAATTTTGCTCACCTTATAAATCACGCAGGAACGGCAGACAGGAGCTGCTGGGCCTGGAAGTGAATTGAGTAAGCCGCGGCTGGCAGTTCTGGCTGTGACTGTGTGATCTTTAGTGGTCATTATGAGCGGGGTGTAAACACAAGCAGATGTGTGAGGAAACAGATGAAGGAAGAAAATCCATTCATCCATCCATCCATCCATCCATCCATCCATCTATCCATACACTTTTACTAATTCTGTTTCCTAGTTGAAGTGGTCTGGAGCCTACACAAACACACACACACACACACACACTGCCCCTTAAATGAAGAAAATGCATACATAAATGAGTAAATAAATAAAAAATGCATGGATAGATAGATGGCATCTTTGTATGCTTAAACCTTCAGCAATGTACACTTCAGCCGCTGACAAAAACTGGCAGTGTATGAATAGTTGAACAGAAGCGTTGTCTGCTGGGGCCCAAAAGAAGCACAACTGTGTGCGTTTTGGGGACGACAAACCCAGTTCCTCATCCGCTTTGCTCCCCATCACTGCTGCATCCGACCCTCGGTGTGATCCGCACCACAACCTTCATGGTCACAGGACTCACCGAAGTTCTCCCCACCCCAGATGTCCATGGCCGTGTCATACTTTCCCAGGTGATTGAACCAGGACCTGTCCATCACAAAGAGGCCTCCGGCTATGATAGGGGTCCTGAAGAGGAGACAAAAGAGAGCACAATCACGCATGGTGACTGAGCAGACAGCAAGTGGAAAAAGGGAAACGGTGACTAATGACTTTCTCCACCACAGTGACAGGGCTCTGAAAGCAGCTGGCCGCTCGCAGATGTTCCGCACTCTGTTCTGTCCACATTCAGTGCTGGGCCTTTATTCGGCAGCGAACGGCAGCTCTTACCAGGGGATTTTCATTAGTGCATGGAGGAGGGCCGCCGCTGCGTTGAGCAGCTGATTTATTCCCACAATTTAAGGGCATCTTTTGAAAGGGTGAGGACTCTTTGGTGGAGGCGCGTCGCCGGGCCCCTCTGAGCAGCAGGGGAATTGATTGAGCGATAGCGGTTTTGGTCTGTGCTCCTGGAGCCGGGAGGCTCGCCTATTGAGTCATGTAAAGCGATACATTCTCATTAACAAAGGACGGGGATGCTGGGTGACTTTTTGTGCAGCGGGGGGGGGGGGGATGCAGAAAAACAATCAGATGTGCTGTTTTGCAATGTGGAAAGGATGAGGGAAGGGTTGGGGGGGGCTCATCTCAACCTGCACTTCTCATCTTCAGCCCAAACCACTTGCTGATCCACACATGACCCAGCCCCCGTCTTCCCGTGCGGCCTGCCGCCTCCCGCCTGCCACATGAAACTCATTTGGTTTGACCAAGAGCGTCAAGAGGAATGGGCCCGGCTCCCGCAGCGATACGACCTCCGATTATTTATAACCCTTGCAGTGGGCGCTGAAGGCGGCGTGGAGCAAACAGATACGCTGACGGGTGATAAGGAACGAGCCCCCCGATGAAGGCAGACAAGTTCTGCGGCTGCATGCTGCCCACCTTCCCCGCTCCCTTTGCCTATGAACTCCGTGCTGCTGTTTTTACCCTCAGAAATGATTCATCATTTGCTGCCTCAGATGTACGGCAGTACAAGAAAAACAACTTACGGCGATGCCTAGGAGGGCCGAGCGGGAGCACTGTGGGTGTTGAGGCACAGTGAATCGTATCATTGGCTTCTGCTTCTCTAAAACACAACATCATTTTCGTTTTTCTACTCTTTGTTTCGGTCGGATCTTTATTTAAGCACTGCAGGTGAGTCCAAGGCCAAACGGGTTCAAGGGCCGCGTGTGTAAAAACGTTAGCAAGTGACACGGCGAGATGTCAGATGTCCAAACTGAAAAATTACTTACTTTATTGCATTTGTGTGTGATGTCTGCTTCATTGCGTGTCAGATTATGTTCTCATATGTTTCCCAAGGGATTAAAGTATTTACGGGAGGTAAATATTAATTTTACAAAAGATCTCGTGGGCCACGTTTTAAGAAATGGTGGCCCCATGCAGCCCTCAGTCTGCGCCTTGGACGAGGTTCCAAGTTGTTGTGAGAATGACGTCGCAGGGGTTCTGCCCTTTAGCTTCCTGCGCAGCAGTGATGTCACTCGACTGGCAACGAAATGTCGGTCAAAATGTCAGGCTGGGTTTTCGGCCAATAATCCAGGAACTAGAGTCCGGCGGAAACCTGGTTATGTCCAGTGAATCAGTGCCGCTGCAAATAAAAGGGTTTGACATGGAGGACTCAGAGGGGCAAGACAGCGTCACACAGGCACCAGCCAAGGGTGTCCACCTGCTTTCCGTCGCAGCAGGATGAGGCTGGCTACCTGTAGAGACCCCCGCTTCACCTCCCCTCACTTCACCTCTGCACAATTCAATGCACTTCAATTTCAGTTCAATTCAATGCCGCTCAGTTTATCTCTTTACAGCGTCCTGGCCAACCGGATTCTCAGAGCTGGAGGCCTGTACAGAACATTTTACCGCGAGATATTTTTGATAATGAACACAAATAAAATGCAGCGTTGTGAACGAAACAGACAGTAGGCTGAAGGGTGGCGGGAGAGAGGGTGACAGGCAGCAACGTAAGCGCCCCGAATGACTCGCTGTCTGCACAGCGGGTCCGGGCCACAAACAGCTACTTTTGAAAAGGAGGGAGTGATTTCAGCGCATTTCTCCTCCAGATGTGCCAAACTCAACGTGCAACCGTGCACGCCACACACGCGCCGATGCACTCAGCTCCACTCACACAGCACCCATGCAGACATGCGTGTGCACACAAATCGGCAGCGCACAAACCTAGAAGCATTTTCACAGCAAGGACCCATAATTATGTACACAAACGTGCATATGTGTACACAAACAGTCACACTGAAGTACATGTGCAGGAGACCTGCGTGGTTCTGTACAGACACACACACACACCTTCCCATAGGGTTACATTCTCAGCCTTAAATGCAGCCACACTCAGCCTCGTTCTGTCTCTTACACACACACACACACACACACACACACACATCTCGCACATAAGCTCACGTACCCACACGCCCTCCTGAACACGGCGCCCAAACCATCTGCGCCTGCAGTCCCTCCTCCATCAGCACCTACATCTCTCCACCAGCCTTCTGAAGGCATCTGCTTCCCCCAGCAATATGCAGCCTGACTGCCTGCTTGACACCAGTTATCTACCCATCAGCAAACAGGCCTTAGATTTCTGCTCCCATCCCGTGGGCCATAGGATTTATGGTGGCTTCTTGCAGCTATGGGCAGACTCCGAGGTGGCCTCTCTCCCATCAGCCCCACCAGAGCAGCGGGCATGACAGGGGGCTACAAAAAAGGCCAGGCATCTGGGTCCTCCAGAGCGGCCAGGCAACTGGACCCCAGTGCAGTACAACACACATCGATCCCTGTATTTGGTCGCTCATTGCTGGATCAACACTGGCAAGGCGTGGATGCGACTCCCTTGAAGGAGGCGGTCTGAGCTGCATCAAAGGCTGACTGGGAACAGCAGCAATGAACGGGTGAGGGGAAGGGTGGCTGCTGTCCTCGCAAGTGAACCTGGCAATTAGAGCATCACCCGGCCCGCTGGGCTGGGCTTTCGTGCAGCGAAATCTTCACGTCTGACTTTGTGCAAAGGCTGCTTAATTGCCTCTCGTTCCTGCGCATGAAAAAAAATCTCATTACCTATCCTGGGGATCTGCAGAAGATCAATAGCGCTGCTGTCTGCCAGCTCCAGGCTTGTTATCCCCGAAGCAGACTTCAGACCGCAGAGGAACGAAAGGCCACCGGGGGGATCGGGTCTGTCTGTCGGGGGGCCGAGGAAGAGGGTGGCACAAAAGGGCACGAGGCGGCAGACGGCAGCACGCCCACCCTGTGCCATCCACCATTTCGCTTTCCTTCACTCACTTAATGGGTTCGGTGGGGTCGGTCCTCCTGGCTCGCTGCTCTGCTGACAGCTGCTCCCACTTGAAATGAAGACTCCAGTCGAATCCTGTGGTGCAGAGGGACAGATGATCTCAGTAGAGGATGGGGTGGAGAGGAGTGGGGTGGACCTTCGTGCCATGGGTGAACGGTGGAGCAAAGCGCTAGCGACCAGAAGGAGTATGGGGCACTGGAGATGGGGAAGGTCATACCGCCATTGAATGGCTAAGGGGAGGCCATGTGACCGTCCCTCCAGACCAGAGAAAGGGCAGAAGCTAAAGAGATCGACAGCATCTTGGGCAAAATGTTGAGGGCGCATGCAGTGTGAACAGAGGAAAGTGCTGCATGAACAGTTTAGCAACATAAACCGCTGAAGTTAATGCCCGGTTTTGATGGCTGAAAGGAGACGTGGACAGATTATCTGTGTCGATCTCGGTAGCCGACTCCTCTTTGCACCACTGTGTACTTTGTTTACACTGAAAATCCACCCCATTTCGGCATTCAGTGACACGTCAGCTGCATTTCTGAATGTTTGTTTGTGTGGTTAAGACACTTTTGTAGAAAACATTTTGCTGCATGGACAGTCCCGTGTACTATGACAGATCTGAGGGCCAGGGGGTCGATATTACAATATCCGTCCTGATTTTTATCTTTGCAGAAATCACAGCTGAAGTCACACGTTTGGTCTTCCCTGTGTGAGCAGCTGGGTCACCAAACCTCCCATCACCACCACCACCATTCTACCAGGCTTAATTTTCTTGAGGCAGTGAAGATGTTCCCCATCCGAACTGCTGACCATTGACCTTGTGGCATGATGCTGGGGAACCGGGCCAAAGACATGCATTTCGGGTAAATCTGGCATCTAAACTGGCCTTAGTGTGTGTATGCGTGTGAATGTGTTCCCCTGGCTTGCTGTGCGGATGGGTGAGCGACTGTGGGCAGTTTAGTGCAGGCTATCTGGCACTGTGAGACACCTTGGACAGAGGTGTCCGCTAAATGCTGGCTAACAATCGCTGTGCACCGCTTGAGAGAAAACAGGTAGTTGGCAGCGCATTGGTTGGGTGGTGGGGGGCGATCGCAGAACCAAACAGGCCTACCTCCTCGCAGGTCCGCTGAGGCAGCCACGTAGGCGAAGGTGTCCATGTTGATGATATCGATGACGGGACTCACCACTCGAGTTGGGTCCTTGAACGGGAGAAGAACGGGAGTCAGCGGACAGACCTTCTGACACCTACTTACGAGGCCTAGGAGGCACACAAAGCCTAATGGTGATCTACTGGGTCAGAATGGCTAATCCCTCCCAGTCACAAGTAGGGCTTTAATGAACGTCTCACCATGCATGAACTTTTTCCCGGGTTTAATAGCAATGAATAATAAGCAGGGCTATACTTCCTTTGTAATTTCAGCTGTACCGTGCTTTCCTCTGTTACAGAACCTGAGGGAGAACAACGCTTTAATCATCAGAGATGGTGAATGTCCGTTGCTTTGTTTGGTTCATGCACACAACCTGTTCATGGCTGCCATGTTCTCCCCCCGCAGAACAGCACTCGCATCTCAGCCTTTTGGTTTTGCCCAGACCTGTGCTCTCACAGACAATTTAGCTGGTTTGGGCATCCCAAATTAGTTGTGCTATCTTGGCTCGTGCTAAGCCCCCAGCCCCTACCCTTAGATGTAAATCCGTCACACATCACACACACGCGCACGTACCGGTTTTAAATGTGTAAGCCCCCGTGCTGTGACTTAGTTTTATTTTTACATCTTGTGAGCTTGCAGAGCAGTCACACAATTCTGTGCCAAGCTTGATGGTGTTAATGTTTGCTCCGATTCAACGTGCATAACTTTAGCAAATAAGAGGAAAGATGGCCAATTAAAACCTCTAAGTTTGAGCTAAGTTTCAGGAATATCATGCGAGCACTTCTGTTTTCATCCATGCATTTGTATGGATCGATAGGCAATTCTTTCAAGAAACAGTGGACACTGATGAATAATTCCTTCAGGAAAATCAATGCGACTGCCCCCTTTTTTCTGTGCATCGATTGTTCATAGCCAAAGGATTCCTGTATTCGCACATAAATTAAACAGCAGGGCGACCACGGGGCTTCGCGATGGAAATGCAAAGTGGCCTCGGAACAGCGGCCTGCTGACAAGCTGACAGGGCCAACGTTGCTTTGATAAAAGTGGCCTTCGAAAAAGTTCACCGTTACACGCTAGTGCCATTTTTCCGTGACCTCTGACCATCCGCCTGGCTCTCCGTCGTGTTTTGCTGCCTGAAGCCTGCAAAAAGGTGGTAGTTATCCGTCCATGTTGTTACCTCGCCAGAAGCAGCCGAACCCCGGCTCCAGGTGGGTCTGAGAGCAAGCGCTGCTCTGGGCGAGGGATGGGCTTTGCGGACACTAAGGGCCAATTAGAACAGCAGTCACCGGGAAGCCTGGCGCCCCCGCAACAGAGCTACATTTGTGCACCATTAGCAGGTGATCCCTCAGGTGCTGCTGGGTTGGGTGCAGCTCCATGGAGAGGTCACAGGAGAAATGGCATTGGGCTGAAGTGCTTTAGAACAATAGGCTGGAGCGGGGAACTGGGGTGGATGGTGGTGGTGGTGGTGGTGGTGATGGTGTCTACAGTACCTCCTTCACTCTCTGCAGCAGCGGAAGCAACCAGTCTTTGTTAACTTCACAGTGACTGTCCAGGAAGGTGAGCACCTCCCCGTGGGCCACGTCGGCCCCTCGTACCCTCGACCGGATCAACCCTGGGGGATGGGAGAAGTAAGTCATCCACATCCATCCATCTTCCTGCCTAATGATGGGAAGGTCCAGTCCACAGTACCAACCTGCTTCTAATAACAGAATGCAAACGAAAATCTGGGTAAACCTTGAAGAGGATGCAATGCACAACGGCTCATCAACTTATAAAAACAATCGACATCAAATTCATCTAAATCCAAAGTCACTTTTACTGCTAAGTCACAAACAGTTTAATAAAGCAAATGCTGCTGGATTTATTCTCAGGTTGGGGTCTGTGAAAACACTGGCTCCAGCTACAATAAAGAAAAAATTTTGCATGACTCAGTATTTTATTAAATTTGAGCAGTTCTGAAATTACGTAAAGCTAGAATGCTAATAACTCTTGACTTATTATAAAAATCTTCTAGCTTCAAGGCCTACGGGGGCTCTGAGCAATTAAGTAAAATGAAATCCGATGGTCCACGCTGTGTGAGGCGAATTGCCCTGTTTCTTCCTCATTCAAAAATGTCAGAAAAAGCCAAAAAAGTACAGACGGAAATAGCAGCCCAGACGGTAATTGAGGAAGATGGAAAGACCCGAATGATTAAAGGCCCTTTGGGATTTAAGGCTGAGATCAATACTTGCTTGCTCCTCACTGAGCGTCACTGGGAAAATACAGCAAGACGCCTCTTAAGTTTTGCACCAGCGTGACTTCAACCAATTAAAAATCCCATTTCATCGTCAATAACACTTTATTTTCTGGATGGATGAACTCCTTTTGACCGTCGCCACGTGCAGGCGGACTTTTGTGAAAAGTGTGTGTTAGCAGAGGTCTGGGCCGACGATCGTGTAGGTGTGGGTGTGGGTGTGTGTGGGGGGGTCCCAAGATGCAGCCGTAATGAAGCCGCCTCCAGAAAACGGGGCTCCGAGCGCAGCGCCTACAGCGGCGGAAACGCAGTCGAGCTTAAATGCCTCCGACATTCTTTTTCATCCAACTCGTGCCTCGGCCCTAAGAACCGGCGGGCCTGCAGAGTAATGAAACCCACGTTGTAATGCTGAGCGACTTTGCTCAATGAAACCCTGAGCGCACAGTTTACACCACAGGTGAAAAACCAAACAAAATCCACCTTCAGGAATAATAACAGCTCATTACACTCCGATGCAGTCACAATGGCTCCGGTCATGATTTGTGCCGCGCGTCCTCATATAAGACTGATGAGTCCATTGTGCGGGTGTGGAAACGTCCGAATTCTCCCAAGAAACAAACCATTAGTTATGACTATCATGACAACTCATTAAATTGAATCCGCTACCATTAGGCAAGGCCCTCACATAAATCACCTTAGGTTGCCTGCATATTCAGTGTCTTAGGTTGGAGGCTGCTCGCAGGCATCTCAACTTCAAGGTTTTGCTGGGTCTTAGCCAAGGCTTTCAACTCAAGTAAAGCAAAGTAACTTAAGCAAAAGGTACAGTCGCAAGCTTTCCTCACGCACAATAGCAGGACCTTGGTTTGCACGACCTCCTATAATATTGTTTTAAGGTATTCAGCCCTAATTTCAGCCGTTTTGAAAAATTGACACAAAAGAAAATGCAGGTAAACCTTAGGACGTATGCAGCTCCGGTATCGGCAGCTTTGCCGTGATGCAGCTAAACTCTTACACGCGGTTCCCGTTTTGTGCGGTGCAATCCGGCGAAATGTGGCCAAAAAGCACAAAAGTTTGTGGAAAAAAACAAAAAAAAATAAAGAAAGTGATTGGGTCAGAAAAGCAGGCATTTCTGGAAAGGTCTGGTCTGAATTGTTTGTGCTGCACTACCCACTGCCTTCGGTGTGTGTGCTTAGGAAAATTCATTCTCATTCATTTATTTTTTTACTGTACCTGGTGGATGTCTGCGTTAAATCCATTTAAAGCGTGCGCGTGTGCGCGCGCGCACACACACACAGTGCCAATAGGACCAGGGTGGCAGTATTAGCAAATATTACTCATATTCAGCCATATACCATATGAATTATTACTCTGTGGAAAGAAAGTGTAATGAAACCCTGACAGTGGATACAAATGTGCTGTAACAGCATCAGCTGCTGTCTGGAAATACATCAAACATGCAAAACATAATTCTGGAAAATTTGTATTTTGTACAGCAGAGCAGTAAAAGCATCATCACCATGAAAACACATTGTGCTAACCCTTCATGTGTCTGAAGACCACGTGCAGCTCAGTTGCAGTTTTTCTCCTAGGAGTTAGCAGACAGCTCTGGTGAGAGCAGCCCCTTTTCACAGCCAGGCATAGGCAGCACCGCCCCTCATTGGGGTTTGATCCCATAACCTTTTGGTTATCTTGGTGAGTGCATTAACAAGCATGCCATCTGTATCTCCTAGCTTGGCCTGGAGGGGTTTCCTCCAAGGACCCGGTATGAGGTAGAGTGGAGAGGGCTGGGGATTGGTCCAGGGAAGCTGTCCACATAGCATCGCAGGACGCAAGATGTTTCCTGCATCGCAGCCCAGCTTCCACTCGGCACTAAAGGTGCCGGGAGGTTTATTACAGAGGTTACCTCAGGTCATCTCCAAGGCTACCTCACTTGTAAGAGAAACACAGCCACACGCACCCAAGCATTCAAGTCAATACGAAAGTGTCTGGATCAGTGGGCAGACAAGAGGTTTAATGCATAATCCGCATCCCGACACCTTCCAGGACCCACGTGAGCTTATCACAACAAGAGCGCCCTGAGGAATGCAGAAGGGACGCCTTTGTGGCTGAGTGGTTTTGTACAGAGGGGCAGCACGGCCAGTCCGGGTGGGGCGGAAGCCACCGCAAAACTCACAGCTTGTGTGTGTTGAGGAGGACAACAGGGCGTGAGGTACCTTCTCTCTGCTCATTCCGGAGACACTTCACTTTGGGCAGTTTGGTGAGGAGAAGGCAGTCGTTGGCTGAAATGGCACAGACACGACAGCGTCACTCATTGTAGTTGTGAGAGACATCAGAAGTGAGGCATTGGTGAGCCCCGTGGAAGCAAACGGACCCCCTGTGGGTCACTTACGGTCGTCGCTGAAGTCATCCACCAAGATGATCTCGTGGATCAGGTGCATCGGGGTGCGGTTCAGTATGCTGGGATACAGAGAGGACACACTGAGCTCCGTCTTTGGCACCAAAACCTCTACATTTTCTTCATTTACCCCATGCGTTTGAGCAGAGAGTAAAAATGATTTTTCCAGACTTGTTTAACGTTTTAGTTTGCATATAAATTTGGTTGAAGCTGTCCTGATCACAGCTTCAAGCTATCATCACTTAACTAACTGTCTAGTGATGATAGCTTGAAGCTGTGATCAGGACAGCTTCAATGAAATTTATATGCAAACTAAAACGTTAAACAAGTCTGGAAAAATCATGATAAAAACAGCAGTTTAGAGGTTAGCACAAAACAACAAAACAACTGTTAAAAGACATTTTAAAACGGAAAAATGTTGAAACAAGACCAATTTTTGACAGATACATGAGTCTTTCTATATCGTATTAAGGTCCAGATTACAGGACTAAGGATATTTTGTTTCTTAGGAACGAATGACCTTTGACCCCTCAGTCCACCCTCTCCTTACAGCCCTCTTTCATTCCATTTCTCATTTCACGGTCGCCCAAAAACGCAATCTTCTGGCTCCCACAGAACTTCCCTCGAACTGGCGACATGTGAAACAGCAAACGGCAGCCATGGATGCAAGGTCTGCGAAAGGCTGAGATGTGCTGGTGTTTAAAGATCCCCTGAGCAAAAACTCATCCTCTACAACCCTTGAACACACACACACACACACACACACACACACACACCTCAAGAAGCAGCTAACCCTAAAGGATGACTCGTAGGTTCACCCGCATTTTTATTCAACACCCAAGAGAAACTTCTGTGCTCAGTTCTTTCACAGCCAGAAGCACTTTTCAGAAGTTCACCACAGTCACTCTGAAGAATCTCCAATTCTGCTGCATCTTACTTTCCCTTCACCTACAGTCATGCGTAAAGGTTTCAGCACTCTGGTCAGATTATTTCTCTTGTTGATTTTCTGGGTGAAAAACATTTTTACATTTTATTGGATGATTGTTATTTATTTGGTGAATTATGTAGCAGCATATCAGTAGGGTCCATCAGTGCGGTGCTAAGCTAGGGCTATGACATAAAAAAAAAATAAAATAAATAAATAATAATAACAACCGCATAATATATAGTGTGAAAAAGGAGTATATGGCACACTGAGCTAACTAGTACTTTAACAAACTGTATATCTCTTAAGTGCATAGTATTCATACAAATTTCTGTGCTTGACTTTTTCAAATTTATTGCACAAGTGGTTCCCCTTGCAAAGGTTCACATCTCATTCCTGCTGCAGGACCTTCGATCAAGTTACTTACCATGAACCCGATGCAGTAAAAATACCCTGGTACTCTACAAATGCACACCTCATACATGTACATCAACGTGAAGGATGCAAGTAAAGTGGAATCTGACAGAAGCCGATAAGCAAAGACATCTTCTGACCATGTTGAGCTGCAGCAGCTAGGCTCTAAATAGCCTTTTTACTTCTCAGTACATCCAATTCATTACTGTGATTTCATGCAGGGCTTAGATGGGAGCAGCACTTTGTGAGCTCCATGTCTGAAGCTCTGAGTTAACTATGTGAACTGCAGCCATCTGCGGGGTGAGCACACGCATTCCTGCCTTTATTTCATTTGGGGTAAACGAGAAGAAGAAGGCAGTTATTCAGCAGGACTCAATGTTTTCCATTATGGCACCAAAGCAGGTGACTTTCAGCACATTATCTGGGTAGACCGGCTACGGTCTGTTACTGAAGAAGTTAATCCTCAGAAGCATGTCCAGAGCGGACCTTCAAGTGGCTGGCCAGCGAGCTTCTATGAACTTCTTTTAGAAGTTATGGCCACCTTCTGTTTCTTTATGACTCTTAAGCAAAGAGACCTTGGGGTTCTTCTGAACGTCAGCAGGAAATATAGTACCATAGAGCCACGGTGGACTGATGACTGCAGCCTCCATTCTCATCTCCCTGAACCCAAGGGAAGAGGCAAAACTCGGAGCCTCGTCCTTCTTATTCTCTCACCCCACTGCTGTCACACTGAGCCGTGGGGAAGGTCTGAGGGGGGCCGACTCCCGCAATGTTAACCCTTCTGCCTCCAGGGGGGCCAGGCTGCAGTAATAGCCCCTGTCACTGCTCACACAAATCAGCAGGCAGCCCAAGGCCTGCATTTCGAACCCACTTTGCGTCAACACTGGGTCCTCTGGCGGTGTTGTGGCTGCTTGAGTCGAGCACGACGGTCGGGCGGTCGGGGGAGGCTGGCTACCTATCCAGATTCAGGGGCCTTTAGTGGGTGTTGAACAAAACAAAGACCGGCGCTGCCTCTGTTTCAGATGTCAACACACAAACAGCACAACCTGTCAACAGCTGAAAAACCAAAATCCAAAAAAGCCCAAATATTTTTGAACAACCCCCCCCCCCACTGCCTATAGTTACTTCCCTAGAGGTTGTAGGCTGAAAGTATAAATAATTAAAGTCACACTGTGCAGAGGCTGTGACACAAACATGCTGTGAGCCACAAAACAGCAGCCCCACCCACTAAGACGGACCCCTGGGACTGCGCCACCTTGGGGGGCCATTACCCTACGTGCTGTGCAGTGCTCACGTGTGACACAACTATCACCAATGTAAATGTACTTTCGCTTTTTAAATACAGTGGGCCAGCAGGCTGAGGCAGTTCACCTCATCCAAGCCCAAATGATTTGCCCCTCAACCAGGAAAAAGCGCCTTTGTTTGCATTTCCAGCCCCTGCCCCCTTCTGCAGCCCCACTGAAGTTTCTTTGGAGGAAAGTGCAGAAAATACAGGTTGACAGGGTCCGCAGGGAGAATGTGGGCTCTAGGCTCCAGGCGCAGCTCCACAGCACTGCAGGTGTTTGCA
The DNA here is from genome assembly GCA_018136845.1 of Heterotis niloticus. NCBI lineage: Eukaryota > Metazoa > Chordata > Actinopteri > Osteoglossiformes > Osteoglossidae > Heterotis > Heterotis niloticus. Next base: position 17,109,384 of record CM030895.1, read on the forward strand.
GGATCTCCAATTAAGGTGGATCGTGCACTGGCCCTCCTTAAATTAAACCTGATGCCTCCGACCAGGACAGACGGGGTTTTTAGCGGTCAGAATGGCAGCGCAGTCAGTACATCTCATTAAAAGGCCAACTCAGTCTGTGGTCGGCTGGCTGCAGCGCCTCTCAGGGGTGGCACTGAGGCAGCCCGCCAGTCGTTTGCAAGAGATGGCATCCAGATGGTTCCGCAGCACGTGGGCCGCAGCGTGGAAGCGGCCCTTGGTGCATGACCAGTTGTGCTGGACTGGGCTGGTGGAGGTGCTTTCCAACCTGAGCCTGCAGCTGCAGACTGGGCAGTGGTGGAGGATGAAGGGAGGGTGAAGGACAGGGAAAGAAAGCATTGGGGCCGTGCATTTCCATCTGATGCTGAAGGGAATCCAACCGTCTGTGCAGAGGGATGAGAGATGCATGTTGACGGTGTTGATAATATTGGCGGGTCTGTGGGATCTTTGAGGCATCAGAGGTCACGAGGTTGACCCCAACTAGCTTTCATGCATGTGTGGGAAGTTGTTTACTTACTGTGATCTTTACCCCAGTAAACACCACGTTTCATTTGCAGCTTACATGTGACATCCACAGCCTCACCTCTGCAAGCAGGAGTGGACTGCAACCATACTGTCCAAGTGGGCCTTCTTACCTGCGGATGGTGCGCAGAAGTGTGGCGCGGGCCTCGTTGTGAAAGGTGATCACTATGGATGTAGGCGGCAGGTCTGGACCATAATGAAGTGCAGTACACCTGGAAGAGACAAATGCCGGCCCGGCTGAGCTTTTGCACTGCATCCACCCTCTGCAACACAACTCAGCATTGCACCCGCCTTTCCTTACACTTTTGCTCAGATGGAAAATGCTGTGCCAAAATTGCTGCAGTTTGCTACACACCAAAAAAATCCCGGGCTGATAATTGAGAGTACTGTTGCTAAGGGTAACATGACAAAAGCATCCTGTTGTGTAAGAACGGTGCAAATATGTGATAAGAATGATAAAGGCACCGTGGAAGGAGACCTGTGGAGCAGGGTTATAAATTATAGATGAGCAGCAAGCTCATTAAAACTCAGCTGGCCACATTTACCTCTGACCGTAAGAGGAGTGGGAGCTCCACAGCACCATTTGTCCACCATCCAGTTAACAGCATTCTTTTTGCAGCTGAAGTAATTGAAAGCAACCACAAGGAGGACATTGCAACCCCAAACAGCAGCAGTGAGGAGAGGAGGTGAATTTAAAACAACTCTGCCGGCTTCAGTTTGCAGCGGGTTCACCATCTTGGCGCTGATGTTAGCACAGTTATAGTAAAGGCAGTGCAGGGAAAGGCAACGGTGTATTTCAGAGTTACCTGGACCACACGAAGGCCGGAGAGAGCACCTCCACGTGGTCCACCCGGCCCGGGGGTCTTCCTAATTAAGCTGTGCAGCCTCAAGAGGTCGGGACCAGAGGATCTTGTTGCCTCAAACACGATGGGATTTCTAATGAACGGAGGCCGGTGGGACAGGGCGAGCCCCTGGGGGCACTTTAATTTGTAGGAACGGCACCCAGAAGCACCACTGAGTCTCTAAGGAGCAGCTACCTGGATCTGCAACAGTTGCTATGACGTCCAAAGGCCCAAACTCTCTTTTTATCTCTGTAGTTTTGTGGAATTCTTTATTATTGCTATTATTAATTTTTATTTGACTTTTGTAAAAGGTGGCACAATTCTGTACCGGCAACTTGAACTTTAAATTTAAATTTATACAGCACCGAGTTCTTAGTGCAGCAGTTCAGAACAAGGCCCTCGGTCAAGGGCAGTAGAGCAGAAATGGGATTTGAGACACCAGCTGTGTGATTTGGAAACGGTAGTCCTCACAGTCCAAACCACTCCACAGCCTGCCATGTCTCTGGCATGGCCTCGAATCCCGCATAAATCGACCGATTAAGTTCCTGGTTTTGATCGCTAAGTCTTGGGTGTGTGCAGCAGCTGGTTTGTTCTGCAGGTACAGCAACAAGACATTTCCTCTAGGGCTTAAAGTCTGGTTCCTTTACCTTGTATCACCTGTTGTCCACATTCCAGACCTCACACCCTAAACCCAGAATCTCACCTGCACCGCAGGCCCATTTCCATCCCAACAAAGGCATTTGGTGATCTTGTTGCTCTCTGAATGAGAAGAATCTTCTCTCCCCAATGTTTATGAAAATAAACCCCATCCCACAGTCTGCAGTAGCGGTCCATCCTCATCCCTGGACCCCTGCTACTGGGTTTTACATCACCCTGAACGGCTCGTGCCTGATGCTGAAGCCTGGGAATGAGATGCACCTGAAGGCTGAACTAAGCTTGATGCTCCACCAAGAGAAGAGGCTGACCAGGTGGTTTTGGCTCAAACGCTTTGCTGGGTGTAACATAGTTGTTTGGGCACCAAAGTCAGGAGTGGCTGCTGCTTAAATGTGAGTGAGAAAGTGAGCTGTGCTCTGTATGTTGCCATGGATGAAAGGCGTCAGCTAAATACTGGTTAAAACCAACTGTACGCCGCTTTGGAGAAAAGTTGCTGTTAAATGAATAAATGTGAATGTTAACGTAAATGAGGTGGGTGACTGTCAGTCAGGAGTGACAGCGGTACCTGCCTGCAGGTCTGTATGATGTCTGTAAACTGCAGCTTTTTCCACAGGACACCACTTGTAGGTAGGAGCAGTATTCCTGACAAGTGACAGAACTTACCAGAAACTCCAGCTGAATACAAGCCACAATGCCCCACCCGACCAAAAATCTACTCTTGTCATTGTTTAGTGACACTTTCCCAGCAGTGACCTTCTTTGTGTGTGTGTGTGTGTGTGTGTGTGTGTCGTAACTGAAAGACATTTGCTTCCCAGAGAAGCTGCAGCTCCACATGGCACCTGTACTGTGGTGAAAGGAGCTGTGTGAAGGCTGAAGGTGCAGCGCAAGTTCTGCTGTGTCACCTGCTTCCGTGGACAAAATGACTTCAAAGCACTGAAAACTCTATGAAAACTGTAAAATTACAAAACTATAATGAGAATGATGGAACTTACACAACTCCAACTTCACCGCAGAAATGTGAGGTCTTCTGACCATCCTGCATGACTGCTGCTTGTTTAGTTGTGGAACTTCATAATTTTACAATCATTGCAGCTATGGGCTTTTTTCAGACTGTTGGGCAGTTGGACTGCAACAGCCACATTGCTTAATGGAGAAATCTCCATGCTGCCTTATATCCTTAGATACCATCTTAGTTTGGGCAGTGCATGCATGTAGCATTACATGGTTTTATTTCTGATCCTAATTTTGGGAAAACAGCCTTACAGCCACACAGCGCTCAATCCAGAGCTGCATCTTTATTTCCTTGAAAAGATTTCTAGCAAAACAGTAAATATGTCATTCTGTCCTGCTGCCGTTCCTGATCCCTGATTCCCACCAGTCCTACTCAAATGCCTTCCTGTTGACTGAGGTCTGTACTCACAATGGACTTTGCGCTGAGTCACTGCAGCGACTCTCTGGTTTAACTCCACAATTAAACTAGAGACCTCCATGCTTGGAGACTTCTCATTCTTATTGTTGGACAGTGTGGTCATCCTCTAATAGTATATGAGGCAACAGAGTATTTACTTGTGGTTAATAGATTCCTCTAAAAAGAATGGTTTTAATGAACTGGAAAGTAAAAATAGGGCAGGGGACACCAAACAAAATCTCATTTCCTCCAGGAAGACCTTGGGCCTCTCACTACATTTGGGCTATGGGGAGTGCAGGGTTTACACTGATATACCATGTAATACCTTGGTGGTAGGGACTGTACTGATGAGCAGCCCTATCATGGAGTCATATTCATTTAAGCTATGCTCTGGGCTTGTGCATCTTCTTCCATCTATGAAATCTTTTGTTACTGCTGCTAGCGCTGCTAAGTGGACGCTACTGTTGTTGGCCATGTAGCTGGAATGTTCTGTGCCCCCTCGTGTCCTAGGCACCGAAAGGGTTGCGTCTCTTGCCACTGTGATTTAGTTCATCTGACTGCTGATCGTTCTCTTCTTTATCCTCCAAAATTTCTCCAGAGAATCCACATTTCCTCCTTTCTTCACCACCTATGGTGTCCTAAAACATCTCCTGCAGCATCATAGTTTGGTGCAGACCATGTTTCTCCTATCCTGCTGTCAAATCCATGTCATGAAGAAACATCAAGTGGGCCTTTCCAGCTGTTGTTCTTGAGGATGAGTACATCTGAGTTTGGTTTTAAGAAGACTGTTTCTGCCTTTTGGTCTCAGTGGGAACAGATGAAGATCCAGGAAGCTGCCTTTTCTCTGCAGGGTGACCAAGAGACAAAAGTGGCCAACTATCATGTGACTATGGCCACTATTTCTCCTGTTGCTACCGCTACATTGCCACTATACCCATTGTTTGCTGCTGTGCCCTATATTTAATATCCAAGTATATTTTATAAAATGTGTTTTTAGCTCTTAGATATAATTTATTTTCCTCTACCACAGTGACTGATTCCTATGTTCTTTTGGTCCTTTCTCATTTTACTTCTTTGTTCACTTTTTAATTCTAATATTTATTTTGTTCTTTTTACACTGCTGTGCTTCCTTCTCCAGTCTTGAGGGATACTGGATAACCTGCATTTAAGAATGCAAATGTGAAATGAAAATCAACACAAAAGACCATATGCCCCGAACCCCAAAAAACTTTTTTTAAGCATTGCGGTTTGAAAATGATACAGGAAAGAGGAATCTACACCAAACCTCCACAAGAACATTTGCTGGGGCCGGATTGATGTTTGCTTTCGGAGCTGAGGATGGCCCTTGGAGATACTGTTTAGATCAGCATGCAGATGGTGCCGAGTGTCTTGTTTTTGGCCATTTATGTCTGGGAACAGCAGTCCCTTTCAACTGGCAGCGTCTTTACCGCGGTGATTTCGGAGTTCATTTGGAAACGAGCGAGACGCGCAGAAGTGAAATGTCATCAGCTTCATATCACTCTTGGAGCCCTTCAGTGTCCTTGAAGCCCTCGCTGCTCCCTCTGCATCGCTCTTAGACTGCAGGAGGAACACCTGTCAGGGGGCTTATTTCTTGGAAGCGCTCATTGCCGCAGACGTGCTTCGCAGATGCTGTCAGATCTCTGCTGTTCACCAGTGTGAGGGCAATTTCGGGGGTCCGACTCAGTGAGCTTTCCCGCGCCTGTCTAGGGGTTAGGGGGCCATTAAACATGCCCAGGTCTGCTCTTCCTCTTTTCCCTTTCCTTCAAGTGCCTCTTCTTCATGAACGCTCCAGGGAGCAGCCTCCTGCTCTGGCTGGAATGTACGTCTCTCATGGATGAGCAAAGTCTGTTTTGGCTTTCAGATGGACTGCTGGGCGGCTTCCCCAGTGGGGCTTCTGCCTCAACACTCACAGTTTTGTGCAGGTTCCTACAGGACCTTCCCTGGGCGACTAAGAGTCCTGTGGACCAGAGATTTGAGCAGATGGGCTGGTAGAACACAAATGGGCACAGCACACCTGCAAGGGCACAGTACACCTGGATGGGCGCAGTGCACGTGAGTCCCTTTGAGTCCAGAAAAAAACTGCCTCAGAGAAGAGGTGAAGGCACACAGCCAGCATCTTGCTCGGCCACATCTGAGACGCTGTGTCCTACATTCAACCCAAAGTGGAGCACAAACCTGCTTCCTCTGCTTCTTCTGCTTCCTCTGCTTTTTCGGCTTCCTCTGTTCCTTCTGCTTCTTCTGCTTCATACCTGTTGTGCACCTTCCTTTCAGTAAGCTGGTAGATGTCACATCTCCGAACCTGCACTGGTTCTTCTTCATTTGCTCCTTCACCAAGATTTTATGAGGACCCTTGGTATCTTAGCTATAAAGGACCTTCATTTGAAACAAAATGTTGCCACTCAAGCCTCCATGACGGTTTCTGCTGTTGAACCATTCAGCAGGAGTTGTATCTATAGGATGTGCGAGGTTCAGTTTGATAAAATGTAGGATTTAAAACTGCTAAAATAAATTGTGGTTAAAAAATGGCCAAATTTCACATCATTATCTCACCTGCTTCCAGCTCAACTGAAAAACATTAAAAGGATGCGATGCTCAGCCGCACTGAATTGGTAGCCAAACCAACATGCTGAGCACCGCATTCCTGTTCACTACAGTTGACTACAGGCTTGACAAGAGCTGCGTTTGGAGAAAAACCACCCAGCCGGGCTGCCTGCTTCCCGAGATTTCTCTTCACCTGCATCTCTTTGTGTCCTGGTGTGTGTGCGTGCGTCTGTCTGTCTACAGGTGTGTGACATCTTTTCAGAGACAAAATTCAGGGGCTGGCAGCTGAACATGCCAAGTGTATTATTTGCCATGAAACCAAAAACGTTCCAGAAAAAAGGTCTTTATCAACAGGCGGTAGCGTGGGCCTGTATCACAGACAACAGCGTCAGACTCCACCGGGACGACCAGAAATAGTTCTTATCATCCATCTCCGACTGTAATGGTGTTTTAAACATTCATTAAAATTCACAGCTGCTCCAGCGAGAGCTGCAGTGCTGATTTGTTATCGGTGACAAGTTAGCAAGGAATGCCATGCTTGGGGGGAACGGAGAAGCCGTGAGTTTATCTGCGAACAGATCTGTCAGAGGAGCAGAGGGGCTGTGTGTGTGTGTGTGTGTGTGTAGGGCACTGGGCACTGGCCCACGGCGGCACCACATCATGCAGGAGCTGACAGGAAGGAGCTGGGGAGGCGTGCCATTCACCTCTGTTCTTCCAGAAAGCTGACATTTCTGAGGAGGAATTTCCAGTGAAAATGGGTCAGTCGATGGAAGAGGATCTTCTGATGGCAAACGCATCCTTTCAGTCCTTTATTCACTTTGTTTCTAATCGCATCATTGAACCCAAAATACCATCTCAAGAATGAACAAAAACATGAAAAGTTTTAACCCAAGAAATGCGAAAATTTAGACAAAAGTATTTTTTATATTATACTAAATTCTGTTCTTTTCTCATCAACAAACTTCAACAAAAATGTTCATCAATTTTTGAAACACTAAAAGCTTGTAAAAAAAGGGCTAAAGAACTTAGCCTGAAGTGCAGATTGGTGCTTCATCTTATCCTGTATTTGTGGGAAGTCAGGATGAATTTTTCTGGGTTCACTAGAGGGTAAAGTGGTGGGGGACAGAGCGATTATGCTGACATTGAAGGGTCCAGGTGTGAATCCCACCCTACCTGTAACACAAATGGGTAAATGACTGTAACTTGGTGTAAAAATCTTTCTTTGCCAGGGTTCTTGATAAATGCTTCAGCTGTATTGATTACTGCATGAGTTGGTGCTGTGCAATAACCTAAATATTACAACAGAGAGAGAAAAGTTGACCATACTTTTGTGTACTTCACCTATCGTACGAATAGTGCTAGTACACATTTTGATGAGACATATTCTAAATTCGGAGAAAATTATATCTGCCATGTCTGTGAGATGTACTGGTATCTGCATGACTTTGCACAGATCATGGAGCTCAGATGCATACTTTCCCCCGATTCTACATCTAAAGCTGTAAAGAGGCAAATATTTTTACAGCATCGGTACAAACTGTTATTTCCAAGCAATGACATCAATAAATATAGCCAAACGTAGATATGTAGTACATAAAACTGATCGCACATCAAATACGTCATGGCACATCCAGTTTAACACACCACACACAATATCATGCACCTTCGAAATATATGAAATGCCTTGCAAAATGTCCTATGCATTTTTGTTCCTAATAAAATGTCCAGACTGTTTATTTAGGGCTACTGATTTGTCACTCATTCAGAAGCATCAGTGACTACAGATGTGAGCCTTTGTACCATACACATAAATTCTCAGGCTGATGTACAGATTGCCATCCATAAATTGTGAGAGGTTGTGGGGCAGCCAGTGCTCGAAAAATGTGTACAGAATGAGTCAGGTGGAAGCTCCAGAGCAGCCTTGACAACATGAGGGGATGGATGACACTGAGTGGTCTAACAAAGCTGTGTGTGTGTGTGTGTGTGTGTGTGTGTGTGTGTGTGTGTGGGGGGGGGGTCTGTCTTTGTTTTCCCTATTTTTATATTCATTGGGCCACTAATTTTCAGTCATATTAAACTGGGAAAAACCTCTAAATCTCTGACATCAACATAAATTTATTTGTATACTCAAATTAATCAACAGAAAAAAAAAATTAAAAACCATCTATTGTACAAAACCTTATTTTGGCAGGTATGCCACAAGCGCTGTATGTCCTTACGTGTACAACCCAGCACAACCCAGCACAAACTCTTCCAGGAGTTTAACTACTGACTGACCACAGGTGCTGCCGGTTACCGAGCTGTATGGCAGAAACACATTTTAATATTTTTATTTGCTCATTTAATAACAGTAAACATAAATTAGTGCCTTTGTATTCACCCCTGAAAAGTCTTTACGCCCTGTGTTTGCACAGCTTCTCTTAATCCAACATGGAAATCAAATTAGCAGCAATTCTATTAGGACCTGGAACAGCAAACATGAAAGCCCTTCTTTGGTAGTTGGTACCTGCTTGGCGGATAAAAATAAAACTATCTGAACTGTGAGGCGCAGAGGAAAGACAGGCTGTGTGCACATCTAAACAGGAACTTCCCCCAAAAGGATAAAATCAATGACTTTTTGCAGAGACACGGAAACAGAATATGCCACAGCGAGACGACATCTGCAAAGAAACACATAGCCCCATTGGATGCTAACAGAAACAGTTCGGCAACAAATTCTGCTTCACGGCGGCAGCCTTGCGAAAAGGGGATTCGACTCCAGATCCTCCTGGTGCTACTTCAGAAACTTAACTAGAACACTACCCCCCCCCGCTGCACCATCTGGCACACCATGGCAACCAAATTCGATGCAGAACTGCACACACGGACTGCAGTCACACACTCATGCACTATGTGAACACTTACATTTATTCCGTAGATGTTTCCTAGAGCACAACTGAGTAAATAGTGACACCGTGTTGCATGCATTTGTACTGGAACTTCGAACCTAAGGCCTTGACTTGCAGTGCAATGGCTCCAATCACTAAATTAACTACTGCCCTGATTTATGTGAACGCTGCGCCCGTTCTTGGCAGTTGAACTGAAAAACGAAACTTGGCCACAATGACTGCTAGGCTGCCTTAGAAATAAACGCAAACTGTAAAAGAAAAGGTGGACGAGGGCTGCAAAGTCTGCGATTCAACAAGGTCAGACACAGCATGGGCACTTCCTGAGGAGGCTGAAGGGAGTCCGACTTCCACACCCACCCTCAGCAGCTTCTGCAGCTTCTACTGCAACTCAGTGTGGCAGGGGAACTGCACCGCCTCTGACTAGGAAGCTCTGCAGCAGGTAGTGAAGTCTGTCCATCACCAGGACCCCGCTGGCCTCCATCCAGACCCCTAACAAGCAGTGGATCAGGAAAGCTCGCAGCTTCACTGCAGACCCCTTCCCACCCTCTCCACTGCTTGTTTTCCCAGCGCACAGAACAAACCCAAATGACCAGGAAGGGCTTTTCCCATAGGCTGCCAGACTGCTGAACTCTGGAGAGCACAGCGACCGATCGCTACCGCTACCCCTGAGCCCCGCCCACTGTACCATTACTACTGACTCTTTGCACCGATCTCCTGATCTTGACCCACTCTACATCTCTTTTCCTATTTATTTATCGTCTTGCCCACTTATGCACTCCTCCGTTACTGTCTATTTATGCACCTGTTCATCTGCTCACTCATTCAATTTGCCTGTGCTGCCCTGTGTCGTCATGCTGTCCGCCCGTTCATTGTACCATGCACCACAGTCCAGGAGAAAGTACCTTTTATTCTCTCTTGTTTATCTGCACAAGTGCAGACTGACCATTAAATGAACCTTGCACCTTGAAAGGAGCAAAAATGGTGGCAAATGAAACCAACAGGACTATCCTGTATGTCTGTAACATCTCCACCATGAGGGCCTTGAAACCCGAGGAAAATGATCTGAAACAGGCAGAAGTGAAAAGCCAAGCCACAGGTTGCTGTGACGGAGCGGCTCCAAAAGATCGCAGCCCATTCCTGCGGGTCTATTTTAGACATTTGGATCTTTCATTCGGGTCGCACATGGCAAGTAATTCAAGGCATTGCTTGACAAAGCATCTGTGTGAAGAAGCACGTGCACCCAGAAAATCTGTACATTTGCCGCACCGTGGAAAGTGAATTCCTCTGAATTTATTCTCGTACAATAGCAGGATATGCAGTTGCCTGATGGCACCGTTCTCCTTCAGATTGATTTCTACCGCACGCTGCTAGCAATGTCTCGATTTGCCATGTTTTGTTTATGCAGTGCCATATGTTTCGTGGTGGATCTATATGCATTCAGCCAGAGGTTATTAAATGAGACAAAGGAAATGGGTTCATCAAAATGACAAAGAGTCTTGATAATAAAATCAATAAGAGGACAACCCACGAGGACATGATTCAGTCCTGGCATGTGTTATCTTCTGTTACATCAGTGTTTATTTAATATCCGCTTTTTGTCTGCGTGTGCTTGTCTTTCTAAATGTGTTGCTGTGTCATGGGGTCTGCATCAAGATCCCTTTGTTACTCATTGTGACGGGTTTGGCGGTGCAGATCACATTCCTAACCCATGGGTGGGAGGCACTGGAGCAGTTGGTATTGGGTGGGAAGTGTACGGGGGTGACAGCGAGTGGGCCTGAAAAGTGTGGCTGTGCCGTTTCAACTCTCCCTTAAATGAAAACAGCATCATTGCTCTTCCCAGGACTGAACAGCAGGTGAAATTATTCCTGAGCCCCTGCATTCATGAAACGATGGGAAATGAAGGGAAGAAATTAGACCAGAACACCAGACTGTTTATTAGGGACACCAATGTTCTCCTCAAGCTGGAATGAGACGGATGTTTGCTAGAGAAAGCAGAATGAGCAGAACGTGCCATGCAGATATCAGAATGAGGGGGGGTGGTCCATGGTGAGAGCAGCACAAATGGGATGCCCCTTAGAGACCTGCAGCAACAGATAAGAAGGGGGTGACGCAGGTCACCTCTGTGACCCCGTGTCCAGCGTTGACCAAACCCTCACTGCCTGTTTGCTTAGATGGCTGCACCACGATTGGTCGGCACGGCAGAAAGCCAGCTGAGAACAATGGCCTCTTCCCTATCTGCCACTGAGCTTTTGATGCCCCAAGAGCAGCAAAAATAACCTGCCCAGTCATTTTCTTGCACAAAAACCAGCCAAGCGTTCTAGGTTGTTCAACTGCATTAGGCCAAAGCCTTCAGATTAAAAAAGCAGAAAACCCCCACACATCACCATTTTTTTAATGAACGCACAGGTGCTGTGACAGAGTTTGCCCAGGCAATGAGCTGCAGTGGAGATTAAGTGTCCAACTTTGTGGCAGAAGGCCTCATCCTGCCATCATGCAGGGAGAAATCCTTCATTTGATGCGACAGTTGTGAGAAGCATGGGGCCTTCAACACACTTTCAACACATATAAAAATGATCTCAGGGACCGAAATGCATTCCAAAGTGTTCTTGCAGAGCAATAAATCAAACTTCCCCATCATAGGTTTTCCACAAATATTCACAGGGAGGCATTTTCTTTCCTGCACATTCATTTGTTTCGCAGAATTTCATCAGAGAGGCTTTGCAACAGTGATTGTCTTCCGCTTTATTAGCTGCACATAAACTACACTGGTGAATTGTCCAGCTGCTGCCGCCGGTGTACAAGTCACGTTCATCGGGAGAGTTCATTAAAATGGCCCGTGAGATTCAGAGAAGCTTCGACAGAGACCGAGCGCACTAATACTTCACTCTGATTAAGCCGAACACGGAAGCGGCTGCACGTAATTGGCTCCGCGTGACTTTGAGGTGCCGCGGTGAGATCCAGCCCATCTCATCCGCAGCTTTCACCACTAATGGCATATAAAATTTCCTTGACTTACAATGCATCTGCTTGCGAGCCCCGTTTCAAGCGTAACCGAATATGCCGTACAAATTGGGCCACTGGAGCGAACAGCGGACCCACCGCGGGTGGATCTCAGAGTGCAGCCCTCTCGTACCACAAACTTCATGCTTTCCCATTGGTCTCCCTGAATAAGCACCCGTCCAATAATAGCGCGCTTCCTTCGCTCCCTAATTGAACCCTGTCACCACTCTGGAGCCCCTCTCCCAAGCCCTTTGATATATATCCTTTGACAAAAATAATTGGCAGCCAGATTCAATGCCCAGGATGTCCATTAGGAGCAGGAAAAAAGTGCTCGGCACTAAGTGGCCGGATGGTTATTACATGTAATTTGCCTTCTGCTGAAAAGTGGGCCTTGATGCAGATGAGTGTATGTAGACTAAGCAGCTGCTGAAATCAACATTATATCTTGGATTGGGAGAAGCCCACATGCTTACTTGACCTACAACGACTGAGGCCAATGCTTATCGGTCAAATAGCTGCTACCTTGCCTCCCACTATCCCCTCCTGCCCCTTGCCAGTCACCCACTGTCTTTGCAGCTACGCGTGTAGGCAGAGAGAATGCAGCAGTAAGAGCAAAGAACGTGGCACCATCGCAAAAAAAAAATTAACTCCAGACATAAGAGGGGAAATAAAATTGTTAATTGCCAGCATGGCCATTAAAAAAAGTGGAGTCACCACATACAGTACATGCTTCCCTGTCCTTTTGGAGCCTGAGACCTGTCAAAGGCTTCAGTCTCAGCCCCACCACATCACACCATTTCTAAAGGAAAATGCACTCCTTCCTAAAGTTTAGCTCGATAAGAGCTGAGTCACCTGAACCGTGGCTAAATGTACCTGATATTTACACAAGTCGTCGATTAGTATGGTAACAGGATTCACTCTGTATACATGTTGTTTGTGCCCGTTGAGAAGAATGCGCACTGCTAGTGAGGGAGGAACAGTATTTACCACTAAGAGGTTCTCTTCAGTGGGAACATCTGCTGTGAGACCACAAGCAAGACAGAGAGCTTGGCGAAGTCATGCTCTTCGACGCCACATCTGCAACGTCCGCAAGAAGGGCACACAGACTGCATAGAAAGGGGTCAAATCCCTGTCCCTCTTGTACTACTGACTGTGGTACTCACCCTGAATCGATTCAGTAATTAACCAGTTTTACATGTACATGATGGAGGAGGACAAAACAGCAGCAGATGTGGACATTCAAAGTGATATAGAAAGATCATGGAGAAAGAATATGAGTAAGAAATGGATAGGAAATTGAGGGAATGTGGAAGGTGAACACCAAGGTAGTCCCATGGATGGTAGAAGCACTTGGGACCATGACCCCTAAGCCGGAAGAGCTGCTCCATCAGATCCCAGGATTGACAGCATCACTCTCAGTCGACAAGAGCAAAATCCTAGGAACTGCAAAAATTCTGCACTGTGCCATCAAAATCTGGTAAGAGGTTCAAGTTTGAGGAAAGATACCATCCATGGGGGACATTTTTTCATTTGCATAAGTTACTGTCGCTTGATACAAACCTAAACTTTGAAAAAACTGTCAGATAGATAGATAGATAGATAGATAGATAGATAGATAGATAGATAAAATAATGATGGCTTTTGTAGGAATGTGGGGTCTGAGACCAAAGCCTCCAACATTGAAAACAGAACCCCTACCTTCATCTGTTTGTTTGCAGCCCAGCTTTGCTCAATGTGTTGTTGAGAAAAGGAGGCTTAACAGAGCAGGACCAGAAGCACTCATAAAACAGTTGACTGCATCATGCAGCTTGCAGGCTGGGCTTCCATGTAACTACAGCTGTGCTAACACCATCAGAATGGATCTGTTACACCTTTAATGATAGTAAATAAACACAGAAAATAAATATATTTCATGGACAACAGAAATTCCAAAGAAAGTTTAAAAATATTTTTTGAACATTTGAAAAATATTGTAAATTTTTGCGATAAGGTACTTAAAGAAAAACACAATGAGTGCTATGGGGGGGCACACTTATCAATGTATTCTTATACCTGCATCATTCCCACTCAGGTGCATGTGTACAGGTGAGAGCATGCACTGCCTTGTAAAGCCCACATGCTTACTTGACCTACAACCCTGATCTCGGCCTTATTGATGTGAGAGGACTGCAAGTGTGGGAAGTCTCAATTCGCTCATTAAACTCTCATTAAGGTCTCAGTACCGTACAATCTCCAGCCTTTCCCATGGGCAAAAGTGCATTAAAACAGGTGGGAACACCTGCAGCCCCTTTGCCACGGTTCTTCAGCCCGGCCGACAGGTGTGCCGCACAACACAAGCGTCTCTTCTGCCCAAGCTCTCGGTCCAACCGTATAACATTATTCACATCATTTCAGCTGCTTAGGAGACATCCCTGTAAAGCACCTCACATGGTCTCCGCTTCAGGGCTTATCAGTTTGCACCGATGAATCATGTTGTCTAACGTAAGAACTTTTTCCAGCTTTCAGACTCAAGCCGGAAACTTCTTAATCCCAAGAGCAACTCCTTAACCGCTAGCCCGCCTCTGCAAGCGTAAGCAGCACCTGTCCTTTGAGGCAAAGCAACACAGCCTGAGCCAAGGTAAATCAAGGTAAATGGGTGTATCCACTGCTGGCGCTAAGCCCCAAAACACAGTCCATTACCCTAAACTCAAAAGGTGCCATTTGCTTCCTGTTGAGCCCAAAATAAAGAGGTCGTTCCATTTTGTTTGCGTGCTGACACCGAAGAGCACGTTCTACAGCCGGGGTTAAAATTGCACCGCGCCTCTGCTCTGGAAAGCTGTCGGGCTGCGTGGCTTTAACACCGTATTGGAAAATGTCACAGTGTGCAATTGATATGTGCAACTGAATAAATTACATCCATCCGTGTTTTATTGCACCGTCTTCCAAATGTTAAAAATGGACTTATCGCTCAGCGTAATGGTTTCCTATCATTAACAAGATCTATTGATCGGAGGCATGCGGGACGCGGTATTGACTTACAAATTTAGAATTTCACTGAAGCCGTGTAGGCAATTTGAGTGCCATTAAGCCAAGCAGTCATAACTTACAACGTAATTAGATCACAGCACTGTTTCCCCTACAACCGGCTGCACCACGATTAAATTTGCCGCTTCATTCTCCGACAACCGAGGCCTTCGTGGTCTATAACATTTCTGAGATTTAAAACAGCATCCGTCTCTATAAGACGGCAACGTTGTTCTTTCGGGAGGCGCGGCCAAAAGCGATTTCTCCGAAACCTGCAGACCTTGAACGATTGCGGCGCCGATTAAAAATGAGAGCAGCCTGTCAGCAATTAATCCAATTCGGGCGTATTGATGGCTGCAGACGTCGCCACCGCGTTAACAGCCATTTAAATGGAGTCGAAAATGCCACCGTCACCGGCCTGCGGGCTGGGAAGCGGGCTACTTTCGCAGGCGAGTTTGCGCTTTGTCTCTATTAAGGAGAACGGCGGATTAATGCTTCCTGTCGGTCGGGAACACGGCCGGTTGTCGTGGCCAAACCAATTTTACTCGAATCGACGCCGAAAACAAAACGACAGCCTCCCGTTGGGCAAAGGAGTGCATTTTTCAAAACAGGGGTTCAAATGTATCACAGTTTTTAAGGCATCCACACCTGAAAGCGGAAACACGAAATGTTCCCATCGCACAGTGACATTTAGCGATAGCGTAGTAAAAACAGCAATAATGAATACGGCTGTGACGGCCGCCGTCCTTCTCGGGATCTAAGCTGCCTCGTGCGCTCTGAGTGAAGGAATTAATAGCACGAAAACGCCATGCTGTGCTTTTCTATTACACAGCCAAAGATTGGAGAAACGCGGGTCACCGCTGTCACCGCCCTTTCCGCCCGTGTCCCCCGCCGCGCCTGCACGCCGACGCTGGACGAGCGGCGGACGGAGGGCCGTCTCGGGGCAGACGGTAGGCAAAGTCTGATTCTGCATGTGATTTAACACTCGGGCAGTTAACCCGAGGCAGCGCCATCCGTTATGCCGCTCCCCGATGAGCACGGGCCTCGGCGGCCGAGCACCGGCGGTCGTGATGGATTCATCTCCCTCGCGTTAGCGTCACTCCGTCTTTGGCCCAAATTCGTTCTGGGGACGGCCCTTAAGGCTGTCGGACCCGGCTTGTTAGCGGCTGCAAAAATGTTAGCGTTGCCGAATAAGCCTCGGAAATAACCTGCTGGTACAAAGCCGCGCGCGGACAAAAAGCGATTGTCGTCTAACTCAAAGAAGCCTTCGGAAGTGCATGGATAGTTTCACAACCAGGTTAAGACTTATTGAACTGCTTCTTGTGTGAAATTGTGTGCTCGCGATTACTTTTGCATAAAGATTATGAAATATCAGCCGATTCGGGCTGAAACAGAAAGAAAAAACAGCAATTCACCAAATTAGATTTTTTTTTTTTAACAAGGAACAATTTGCTGAGACCACCGAGTTCATTTAAATCACTTTATCTTTTTCATAAATCCCAAACACGAAAGGTAGATTGAAATAATCAATGCGCGGATTCCTTTTATGCTCCCAAGCGGAGATAAAACAGCACAGCTTGCAAGATTGTTCAGTCATTTCATCTTCCGAGGTCTGAATTTGGTAGCCTCCCCTCCCAATGAGGGGAATGTAGGATAGGGGCCCACCCCATTCCGACACCCCCACCGATGACCCCGCAAAACACCTCATCGAAACACCTAAAAAATGGCTTTGCAGTGTAAAGGCTTTGGTTGAAAGAGGTCTTTCAAGTCTGTGTGCCTTCACATCGGGCAAACGTGGTTGCTGGCCCACCCACAGGGCCTCGCCGCCCAAACATGCGCTCCTTGTGTCCATGCTGTGACCTCGCAGCCTTTTCAGCGGCCGTAGCCTCTCCCTTGCCTTTACAGACTGTTGCGAGCGTTCATATTGAAAGCATTTGACCGTCTTTGGCGTGCGTCATAATAACACACCGACTCCATAGCTTAGAAACTAAATTGGGGCCAGAAGTATTTATAATTTAATTTGTTTGTAAAAGTTTTGGCACAAAAAAATGCACATAAACGCTTAACAAAGGTAATACTTATTTTAGTCTCACATTACACTCGAGCTTTAAGAAATAAAATGCTGTGTGACAAATTTATTTCATTGCATATTATCCACTGTCCAAATGTTTGTATCTTTCAGAATTCATGACTCAAACACTTGCAACACGGATGCGATGTATGCAGACACATATACTGTAGGTAGGCGCACTTCATGGAAAAGCTTTAGCCGACATGGCCGCAAATTTCCGAAACTCGATCATTTGAAGGCAGGGAGGTCACAAATTAACTTGTAATCTCCGCTAATTCCTTTCCTAGCAAAAGGCTGGGAAGGTGATTTTACTGCCGCAGCCGTCACGCTCTGTTCGTTTTGCCGAAATAAAATGGCTTTCTGCACGCCGCCAACCTCTTGTTCTCGGCGAAGAAGCCCTGGTTTTGGCCCCAAACAAGGGGGAACCCGAAGCTAGGAGGTGGCTAGCAGGAGCTAAAGCATGGCGCCGCTGCCGTCAGGCAGGCACTTTGTTTGCAGCAGCACCAACAGCAAAAGAACGGCGTGGCAAGAGCACAGCGCACGACAGCGGCAGCACCGGCAGCAGCCGGCAAAGAGGTCAGCAATAGGAGTGCTCCCTTCTGCCGCGTTCCGCCTGCGCTGCCAGCGCCTTCTGCCTCTCCGGAGGGCAACAATTAATAGCGTAAATAAGAGACGCGTGATCGAAATGTGGGGGCTGGTCTGGCACGAGAGTGTCGAAGGCGTGCGGCAACGCTGACTAAAGCAACAACGTGCGGGCGCGCACGCACAGCCTTCTGTTCTCCTCCGGTTAATGAGCACAACACTGAAAGAAATCTCCTTCCATGCCTTCCATGTGTCAGGAACACAGTGGAGTGGAACATCTCTGCTTTAAGGGCTCAGAGAGCACAGCCGCTGCATTGTGGCTCCGAGGGGAGCTGCGCACGAGCTGCTCAGGGTGTCGTCCTGAGGGCGGCCCGTTTTGCACAGGTCACCACCAGCAGAAGTGAGGCTAATGGAGCGCCATGCTCTCTAGCGGTGGTCGGGCAACCTGACTCGGGGGCTCACGCGGGGGTACGTGCTACAGCATGAGGGTGGAGCAACTGCAAGACCAAGAGGATCTCGTGGGTTACAACTTTAGCATAACGGTGTCGTTCACTTGAGCAGCTGTGCTAAACCATACCATCCGTCAGGTCGAGATCAGGAGTCGACACGGCGGATTTACTCAGTGGACTTTAAGTGCTGCAGGATCACGCCTTTCCTTCTCAGGGCCTCCGAACGAATCGAGGCGCAGCAGATTACATCCATCTGCTCAAGGCTTCTGATGTGTCTTCAACATGCGCCAGTTTGTAAAAGTCAAGGGCCCGTATATGGGGCAGCACCGTCTTTGCAGAACTTTGGCCCACCCCAGTCTGTGGCCTTCGGAGCAGAGGCCACGTCTGCAGGGCCCAAGCCGTGTCTTGGGGAGCTGCTTTTTATATGCGGGAAGCCACTTTTCCTCATTTTTTCCCAGCCGTCCCTCAAATAAAGTATTCGGCAGTTTGACATTGGGGAGCGTGCGGTGATTTGTCTCACGCTGTTAGCAAAACCAACATTTTACACGGGTAACTCAGTGCTGCGCAGTGACTGGCAGATGGTAAGAGATTCTAAAAAGCAGACGCTTCCTCCCACAGATTCTCGCAGAGGTGAAGTTACAGGGGCAGCAGACGGTCTATATCGACGGTGTGACAACATGTCTGTAACTTGAGAGACCTCTTGGCGCATTTACGTCTCCCATCGCACGAGCCAAGGCCTTCTTCAAAATGGCCTGCCTTGCGTGCCTCCCACCCCCACAGAGCGTCCAGCAGCTGTCGATACTTCCTGGCAGCGCAGCACCGCTCAGGTTACCAAACAGTTGCTTCTTTGCACACGGCTGTCTGCTCCCGCCTGCCTGTCTCCTCAAGGCACTGTTGGAAGCTCTGGCATACGAAGACATGGACCTGTTGGTTGCCCTCGGGTGTTCATTTTGCGGAGCTCATTTGGATCGCGAGTCGCCTCGTATGGTGCTTCAGGTGCAAGGCAGGGGCCCGTGGCCACATACAGGACTGCACATCTCGGGGACCACAGCTTCCATCGCCTGCATTCGGAGGGACGTGCGTGAGCAGAGAGGAACTAAAGACAGAGCTTCCTGAGGCTCAGAAGTCTAGAATACAAGCAGAGCAGCTGTTACCAAACGTAGGAGAGGATGAGATAGGAAAAGACAGCACTTAAAAAATAAACCAAAGTCTGACCAAAGCAAGACACAAGCAGCCAGTCCTTATAAACTATGGAGAAACAAATGGAGGGGCTGCTGTAGAGCAAGAAGAAGGGATGCAGCGAAGAGATGGCGGTCTGACAAAATCTTAGGTCCTCGGTCTCTCAGGTCACAGTCAAGGGCACAGCAGCTACAGATTTTCAGGATGACTACCAACCAGGCAGTGAACGAGACATCAAAGTTTGCCTCAGTCAAGGAGACGATTAGGTCAGTCGTGGGCTTAAGTGGTCAAGTTCAGCGAAATGGGGGTCAGATTGAGGCTCTGCGTGGCCAGAGATGGACATCCAGACTCTGAACCCAGCCAGAGGTACCCGGCCCACACGAAGTAAACAAGTTGACAGCACATTTGTGAGATGGAGTGAGACGGGCAGGTTCAGCGCTGAAGTGTGCAAAATACAAATTGTCTCTCACAGAAGTGGAAATCTCCACATATATTTTATATATTTTGCACAGTTGCCTTAATGCCAGAAAGAAGATGATGAGTGACAGCAGCAGGGCGGTGAACAAAAGTGTGCGGGAATAATAAAGACGTCAACTAAAGAGCAATGTGCATGCCAATGGCAGCAGCAGCAGGCACCTGCACGCTAACATTTGGTGTCACCACAGAATGACAATGCAAGACGGGTAACAAATATTTACCTTTGTTTTTTTACGTGATTTTTTCCCCCCCCTGAACTGACACATAGTGACCAACCTTTTTACACAACTGACTGAATTTTACTGCAGCAAACTGTGGAATTTGACCCTTTAAGCGGAGGACAGGAAAGGCAATGACTAAGCCACCTGCTGATGAGTGATGGGTACAGATGTGGAAGCACCTGGTGGTTCGCAGTACCGTACTTCATCCCCGCTTAACCATCACCTGGGTTGTCACCTGGCCAAACACAACGATGGTGGGGCCATGTTTTACAATTAAGCTTTGCTCCCGCAGAATGGTGGAATTTTCCGGGCTCATTTGAATGAATTATTTCATCAGAGGTATGAAAAAGGTCCCTTGTGCACTGTCCCTTCTCAGCTCCCCACCTCAGCACTGATCCAAATATCCCTCTGGCTTTTGACAGTCCAATTACATCTCGTTCAAGCCACTGGACGCTGTGCCGGCCCCCCCACCCGCACCCCCAGCCAGGCTGCTCTTTCATGCTCGGCGGAGCTGACGGCTCTGTCATAAAGAGCACCCCGCTGATGTGCCGCGCGGCCCCCGGTCCCCCATGACACCGGCTTCTCTCAAGGTAGAAGTCAATAAGGAGTGGGGGTTGGGTGTGGGGAGAAAGCCCCTTTGCCCCCTTTCCCTGGCTTGTTTGCATAATGTGACTCAATTCTGATATGACAAAAAAACCTTTAGACCTTACTTGTAAAATGAACACAATTCATTGCAAGTCAGAGGTGACAATTCACAACACATCATCAAAAAAGGGAAAGATTCTTCTGGAAAGCGGTAACTCTGGCCCAAGGAAAAACTAACTGATGTATGAAAAATTTGCTATAAATATAAAAAAATGTACAGTTGTGTGTGTGTGTGTATATATAAATTATAAACTTTATACATAAACAGCTTTTCCTTTTTCCCTGTTTGCAGAATACTTGCTCTTCTAATGGCAAATTGGCTGATGTTCTGGGTCCGCTGACTGCTCACACGGCCTCGGCGAGTCCCCTCAGCAGGTCTCCTGCAAGCTGTGTGAGATGCGTTGTTTCAGGTGGCTCTTTAGGTTCTCAGTTCCTGTAAATAGAAGCGGCGGCGAAAGAACCACTGGGACCAAGAAATACGAACAAGAAACCCTCCAGGCGTGCCGATTTTAATACGCTTATTTTTTTCCGTCGAAGGTGAAGAATGAGGCATCTTAAGAAGAATGTAATCCCATTCAATCGCCTCCTCTCCCCTTTTAATCAAGATGACGGAACCAAGCGGCGGAACGTTGCTTCACTGGGACTGCGAATGATTCATATTTGATTTTAGGTGCAGTCTACTGCAGGCATTGCAGGGGGCTGGAGAGAGAGTCAGCAACTGAGGGGGGGTGGAGGTGGGGTTTATTATTTCTTAATTTTCTTTTCAAAGTGAAGCGTTTTTGATGCGCACAGGCCGTTCTCAGCCAGACCCAGGTGGACTGTGGGCCATCATTTCACCATACGACAAAACCTTAGGTGGTTGCCAGTCTCCAGTTGGGCACATTTGCCAAATCCCCAGTGAAATCATGGAGAGCGCAAAGACCAGGGGCTTCAGATTAGATGGACGCCATCAAAACACTGCTTACGGGGAAAGGACTCTTCTCGCTCGTAAAACCTTCGAAGCCTGAGCCTGAGCAACAAGGCATGTGGAACATTTTGGCAAAAGACCCGAGTTTGCGTCGACTCGTTCAGTTTCTTATTTCTGTCCTGCAGCAGTTTTGCAGGGAGACAAACTATTATATGAAGGCTGGGAACAGAGTAAAGATCAGCAAGGCTGACACCGCACAAGGCCTCAGCTAAAGACGAAATATTGCCCGATTTTATTCATGGACACAAGCTACCAGCAGATATTCTCAATTGGCTTGGCTTAAAGATAAATATTAGGGTGAAAGTGTACTTGGCAGCCAGCGCTCCAGTGTTCCCGGCCTGCTGATGAGGCACAACGGGGCCAAAGCGTCGCTCTTACAGCAAGCGTGCATTTTTAAACAGAGCATAGATGCCAACAACAGTTTATTAGTCCCCCCTTGACAATAAATAAAAATATCGGCAATGCAGCTGCAGATAACCGAGCAGCACTTCCACCACAAAAAGGCTTCCGTGCCTTGTGCACCGCCCTGCTATCGCACGCGCATGAACGCCATAGCCCTCCCCTCTTCAATGCACCCCCACCGCAGAGCTAGCATTTCCATCGTGAATCAGTGCAGGAAGCAGCAGAAGAAGAGGCCCGAGTCAGTGATAGCAGGTGGGGCAGGAGCAAGCTGGACAGGGCAGCCTCTTCGCCTTTTAACCTCAGCTTGAATCGCTCAGGCCCAGGGCTCTACAGCGCACGTCCCTGGAACCCTTTTGGGCCGCCCAAGATTTGTCCCCTTTCGGGTATTTATTCTTGCTTACCGTTGCATCTCGGCCAACTGCAGACCTATACTTGCGCTTTATATAATTGTAATAATACGGCGTATTTTTATTTTGTTTCATTTAAATGATATGAGGTTCCGCATGACTGATAAAAATCATTGTGCCGTGAGTGTTCGCGGTGCAACAAAAAGAACGGCAACAGGAGTCTCGGCAGGTCATCGATTCCTCGCCGAGCCTCAGACTTTTCGAGCACAAGTTGTTTACCACGATTAGGGCCACCTTTTTTTGTTTAAGAAACAGACACAACTCTGCAGACGGTGTTAGTGGTCCCATTGAAAGGCAGCCAGACTTCCTAGTTAAAAAACCACAAATCAAAAGGGTTGCTGTCCTTTCCGAATTGCTAAAGGTTGTAAATGCAATTTGCAAGTCCGTTATAAAAGCCGGAAGAAAATCCTGTAAGACGATGTAAATCTCAAAAAGCCAGAACAACAATTCCTTTCCTCTAGCGCTCCGTTGTTTCCCGTTTGCTTCGCTTCCCATTTTTCCTTAATTCCCCTCCCAGGTCCTGGAAAGCAAGGGGTGCCTTCAAAAGCCTGGTGTACGCAGATTTCAGACCTGCGGTGCTAGAAAGTGGCTGCGAGCAGTTGGCTTCCAGACCCGTAGGCGGTGCAGACGACCAAATTCACTCCCTTATCCCCATCCACAGTCGCGTAGTGCCGTCCCGGTCGGCCCAGAGTCCATCTGAGATGCTGGCACCGAACCTGTGGCCTGGAATAGCGGTCTCCCCATGTGACCCGCTGGGGAAAATGTATTCTCGTGTTTATCACAGCCACAATATGAGTCGGCATGAAGACACACTTCAAAAAATGGAGCTAATTAACACGTTTTCTCTGCTATAATTATAAATTCCCTGTGGCCTCTCCCATCTTTGTGTTCTGTCTCACTGCGCGATGCCCTGTGGGAGAAAGCTCACACTCTGCGGAGCGTTTCAAAAAATCCTGAATGTTCGGCGCATCGTACAAATAAAAAGTGACCGAGTGATTTCTTAATAAAGGCTGACACGGGGCCACGACAGCAAAAGGGGCCTCGGCGGAAGGCTGGGTTGCAAAATGCTACGCCGAATGCGAATGGGCGCAGCTACGTAGTTTTCCCCTAAAAGACGCCGAGTGGAAGTCGCGTGGGGAGGCCATGTTTTCTTTTCGAGGTTTTCAAAACTCAAACTGTTCGTAAGGTGAATTCTCGATTATAAAACTACCAGTTAGCAGGCAGTTAGCTTTGAGGAGACAAAGTTTACATTCTTGAGCACCAAAACTGACACTTGTTTTTGCTAAAATAGCTCTGAGTCCCATTAAAATAGACACAAATGAGGAGCTCGCACCCGCTGTCACAACAGTTTCCCTTCATCGGTTCCCTTCATGGCCCATAGACCATGGTAAGCCATAGACCTGAAATCTGGCAAAAAGGCCCTTCTCACCCTCGGCGAGGTTTGTGCATAGTCAACTTCATTAAATTCCAAATGAAAAATTTCAAATTTGGTCTCCGTCAAGACTTGAACAGGTGAAATGGCAGCAGACACAGAGAGTACATACAAGACACTGATGGATTTTCCTGCTCCACACACAAAGCACTGCACATATTAGTGACGTAAGGGTAATAAAAGTTATATATTTTGGCTTTTCCACTCGACTCCAATTGCCGCGCGTGAGCACCAAAACCGACACTTGTTTTTGCTAAAATAGCTCAGAGTCTCATTAAAATAGACACAAATGAGGATCTCGCACCCGCTGTCACAACAGTTTCCCTTCATCGGCTACTCCACAACAGCTGCCTGCTGTATATGCCCTGGCTCAGTCATAGGCAAGACGTGTGTACTGTAAACATCTGTACATAGGATGCTCATGTTTGGGCTTTATTCAGCCTCACATTTAAAACACACAACAGGACAGCGATGACAGGAGAAATCGCAAAAACAATGCAGTTGAACTCACGCTCACCAAATAAGCTGATGTTGTGCGGGCAGTCCATACGGGGGCCGTGACTGCCGAGGTCATAAGAGGTGAAACTGGCAAATGAGGGGTGACGGAGGCTGAGAACACAGCGCAAGCTACACAGTAAAGGCTGCGTGGTGGCTCCTGCGTTGTGTCCCTCAGCTGCTGGGAGGTGCACAAAATTCAGTCCATGTAAATGCAAAGGTCAAAGTGTGGGACTTAACTGAAACTCTGTGTTGGACGAGGAGACTGGATGGTAGCAGACTGACCTGCCAAAGGCTGGGGCTTGGGGCCCATCAACCTTCGTGCCCCACCTGCAAAGTGACGTGGGCCTTGCACATAATGGTGAGAAGGGGGGCAGTTGTTGTTCCGCTTCAGGGGCTGTCCTTGTTTTCGCTGCCCGGTCACGTCTCTCAGACAATGTTCCTGGTTTGCAATAACAAGCCTGGAGCGTCGTGTAAATCGATAGAGCCTGCTGCTCGTACGCGGCGAGGTCGTGTCCGCTGATCGCTAAAAGCTGCGAGTTTGGCAGGTGGGTTCACGCGCACGATTCTGACGTCCCCCCCCCAGCACCCTGTAAAGGTTCGCACATCCTGCTCATTGGAGCAGCAGCTCCTCCAACCCCCACAGTCCCTCCAGTGGCCCTGCCTTCAGCCACATCACCCGCCAGCCTGCTGGCCTGGGCGCCTCTGGACACCCACGGTGTGCAGCTCCCTGACCCCACAGTGCTCATGGACGCAGTTAACGTGGGACAGAGAGCGGCAGAAATGGAAAGTTCTGGATGGTACTGGATTCCTGAAGGCGTCCTGTCCTTTCACCACGGAGCCACAGTTCAGTGGTGACTTTTGTGTTGCCTCCCTGGATCGGCCAGACACAATAAATCTTTCATTTATGATGCATCCAGGCTTAAAACACAGCTGAGTATGATGTTTGCACAAGTGTGATTGTTCCTGTAGCAGGCAGTGTGTTTGTACAGGATCAGATAGGAAAAGACTTTATCGATCCCCCCCGGGGATTTCGGCACACAGCAGCTGAGCACACAGGGCACACGGCACTCACAATAAACAAAGTGACAAATCTTCATATCTACACCTCAGTCTCTGTTTGTTTGTTTGCTTGTTTTCCACTGCTTTGTAAGCCATAGACCTGAAATCTGGCAAAAAGGCCCTTCTCACCCTCGGTGAGGTTTGTGCATAGTCAACTTCATTAAATTCCGAATGGAAAATTTCAAATTTGGTCTCCGTCAAGACTTGAACAGGTGAAATGGCAGCAGACACAGAGAGTACATACAAGACACTGATGGATTTTCCTGCTCCACACACAAAGCACTGCACATATTAGTGACGTAAGGGCAATAAAAGTTATATATTTTGGCTTTTCCACTCAACTCCAATTGCCGCGCGTGTCACTCTGTAGCATTCGCCTGTCCAATAGCAGTAACAATACTTGTGTACTAAAAAGAACAACTTCAATGGTAAGACAGCTTGGTCAGAATATAAGGTGTTATTACGTTTTACCTTTGCTCTGTTGTACCTTTTTGCCCCAGGCAACACCAAGTAAATAGCAAGAGCAAAAATCAACCAAATTTCCACTGAACCAAATTTTACAGTAAGACTCATACTGAAGTAAATGAGAATAAGTCAATTCCTTGGAGCTGTTGGTGCACCACTGGCCTCGACTTCCTCGCACCACACACTCGCCGAGAAAAGTGGATGTCACCATTTTATGCTCCAGTTGAAATGGACAATAAGCGTTACGTGTACATTCATGCAGCTGTGGCAGAGAACTGGACCACTGAACACACAGCCATTCCTGCAGTAAAACACTTGGGCAGGGCCTGGTGTTGCTCCCAAAACTCAGAACTCATGGCCGTTGCACAGACAGAAACTCCTATTGGACTTTCAGGACAGAGCTGGTTCACTTTGCAGAAAGCAGCTGATCAGCACGTCAAAGTGCATTTGCAAAGGTGTCTTTGCCCTGAGATGATCATCCTTGGGCTCTGGGGCTCGCAGACACTCCACGGAAGAATCCGAACCATTTTTACTTTAAGTACATGGAGGAACAGGCCTGAATGAGGGCATTGCAATAAAGGACAGTTAATGAAAAGATGGAGAGGAGTGTCACATAAGGACAGGAGTGCATTTAGCAGTTACCTCTGAATGCAGCCTTAAGCGGCTGGTTCAGCCTCTACCCCAACCGATCGCCCCCCCCAAAACCTCAACCCAACAGAAAGCACAATGTTATCTGTTAGAAAGTGCATCCTCCCCAGAAAGAAATTGAGCCCTGCAGCACACAGGAGGTCTGGGGGCTCCGCTACAGTTCTGCATAATGAAGCCCATTTATGGCGAAGGAATTTGTGTGTCATAATGCGAGTGTTTGCACAGTACACGCGCACACACACACATGCACACACACACACACACACACACACACACACACACACACAGTCTGAGTTCAGGAAGAGCCGGCCAGCGCAGCTCAAGTCTCCTGCAGACTCCACAGCCTCCCATCCTCACAACTTGAACCAAACCCATCTTTCCTCATACCTGTAGTGGCGGGTGTCTCTCAGAGCACGGTTGCTGGGGGTCCGCTCGCACTCACGCTGGTTGAAGGCAAACAACTTGTAGGGGTCCTGACCCGGCTTCCATCGGCGGACATTCAGGTAGCTCTTCTCCTCAAACTGGTCCAAGAGGTCATCCCACTCTGCTTCGGAGAGCTGCAACACAACATTTGGCAAACTAACTTACTATATCCACAGACAAAGCCCGAAAATAGAAAAGTGTAGACGGCACCGTTAAAAGGCAAAAAACTTGAATTTAAAAAGGCATTAGCACTGGATGGCCTTGTTATGAACTGAAAGAACTGCGCCAAACACTGAACACAGAACCGCACTGAAACAACTGCTTCCATTAGAAATATCTACTGACATTTTGCCAGTCCTTCAAATACAGCCCACTCCTTCGCATACATATTCTCATACAATAAAGTCTGTAGGCTGGCTTTCCGCTACACATTACTGCCTATTAAAACACTGTTATTGAGGCTTGGCACCCGATGGGAAGCACTTTGTAACTGGCAAATGGCTGCAATTCTACTGAGAGTTTAGACAATAGTGTAATAAGAACGTCAAGCCAGAACTGCAAGGTAGCGGCGGAAACTGGAGACGGAGGCGAACCGAGGCCGTCTCCAACACCTCCGATGTTGTTCGCGTCGCAGTTTTGCTGATGGGGCAAATTGCATAATGAAGCCTTGCAGCAGCGTCTCGGCACTGCAGTCTGCTGTCTGCTGGCTGCTCCTTGGTGGAGAGCAAGTCGAGGTGCCAGCCAAAAGGTGATGAATGTACAAAATATGTATATTTGGATTTTTCTCAGTTAGCAAACATTTTTCTCCAAATCGATGTACATCTTAGAATAAACATTTCACAACACACATTTATACATAAAGATATGAGACTGTCAAAGCCCAGCAAGTTGGTCCAATAGCATCGAGCAGAAGACAAGTGGCTCCAAAAGACACTTAATTTGAGAGCCACCTTCAATCCGGAGAGGGATTCAGCAGCTCTGAGGGAGAGAAGGAGCTCTTTATGCCCCATTTCGGCCAATACTGGACCCCTTATGTGTGGGACCGCCAGGCAGCATTGCAATGCTACTGCTGCAGTGGAAGCAGTCATGGGATCCTGTAAAAATCAGAGTCCAGACCCTTTGACCAGCTCACAGGCTGTCACCGCAGGGTTGAACTCGATGTGGGCAGCAACAGGAAGCCAGGGGACAGAGGCGGGAAGGGGAAACGTATTCCAGAGCAGCTGCAGAGGCGTGAAAGCAGAGCTAACAGTGCCTTGCAAAAGTATCCAAACCCCTTGAAAGTTTCATTTTCTTTAAAACATCCGCAAACAAATACTATAACATACTGTATTTTGGCACTGAGAGAACATATGTACGAGTTCACAATAAAAATACTGACTGGAAAAAATATGTGCAAGCATAGTTTTCAATCCACGCAGTGCTGATAACTTTCAAGCAGTTTCAATACTTTTGCAATGCACTGTATTTGCTTACTCAGGACTGCCGTAGCAAATATGCAAGAGTACGAAGCGGTAAGCCGTGGAAGAAAACTATGGCGATAAAGGTTTTGCAGTGGACGCTGCTGAAGATGCTTGCAAGCCGTTCCCAGGAGCCTTAGCGTAACAGCAAGAGTCGCCTGCGTCTGTGGATGAAAGTCTCCCCTGGAGGTCATCCAATCCCAGAGGGCACTGCTTTCATTAGGCAGTGCTATTTGCGTCCTGGCTGGGGTCATTGCTTCCATAATCCCAAACTCCTAAGAGTGCACTGCCAGCTATAATGGAAAATACACTGCAACTCTGAGAAGGAGCGACTTGGAGCAACAAAATGGTCACACTGGTCAGACTAGCAAAATACCCGAAGATTCATTGTGAAAAATGACACTTAAGTTAAACTAGGCTCAGTGCCAAGGTGGGTAACCTTGGCAAAAATATATTTAATGATATAAAAAGAAAGTATCAGACTGCGCAGAAGGAAGTAGGGTGAGAGATTAGAACCCAGTTTGTTGCATAGTGCGTGCTTGGGCAACAAAGGCCCTCGGTGACCATGGCCATGGATGTTGGGTAGGGAGGAGCAGGGTGGTGTGGTCTTGAGAGTGGCTTTAAGGCCCAGCGTTACAGAGTGAGCAGGAAAGGAAAGGCTGCTCTTCTGAAGGCCTGCCGGTTAGGAACGTGCAGAATAAATTGTGTCCGCACCCAATGTCCGAGACAGGCGACAACGCTGAGTCACCTGGCGCCTGTGAAGACAATAACAACGGTCACCATCATGCTTCGCTGGACTGTTGTTTATTACACTCATTTAGCAGAAACTAATCGACCTTCAGGAAGTTTTTCTTGAGGTCATGATGGTGGCGGCGCTCTGCTCTGCCTCCGAACCACTGAGAATTTGATTTTAACCCCTGTCAGCAAAAATTACCGATCCCTGTGTAAAAAAAAAAAAACAACTCTCAAGATCCAAGGTAATTTATTCAGGTCTGCGCCCAACAGCTCAGTGTCTGCTGGGAAAAGGAAAGAAATACTGGTAGCTCACAGTAGGAATTTGGGTTTACTGTCTTTTTTACCCTAATATTGTCTCCATCTCTGGCGTGTTAGACAAGCTGCTTTCCCAAAGCTTGCTGATGGATCGTGCGTGCGCGCGCGCGACATTTCCGAACCCCCCCTTCTCACTTTCGTCCTAGCCGGTGACCTGAATTTTACACTCTCCCTCTTACTCATGCGCAATATTGTTCCACAGCTGAAAAGCCCTACACGACTCTCCTTCAAGCCCAGAAATGTTCAACTTCACTTTAATTTTCTTTCCCATCACATAAGCGTGCTGCACAGAGGCTGTTTGAGCCGAAGACTTGAGGTGTCGACGGTCTGGGACTGGGACGCGCACCCAGTGGGTGACGGTGATTTAACCCCAACCCCGAGCCACGTGCCTGCTCATGGATCCATTTCGGATCCAAGAGTTCCTCCGTCTGCTCTTAAAACTGCAAGACATAAAAACAATGGAAAAGCAGTTCGAATAAAGGACTGATAATGAAATATTTAATTCTGTTGGGCTTTCACACAAAGGCAGCAAGCAGAATATGCAGCAGGCTTTCATAATTAGAAAAGCCGGCAGTATTTTCTCTTTCTTTATGACACCGGACCTGTGAGCTGCTCACTGATACAGCAACACGGCTCTGACGCTGGAGATGGAAGTTGCTGGAAAGAATCTCACACAAACGGAAATATTGGAAAGAAGTGTTTGAAGGCTGTGCAGTCAAAGACAAACAAAAGGAGACGGTAAAACTGAGGTGTGCTGACACCTTGGAAATATCAGCGCGCGCACACACATAGCAGGCATCCACACTGCACATACGCACAGGCATGCACAACACACACAAACTTCACGCTTCCACTTCACAATAAATTATTAATTTAGCATACAAATTCCTCCAAGCAAATGTAAAATATCGTCCTAACTCCTTTATCCAAGGTGACGAACACGTATAGTGCCATCTATACAGCGGAGCAAAGTAACACACACACACGTACGAACACATGCACACACCAGGTCCAGCAAGGAGGCAGCACTGGCGAAGATGCGCATCTGGCAGAAGCAACCTTCCTTCTTCACCAAGACTTTCCTTCTCCAACAAACAAAATAAAACAACGGCGCCTGGCGAAAAGCGACAGCCGCCACCCACGCTATCGCACCGCTAACAAGACGGTGGGCCTTTGAAGTGCTTCGTGCAGCGAATTCCCACCGTAAACAGCGCTCGCTTTCGGGGACCCGTCAGTCAGGAGGTGATGCGGTGCCCTGCAGAATTGCAAGAGGTACAACAGAGGCCTCGCAGCCCCTAATAGAGGTGGGTAATTGTGGACGTCGATGCCTTAAGACAGACTGTTTAACATGATAATGGCTGCAGAGCAGCATCACTGCAGGCCAGCAGCCCAGGCTGCAATGGAAAAAACTCCAATATAGTGCTTTCATTACAGCTTTTCATTATCCACTCTTGTTCCTGCGATTAAGCAAAACATCTACTCAGGAGAAAGATATTTACAGAGAATTTTAAGAGATTAACACAATAGGTTAATTTAATAAGCTGTCTCTCTTGGAAGAGCAAAACCATCTTTGAGGATATGACAGCGCTATTCTTTCATATGAGGGCCAAAATGTTAACCGTAATTGTCTGTTCCTTGTTCTCTCGTCTCCCACCAACTTATAGGCCACGTAAGACACAAAGTGAGAACCTCAGCAGGAACACAAGGCTGTGCATCATGGGGAAGACCTTCACATTTCTCTGCCCAACTCAAACCGTAGTGCGACTGGACAATGAAGCCCCCCTGCTGACGACATATGAACATACAGGTTCGCTGACCACACAAATGTCAGTGTTCTAATGAGTCTTTCCAACTGGGAAACGTTTCACTTCACAAGACCCCCACAGCCATATTTATATTTTTATATTTTGCTTTATTCATTTCATTGTTACTGTCCTCCCAAGAACTGAGAACAGAGTCTCAGAAACACATTCAATGGAGACACAATTATGTAGGCGCAGCTTTATCGTCTGATACCACCGTGTTGCTGGGTCACATGTTTCAAGTAGCAAACACATAGATGGTAGCTGTCAGGATATCAG
Organism: Heterotis niloticus; assembly: GCA_018136845.1. Classification (NCBI taxonomy): domain Eukaryota; kingdom Metazoa; phylum Chordata; class Actinopteri; order Osteoglossiformes; family Osteoglossidae; genus Heterotis; species Heterotis niloticus. The sequence continues at coordinate 17,140,812 of CM030895.1, forward strand.
GAGGTCGATGGGTGTGCAAGAAACAAATCTGAGACACTTCTTTAATGCTAAGAGGGATGCAGCAGCTGTGAGGGACTCAGGGATTTGTTCCAACACACCATGGTCTAAACCAAAAATCTACAGACTTTTGACTTTGGATCCCATGCAAGTGGACAAAATAGTGGACCAAGGTACAGTAGCACAGTTCTTGCTGGGGTGTGGAAATGCACCAGGTTCTGTAGGTACCGGAGTTCAGATCCGGAAAAAGTTGACCAGCATTTCATGCAGTGCCTCATACAAAAACACGATCGCAGACCACTCTTGGAGGCTTCGGACAGTGTTGTCAGGTGCAGGAAAATAGCAGCGCAAACTACCGTAGTGGTCCAGTCTCTCCGCTGAAAAGGTCTGCACCCTTCATACGTATGGCCACCAAAAGAGATTTTAGGGAAAGTCAGTTGGCCATAGTAGAGGAATCTCCTTGGAAGCAACATCACGAGCAGCTCGGCGAGGCTCCATGGCCCCTTTGAGTGGTCAGCTTCAACCTGTCAAGTTGAGGAGAGTCAGATGCCGAGGGAAGCCAAGAGCAAGCAGTCCATTACCAGAGCCATGTGGCGAAACTGGACAGCAGACTGTCAGCCGTCCACAAAATAGCTTAGAGCCACATGGCAGCACGAGGCGTCTGTCCAAATAGCTCCAAATATTGTGTCCTGTGGAAAGGCGCTGCTCTGTGGAGGTCATTCTCATGCTTCACAGTCCAGGCTAAGTGTTCCCTTCTACTTTGTTTACTTGAGTGTCATGAGCACCAGGAGGACGAGGAATTGCCGAGCTTAACTGGGGCATTTGTTTTGGAGATCTACAGCAGTGCGGTTTGCCACTGTGATAAATACCAGAGAAAATACTGGTGATCCATAACCATTATCTTAATAACACGCCATCTGCATGATTTATTGTATTTTGGAGTCACAGTTTTATTTAGCGGGAAGCACGGAATCATTTTTCGGAGCTCTGCCCCTTCAAACAAAACACCTGTGCATTATGTGAATTTGGCACAAATACTCAGCGTTTCTTCCAGTTTCTCATCGTTCTGTAGTGCGAAGCTGCATTTTGTTCTGACCCAAAGTGAAAATTTGATTCTTTTTGCAGGCACACAGAGCCAAAGTGAAATGCTTTCCAGTCTCACCTGCTGACTCACTACACAAGACCAACCATTGCTTCAGAGTGACCTTGCCTGCTCTTCTGCCTGAAATCCTTTAGCAGATCACAGTTATGTTCATGTCTGGATACCCGATGGTTCTGAGGGCTGAAATCTCTGATCCAGAGTTCGAACCTGTCAGGACTGCGCAGCTGCAGGTTATACGGAGCCCAGAGCAAATGCTTCGCGGTCCAAGGTGCTGGTTGTCCAGAAGGACACGCCATTAAGACGTGGAGGAAAAAGCACTGTAAAATAGTCAGCTGGACGGAGATGCTGACCTACCAATGGACTGCATTTTTAAGCGCTAAACTGGGCGCACGGTCCTCTCGGGGCAAACGTGCATGTAAGAAAACAGCAGCAGGTGGTTTTAAGCAAAAATGGTTAAATTATTGTAAATGGCTTCATGCTGAAACCCAACAATGTCGGTCACCATGGAGGAAGCAGTCAGGTACATAAATTATTACTGTAATAACAACAAAATGTGGACGGCCTGTGCTGCTACAGCCTGACAAACACTGCTCCCCCAGCAGCTCTAGTGAACGCCAGCAATGCGCCGCCACCTGATGATGTGATTCCAGAAAGCGCCGCAACATCTGTGGACCTGCTGTGGCAAAACCACCCTGGTGCGGCTTTAAGAGAGGAACCCATAAATAAGGCAAATAAACTGTAACCACGCAGAGCAATTAGCCCCGTATGAACGACAAGCTGTACTTCTCCGTGGATCTGAGCGAGAGCATCAAGGGGCCGCAGCTGCCGTCGTGTCTGACAGCAGCGCTGTGGCTGGGGCTCCGCTGCTGCGGCCTGATAAGGTGGTGCAGAACTTGGGGCTCAGCAGTGCGTGCAGGAAGTTAGAGGATGTGCGATGGATTTGGGAGCAGTTGGGTGAAGTGCATCTCAGTGTGGCAGTGAATCCCCTGTTAATATGCATAACTGTGTGTGTATGGGCATTCATATTAATGCACACTAATGCAGAATAAATTTGTACATGCATGTGTGTTACCTTGTGTGTTTGCGTGAGTTTCTGTCAATCAACTGCATATTTTTGCTGCGTGCTTTAAACACTTACGGACGTTTGTATGCATATGAACGGTTTATTTTCATGCGATGTCCGGGCACATTCGCGTCAGTCCTCTCGGGGCACCCGAGGAGTCGGCTGCTGAGGCTGACGGGACCTAAATTGAGATCAAAGTGTCACAAACAGGTCGGCGACTTTGGTGGAATGGACATCATGTGAGAACTTTGGAAGGGGCACGCAAAGAGTAGCGAGTGCCGCGTGCCTCTTCCAAACCCTCAGTAAACCAAATGAGTTTTCACACACTGGTGTGTTGCTCAGTGCGCTCACATTGTTTGCCTGGCAGAGATTCAAAACACTTAATCTGGCGGGTTTGCAGGGACCGGACTCAACAGAGCTCATAAAATCAAAACTGGAAATGCAACTGAGCACCGCAATCCTTTTCCATCAGCTGCCTCTACCCCCCCCCCCCATCTGAGATCTGAGCTCTTCTGCTTCTGCTTGCCCTCAAACCATGGAACTGCCTGCTGGCATTTTACACTGCACATAAAATAAAATATTTAATCAAACTTATTACATTTGGGTTTTTCCTGTTTCACTGCTTAGTAATCGCCTGCTTCTTTATACGATGACTTTGGCAAAGTCTTGTTTTTAGTGTTGCCATTTAATGACTGCTGTGTAAATGGCTTTAACGCAATACCTGTAATTAAAAATACAACCCTCATATCCGTATGCCCATATCATATCCATTTCTCTCAACCGCTTGTCCTGGAATCACCACGCTAGGAATCCACACTTGGATGGGATGCTAATCCAATACAGGGTAGCCACACACACACAATTTGCAGTGACCAATTAAGCTGAAATGTGTCTTTGGACTGTGGGAGGAAACCAGAGCACTTGGAAGAACTCCACTGAGACACAGGGAGCTCATGCAAATGCCACACACACTGAGCCGCAAAGGCCCAGGTACTGTGAGGCGACAACACTACTCGCTGCACCAACAAGTCCCCACAAAACAGCCTTGTAAAAGGCATTAACGCAGCATACCGGACAAAAGGACAGGTGGGGCAAATGCAAAACAGATCCATTACATATTTAATAGAGATGAAAGGATACAAACAACAGTATCATTTATGAATAACAAATATAACATTTCCAAAAAATTGTTTTAAAATTGCTGAATATTACGAAGTTACAGAAAAGGACAAAAATGGGAGTTTTTGCCAAGCAGTGCTGCCACAAGATGACACATTGGCGTACCTGAGCGTTCACACTTAGGTGCAGGTATGCAGGTGTACCTGCAGTCTGCACTACTTTCTAAGAAGCCCACAATCAACACAACCTATGATCCCACGCACAGTCAAGTCTTGTTTGTTTGAAACGAAACGATCATTCTTATGAGTTTATTTTAGCCGATCGCAAAGAACACAAACTCGTACCTCCTGTGCTGCCGCGGTGTTCTGAGGGATGTTTAGGGGCTTAGACTAGAACAAAGGCTTGAGGATCAGAAATATCTTTGGCCCTCATATTCAGCAATGGGCTTTTAAAGGACCGCTTTCCAGCCTTCGCCACTGAGCTTCTAATTACTCTCAATAGGTCGTTTCCCAAATGCCCACGTTTCTGGAGAGCGGCTCTCCAAGCTGTTAGAGCCTCCTAACTCGGTTACAGCGCTGACTCTGCACCTCGGAGCCAACTGGCGTCAAGTGCTGTATACATAATCAGATCGTTCCAGGGGTTTGTTCTGCAAAACCGAAATGTGCGTTTCTGGCTGCAAGGAACTATTCCACCGACACACAAATCAGTGGCTTGAATGAAAGGACGCCTTTTTTCCAGGAAACCTTTTTCCCCGCAGTGATTTGTCGAAATGTTTCCGTGAACAAGGTCACACGGCGCTGACTCCAAACCTCTGTGTGTCCCCACCACTGCAGCGCATTTGCAACTTGCCATCTGTCGCCAACCTCCACCCCCCACGAAGGGGGCAAATAATTGGAGGCGAGTAGACGGGGGTGCAAAAACAAATTCCTCAATCTGTGACTGTCGCCCCATCTGGCTGAGCGCTGGCTGTACCTTGACGTTCTCACCCAGTGATGAGCAGTGGCGTTTATTGATCAAGCAAGTTCTCCTCGCTGAATTTCCACAAGTTTATATTGTGATATTACTCCTTCTCCTTTACAGGGGGCTGCAGAATGAAACAATAAAAATGTATTAAACTTTCCACAATGCAATCGAGGCAGCCCGTCGAGAACAGAGAGCCGGGCATGGATCTGTCGATGTGGCCGCCTCGGCCCCAAATCGAATTGCACCGCGTGTCTTTCTGGGTGGAGGGAAACAATAACGGCTCCGAAAATGCCGTATGGAAATCCATCCCTCTGGTCTGGCCTCCGCTTCGAGCGTGCAGCCCTTCGAGACCCTCAACTGGGCGCTCAGCTGAACCCGGGCTGGCACCAGTGAGGAAGCTCAATTATGGGAGACGGGAGACCTCCTCTGCAGGCCCGAAGTGGGAAATATTATTGTGCGGAGACGGCGGCTGCGAAGCAATATTCTGGATGTCATTACAACGACGATTCTCTTGAATATGAATGGACTGGGCAATGCTGTGGCTGCAGAAAGGCTTTTTAAAATATTCTGCCACCACTGGATCGAATTGTGCAAATGGAAACATGCACAATAAGACTGTTTAAACCTTCTTTCTATTTTTTTAATTCTCCAGTAAAATAAAGAACTTTGAGCCAGTGGCCACTTTTCCTGCATAATTAAACTGATGTACATGAGGACAAACAGCCCGTTTACGTTGCCACTTGGAAGAGAATGCGACGCTCGCTGTGTTATGAACGCACAGATTTGTCCAAAGCAAAATAGCGGCGTGGAGTCGTGAGTTATTCAAGGACACACACGTGAAAGCGCACGGATGAGTGGGAGGTGTGTGTGAGTGTGTGTATGACAGACAGGCCGGCCTTCCTTATTCTTCTACATTCGGAGTGAAGAGGGCCAGCTCTCCGCGTGGCCGACACGTGACTACCTGCTCAGGTGAAGCCTTAGCAACAGGCCTGGACTGCTGCTGTGACGTCACATGAAGAGGCCAGCGTTGTTTGATCTCCTCACACTCGCCGTCTGCTTTAGACACCCATTAGACATGGGATCTCAGAGAGTTGTTTCTAAGCGGCATAATGTGACTAAAAGGCTCTCCGTTCAAGGCCATTTGCCGTCTCCTCTGTGCTCTAATGCCGCCGATGATCAAAGACGTCACTAACAAAAACACTTCAGTTCTCCTGCCTAGAAAGAAAAGCGCAGCCAACTAGAATGTCCCGATGAGCACGCCGGTGTGAAGGGTGAAAAAGGTAAAAACTGGCTGAGATACCGTGCTTCACCAGTAGCATGCCGGCTCCGATCCCAAAATGCACACGGAAGTTTTATCCTTAATATTTACGTATTCACTCATTTATTTAGCAACATCATCGTCCAAGGAGACGACGACAGATCACCATGCTTTGTCCATTTATACCTCATCAACTGATCAAGGACCGGTGAAGTCCACGGCCTCAATCACCTTCTACTTTTTTAGAGACAGAAGCGAGGCGTTCGGTCCGGGAAAACCTGATTACATGGCAACCGCTCCAACCACCACGTCACCTGCTGTCCCTCCTAAACTATATGTTAGACTACAGTACAAACTGTTAATAAATGAAGAAATAGCTTCTATTACCACTATGCATAAAAATGAGAAAATGCCTTGTTTCACACAAACTGTTAAGTCTCCAAACCAACCCCTTTATTACAAACTTTACAAAAGTGATTTTGGAAACACTTTCCCCCAAATTTCCATAGAGATAAGCCAAGCGAGATGGAGTTCCTCAGCTACGTTACCCCAACCCTCAGCTGTTCTGGCGAGCTGAAGGGCGTCTGTCTGTTACAGCAGCGGTGACTAAATGTGACTGATAACAGTGACTAAATGTGATGGATAACGCAAGAGTGACAGTGAGTCACGTCCCCAAGTCTTTTTTTAACAGGGCTATGAAAAATAAACACGTTAGTAAGAAAAGCTGGGAACCCTTTTAATTCCACAGGGCCTAAAATTCTTGACTTATTAGTCGACCGCAATTGCTTAATTCAATTATTAATAAGCCCTGCGGTAATAAAGGCGAAGCGGGACGCGATCCTGCAGCTGTGACACGTTATGACGTCAGCTGATCTTATCTCATCTCTGTGCTTCACAAAGCCAAATGCACCCGGTGATCTGAACTGATCCAAAGTCACGCTTCACCCTGGTGTCCCACGTGATTTCGGCTACTCGCAGACACGCTGTGCATGGAGCCCAAAACTTCCTTTGCAAAGCAAACACATTTTAACAGGGAACAAAAATCACACAGCAGCTCCTGTACATGCGACCCCCTCCAGTGCTACACAGCAGATCCCCAGTGTCCATAAACAACACCATCATCCATCCTTCCCTAAAAGGCTTTACTCAGGTCAGGGTGCTTCTTCCATAATCAATTTCATAACCTCGTAATTCCAGTATTGCCCGCAGTGAATGCACCTTACGAGAGATTATCAAATACCTTAATAAATTGAATTTGTATTATAAAAATATGTGACAATATACATTTTCAAGAGGAATACAAAACCATAGTAAAAAGCACCAACGATGATTGTCCAGCCAAGTAGCCACCAAGCTTTTATTGGCTGCTGCACAATCCCATAAAATGCAGATTCAGCACCGCCCACTCCTACAGCTAAAAGATGTGGAATAATATTTCCAGATTATTGGAAATCATTCTGTCTGGCTCTTGCACTCTTTCTCTCTCTATCACACACACACACACACACACACACACACACACAAACACACACACAACATCATAAATTCTGCAGAATGATGATCTGATGTTCAACAATGAGGAAAGCCTGCAAAGATAGCAGCATTTTTCATCGATGGCCACTTGCAGCATTATAGTATTTTAATTCCAGCTACATTCTGTAAAAGCAAAGCAAAAACAGACACACAGTTCAATAGTTGACAAATAAAAAACAGACACAAACAAATTAATATTAATACATTCATTGCTGGGCTCTTCTTTTTTCCTTGTTTGAAAAGTCCCTTGAAAGTGGAAGGTAAACATTTTGTGTAGGAGGCAAAATTGCTTCATGGGAATGCAGAGAGCGCTTCCTGTAACTCTTCATTCGGGCCACAGAGGAATACAATTGGAAAAAAATTGTGTTCATGTTGAGAAAGCAAAGTCCATCTGTGGCTCTTTGGAGTTGTGGGGTCCAGGAGAAAAACAGAGAGCGGAGCAGTCATGATGTTTGCACAGATGGACCTGAGTGCTTTGCGGTGCAGAGATGTGACTCTCGGAAGGGAAGATGAGCTCCGAGATCTGGGGAGACAAAGAGTGCTGCGCTCTTCCCTGGAAAAAGAGACAAACAAGCAGAAAAGGGCATTCGCTGCTGAAGAAGAGAAATGAGAGGCGCCCACAAATAGGCTCCGTGTGCAGTAATGGATCGCTGAAACCGCGGTGAGATTTTGGAAGACAGGAAAGAAGCAGAAGGAGCTGTAGGTATTCGACTGATGGCTGCAAGGATGAGCCTCTGGGTTTGTGGTGCACTAGGCCAGCGCAGTCCAGTCAGAGATTCCCAATAACTATAAAGAGAGAAATATCTTTTTAAATGTTTCCCTGAGCAGGTAGAAAGCTCATGGTATTCAAAAGCGTGTAGGGGAGGTAAAAATGACGGCACTGTACACAGAACAGCACAAGGGTTCACAGAAACAGTGGGACTGGTGGTAAAAGTGTAAAGCCTGCAGTTGGTGCAGGAGCTCGCACACTCGCGCACACACACACACACACACACACACACACAAGCCATGACCAGTGACCCGGTGCACTACAGTGCTTTCAAATTTTACCACAAATTAACCACAGGCCCCCACACAAAGGAGCTGCTGGAGTCCAAAGGCTGTAGAAGAACAGAAAAAAACAAAGGTCAGAGTTCACTGTCCGTCACCGTCTGACTCGAACGGATGCCCGCCCGCATCACGCAGCCTCGAGTCCTCGCCAGTCAGCCTCGCCCCCACCCCCTTCATGTGAACCCGCACGGTGCCGCCAGCTCCGTCCCTGGGCCCAGCAGTCTGCGAGAAAAACGCGTTTTAGAAAAGCAGGTCCGACCCCCCCCCCCAGTTTCCGCCCCCCAAGGCCGCCTCTGGGGAAGGGGCTCTTCAAACAGGTGCGGGTCCCCGGGGGCCACCACGTCACACGAGCCACTGACATTCCCACAAAATAGCAAATGTAATGCAGGCAGTTTAACGCGTAAATCACATATTTTCCTTTTCCGTGCGACTTCACCGCCACTATTGTAGTGTAAATTAAGTGTGTATCAAAAAACAAAAACCGAGCAGATAATAATCGGGAAATGAGGTTCGGGGGGTTAATTTATATTAATTCCTGTTTAAAAACTATTGTATCCATGAAGATGACTTCTGGAAGTTCATTAACAGGCTAATTCATTTCAATGGTTCACGCGGCTGCGGATGTATTCAGTGACCGAGATTTTAAAAGTTATGAATTTAGATGAACAGCATAAAAACAGAGAAATGAAAACAGTTTCGTTCCGAGTATTTCAAGGATTCAAATATGAAAGGTTTCCGCCAGACACACAAAAAAAAAACTTTTCCGGCGAGTTTACAAACAAAACCTCCAGTCAGACACCTGTCGATATCGATTATTTTTGACACGTCCATAAATTATTTGCATTATTGTTTCCCGAGGCTCCCATTTCGCTGCTGTGCTTTTAGAGAATTAAAAGTAAGAGGTACGCGCGTGTGGCTCGCGCAGTTCTCGTGCACGCGCCTTTCTGTTCGTCCGCTCCGAAGTTACGGGAAGGGAGCGCGTGCACCACGGCGCGGGGGCTCACCTGGTCGTCCTGCGCGTCCCCGGGTCCCGCGTCGGACAGCCTGCGTTTGCTGAGCAGCAGCAGATAGAGGAGCGCGGCGAGCCAGATAAGCGCCGCCAGAGCCAGAGTGGCCCTGCGGGGAACCCGCTTCATTTTCCCGGGAATACAAAAAGCTGCAGAAAGCAACGAAAAAAACCCGAAAACACCCCCCCGCGCAGAGGAGCGCGAGGTCTACGAGCCGAACATTCCCGGAAAGTCAGCTCGCGCGACGTGGGTTTCCACCCCATCAGCTGCTCGCGAGTCCCGGTCGATGGGAGAGAGCGAGCGAGCGAGAGAGAGAGAGGGAGAGAGAGAGAGAGAGACGACGATTCCCCTCCCCTCGCCGTGCGGTGGCGAGAGCGCAGGAACGCGCGAGACGGAAAAGGACCTCCCGGTTCCTCGGACGCGCGCGCTGAACCCTGCGTCCACTTTCTTTCTCTTTTAATTAAACGAGGATCGCGTTCGGAGAGCCCCCGCACAGTGGGAATGGGCCGAGCACCACCTACCGTGGGAACGCCGACATCAGCCGTGTGGTCCTCGCTTGCATCTGAGTCGTTGTCTCTCTCTCTCTCTCTCTCTCTCTCTCTCTCTCTCTCTCTCTCTCTCTCAACCTTCGCGCCCGCAGCCTTCTCTGAACCCTGTCTGACCATCTCTGAACTGTTTCTCTTCAAACCATACCTGAACCATCTCTTAACCTTTTCTCCACCATCTCTGTACTTCATGTCTCTTAACTGTGTCTCTCCAAAGCTTCAGCCAGCCCTCTTCCTCTGAACCATATTTGATCATCTCCCAGACATATCTGAACCATTTCTGTAGCATCTCTCACCGAACTGTTTCTCAAACATCTCTAAATTATCTCCCTCATAATCATTTCTGAACTACCTGACCACCTTCTTTGAACCAGCTGTTTCTCGAATCAGCTACGTCTCTTGAAACCATTTCTAAACCATCCATGAACATCTCAGGGCTCTTTTAGCAACATCATCTCTTGACCTGAGTGCGCTCCTCTCGGTCCCTCAGCCCAGCCCTGGGAACCTGTCCAGACGGAGCTCCCCTTGGGTTTGCTAACCTTTGCACACATCAGGTGTGTGACCGACAGATGGGCAAATGCAGGGGTTTACAGAGTCAGAGGATGGCCTGTGAAGCAGAGGAGGCGATTTTTCCACCATTGACATGGGCTGGACGGCTTCTCCTGACAAACGAGCCCTACAGAGATATTTTCAAGTCCACCGCTAAATCTCCCAGCAGGATCTGGCGACCACTCTCAGAGCGCACCAGTGGGTAATCTCCTTCCGGAGGGCAGAGCCGTCTTGTCTGAGAGGAGAGGAAAATAATAAATAAATAAAAACGTATCGAGACAGAGCGTGCGGGTGGAGATGAGCCTCGCACAACTGCTCACATTCATGGTTGAGGAACAAACAGCTGCTTTTCCTCGTTGCCGTAGTAACAGATGTGACCTGGTTGGAGCAGTTTTGGTTGGAGAGGCAGTGAATCAAAAGGTGAGAGGCACCACAAGGGTTAGAAGATGCAGGCTCACACCAGAAGGTTACTGGTTTTGATGCCTGGGACAGGTGTGCTATTATAGGTTTGCCGTTTGTTGCGCTATCTGCTAACAACGACACAGTTGAGAAATCACGGTTGTTGTTATGGCTGATGCTACCACTGAAACACCCTTCGGCTCAACTGTGGAACGCACATTACTTGTCCAGCATCTTCTGCCGCCAGGGGACATTTGGGGGCAAGAGAGCAGCATTTTGCCACACCAGGTAGCACTGTTGCCTCACCTGGGCTGAGAGGGCAGATATGGGTTTGTTTGAGAGGAGTTCACAGGTTTCCTCTGGGTGCTCCAGTTTTCCCCATACTCCAAAGACACGCGTTTCAAGTGAAAAAGGAATGTTAAGTAACGCATGCATGCGTGTGCAAGACTGTATTGTACCAGACTGGTGTCCCATTCAGGGTGCACTTGGTCTTGTACCCTGTGCATCCTATAAAAGTTCTCAACCGCTGTGCTGTTATTAATGACAGATGGAAGGATGGACAGATAGATTACCTCTTGTCATTATAAATTGTCTGTCAGATTTAAACCTTAAGAACCTGAATAGCTGTTCGTGCTACAAAAGCTGAAAACATCGCCAAGCTAACACAGGTGAGCACGGCGCTCCGGGTAGAAATTCCTCCACAGAGCTGCGAGCAGCGGCTGGACATTTCATTTGCGGTCATTGCAGCTAAAGGTGATGCAGGAAGTTGAGGCTGCAAAGGGGTGGCTGCTCTTTCAGCTCTCTTACCGCACAGCTCATTAACCTCCGCCGCTAAATACCGGCATCATTTTGTCTCTCTGTGGTGCAAAAAGAATTAAAACTGACAAAAAATTTAATGTAAACAAGCAGCAAACACAGTAAATTTGGGAAAAGGGCCAAATACTTTTCAGTCCACTGTGTGCTGCACTGCAGCTGTAGATGAAAACGTCCCCGGTATAGAAACGGTCTTTGTAAACAGCTTAAAACACAAACCCAACACTGTACTGCGCCTGAGATGCAGGTGCCAAATAAATAAGCGCTCAGTGATACAACATCTTGTCTGCTCATGTGGTGTGAACCCTCATGATCCCAAGCCCAGCTCCTTCCCCATGGTGCTCCCTCTGTTCCTGCTGGCAGATGCAAGTCTCCTCAGAAGTGCAGAGGCTGTGAACAGAATGTGTGAGAACAAAGGATATTAAGAGTCAGAAACCCCTGCTGAGATGCCGAGGTGCCGCTGACACCTTCCAGTTTGACAAATGGATGTTATTATTGAAGGGACGAACGTAGCTGGCGACTGTACACCGTGACACCACGGTAACTCCAGGTATTCACGTGATTAAGCATAATGACATTTTCACTGCGTTCACGCTCTGCCAATGCGGCCCCTTTCCGGGATTTTCTCCCTCCGCATGTTCATCCGTGAAATAATGTTGGAAGGAAAGGTGTTGAAATGTCTGACAGAAATAAACTTCTCAGAAACGTGTTGTGATTTCCTTTGTCTTGCGTGTATGAAAGCAGCGGACTGTGAAGGTTCCTGTCATTTTTCACATTCCATCCATATTCTTCTCCTGGTGAAGGTCATGGTGGCTGCATACTGAGCAAAGCAGGGCATACTTCGCTTTCCACAGCACTCTCTCCAGCAACTCCAGGGGGTACCTCCACGCTTTTCCATGATGTTCTTAAGTCTACAACAGGGTCTCCTTCATTTTGGGATCAAGCAGTGCACCTCAAGCAAGAGGCACCCAAGAGACATCCTCATCAGATACCTAAGCCATCGCGCTTGGCTCCTCTCCTCTTGATCTAAGGCAGAAGCTCTATTGTGCTCGAGCTGAGTTCAGAAGCAAAAGCCTGGGTGCGGGAGGAGTTAAGAGGTCAACAAGAGGGATTTTTCAACATTGTCAATCACTTCTAGCAAACCCCTCAGAGAGAAGGGCCCAAGGCCCCCAGGCTGTTCTCAGCAAGGGCAGGGATACCCTCACCTCAACTGGGCATGTTGCGGTGGAGCAGTGGAAGGAGCACCTCAAGGAGCTGCTGGACCTGGCGAACAAGGCTGGTGCCCAGAAGGCAGATCTGGAAGCTTCCAGCTGGTCCAGCTCCATTTCTGCAAACAGTTACTGCAATGGTGAGCCCTTCACAATGGCAGGGCTGCATAGTGAAGCAGAGCACCAATATAAACTAAAGCGCAGTCCTCTCCTCCATTTTGGTGACACGCAAGCATTTCGTGCATCTTCTGACCTCATATTACGGTGAGTGGGTAACATTGCTGTTGAGTCATAAAAGGCTTTTTGGAGGGGCTGCGTGCTGGGCAAAACCTCCCTCTGCCATTTTTAAAGTAAGGAAAGGGCCTGTGTGCTCAGCAGCACTGTGGTCTACCTTAATGCTCCAGGGTTTTCCTCTTCATCAGTTAGAATTCCCTCTGTGATTTATTTATTTCACATTGCGTGGCTCCCTCATCTCATTACGTGGCTCTGAGCGCTGCTGCTCTTGTTGTTGCTCCTTGAATTCCCGGTAGGTAATCAGTTCCTGTCATAAGCAGTCTGGGCACTGAAAAACTCCTCCCTCTTTTCATAAATGGGGAGAAAATGGGGAATCATCTTCAGCCTTATACTACAGCAATATTAATTCTGTTTTCCAAATGGAATAAAATGTTCAATAATTCAGATGATACTCTTTTAATAAAGCTGATGAGAAAGGCAGCGATTGGAGGCTCCATGGTGTACAATATTAATGCCAGTGTGGGGAGCAAAGTGCCTGCATGAATAAAATGCACAAGTTTTTAGTTATGTACCAAGTCATTTTGCCTGGCGTATCCATCCATGTGCGTTGGATCAGATTCAGGTGTGTGGCCGCTTCTCGGGCTGAGGAGGAATCTCCGAGCCCCAGAGGGCAGCAGGATTTCTGCTTCCGTGAGGCCTTCGCGTGTGATTTTCGTCACGATGGCGAGGCCGACAGCCTGTAATATGGACAGGGTCGACTTTCACTATTTGATTCAAAAGAGAGTCAAAACAGTTTATTTGTTACGTACATGGTTGTATACCATGTAGTGAAATGTGCTCTGATCCAGGATAGACTGTGCATGAAAATTTACAATGAAAAATAAAACAAACAGCCGAACACCAAGAAGAAAAGAAACAAACAGCAAATAGATAAATAAGTAAAATAAATAAAAAAGATAGATAAATAAATAAATAAATAAATAAATAAAACGGTAAAGAAACCTTAAGGTGCACTGGAAGGACAGTGACAGTGAGGGGAGTGGTCACAGAATATTGAAGACCCTGGTCTGTGAGGATTGTGATAGCATGTCCGGGTTCAGAAGTCTTATTTGATTGACAGATTAATGGTTTTAATGGCTTATTCATGTTTTAATATGAATATTTCCTTCATGCTTTGAGACGTTCAGTTTCAGGAAATGTAAAACGTTTCTAAAGTTGTGTAAAATGTGCCTGAAATGGACATTTGGGCTGTTTAATGTTCAGTCTTAATGGACTGGGGAATTAATACAGCTGGGGTGGTAACTTCCAAAAAAGTGTAAATTTACCCCCAAAAATACTGTGCGCAATCCCAGTTTTTGATGGATGTTGCGTTCGTACAAAAGGCGTTAAACCCGTTTGGGCGGGGGGGGCAGAGGGTCCATTTATTCAGCGGACATTGGCGCCCTCTGCTGTTCATGCGACCCTCTGTGCAATGCGCCTACTCTGCTGTACTCTACTGTACTTTACTGCATCGTACTCTACTGTACTCTACTTTACTCTGCCAGCGCTGCATTTCTCTACGACCACAACGTGATGGTTTGTGCTGCTGACGTCATGTGCCGGTGTGGCTGACAGTCAAGAGGATTTCTGGCGCAAAAGAGCGTATTTTTCTTTTGCTTAAAAACGAACGTTTGATCTGCATGACGGTCCCAAGGAATTTTTCTGCACCTTAGTAAAGGGTGCTATGAAATCTTTGACAAAAAGGGCTACACGTGGAACAACTCCGACTCAAATGTTTAACGGCAGAATTTTTATTTTCACACAATTGAACGGATCGTATGTGCTGAGAAATGAGAATAATTCGCATCGCTGGATTTTTAAAATGCAGTTCAAACAAACAGAAAGGCTTCCAAAGTGCAGTCGGAGCCAGTAAGATCAAGAGTAAGATTTTATATTTTCCAGACGCATTTTTTGTATTGGTTTATTTTGAAAGGGGATGAGTGGTAAAAACGGATTAAGGAGAACGCGCTGAATAATAAAAAAAAAGTGTTCTTTTCAAGTCATCGTTCTAGAAGCCACCGTATTGTTAAGACATTCAAAATCAGGGAAGTGTTTCTTTCTCCAGCGAATGTCACGGAGGTCTCTGCTCCATTCTTCGACTCAGATCGCTGAACAACTACTTTATGGAAAAATTATGGAAATTATGGCGAATTTAGCAAAGCAGCGTGAAAGCTGCCAGCTTTACTAATCCGAGTGGCCTCTGAGCACGCAGATGTGGCGACCCCTACAAAAAAGCGCTGCTGCTCCAAAGTTTCATCTCACACATCTGGCAGTAAACGTTGATCGTCTGCATCGGCCAGAAGAACGCTCCTTGCTGGACGTGGTTATATATATAATTTAATAAACTAAATAACCCCCAGGTAGTACCGGAGCGCTGGACCACATGAACACGGACGTAAACATACTATTAGCATTTTCAACAGTCGGGTCTGTGGTTTTGCTCACTACAAACACTGACAGAAAGCGAAGTTCAATACAAACACATCCTGATGACAACAGTTTTAAGTTTTGAAGGCATTTGTTCCTGTAACGACCGCTGCGGGCCACTGATACCAGCTCACTGTGTTTATTTTAATGGCCACTAGGAGCGCACTGCTGAATCCCAGCTCACCGCTAGGGGCGCTTTCTCTATATATGTATAAATATACGTATACGTAGTGTGTGTTTGTGGCAAAAAGAATTTGTCACGTACATGGTTACTGAGTATGTGTGTTAAACGTAAATGGCAAGTCACTATTGCAACTGAACAATACTATAAGTTCAAAATAGTTATAATACTTAATATTAAAATGTGCTAATTACTGATCTGCTCATTTTAAAATAGTTTTTAATAAAAATAGATACACCAATTTCAATGATTTGAAACTAAAATGAACAGTAGGATTTACTGTGTACTATATTCAATAGTAGAAATATTGTACAGTACTTTGCTTTAATACGAAGAGAAGGCAATGTGCATCATCACGCCAGCACCCTGTGCCCGAGCAGCCTTTTTACAGTTTGTAACTTGGGTGTTACTGTACTGCGCCTATGACAGCTTCTTTGTTAAGCCTTGACCTGTACTATTGTACCCCAGGCAACGATGACCTGTCTTTGACTTTCCTTAGCCCGGATCTGCAGGCCACAGCTGGATGTGCAGAGATTTAATCCTGCAATGGTGCGCGCGCGCGCGCACACACACACACACACACACACACACACACACACACACACACACACACATTCGTGACACCCAAGGCCGGCTGACCGCCATTTTTCCGCGGACGCTAGGGGCGCTGTGCAGGATTCAGGCGGCGGGTCGTAATGGTGCTGCGTCACCTTGACGACCCAGCGCGGACGGCCAGCTGGGTGGGGCCTCCGCGTGCGGCTCTTCCTCCCGGTTGCGACATTTAAAGCGGCTCCGCTGCGGGCTCCGGACACCGAGCGGTCGGCGGAGCGACTCTGCGACAGCGGTAGCAGCAGCATCGGAGCTTTCCACAGCACAGTTATTTTTTTTTTTTTAATCCTTCTTCACTTGGAAGGTTAAAAGAGTCATTTTAGGCCGTTTTCGAAGATTACCGTGGGAAAGCGCCGCCACAGCTTAATGTAAGGTGGACGTCGTTGTGCTCGAGCCCGTGTTCTCGGACCGCTTTCTGGCTGCCCTTTCAATGAAAGATCTGCATCATCTGCTTTTAATGTAACCAAAACGATGCGCTTCTGAAGTGTGGCTGACATTGTAGCCGCGCACGACCAAGAGCGGCCATATTTGTGCGAATGCATTGACGTTTTTATGAATATTGGCCTTAAAGCCTTGCGGGGGGGGGACCGTTACGAAAGAGGAGGGAATGATCAGAAGGATGTTATCATCTTAAACACATTTAGAAATTGCCGTTTGCTAAAGGAGTTCGTTTGAAACGCTGGTTATTACATAAAGCACAAGTGACGCTGAAAAGTGCGTAAATCGAATAGGCTTTGTGTGCGGGGTCCACCGTCTTGTCCACTGTAGAGTTCGTTGCAAGGTGTCGTCATGTTCAGCTGGCTGGGTAACGATGACAGGAGGAAGAAGGACCCTGAGGTCTTCCAGACGGTCAGCGATGGACTCAAGAAGCTGTACAAGACCAAGCTTCTGCCCCTGGAGGAGCACTACAAGTTCCATGAGTTCCACTCGCCGGCCCTGGAGAACGCCGACTTTGACAACAAGCCCATGGTCCTGCTGGTGGGACAGTACTCCACGGGGAAGACCAGTTTCATCCGGTGGGTCCCTCACCACACGGACACGGAGAGCCTTCGTTTGTTATTTTGCAAAGGTTTCTTTCTCGACGTACACCGGCTGTCCCATTCATACAGCAGGTCTCTCTGGTTGACCAGAGTAATTCAAAGTACCTTTATCAAGGGTACTGCAGCAAGAGAGGGATTTAAGCCAACAACCTCTAGACTGCAAGACAAGCAAGGATCCTGCTCTGTCTCTCTCTCCTTGTCTTATGAACACTAGATTACTCATAAAAATGCACAAGGTTTTATTCCCAGTGGTCTGCTTGGGAGGTCAGAGATGGAATGAGAGGTTGAGACCAAGGATGATCATCAGACAGAACTTGCATTGCTCTTGCCAGAAGGACAGAGGGGTTTCCACCTTTTTTTCCAGCACA
This sequence comes from Heterotis niloticus, assembly GCA_018136845.1. Classification (NCBI taxonomy): domain Eukaryota; kingdom Metazoa; phylum Chordata; class Actinopteri; order Osteoglossiformes; family Osteoglossidae; genus Heterotis; species Heterotis niloticus. Next base: position 17,158,316 of record CM030895.1, read on the forward strand.
TCAGTCAGTGATGTGACCTTTCCTTATGTTTGTGTTAAACGTAAATGGCAGGTCACTATTGCAACTGAACAATACTATAAGTTCAAAATAGTTATAATACTTAATATTAAAATGTGCTAATTACTGATCTGCTCATTTTAAAATAGTTTTTAATAAAAATAGATACACCAATTTCAATGATTTGAAACTAAAATGAACAGTAGGATTTACTGTGTACTATATTCAACAGTAGAAATATTGTACAGTACTTTGCTTTAATACGAAGAGAAGGCAATGTGCATCATCACGCCAGCACCCTGTGCCCGAGCAGCCTTTTTACAGTTTGTAACTTGGGTGTTACTGTACTGCGCCTATGACAGCTTCTTTGTTAAGCCTTGACCTGTACTATTGTACCCCAGGCAACGATGACCTGTCTTTGACTTTCCTTAGCCCGGATCTGCAGGCCACAGCTGGATGTGCAGAGATTAAATCCTGCAGTGGCAACACTTGTCCCTTGGGGGGGGATCATGCAGGGGTATGTGTGGTCCTCCCACAGTCATGCTTAGGATGGGGCATCATGCAGGGCCTGCTTGTTGTCTGAATGATGAGGGCTGAAGCCTGTCTCAGTGTGTATTTGGATATGAGCACGAGTGGATCCTTCCTGAGGTGGCCTTGGGCCTAGCGAGAGGGTGGAGCATGGCAGTGGTCGTCTTGTGAAGCGCGCATGGTATTTTCCTTGCTTTAATTAAGGAAACTCCTATAGTTTAGCGAGTCTGTGGAGGAATGTCTCACAGCGGTGGTACAGAAATGTCCCAAAGAGGGTATGGTCACATGGGGCCCACTGAGCTTGAGCTGTGACCAAAAAGGTCGCTGTTCTTCATTAAACATGAACCATGTGAGTAAATTAAGTGTAAACTTCGTCTTATTCTAGTAATAACAATTTAGCAGTAGGTGGCATAGTGGTCAGAGCCATTGCCCTGCAGCACGAAGGCCCCAGTTCTAATAGCGCTCCATCTGCATTACTTTTGATCACATCATTTGATCACATCATTGATATGGAATCGATGCGGTAAAATTACCGTACGAAAGGAAAAATCCTTGTTAGCAATTTGGTGCTCAAATTTGCTAAATATCCTTGGACAAAAGTGTCAGCTGTTAAGGGGATAATAATTAATAATACATGGTAATTGGTGATACAGTTGTTGTTCACATGATGCTTGCCTATCCAATCCCCTTTTGAAGAGGACCATCTGGGCCACTTTGGTTGCCCTCTGTGTTGCTCAGAATGCAGTCGTCACTGTAGGGACTGTAGAGGACCTGGTTTTGCTGTATCTTGCCCGATGGCATTGAGAAGTTCCTTGTACTCTGAAGGCTTTCTTAGGTCCTGCCAAAGAGAATGTTAACCTGGATGGGGCTGCCATTCAGCTTTATACATTTAACGCTTTGGAATTGGGGAGTAACACTTAGGCCAAGCTGTCTGGAACCCTCAAACTCTATCTCTGCTTTGCCAGTGTCTTCACAAGTCAGAGGAACAACAATATATGTTGGCTTGAAGTGGAGGATAACTGAAAAAGATTAATAATTTCACTGGTAGTTTTGCAGTTAATGCTAATCTATCTGAGCTTTTGCTGATGTCTTTAAATGTGTAATTTTATGCATTAACTTAACAAGAATTGGATTTATTTTTTTTATTAATATGAGAGAACTGAAATGTTGGGAAACTTGCATACACTATCCCCCCCACAGGTACCTCTTGGAGCAAGACTTCCCTGGCATGCGGATCGGCCCTGAGCCCACAACAGACTCCTTCATCGCCGTGATGCACGGTGACATGGAGGGCCTGATTCCTGGCAACGCCCTGGTGGTTGACCCCAAGAAGCCCTTTCGGAAGCTCAATGCCTTCGGCAATGCCTTCCTCAACAGGTGTGGAAAGCTTTGGGGGGCTAAAATGAGACAAAACCCTGTGTCCTCTCCAGTTTCGACACGTATGCTCAGGCATCTGAAAAATGTTGAGGGTCCACATAAAAAATGTGCTTGTCTTGCACACAGCCCTCTGGTTCTTGTTACCATTGTGCTTGCATGGTGCTGCACCACTGCTGTTTCTCAGCCTTTTAGAGCTGTTTTTATTCCCTTAGTTAAATAAATAAAAATACTGAGTGCATTTTAAAAATTATTTGATTCCTCAATTTATAGTTGACTCATATGTTTGCAGCTCAGAGCCTCAAGTGACATGGGTCACATTCCAGCCTTACACACCTGCTACTTATTTGGGTTTTGGCTTTGCCATGCAAATGGATTGTCATCCAAAACTGTCCAGCTGTTTTAATTCAGCATTTGGCCCATGTTTTTGAGGGCAGTGAACAGGGAAAGGAGCTGAGAATGCAGTGGTGAAGTAATTGCTTGAATGAAGGTAATGAAGATGAAGAAACCGTGTTGAGGGGCAGAATGAATTCTCACCGCTTATCCGAAACAGTGTGGATTCCATCGCAAAGGTATAGGGTTCACCCTGGACAGGACACTGGGTGTTGCAGGTCAGCTGGAACCATTTAATTCCAAAGTGAGTTATTTCAAATGCAACAGAATATTACATAAATTATATTTAATATATAACAATATTTCTGCCTTGTGGAGTGGGGTTTCTCTTTTTGTCTGAAGTATGGCTGGATTTCCATTGCTGAGTGCTGTGTGTAGTTTTAGCTGCTCCTTGTGTGTGTGCAGCCTTCTGGCTGGTTGGCCACTCCATCCCATCTCATTCCTCATGCTGTAGGGTGACATCACAGCCAGGAATGGATTCCTGAACCTGCATTTGCATTCTCAAAATTCCTGCCTTGATCGACTTGCCTGCTGCAGACCTCCAAGTGTCTGTCTGCGCTGATCAAATGACAGTTGTGCAACTGTGGATGAGCTCTCTGTGGCCCTCTTATTGTAAAGAGCCACGCTTCTAAACCCAGAATCAACCCTGGATCAGCTGTATGCATTGCAGAAGCCTTTTCAGGCTCAAATTGACACCCCCCAATGTTCATTTCCATTGGGGCGGCTATCTGTAGTATAATAATTGTTCTTGTATATAAATATCGGTTTGTAAGCTACAGGCAAAAATTGTTCTAGCAGCATTCAACATGGAAGCTGAAGGGACACTACTGACCCTGAATAAGACACCCAAGAGGAAACTGCAGGGGAAATGCTGACACCAAATGATCCCACAGAAGCAGGGGAATGGCAGTATTTAAAGTTGTAAATGTATTTTTAGTCAGGTCTTCCTCTGCAGCGTTGGCAATCTTCAGTGCTTCCTGTTTTTGGAGGAATATTAGCATTGGCTATAGTTTATGATGTTAAAGCATGTGGGGGGGGGCTGTGAGCTGTGGGCCCCAGCATGTCCCACAGTTCCTTAGAGATTCCAGGTGGCCCACCTCTTGGGGGTTGGGTGCCCACTTTAAATACTGAAACACCAGAGAAAGTGGCAAGAGTGGAGTGACTGCTCTAGTATACCTGTACCTGACCTTAAAGTGTGACTTGAGGTTTTCCAGTGTTTAGCGGTGAAATGTGCTGATCTGGGTGGAAGTCTTTAATTTGACTTCTAAGTTTGTGATAACACATTTTTAGAATTTTTATCAATTCCAATAATCATAATTTGAATGTGCAGCAACCAAGTGAATCCACTTTTGAGGCCCAGTGGAACTAGCTGTGTAGTGGAAGCCACAGTGCTGCTCCATATGCATTAGCTCTCGGCTCAGTTTCCTTTGGCCCCGAGTAGAGGGGCCCCAGGGGTTGTTTGAGTGCCATAGTCGGGTTGACACCAGACTGCATGACCCCTTCTGTGTTACTGAGTCGGTCTGCTGCTCTGCACTTAAGAGGGTGGATTGTAAAAGGTGCGAAAACAGGATGGAACCTGTGGCGGGAAACTGCGGTGTGCTTGAAGGCATTGTTCTCACTCCGAGACGTTTTGTGAAATGTGGGACTCTGCGTGCGGGTAAAGGGTGATGATGCAAGGACTATCCGTGTTGTGCCAAGTACGGGGTGTGGGCCAGTGGATGTGTCAGTGCTGTGACCTTGGTGGGGTGGATGGATGTGTGCATTTAGCTTTTCAGAGGGGTTAAGTTCTGAACTCCCTTTCACCTGCTCCTCAGTGCCCCACCTCACCTGTCCTGACCTGAGCAGGAGAAAGTGCTCTGGCCTTAGGTAGAAGCCAGAATGTGCTGCTCTGGGTCTGTTTGGGATCATAAATTCACTCCACCAGAAAGAATCTTGACATATTGGGGGTCGAGGGATAGCCAACACATTTTAGTGTGAAAAGGAATTCAAGTCTGCTTCTCTGGTCAAGCCATAGTTCAGTGTTTTCAAACCGGTCCTGCTTGGTCTAGGGGTCTTGTGTATTCCACTGATGTGTTTTGTATTACACACACATCTGAATCCAGACTTGTGCATCTCTTCCAGGTTTGTGTGTGCCCAGCTTCCCAACCCAGTGCTGGAGAGCATCAGTGTCATCGACACGCCAGGGATCCTGTCTGGGGAAAAGCAGCGGATTAGCAGAGGTAGGACCTGCTATGCCATCTACTCAACAGCAGTGTAGTGGGCCATGACCCAGACTCTCCATGTGGTGTGTTTTTAGGTGGATTTGCCTACTGCTTGGTTGCTCTAAACATCACAGTGCAACTTCCCAAATCTGGAGTGAATCTCAGGTTTCTCTAGGTGCTGTGCTTTCCTCCTGCAGTCCAAAGCAGTTGCAGGTGGACTGATGACCCTACAAGGCTGCATGTGTGCGCACATGTGATGAAGTCCTGTTTGGGGTCAGCAGTGGATGAAGAATAATGACACTGTTTATCCAGTTTGGGAATGCAAGGCCACAGTGTTGATGTCCATAAAGGCAGGATCTCCTCATCCTCAGTGGTTTAATATTCATGTCCCCTGAAGGCCACAGTGTCACCTTTGCTTTATAAAATATCATGTCTGCATGCTCAAGGCTGGTGTTTGGGGAAACTTCCTGATTACTTGTACAGCAATGCTGGGCTTTAATATGAGCTTATATTTTATACGCATAGTAAATTGAGCAAGCATTGCAGTGAAATACACTGGGTTCTCTACTTTGTCAAAAGTCAACCTACTAAATCAAAATCCACAGAAGCCTAAAAATTCAGCCATCTGTATTATTCACTGCCTCTATTCTGTAAAAAGCTCAGGTAAAGCTGTAATGAATAAAAAAAATCTCTGTAAGACTTATGGCATTTTCACTGGAATTTGCCTCATGTAGGGTTGCAGTGGCACAGTCTTTCTGGGAAATACAAGGCATGAGATGGATGAAGCAGGACTTCTATTTTATCTTTTTGCTGTTGTGGGACTTAAACAGTGAACTTCAATAAAATTAAAACTCTTGCCTTGGCAAATTTCTGTTTACTATGAACTGCTGACAAGTTTATCTTGTGAGCATGCAATGTTTGTCGTCATACTGAAGAGATGAAGGTTTGTGGAAACGGTTGTTGTGTTTTATGTGCTGCAGTTTTTTTTTTTTTTTTTTTAAATAAGTGAAGAAAATGCAGTTAAATAAATTGGGGGGTGGAGATACATTAAACACTTCATAGTACAAATGCTGCAGGAAGACCCACTATACCGAATTCCATACTACTCTATTTTTGTCTGTTCCACAGCTACATGCTGAGCATCCCTGTCAGTCCTTCAGGTTGCACTTGGTTTATTTTCAAGGTTGCAGGCCCTTGCAGTGGGTTAATAAGTGCTTTTACAGCCCATTGTTGATCACACTGGAAAAGTAATGTTTTGTCTTGGTGGAGAGGATATCTGATATTGTCTCTAAGATAAGTAAGCTGGCCTCTGATATCCCATGGAAAATGCTTTCTAATGTTCTGGACCACAGAGAGGAGATCTTCCATTTGTTTCCTTTTGTGGTGACCTCGCAGAGTTACGCTCGCTTGACCGGTTCTGCACTCTTGTCTGCATGTTGATCTGAAAGTGACACGCAGAATCCAAGCGGGATTGTTTTCTTACCCTCCAAACTCCAGATGCACTCGTGGGGTTGACATCCTGTTCTTGTGCCGATGGAATCTGGACTCTGATTCTGAGCCAGAGCCGTTCTTTGGGGACCACGTCGCCTGGGCGTGGGTCAGGTTCAAGGGGCCTAATGCATGCGCTCTTGTTTAGGAGAACAGAGGAGACCATTTCCCATCAGCTCGTGGGACAAATGAGAAACAGCGACAAGTGATTATTATTTATTCATACTTTTATTTTATCCTTGGCCAGCACATTTACTCATGGCTCCTCGCTGAAATTCAATTCACCCCCCTGTGCATAACACAGTTGTTTTGCTTCAGCTGCCATGATTCAACCTTTGAGTGAGACGGGAAGAGGGCTTGAGCACCATTAAAACGTTGTGGGTGGGGGAACCGACGTGAGGGAATTTTGAGTGGGGTTGAGAAGCTGAGCAGCCTCACTGAACCGCGGTCTGGTTTTCAACTGCTTGGTTTAGAGGCCGATTCTTTGTCTGCTCCCAGCTGTTCGTGTACATCTACTGGTGCGTCCCGCACTTCTGCCCTAGAAGGATGATTGTCGAAAGCCATCTTCAGTGTTAATGTTTAATGACCTGGGGTGGTAGGGTGTTTAGATGCATTTAGACTGTTTGGGGTACAATGGCACCATGAACAACACTGCTCAAGTCAAACTTCTGAGGTGTAGTTTAGCACTTCCTCCTCCTTGATGGTCACTTCCTCTTCTACGTGAGTGCTGGCCGCTTGAGGGTTCAAGGTGGGAGCTGTGATTCGGCATCCCCTGTTGGCTGCTGCTACTTCTCTGTATAGCGGGGAGGAACGAGGAACCGGGGTGGCATACTGGCAGCGGTGGGAACGCATTTGCAAGGTTCAGGCAAAAAAGTAGGTGGGCAATGGGTCATTTTTCTAATAAGAAATGTCACTCCGATCCGTTTCTGCTCTGGCACCATAGCAAGGCTGTAGAACGATTGAAATAGGAGTCAGCACAGAGGGGAAACCAATGTGAGCATTCTTGTATTCATATTGCCATCATTAATGTGATTTTTGCACTCTACAGAAATGGGATAAATTGTTGAGCTTCTGAGGTGAAACTGACAGGTAGGTGCCACGAGGCTTTGAGGTGCCAGGCTGTGTTTCGGGTTTGACATTGCGGCTATGTTGCTGTGTGCCGCGCTGCGGGACAGGAACGAACAAGTGAAGCTGAGACTGTCACCTGGTGGGAAGGAAAAGAAGTCCGACAGGGATCCTTTCTTCTGCGAACTACAAATAAGGGTTTCTTTGTTCGCTGTTAGTGAGTAAATGACACAGGGCCCCAGCTGCACCTGGCAAGTTTTGTCCCCACTTCAGGTCCTCCTCTACGTTTCACCTGATGCTGTAATGGGGCAAGGTGGGATACTAGACCCCTCTTCTGGGTTTTGTGCCTGGTTTGCGCATGGTTGCCCCATTTCTCACTGCAGGACAGCCTTGTCTGATGGTGCAGACTGTTGGCCCTGAACCGTCCTCCCTGTCCCGTGCTGTCAGCACTTTCCTTTGGCTCTTTGTCTGTTTCCGGCACATTCTAAATCAACACCTGCCATATGCCAACCGGATAGGGATTACAGCATGCTCGTGGTCGTGCGGGTGCCGACCTTGGGACTCCAGGACTGTGAGACCACTAGCTTTCAATTTGTCAGATGTACTGGTTTTGACCAGGGTTGGAAGATATGGCCCACGTCCTAGAACGAGCCCTTTGATGCCTGCTTTGACATTGAGGCCTCACTTTGGACTTCAGAATTATTCTGGTATGTGTTTAATGGGAAAGCTCACACCCTTACGGTCCAGTCCTCATGTTAGTCTTGGTGTTTCCGTCTCATGTTTAGAGCGAGTGTGTGGGGTTGGAGGTGCCATTTGAGATGTGAGAGGAATGTAAAAGAGCGACTCTCAAGGCCCCGAATGTTGCTTGTACTGGAGAACTGCTCATTTCGTGCCATTTGGACATAGGATCAAAGGTGTTTCCTAATTCCCAGTCTGGTGAAGAATTTCTCACACACACACACAGATGGTGCTGGCTAATGGGGGGCTGCAGGGGACCTTTTTGGTGCAATTTGGGCAACATTCCTGCATGCAGTGTGCACTGCATCAGCTCTGCTTTGATTGGTGCAGGGCCACTGAGCGCATCTTCGTGGTTCACTCATAGATTTTGGGTCAAGGGGTTTGAGTTTTCACTTGAAGCATGAAGTTGCTAAAAATTTTTCTGAAAGAGCCATTTGAAAAAGTGCAGTTGCTCAGCTGCTGTGCATCAGTGAAGAGCTGAAGATTGGGAGGTGCTACTTATCTACATGCTGCATTCTTGCCAGGGACTCACTGCAATTTATTTGTTTGTTTGTTTGTTTGTTTGTTACACCCCCCCCCCCCCAATTCATTTGTGCATTCACATGTTCTCCAGCAGCAGTAAACACATATATGTATGCATGGAGCATGTCTGTGGGATGGGTGCTTCCACTTCCTCTTCACTGTCATTCTTGCTGCCCTTTTTCCCATGGAGGAAAATGCAAGTGAAATATTGCAGCTCTTGGCATCCTGCAGCTGGGAGTACAACGTACCTGCTCATACCCTGGGCAGACAGGTGTGTTTTGGACACCTGGCCGGGGCTCAATTTTTAATGGTTGTCTGATTGTCGGTCCCTGATGCTTTGCTTAAATTTTTGTATTTGCAGGTAGGATCATTCTGACACCTATTTGTTAGACAGGTGCATGATAAATTTAGTTAAAATACATTTTCTGCAAAACGATTACCAGGACCGTAATGAAGAATCTGCTGGCTGTCCCTAATTTTATCAATTCCATTTTATGTTTCAAAATAGTTTTGGTGCTGTGTTCCCAAATTTGACAAAAAAAATCCAACGTGTTGTAACCTTTTTGCCTCTTTGATTATAGTTTACATTGACATTTTAAACCTAGACTTTTTCTAATTTTTGTCTTTACAGTATCTTCCAAAATTTGAAGGGATGGGTAAAATGTTGGTAAATAATGTCAAGCCCTGATGTCTCTGGCAACAGCACCCCCCAACCAAATATGTTTATGCAAAGCTAGAAGGTCACCCAGGGTTGCCTGAGAGTGTGAAGAGAGGGGTTCACATGCTTGGTCTGGAGGGCTCTCCTGCTCTCATGTCCTCTTTCTCTGGGTGGGGGTTAAAGCGTAGCCAGCCTGAAACAGCCGTTGTGCTGAGGTCACGCAAGCATCTGTGCTGTTTTTCATGAGTTTGAGCGTGGCGGTGGCTTCAGGTTCAGCCCTGTCTCTGAGTCTGGCAGAACAGTGCGTTACTGTTGGCCAGCATCTGCATCCTTCCAGGGGAGCACTCCCTGATGGTGTGTGTGTGTGTGTGTGTGTGTGTGTGTGTGTGTGTGTGTGTGTGTGTGTGAGTGTGAGTAACATACAAACAGGCAAATTTTGCGTTGAAGATGGAACAACCACTGGTGTAGTAGTTTGATGTCACTTCTCAAGCCAAGGACCTGGGTTCAAACACCCATTGTGGCTACAGTACCTTTGATACAGTAAAAATGACCCTGTGGCATAAAATATGAAGAGGTGAATTGCTATAAATAACTTATTATATTAAACAGTTTTAGTATATTTTACATAAATGTGAGATCATTAAACTCCAGAAACCAAGACCTCCAGTGGACAAGAGCTGAGTGAATCCTTTTCACATCCTGTTGTACTTTGGGCCACGCTATAGTTTTCATGGTGTCACTTTGTATCTGGGAGTGCTTTGAGCGAAAGGAAAGACTGAATTTCCAGGCAAGGAGAACTTAAACCCCCCATTTCCTGGCTGTCTGTCCCTGAGAGTGTGGAGCTGCTGCTCTGAATCCAGGATTCAGCATGGGATCTGCTGGGTGGTGCTGCTGACCCGGCGTTCGCACCGCTTCAGCTCCTGGGCGCACACAAAAGTAACACTAATTCCTGACTGTGAGAAAATGTGAGTTGTCTGCGTCACCCTTTTAACAAACCATGAAATTCAGGCATGGGCAGCGGAGAGAAAAGCAGGCCTGCAGGAACACGAGCGTGAACGCGGATTTGCTGCTGCAGTCCCCCCGGTGCCATTTTCTTTTCTTGTTCTGCTCCACGTTCACTTGTGTTTCTCCTCCTCTTCCCTGTGCGCAGCCACCCATGAGGAGGGCTATAGCTGGCTGAGCAGGTGCCCCTATGGAGGTATTTTTACGCTCTGGAGCTCATACGTATAGTGTGGCTGTATTACATTAACAAGATGTGTGCTACTGCCAGCCCTGTGACCAGGACTTCCCCTCCCTGAATTTAACCCCTTCCCTGTTTCTACATCATCATTAATTTCTGCTCATACCATGCCCCCCCCCCCCCCCCCAGTTTCACAGCTTAGTGGCCTTCATCCTCCAATGGAAGTGGTCCTTGTGCCCTTGTCCAGTCAGACGCTGTCCCCTTCACCTGTTTGAGCAGCATTCCCTGATGGACACCTGAAAAATTAATTCATATTGCCAGCCATTTGATATTGACAAAACAAAAGCCATTACCCCCCCCCCCCCCCCTGTCATTTCCACAATGCCCAGTGCAAAGTTATGAAGCCTGGCCCATCTTTGACAACCATAACCCAGCTCAAATCCTTCCAAAAGGATCTCCCCCAGCTTCCCACTTCCATCTGCAGGCCAAAGTGAATTTCCACACGAAACTGTCAAATCAAAAGGGATGGAGTCCACAAAGGTACTTGGTGACCAAGGAATCATCCTGAGGGAAGGCTCCTGGGCCATTGTCCATTCCACTGATTTGAACCTTTAACCTGCTAACTCAACCCTAACTTGTGTTTGACCTGCAAGATGGGAAATTCTCTGTATGACACACAGGTAAGAAAAAATATTAAGTCTCTCACATGTCAGGTGCTGATTTGGTTTCTTGTTCCCGTATAAACCTTTATTTTTCTGGGGCTGAAGCCGGTTGAGATGGAGGAACCCCCTGAACTGAGCAGCATCAGGCGAATTCCCAGTCCATGAGTTTTGGTGCTTTACACAACAAGAGGTTTGAGCTGCTGGTGAACCATGGCTGCGTAAAGTGTGGCTTCCAACTTTCTGTTTGTTGTGTGGGATTTAAAGACACCGAATGGAATTGCTGGTGAACACGGCATCAGAAGGAGCTGTATGTGTGGGGACACGGATTTTACTGCAGGACCATGTAATTCTATGCTGGTTTATAGGCAGGGGGCAGCCAAACCTTCCCAAGGTCACCCGGGACGCACAAATATGAACCAGGAGCCAATTTGAACTTGAGTAAAAAAAGAATGAAAAGATGGAATTCTGTCAATATTATGTTAAGCACTTTTATCCTGTTTATTACATGTTTAAAAAGATATTTAAGACGAAGCCGTTAAATATTAATATAAAGGTGACGTGAGTCTGTTCTTCCTTGTTGGAAAATCTAATGTGTTCATCCAGTCACTGGGTTGAGATTAGCAAACAAATTACTGTATTAGATTAGGAGACATTTGCAGGAATTGCACTGCCCATCTGACAATGGAGCAGCCTGCTGTCAACTCTTCCTTGTCCTGAAAGCGCAGCCAGAATGCAGCCCTAGGGTTATTATATGTCATTGGTGTGGCCACCGGTGTTGCCAGGAACCACAGCCTTTATTGCTGACCTCAAAGTGGCACCTGTGCGCCCTTGGACATGATGATGCGGAGCAGCGTGTCCACTTGAGTTCCTGTTCTGAAAGACCGTCTGGGCTTGAAGTTTGAGATCCTGAGGGCGTTTCCTGCTGAGTTGCTGAGCCCATCCAAGTGTGAAGATGCTCGAGCGAAAAGCGAATGCGACACATGCACTGTACCCAGGGGTGGGTTCTGTACAGCCAGCTGCAGGAAGGGTCCCAGCCTCATCTGAGGCCCCTCTGTTCTGCCAGCGAGCAGAGTGTTTGTGTGCTTTTAGGGCCACCCTGGGGAAGAGCTCTATTGCGCGGTTTGCCTCTGGGTTCGCCGTGTTCCCCTCTGTGTCCCAGCTGGACACCTCTGTGCAAATATGGCTTCTGTCCTCAGGGGTCTTGGACTAATGTGAGGAATGCAGTCCTCCTGCACATTGACACTCCCTCCTGGCCCCCTCTCTTGCAGGCTACGACTTTGCTGCGGTCCTGGAATGGTTTGCCGAGCGCGTCGACCGCATCATCCTTCTGTTTGACGCCCACAAACTGGACATCTCGGACGAGTTCTCCGAGGTGATCCGTGCCCTCAAGAACCACGAAGACAAGATACGTGTAGTTCTGAACAAGGCAGACCAGATCGAGACACAGCAGCTCATGCGGGTCTACGGTGCCCTCATGTGGTCATTGGGTAAGATAGTTAACACGCCTGAGGTCATCCGTGTCTACATCGGCTCCTTCTGGTCACACCCACTGCTGATCCCGGACAACCGCAAGCTGTTTGAGGCCGAGGAACAGGACCTCTTCAAAGACATCCAGTCTCTTCCAAGGAACGCTGCGCTGCGCAAGCTCAATGACCTCATCAAGAGGGCTCGGCTGGCAAAGGTGAGCGCCGCCCCTTCACCTCTGTCATTATTTTCCTCATTGCTCATGCGTTTGGTAAACATCTGTGTGCCAAGGAAACTGGGTTTCCTGGAGTTCTTCTGGAAGTCAGTGTGGTTGGGGGTGATTCGTTGGCTTAGTGTGGATGCTTTTAGTGCAGACTCATACTGAGCATCAGAGGAGCAGGACACATGGGACTGGAACCAGTAAAACCAGTTGTGTGGGTGTCTTGCACATTACATAGCATGAATGTTGCATGCAGCTCCAAAGCAGTTTTGGACCAGCTGATGAAATCTCTTGATGCTCGATGCTGTGAGCAGAGCACAATGAGCCGTTTCTGTCAAAGAGCGCCTTTTGCGTGCGAATGTGCCGTCAGTACAGTGGCTCAGCAAGGTCTCTGGAAAAGCGCTGAGCTGAACTGCTGGAGATGGACAATGGCACTCGCATCTCAGGTGGCAGGAAACCGGCCCCCTTCAGCAGAGCAGCACTTTCCTGCTTGGAACGGGGCGGGACCCTGGTGTGAGGGCTGCCAGGGCTTTTTTGTTGTTGCGTGATGAGATCATGAAGCATCTGAGGAGGTGGAATGCGGTGACACACAGTTTGGGGTGAGAAGTCCAAAGGCACACAAAGCTGAACTCATTTCTGCAGGGAAACATGTGAAGCCCATATTAACGCTGCAGCAGTGGTTTATCAGTGTGTTCACCTTTATTGGAGGTTTCCTCACAGCATGACTCCCTGTCAGAATATGGAACATCATGTACAGGGAATATTCTCATTTTGGAGGATGTTCTTGGGGGTGGGTGTCTCAAAAGGAGGAGGTTCATTTTAAAACCTGCAAACTCATGGAAGGACCCCTGTTTTCTTAGGGTTTCGGATCGGCCCCGTCGTCACTGTATGCCTCAACCCCGAACCAAACTATTTTCCTTTTGCCATTTAATTGCATCCTTTCCCCACTTACGTAGGGTATAAGAGCCAAGGAATGACAATTTTATCTGAATGATGGGATGGAAGTAAACAGCAGATGATGGTTGGCTGATTCTTTGTGGCAGGAGACTGTCAGGATTCCTGGGATTTTCCTTGGCCTTACGGCACGAATGCTGGACCCAACCACTACCAGATGTTTGCGCTACTCATAGCAGCTGAGGAGAAACGGGTGTATGTGATTGGGGTGGAGAGGAGCATGTGATTCTCAAGCATTCTTCTAAAAGAGTCCTCATAAGCTGTGGAGTTTCATGTATTGGTGCAAATGATGCACCAGTACATGGCTCTAGTTTCAAACATCTTCTTCATTTCTGCAAAGGAGCTGATGCTGCCAGTGGTGGTGCAGGGAGTGAGATGGCCAGAGTGCTGCAGTGTCCTTGGCTTCCCCCTTGCTTGACTATTATTGTTACTGGTATCTCACCATGGCGTTGTTGACTGAGGCCATTTCCTTGTGCACTGCTCCACCCAGTGCCTTGGTTGACTGGTGAATGTGCGTGAGCTTTGGGGCCAGAGAGCATCACAGCAAAGTGTGGTGCAAGGATGACTCTGCTGATATACAGTTGGAGGTCTTCTCCCAGAAAACATGTGCTCAGCCTTGGCCTCGTCTCCTGTTTGTTCAAATGCCGCCCCTGACCTGGGGGTGGAGTGTAGGGTCATGTCCTGTGTTGCACGGGATTGGGGCTGTGCTGCCTATCAACAGCTGTCTGTCCCCTCTGTTCTGGGGAGAGTGGAGTTGTCTCCCTGTGGCCAGGGGTTGTGTAATAATTCCTCCTCTGCATCTCTGGCACGCCAAGGCATGTGGGGTTCAAGGAGAGACCGAGCAGAGGTTTTTTCCATGAATATTAAATATCTGTAACTAAACAAACAACTGCTGAAACTCAAAAAAAAAATGTCACAGAACAGGACATGAGGACAACTTAAATCTTTACCACAAACCTATCAAATTATATCAAGCAAACTCCTGGATAACTTGAGTTGAAACTTGCACTAACAAAACTCTGTTTTCTTGGCTTCTCTTCCTCCAACAGAAAAGGAAAAACTTTACTCTTCTGTCTGTTGTATTTTGACACTGTCCAGTTGGCTGCAACTGGTGCTTGCTTCTCCACGGTGCAGCTGCGAGGCCTGGCAACGGGTGTGAGCGCGCTGGTTCCTGCCTGTCCAGTTTGCTCAGCCCCCCAGGTTCTTCCTTCCTTTTTCTTCTTGGCTTTGACTTCTGTTAAATGATTCCAAACAAAAGGTAATTGGAGACAGGGTGGATGAGCCTTTTTATACTATGAAGTTTTAATAAGGAGGTGCCAGATGAACAGCTGGGGCCTCCCCTGCATGAGGTCTTGCCTCCTCGCTGCATTCCCTTGGCTCTCCTCCTTAGGCGCTGCAAGCCATCTCAGACTGTGGCCGATTGCTCCATTCTGACTCCTGTGAGCTTGTAAAGAAGGCCTGCTGGTCATAGCCAAATGAGATGTAAATTTCCCTGCATGAATGAAGTTGGCCTCCTAAATAAGTTAAATGCGCTCGTGTAAAACCACTGACTTGGATACAAAACTCAAGGTGTTGACCTCAGTCCAAGGGCATCTCAGCTTGTTTTGTTTTGGGTGGAACCAGACAGCATGATGGTTTACGATCTAGATCAAGCAGTTGTTGGCCACTGAAAGCAACATTAGCTGCTAAGAAAAAGGTTCTTAATATAAATGTAAAAGTTTCCAGCAAATGCAAATTGTGGGATCTTCTATGGCAGTTTGGGTATTGGCTCATCTGGTTTGGGTGCTTCACAGTTGTGCTGCTTTGTGTTCAGTTTGTATGTTGACCTATTGCGGCACTTGACGTGTGGGCCCTTTCTTGAGGCTTTGTTTAAGCAGAAGAACACCTTAAAATGGACCTGCAAATGCTGCTCCACACGCTAACAGCCAGAACCCCTTTGCTCTATGTTCAGTGTTTCTCACTGTCCCCGCTGTCCTCTGCTCCTCCAGGTCCATGCGTACATCATCAGCTCGCTGAAGAAGGAGATGCCTGCTGTCTTTGGGAAGGAGAACAAGAAGAAGGAGCTGATCAGCAGTCTTGGAGAGATATACAGTCGCATAGAAAGGGAGCACCAGATCTCCCCAGGCGATTTCCCCAACCTCAAGAAGATGCAGGTGAGATGCTCTTCTTGAGGTCAAACCTGAGCCTGGACACGCTGGACTTGACCAGAGATCTTGAGTTCTATATAAGCTTCGTCAGATGAGGGAAAGCTGGCTTGCTTGGGCTTTCAAGAAAGTAACTGGCCATGGAATTGAGAGTTAAGAAGGTTTGGTCAGCTCTAGCGGTTAAATACCATTTTCCATAATGGTTTAATGTGCATCCAAACTCTGCTCCTTTATGGCTGAACAAAGATTCACGTTTATTTCAGCTGAGTACCCATTAATGTTGGGTTTTTCTCATGATGACATATTGCACGCTCCCTCTTTCTCTCTCTCTCAAGTCACTTAATGCAGGGCTGTGCTTCTGTTGCTCTTTATACGCGCACATCATTCCAAGCTTCAGTCCACACATTGTTATGTGTTGATCACAGACAGATGGATTGTAGGTGTTCCAGCATGGAAGGCCAGAAGCTAAAGCCAGTTGAGAAGGACGCGTTCCATTTTGGTGGGCGCTTGCTCGGGTCCTTTGGTGTGGGTGTATGAAAAGCGTCAGTTTTTATATTCCTTTTCTTGGTCTGATCAAACCCACCCACGTAGCTCAGGGGTTGGCTGAGGTTTTGTATGTCCTTTTGTCACATTGTTAGGTTGATCTGTTGAAGTTATTTTGATAGAGGAGCCTCAGCCAGCTTTTGCAAGTAGAAGACAGCTGATGCCTGAGAAGGGTGGTCGATAATTTAACATTAAGGCAGCAGGGAGTGCCGTTTTCTGTCTAAATGATGACAAGCGCACATTCTGTGGACTTTCAAAGGCCAGGACACAGCCGAGGGGAAAAGTTTGCATCTCTGTGCTCCTGTCTTCCTTCACCCTTTTTCAATCATTAATCACAGGACCAGCTCCAGTCCCATGACCTGAACAAGTTTCAGCCCCTGAAGATGAAGCTGCTAGATGCCGTGGACGACATGCTGGCACATGACATCGCCCAGCTGATGGTGCTCGTTCGACAGGAAGAGACCCAGAGGCCCAACCAGGTGGTGAAGGGCGGTGCCTTCGATGGCACGCTGAACGGGCCCTTCGGCCACGGTTATGGCGAGGGGGCCGGCGAGGGCATCGACGAGCTCGAGTGGGTGGTGGCCCGCGACAAGCCCATGTACGATGAAATCTTCTACACCCTGTCCCCTGTCAACGGCAAGGTGACGGGCGCCAACGCCAAGAAAGAGATGGTCAAGTCAAAGTTGCCCAACACGGTCCTTGGAAAAATCTGGAAGTTGGCCGATATCGACAAGGATGGAATGTTGGATGATGAGGAGTTTGCCTTGGCCAACCATCTCATCAAGGTCAAACTGGAGGGCCATGAGTTGCCCAGCGAGCTTCCGCCACACCTCGTCCCTCCTTCAAAGAGGAAAACTCCAGAATAAAACAGTGGAGCTGGGGGGTGGGGGGGCAGGGCATGGGGAAGGGCCAACAAAGGAAAGTGGCAAAAGAACAGGGCTATGAAACTACGCTTTTTGCAAACGCATAAGAAAAGGCTTAACCTGTTTTGTGATTGTATTTCGTGTGCAGGTGGGCAGCAGGCTTGGGAAAAGTTTGCTTTCTCTCCTTGTTTTTGATGAACTAATCCTGTTGCTTGGTGGAGGTTCCTTCAGGAGAGCTGAAGCAAAGCAGTGTGAAGGACTTCCACAAGCGATGTGCCTGCACAGCTCGTCGGGGGCTTCGCTGGTCACCAATCCCACATGCGTCTTCACCGCAAAAAGGAGCGGCTTCTCTGTTCTTCATTCAGCTGGACTTGTCAGTGTGTTCTTTCCGTGTGGGATGCTTTGCAAGCAGGGGAGGGGGGACAAAGCAAACGCACAGAGCTTTGGTCTTGCTTCCTGTACTGATAGATATTATGTTAGATTTTTAAAAATGATGCATCAGAATCGTGCTGATGTGAACCCTTTTTATAAGTAGGTCTACCGGTGTTTTCTTCTTGTGACCAGGCAGCATCGTGAAACATGCAAGCCCTGCCTAGCCTGACAGAAAGACTGTTAAACTGTATAGATGTTGGCAATTTGAGTCAAAACTTTTAAATGTCTTGTTCTGAAATTAGAATTAGTGTCCCGAGCTACTGACTGTATGTGAATGTCTATTTAGAGTGTTACAATTATATAGGCTACATGTAGGATTAAATTAAGTTTCCTGGGGAGGGGTTACCGGAGTGAGAGTATTGCCACCACCGTACGGATTTTGTCATGAGGTGGTCATGCTGTTTGTCTGCTTGTGTGTTTAGCATTAAAAAGGCCCAGTGGTTGCACATGATGCTGGCACACAAGTGACTTTCGCCGCTTCTTGGTTTTTTTTTTTTGGTGGAAGCTCTGAGGTCAGTCAGAGGCTTGAATGAATTTTCTATGTTCCATGAGCAGATTTTGACTTAGCTCCCTGCACCACTTGAAATCACCCACAGTTTGTAGTACAGTATTTAGAGTCCAGGTTGAGCCCCTGTGTGGTGAGACTGAACCATCTGCCCCCTCTGTCATGTACCTTAGAGGTTTGGTGGAAAGCAAGGTGGCAAATATCACCACACAGAACAAACCAACACTGAAATGTACAGCAGAAGAAGTGAAAGCCAGATAAGTTCTGTAGCAAATCCTGTGGGTGCCAGAGAGGATCATGGGATTCGATGTTCCCTCCCAGGGGCCTCATCAGTTGTCTGTCCCGCTCTCTTAGCTTGTTGGGCCCCACCCCACCAAAGACACACCTGTCTCCTTCCATGCTGCTTGTGAATCCCTTTAAGGTGCATCTTACTGGCATGGGTAAGCGTGTGTGCAGTCGAGCTGCCGTCGGGGCCCTGTGGGCAACTGCATCCCGGCAGCAAGCAAATGGCAGCAGCGCTTGAGCAGGTGGATGCGTTTGCAGAGCAGCTCTGCCAGCAACCACATCCTCGCTGCCTCGTGCAACAGAAAGTGCTCACTTTGACACCGTGTGCTGGCAGCGGAACTTCCGAATACACACTTTTTACACACAGGCCTCGTAACCCAGCCGTCAGTTCCGGTTTTAATCTGCATGCTGCTTTATGGCCTGATTGTTACAGTCAGTGCGCTCAGTTGTTCGCCAGTGAGGTGTGGTCTGCAGCTTCAGCTCGATGGGAGGCTTTTCTGGCACCTGGTGAGGCTCATCGCTATGGTGATGAGCACAGCCGTGCTTTTGAAAAGATCAACTTCCAAATTTCCAGCAGTCGGCGATTCTCGCTGCCCCCCAAAAGGGACTGATGGCTCCCTGTCCAGCTTGTCGCGTTTCCTTGAATGGTGTTTGCTGTTTCTTTTCCCTGTTGGTTCTGAAGATCCTGCTTTGTGTCACCCAGTTCTCTCTTGACCCAAACACTGTGTCTGTATTAAACACGCTCGTGCTGTGTCTTCTGTAAAGTTACCCCCGATGGTGAAGATTCAGCTGGTAAAACACTCCTTAGTTAAGAGTGTTTTGCTTCCACAACTAAGAATAATAAAAATATATTTAAACCATTTTATCTTTGTGTTTTATTTACTTAACTTCGGCATTGTCCTCATTACAAGAAAAGCCCACATTTGGGGTTCGGACGGTTTTTCTCCCTCTACGCGGATGTCATGCTGCCACCAGGGGGCGTTGGTACAACCAAGCTGAACTCTTCATGCAGCCGCAGAGGCCCAACTCCTGGTTCAGTTCCACAAAGAGCATCCAGCCCGGGTTGAGTGTCTTTCTGCCAAAAGAAATGTGTGGCTGTTTTGACTGCAGACAACAAAGTGGGGAAAAAATAGTATGAAACGGTAGAATTATTTTTTGTGCTTATTACTTGGAAGTTTTTGTGAGACTGAAAGGGGGCCCCAAAGTACAAATCAGGGTTAGAGATGTGATTATGGACCGCTTTCCTACTCTTGTCCTCCATCACCTTGCAGGAGTCTCCAAATAGCCCAGAAGTTGCACAGCAGTGGACCAGCACTGGGGGACAAAAAACATCAGCAATACTTCTCTGGGCAGTTATACATAAATACTGGGGGCTGAATAAAGGCTTCCTTGGACCAGATGATGGTGTTTAACCATTGTGGAATCTTCAGTCAGGCAACCACCCCGTTCTTCACAGTGCAGATGTGTGAAGATCGGAAAGAACCCTTCACACGGGGCCAACGTACAACCGACCAACAAGCATTAAGGATTTTACCACTTTCTGCCTCACTACCTCTTATCTGTAAGGATAGGACCCCCCCAAAAGGAATTGACCTTTGAGGACATTCACCTGTGGTCTCAGGGCCGCATCTCACAGCTTTAGGCTGACACCTGAGCATTTGTGTTCATTCATCAGACGTGCGAGTCTGCCTAGCAGTCCTCCAAGCTCAGGAGCACAGTGAGAACTGGGGTTCTGCTAGTTTGTGGTGGGCCAACTGGGAGTCAGTTTAGCTTTAGGTCACCTAGGGATCCCCTTCACCACACACAGACACGCACATAACTGGGCCTTGAGCTGAGCAGGACCTCTGCCACCACATGGGTGCATACGAGTCAAGACAGCTTCAACCCCCCCCAGGATGGTGTCCACCACTGACCAGCCCACACCCAGTGTCCAGGATCAGCAGCCATATCCCCAACTCAGGACATTCGCTGACCTTCCTCATCCTTCCCACAAAGTCCTGTTTTGCTTCTTTTTGGGAGGAAAAGTGTCATGAAGGCCTGCCTGTCCAGGACAACGCGGATCCTGTGTCCTTGCTCCCAATCTGGTCCGATCCCCTGCCTAGCATCTCCACCCATATTAGAACTGTGGAGCAGATATTTTCACCAAAACAGCTCCTAGGTACTCTTTGTTCTCACTGTTGTTCTCCACCCATTCTGCGCGAGCAAACGCTGGTCCACTGCAGGGACCTGGTGGTTCAGATCCGGTCTCAGAGGCACAGGGTGATACAGGGTTCACGCTTAGTCACGCACTCAGGACATTTCAGTGTCACTGGTCCACCTGAAACACACATCTTTGGACTGCGGGAGGAAACCAGTGCAGACACAGGGAGAACAGGCAAACTCCATGCTGACAGCACCACAGCCTGAAACATGGCGAGAGGTGTTCTGTCTGACATGAGACAGAGAGAGATGGAGAGAATGAGAGAGAGAAGGAAAACATTGAGGTCAAAGAAGGTTTCACTTTATATTTATTTCTTAATAAAGCTAAGGCTGTTGTAGAGAATTCCTGCTCCCTGTTTAAAAGGAATCACTGTCGTATTTTTAATATCCTCAGGGCCTGACTGTCGGAAGTCAAACCAGCACTTAATGAAAAATGGCAAGCAAGTGACAAAATGTGGCTTTGTGACAAACGTTTCCTCAAAGTGTTCATGGGGAGAGGAAACGCTCAGCCATCCACTTCTTTATAGCAGCGCTGCTACCTCGAGCCCAAACGGCATGCACGTCCCTGTTGGG
This sequence comes from Heterotis niloticus, assembly GCA_018136845.1. Lineage (NCBI taxonomy): Eukaryota > Metazoa > Chordata > Actinopteri > Osteoglossiformes > Osteoglossidae > Heterotis > Heterotis niloticus. The sequence continues at coordinate 17,179,304 of CM030895.1, forward strand.
GGAAGCAGCACAATGGGGCACGATAAAGGCTGAGGACTTCATTGTCTGTGGCCTCCATCCCTAAGGCAGGTGTGATGGATGGGCCGGTGGCTGCTGTGGCTGCTGTGTAGATGTGGGCAGGAAGAGGCCCAACTCAGCACAACAGCGCGGTGCTCTTCTGTACATTGAGTCTCACAGGAAAAAGAGCAGGAAGGAAGGTTTGCGCTTCACAACAACAAGGTGACACTGGTGTACGTGGTCCTGTCACCCCCAGCCACACGGCCTCACAGTGCACAGTGATTCTGCACCGCTCTCTTCTGAATAAAAGCATGCGCAGAAGCTGTCAGTCTGGAAAAAATAGTATTCTGGTCACTGTT